>CM053610.1:78460404-78505971 GCA_028646535.1 Procyon lotor | reverse complement strand
AAATAAATAAATAAATAAATAAATAAATAAATAAATAAATAAATAAATAAAATAGTTATATCTGAAAAAAAAAATGCCAGTTATCCTAGTAGAGTTTGTTTGTTTTTTCCTCTGGTGATAGGGGTTGTGGTTTTATTTCAGCCGTAGTACCCTAAATCTCCTTGTTCTTCATTCTTTTGCTGTCTCAAGTTACTTTCCAAAAAAAGTTTTTAAAAATTCAAAAAAGAAGGTGGCTTCCACAGATGCACTGAAAAGGGATGGCTTGCTACTATGCTGTAACCCTGAGGTGCAACCTTATGAACATAGCTCTCCTACAAGAGGAAAATGGAAGATGGTCTCCGATGAAACACAGTCCAGATTGTATCATAAATATGGCACCAACTGTTAACTCCCTGTATGTGGGGGAGAAATATGTCCAGAACAGAAGAAAGCCACACTGGGACCAGATATGGGAAAAAAGTTACACAATATGGTTGTGCTATATCCTTTTTTTAGTCCTTTTATGATACTTGGCTCAATTTAGATTAATCTTGTGTTGATAAATTTAAAGATGCTATTCCAGTAGTTCTCTAATTTAGATTGTTCAAAAGGTTTCTCTATCTTTACGGTGCAATTTTACGTTCTCATGGGTTTAGATAAATATTCCTTTTTTAATTGCTTTATGTCACCTCTTTGAAATTTTAGGACATGGCACAATCAGGATGAACAGGGGGAAGTTTGGATATCTTAGAGAAATTATGTTAAATTTCCTTCCTGCACTGCAAAAGTATAGTACTGACGTACCTATTCAACGTAGGAGTTTCCAGGATGAAAGTCATGTGATTCTCCAAGTAAGTAAAAGCTGTATCAAAAAGAATATTAACTTGTTGCCAAAGAAGTTATTATTTAAATTAACCCTCCAAGAAAGAGAGCTAAAAACAAGTGAATATTACATGGAGGCAGATGAAAGGAAAAGTTGTGACATATGTATCACTTTTGCAACTGTGTGGTGATAGATGCATGACAGTGGTCCGAGGTTAACTTAGAAAATATTAAATGAATCAAGGGCACCGGAGAGCAAACTCTTTTAAGAATTTGAAAATGTGAACAGTAAAATCATCAAATCTAAGACTAATTATTATAATGAAAAGAAACATTCAATATAAGTTAAACTTTTCTCTAGATTTCATTTGGGTTCTATTCAAATACCTATGACAACACTAATTGCATTGAACTGTTATTGTACTGATTTTCCTTTTTGTGCACATCATCATGAGTTTCTAACTTAGCACAGTGCCTGGCACAAAGCAGATATTTAGTGCGTGTAAAGCACTAAGTAAAAATAGTCTTATTAGTCATTTCAGGAGATGTTTCATAATAGAGTTCCTATCTCTTAAATTTATTCTTTTCAAAGGAACAGCTACTTCTTAATGTAAAAGTTGTGTATATTCTTTGGAATAACTTGGAAAATTAAAACAAAAACCTCTAGGAATAACAACTATTGATGTTTTGAATATTAGACTTTCAGTATTTTTTTCTTATGGATAACTATGCATATGTGTATACTTATCTCTTCATCTCTATTCATTAGGTACTTGAAAGTTGCTTTTGCATTTATATGCATATCGTGAATATCCTACCATTACTATGTATTTTTCTGTTATGTTAGTTATAATTATTTAACATCATTCCATTTCAAGAAGGTACCATAATAAAGCACATGTTTTTGATTATTTACATCATTATAAGTATTGGTTATTATTTTTACATGTGCAATAAATATTCTTGAGGCTAAATTTGAGCACAATTGTAATTATGTATTTTGTATTCCTCAAGAAAGAATCACTCTGTTTAAGTATGTGTACACTTTAAGTTTTTTCTATTTATTGTCGAATTGTCCTCCAGGAATGTTGTACATTCCCCCCAGCGTGGATGAAAATAGCTGTTTCCTAACAAAATAGGTTCTTTAGTATTACTAGGAATAAATCGTTCCAATCCAAACAGATATGAATTATTCTAAATTATATCATAGAGCCAGACCATAGAATAATATGAGATGCTTCAAGAATTAAGAGAAAATATGAAGAGATAGAAGGAGATAACTCATTTGTAAAGCTCACTTGCATTACACAAGCCAATATTTATAGTCACTTGCAAATTCTTAGTAAGATGAATCTATACACATCTGTCTTCTTGTGGTAAAAACCAAGAGTTCAATATCTACACAAATACCATTTTTATAAAAAAATACCCATTAAGGTTCTAAAAACAAAACAAAACAAAAAACAACCAAAAAATAAAAAAAAGAGATTGTCAATGCAAGGAAATTTAAAAAAGTGTTTCCTCAAAATAGTTATTACTTAATATGGTAATTTCCCTAAGTTGTAGAGCTAAAGATTCAGAAACTCAGCTGAAGAGTGGCAGCTAAGGAAAGCAGAAACACTTGCAGCTTTTCCACATGCAATTACAAAATTTTGCACCTGGAGCACAAATCTGTTGGTGCCACTATCAATATAAGGAAGGGACTTGTTGAGACAAAAGCAATCAATAGTATGCACCACATTGTGTAATATGCACATATGCATATGTTAGAAAACATATCTATATATTATAAAACATATATGTGTATATTATGAAATACATTATGAAAGAGAAAGAAAAAATATATATAGAGAGAGCGATATCTAAAGGATTCTCTTTTAATCTATCTAAAGTAAAAATTATATACACACACATACACACTTATATTTGGGGACACTTCAAGAACTGCTTTGCCACAGTAAATATCCCTAAGAGAAAATATATATCTTCTGAAGCATCTTTCTTAACTTTCCATCCTCAACCTCATTCAGCCTCTACCAGGCCACATTATATATTGATGGGTACA
The DNA here is from genome assembly GCA_028646535.1 of Procyon lotor. Taxonomy (NCBI): domain Eukaryota; kingdom Metazoa; phylum Chordata; class Mammalia; order Carnivora; family Procyonidae; genus Procyon; species Procyon lotor. The sequence goes on along the minus strand of CM053610.1, from coordinate 78,503,105 downwards.
TCCTTGACATTAGCCAAGGGGGATTCCAGAGCAGTTTGCTTGCCTCTAGCATTCAGGGTTAAAGAAGCTCACTTCATCACAATATTCAATCTGCTTTGAACATATCTTTCATTTAAGGACATGGATTACGATTTTGAAAGAGAAATGAATAATACAGTGATGTAGAAATAATGACATTTTTTCTAGATATCATCTAGAGGACAAACACTTTTGAAAAGTTCTAGAATTTCAAAGCATCACTTACCAACATATTTTATTTTTTTCTTTATAATAGTTCATTTCTTGGAACAAATACTATGTGCTTGTTAACTTATATGAAGTTTTTTAATAGTGGAAAAGATAGGCTTTGTTATCAAGAAGATTAAAATATATTAGAGGTATTTAAAATATGAACAATTAACTATGAAAAAGTTAACATTTGGAAAGTACCATAAGGCAAGTACACACAGTGTGTATATATACACCTGATAGCACTGTTTGTGTGTGTATATATATATACACACACACACATGTACACACCTGGATATATATGTGTATCTCAAACCTGGAATACTCAGAAGAGCTTTAGGAAGAATATGGAATATTATGTGGATTTTAAATAGGTAGATTTCTTTTTTTTTTTTTAAGATTTTATTTATTTATTTATTTGACAGAGAGAGATCACAAGTAGGCAGAGAGGCAGGCAGAGAGAGGGGGGGAAGCAGGCTCCCTGCCAAGCAGAGAGCCCGATGCGGGACTCGATCCCAGGACCTTGAGATCATGACCTGAGCCGAAAGCAGAGGCTTTAACCCACTGAGCCACGTAGGCGCCCCAAAATAGGTAGATTTCTTTCTTAAAAGAATTTCTCATACTCTTTTGATATATATTGCATCTATTACCATAAATCCCACAGTAAGATATTATGATACTTTTTTCCCCAAAAGTTTTATATTTTTATGTTTAACTTCAAGTCTGTGACCAGTTAGTTTTTTATATGATGTTTAGGTTAAGGTTCATTTTTTTTCTACTTGTAGATGTCCAATTGCTCCAGAACCATTGTGGAAAAGGCTATCTTTCCTATATTTACTTGTTCTTGTGACTTTGCAAAAAAGTGTTTGGCATATTTGTGTCTATTCTGTTTCATTGATTTATGTGTCTGTATCTCTTCCAATATCATACTATCTCATTTAATAGAGCTACATATATAATAAATCTTATTATAGAGTAGAGGGATGACTTCTCCTTCAATATTATTTGTTAAGATTATTTTAGGTATTCATGTATCTGATATTTTCATATAGTTTTTATAATAAACTTGAATATGTGCAATAAAACCTGGCTGAGATTTTGATAGGAATTACATTAAATCTATTGTCAATTTGGAGAGAAATAACATCTTTCTATGTTGAGTCGTCCAATCTATGAACATAGTATGGTTTTTCACTTATTTACCAGGTTGCCTTCTTTGTAGCTTTCAAAGTTCTCTTTTGGTTGCCTTTTGCATTGTTGCCAGAGTTCATGGTTGTACTTATCAGGAAGGAACTGGGAGAAATGGTTTATGCTATCCTATCTGAATGGAAAGTCTGCTGTGACTTCTATCTGCCCCGTAGTATTGCTATATAAACAGCCGTATGTGGTTTAAGAAAATTAAGGGGAAAGCTTAGTCTTTTATATTTATCCATATAAGTATCATTTCTTTTTTCCTGAAAATCTGACTTTCATTTGGTATCACTTCTCTTCATTCTAAAAAACATTCCATTGTATTTATTTAGTACAGACTGCTATTACAAAACTCTTTTTTATTCTCAGAAGATGTATTTATTTAGTATTCTTAAAAATTATTTTCACAGATATAAATTTCTGACATTTTTAAGCATTTAAAAAAGTTTAGCACCCCCATCTGGTTATTTAATAAAAAAAGTTACAGTATATGAATATTAACATATAAAAAACTTATTCCTTTATAACTACATATTCTATACAATATTAGGTATATTATATATATACCTAACTGCACTGCTGATAGGTAGGATCACAAATGCATTTGAATATCTTCTCACTTTGTATTTATTGCCTTATAATTAGAAAAATACAAAATGTTATTTAAAAATTTTGGAAAGATACTGTCTGTAGTGTACTAATTTTGAAATATTTAACACTCTTTTATTATCAAAATTTCACTCTTCTACATTATATTTCTCATGGGTTGCAGCCCTATTAAAGATAAACTAATGAGGGGTGCCTGGGTGGCTCCGTGGGCAAGGCAGGTCATGATCTCAGGGTCCTGGGATCCAGCCGGCATTGGGCTCTCTGCTCAGCGGGGAGCCTGCTTCTTCCTCTCTCTGCTTGCCTCTCTGCCTACTTGCAATTTCTCTCTGTGTCAAATAAAGAAAGAAAGAAAATATTAAAAAAATAAACTAACAAAGAAAAAATAAACAAGAATATTTTAATTTATTCCCAGAAGTATACATAGCTAATTATGGCTTCATGTGTCATTTTTCTGGAGAGTTTAGCTTCCTTCTGGAATCATAGTGTAGTGACAGAATGAATGAAGTGCCTGGAATGGAAAATGAGTTGGAATACTCTTGTCTTTGGAATGCTGCCATTTGTGGCCTCTCTGATATTGAGCATTTCATTTAAATACTTTGAAGCTTGGTTTCCCTGACTGTAGAGTAACTACACAGTGTCTGATATGTAGTAGATTTCTCTAAAATAGCACTTAAAATATTTCTTAACATCTGCCTATAGATAAAATGACACTACATATGCTAAACTCTTTTGAAAACCATCCAAAGCTATACAATATTCAATTAAAAACTTAATATTTCAGTGTAAATATATTTTAATGTCCTAAAAAATTGGAAATTTTTGAGGTGGTCATTGGGAGGTGGCTGAAATGAGACAATATTTTAGTTAATTGATTCATCCATCAAATCATATCAATACAATTTAAAATATGTATTGAATTTGTACCATTAGCCAAATATTGGTTTTAGATTCAAAGGAAAGCGAGGCATAGTTCCCATCTTGGGAAAGCTCACATGTGGTGTAGTAGATGAAAACAGAAATAAGAGAATGTTTTAATATGGTCAAAGAGATGTGAAAATCAGGAGGAGATTGCCAACCAAGCAGATAGAAGAGTAGCATAATTAGCCTAAAAATGGGACCTCATTGAAAACTCAGAGGGAGTTCAAATCTGCCCTCTTAGTTGAGATTATTCTCACGCTGAGCACCCTGCTCCTAAGAGGAACTTTGCAATGTGCTATACAGTTTAATCCTCACATTCCAACTTAAAAATTTGAGCGTGTTCATTCCAGAGTTTGCCCACTCTTAGTTTTCTTCTTTTTCGTAATGTGTCAGTTTGATTAAATTTTGACTAAAGAATGTGCATTTATTGCTGAAATTGCGACAGCATTCACTTTTCACGTAGTAGTTTGGTATATATTCTTTTAAAGATTTTATTTATTTATTTGAGAGAGAGAGACAGAGAGAGCATAGATGGGGGCAGAGAGGGACTTAGGGAGAGGGAGAAGCAGATTCCCCAGTGAGCCAGGAGCCAGACTCAGGGCTTCACCCCAAGATGCTGAGATCGCGACCTGAGCAGAAGTCAGATACTTAAGTGACTGGGCCACCCAGGGGCCCCTATTTTTTTTTGTTGTTAAAGATTTTATTTATTTATTTGATAGAGAGAGAGAGATCACAAGTAGGCAGAGAGGCAAGCAGAGAGAGAGGGGGAAGCAGGCTCCCCGCTGAGCAGACAGCCCTATGCGGGGCTCTGATCCCAGGACCCTGAGATCATGACCTGAGTCAAAGGCAGAGGCTTTAACCCACTGAGCCACCCGAGCACCAGGGCCCCTATTTTTATCTAACATATAAATAAGTCATATAAAGGAAACTTTCTTTCAAAGCTTTAAATTTCATTAATAAATTTGTATGATAGCACAAGCAAAGCACCTGTATTTAATATGTTGCTAACTTACTCCATTTGTCCTCTTGTTTTCCTTACGGATTCACTAAACAGTAAACCAGGAGAAAGGGAACAGTAGCTTGGGATCTATGACCAACTTGTATTGTGATAATGGGCAAGGCAGGTCTGGTATTTTTGTATCCTATCCCATTTTCTTCCTTACAAAGCATGTTCTTTTGGTGGTAGTGATAATAATTTTTAAGAAGATCCACCTAAATTACCTGCCATCTCTAAACAAATCAAGAGATATGACAAAATGAAAGCTACTCCCTTCTCCTTTAGTAACTCATTATCTCCATCCAGTGGTGTCAGTCACTTCAAGCAATAAAAGCTGCAGGAAAAACAAGTTTTGCTTCAATGTTCATCACTGTTGTATTCAGGAATGCATTATGGCAATGCTTATTATCTATCACTCTTAAACCTGCATAATCAAGTAAATCTTTAGTTTTAAATAATAATATTCAGTAACATAATTAAAGTATATTTATTAAATTAAATTAATTAAATTAATATTTAAATTAAACTTAAATTAGTAACATTAAGATGCTGGTAATATTTTGGAGGGGGCAGAGGAGAAAAAGAACACTTTTTAAATCAAATACTAAATTAATTGAGCTTCTATACTGAAATTTCCCTTTAGTTAAAAACCTGGGATCAGAAAACTAGACATTTGGAGCAGATTTCCTAACTGAAAATGTGAAAATATTTATCCTCCATTTTGTATATGTTAAAACTTAACTTGGTATGGGAAGAAATTATGACTGTGAAAAGGAAGATATTAATTATAATTTGAGGAAACTAAAGAAAAATAGAGTTGGGTTTTGGCAATAACTTACACTGATAACTTATTATAAGTTATCACTGTAGATTATTAAGGGAAACATCCACTACTTCTTTCTCTCAATTCTTGATAATTTTCATAAAATAGCACCTTTTGTTGTTTAAATGTTCCTTTGCTCCTAAAGAAATACCCAACAGAAGTCAAAATTTCTACCTCTGACAATGAGCATGGTTGCTATGGAAATAATTATGACTTTTGGTATGAAAAGATAAAAAAGCTGGAGAATTTGAAATGTTAAGAAATAAATACACTATTATCATGCAAAACTGCCTGGTAGAAAGAGACATTTAAAAAGTATATACTGAATTAATCAGAACTTTTCTAAATAGAGCATTTTCCAAAATCTTTAAAATTTTGGCAACTTCAAAACTTCAATAAAGTGCAGCAAGCAAATGCAAACTATGAATGTGAACAAATCTTCATCAAATTACAATGGGATTATAGCCCAAAAAAGTCATCATAAATTGAAAATATTAGAAATCAAAGATGGATGGATTCAGTACACCTAGCCTATCAAACATCCTATTTAGCCTAGTTTGCCTACAGTTTGGCAAAATCATCTAACCCAAAGCCTCTTTTATAATAAAATGTTGCATATCTCATGTAATTTTTTTAATACTGTACTGAAAGCAAAAAAAAAAAAAGGAATTGCTGAATGGGTGCAAAATGGTTGCATGTGTTTTAGTCATTAACCCTCTTGATCACGTGATTGACTAGGAGCTGTGGCTTGTTGCAGCTGCCCAGCATCATGACAAAGTATCATACCGTAAATCGCCAGGTCAGGAAAGATCTGAATTCAAAACCCTACGTATGGCTTCTGTTATATGCATATCGCTTTTGTACTATAATAAAGTTGAAAAATCGTAAGTCAAACCATCAGAAGTCAGCGACCATCTGTAATCAGATTGAATTAATTTTTTCCAACTAAAAAGCTGAAAACTGAGGCTTCCTGGCGTATTAATACATGATTATCTAAAAAATTATGTATGGAAATTTGCTCACTTTGCCACGTCAGTCAGCATTGTCACACTTTCTCTTCTTGTCTCACTTATAACACCTTACCCATGAAATAATGAAAAATAAGATATGAAAGATGAAAGATAAGATGAAAGATGAAAGATATTATACTGATAATCTTTTTTTAATTATATATATATATAATTACAAGCCAAAAAAGTAAATAAATTCCTTTCCATACCCTTCCAACGGGCAACTTTTATTAAATATATTTTTGGAAAATGATCCATACATAAAGAGAGGATATTCATGGGTGAATACATTACAAATTATCAAAGTCTTTACAGGGAACGTTTACACCATTTTTTTCCTTAACTTATATATCATGCATCTGTCTATGTTAGTACATAAATATTTACCACAATCTTTTAAATGGCTATATAGTATTGAAACTATGGTATATAGTTAATTACTCAATATGTGTTCGATAGATATTGAGAATTAAAAATATAAATTATATATGCATATATAATGCAAATATATATATGACATATATATATTACCAAATTTTATACCAATTTTGTAAAATCTATACTTATTCCATATTTGGGACATATGAAAGATATTTTTTAGTCTAAATTCCTAGATGTTAGGTCATATTGAGAAAACAAACACATTTTTGGAATTTTTATAAAATTTCCAAATTGGACTTCTAAAGACTGAAGCAGTTAATAACACCATTTACTGTTAGTAGTGGGAAATTTCAATATTTTGCTACTTGAATTTAGTCTATAAATATTTAATAGATTGATTACCATGTGCGGCCTTTTGTCAATTCCTAGGCCTGAACTAGTTAATAGTTAATTATACACACAAAATGTATAGATTATGAGGAAGGTAGATTTTTAAAAATCTCAAAAACTTTGGTGAAAGTTACTATGCAAAAATATTAATTGTTATTGATATGTACTGGGAGGTCTGTGGAAAAAAATATTTTGAAATGGATCCAAAGCAATCCAAGTTAAGTATTGCATTGATATATTATAATTTATCATTTTTATTTATATAACATGATGTTCCTCCTGCAATTATACTTAATTTGCTGGAATAGCTTGAGGTAATTTTTCTGAAAATGTTGGTTAACTGTAAAATTCTAAAATTTTTTTGAGACCTAGGAATATCATTAATAATGGTCTACAGTAAATCAATAAAATATCAGATTAAAGGCGAAGATTAAACTACCTTGTGTTCCTACCACACTTAGAAGAGTGAACTTTTATGTTCTTTCTTTGCTCGTCAAGTTTTGGGTTTTTCTTCCCCCACATTGCAATATGGTTTACAATTACTCTGCCCATAACATAAAAACCCATTCCAGTGATAAGTACGTGGACACTATCAGAGTGATGGCAGATACAAATCTGAAATGCAACTTTTACCCCGGTACAGAAGGACTGATACCTTGATCACTGAGATCAGTGATCTCATATCCCTTATCATTAATATGAGTCCTCAGCACAAAAAAATCATGGGTGGAGCATAAAGAACAAAAGTTGCTCAACCAGGTGTTTCAGATGAAAAGCAAACAATAACACAAATGTACTTGTCAGAAATTTAATTAGCACATGCAATCAGATATGTTATTCATGGAAAATCAGTCACTATTTTGATTATTTTCCATAGGATACAAATAAACAAGTTTTAGATCAAGATAAAAGATAAACACCAAAACTTAGAATGACAGTCCTTAGCAAGATGTGGCATCTGTAATTCAGCAGTCATCGTAGTTTCTGTATTTCCCAATGAGCTTTGACTCATTAATACTTGAAAGTACTTTCTTGGTTTAAAAAACTCCCAAATTCCTGGTGACAGAGGAAATGGTCAACATTTCTGATCACCTTCCTAATATTTAATATTAAAAATATGATTGTGTAGCCCTGGTTTAGATATTTTTGAGACATGTGAATTGTCCTAGTTCTTACTAAATCAACCCCCAGTTCACAAGAGGACAGCAAAATGGGATTGCAGAATGTCACTGTTTTGTCAATGATGATGTATGTGATAACATTCGTAAAGATAACAACAACTGCTATCCATTCATTGCTTAAATGGTACAGAGCTTATGGGAAATGCTAAATCAGGACAGAATAAGTTTACGTTGCATTAGGGAACATACATACTAAACACACGCACAGAGTTTAATTCTTGTTTACACCAAATTTCTGTAGGTCTAATAAATCTGCAAAGCAGCTGACCTTCATAGTGCTGTTCAGTGGTGAGCTACTTGCCTCTGAAAGAGATGAGAGAGGGAGGAAAAGAGACTTCTTAGCCCATTGGCTATATGGCTCTTCCATTTCTACATGGGAAATGAAGGGAGGTAGGGGATATCTGATTAGCAAGATGTTCTCAACCACAAGTACAATATGTGAGTTACTATAGTGAACATTCATAACAGTTCAATAGAAGAGAAGAAAGTCACCCAAAATGATTGGGAAAGCTTATGTTTAGGGAGGCATAACTTCATTTTTATACACTTAGTTAATGTTTTCAAATTAAACAATCAAGGTAAACAATTATATATCATAAAGTTAGACTACTCATTTGGACTCATGAATATATGGAACACATTTTTATGCCTCACTCCCAATTTTTTTAAATAGTTATAATGTAAAAACATTTAGTATATCCATAGTAAATGACATCTTAGATTAAATAGTATTCAGTATATGCATATATAATGAAATAAAACAGTGTTATAAATAATAAGGAAACCTAAAAATTGAATAGCAGTTTTCAAAGTACCTTCAAACCATGCTTGTGCTTTTGATGAACAGCAGTTACGCCCAGTGATTAACAGTACAGGCCCTGTCGTCTGATTGCCTGGGGTGCATTTGCTAAATACTTAACTCTGTGCTTCTTTATCCTGTCTGTAAAATGTCAACAGCGATAGGACCTAGCTCATGAGACCATGTGCAAATGAAATGAATGAATACATACAATGTTCTTAGAATCATGCCTGGAATATAGCAAATGTGCAGTAAATGCCAGCTGGTTATATAAACCGCCTAATTGCTTATGGGGTCAATGTTATCAGCCAGACTCCTGTACTGATGGAGACAACCAATCTCAGAAAGTGGAGTAATTTGCCCAAATATCATACAACTAGGAAGAAGTAGAATAACTAAAACTCAGAGGTTATTTTAACTTTAAATGCAGCTCTCGAATTCTCCCTTTATTCACCTCATTAAAATCAGTAAAATTTCCACGTATGCTTTTTAGTGTTCAGTATCACCTGGGAACTATTGTTTTTAATTTTTAAGTTTTCATTCTAACTCTAATTAGTTAACATACAGTGTTATATTAGTTTCAATTATACAATATAGTAATTCACCAGTTCCTTACACTACCCAGTGTTCATCCCTACAAGTGCACTCTTTAAATCCCTGTAACCTACTTAACCCATCCCCTCATTAACCTCCCCACTGGTAACTATCAGACTGTTCTCTATAATTAAGAGTCTGTTTGCTTCTCTCTCTCTCTTTCTTCCCTTTGCTTGTTTGTTTTGTTTCTTAAATTCCACCCATGTTTTAATATAAAAGGTGCATAAGTGAGTAAAAACTAGGTGTCCATTTCCCTAATGCCTTGTAGGAGCTTATCCACAGAATTTATTTGATAAGTAATGCACTGACAAACGCATGATATGTCTCTGTAAAAATCTTCCTTGACATCTTTCTTTTTGTTTGTTTGTTTATGTTATGTTCATCCTCTGAATTCAAGTACATGGACAGAGAGCAGGATGGAGAGACCTAGTGATGTGCTTTAGTAAAGATAGAACATTTTCCTAATCACACAGGCTGGATGAAAATATACTTCTGTCATTAAAAAGCTGAACAACAGTAGAAATGTCTTTTTAAATTTTAGCCCTCCTCTGCAGAAAAGGAGTTAAAATAGCTTTTCTGTATGTTATTGTGGGTATAAAAAGGTAGTTTAAGTTTCTCTTGGCAAATTAAAAATGATTCAATGTATGTATTTTCTGTTGGAACACAGATTTTCATGAATTTATAAAATGGACAAGTTAGAGTCAAGCCATAATAACCCATTAAAGGAAATAATCCACTACTCTTATTAAAATGATGGTATTCTAGGAGTCATTCAGAGCTCTGGCATAGTTTGCCCTTTGAATAAATTAATCTAAGGTCAGATAAAGGAAAAATAATAGTTGGCTTTCTTTGCTTTTTTATTTAATGAACACAGAGTTTTTAAAACATCAGAGGATAGTCTAGCCAAAAAAGAGCAACTGGCAATTATCTGATGCAATCTGTCCCAATTGCAAACTAAAATGTCTACAGAGAACCAGAAATCATGAAAAGGCAAAAAGGCCCTGAAAAATAAGACTAAGGCAAGAGTAAGGGAGAATTTAATCTACAGTTTTGGAGTGCTCACTAACTAAAAGGCATAGAGCACTGAATTGAAAAAAAAATATGCAGAATTAACAGAGATCATTGGGGATGGGGAAGTGGGTGAGAGGGAAGCAGGAAAATATTCTGTACTTATCCCTTTTCTAACTCTGGCTAGGAGACCAAGGGACCTATGTTTTTCACCCTCCCACTAATTGATGAGGTAGACTTCCCTTTCAGATGCTACCTTCCTACCCCTCTTACAGCAGGGCAAAAATGTAATAGTTGATGGTGCACTGCAAAGTTAAAAGTTATGGCATACCGATTAAAAATATCATTTCTGAAATGAGATCTTGAACAAGGTGTTATATTCAATCTATAAAATATGATACCATGCCTACCTGGTAGAATCGACATGAAAATTAAATGAGGAGGAAAACTTAAATGAGCTAATACATTTAAATTTATCAAGCACATAGTGAGTATCTAATTCATGTTAGCTAAAACCAGTACTGGTTGATGCAAATTCTGTTAGACAGAATTGGAGATAAAATTATTGTACCATTTCAGCCGAGGTGTTTTTCTCCTGGGCTCTTGAGGAGGCTTTCAGAGGAGTACTGCCCAGCTGCGCTCACCTTAGTGGACTTGAAATAGGGCAAAACCTGATAGAAACGGCAGTTCTGTGCTACATTGCTTTTGATGGCCTGATCACGTTTGAGTGTGCCTACCCACATCCCAACCCCTGTGTATTTACACCTGACATTCTCTCCTATTAAAAAGGATATATTCCTATGCTTCTAGCTGCAGGTCAGCATTAAGTTTCTTTTCATGTCTCCTATTCAAGGAAACCATAACAGCCTCTTTCTACTGTCCCCACCCCTGCATTGTCAGTTTTTCAGTTTCTGTGAGATCTTTTTCTGCCCTCCTATTAGTTTCTAGGTTATTTAATTTGCCCATTCTCCTTCTACTTTGCTGGCTGCTCAGTCTCAATTTGCCTTGCTGTTAATTTCTCTTTTCCACTTTACTTCTCCTTGTGAGGCTAGATTTCTAGGACCTCTGAGTTTACTTCCAATATTCTTTGCCTGACTCATACTAATCAGTCACCTTCACCTCCTTTCTGTTCCCAGGACACAGCAGACATTTGTTTGCTTCAGAACCTTCACGTATGTTCCTTTTTCCTGGAATGTCTTTCTCAGAGATACCTGCGTGATCCTGCCTTTGCCTGTTTAAGATCTCAGGTATCATCATTAAATATCTGGCCACAATATTTAAGATTGCAAATACACATGCAGAAACACTCTTTTCTTTGCCATACTTTACTCCATAGACCCTAGTATTGTTTAACATACTATGTATTTATTTATTCTATTTGTGGTTGTCACTGCCACTTGAATGTCAGTTTATAAAGACAAATGTGTCAACAGTTTGATTTACTGTTGCAACCATAACACATAGAGGAGTGTCAGGCAGATAGTAGAGGTCAAAATATATCTGTGAAATTAATAAGTTAATCATGAGGGGAAATACTCAGAAAAAAAGGCAAAACATTGTAGAATTAGACAGAGACAACATGTAGTAAACATAGCACTACAAACATCAGATCAATGGGGTAGAAAGCAAATGTAAATGGGCTTTCAAAACAAATACAGCTTTCCATTGAGGGCTTATTATGTCAGTCAGTTGACTGAAAATTTTATGTTTTAACATATCCTTTGAGGCAGATATGTTATTATCCCCTCTTTTCAAATGAACAAACTCACTCCCTGATCATTTAATATTTGAATAAATTCACATGACTAGTGAGTAGCAGAGCTGATGAAGAAATGCCTGGTAGTCTGGCTTCAGAGCCTGAGCTTTGTAGAAACATCTAAGTTATAGGTTAGATAGGAAGATTAGATGAGTTAGTACACGTAAAACTCCAACATAATTCTTATGCATAATTAGTGCTCAATTCAAGTTATATTTTGGTTCATAATTTATATTTTTATGACTGTGCTTCTTTATGGTTTGTTTGCTGTATTTTAATACATGACATAGATTTTTTCTTTTTTGTTTTATGGGTGGGTATGTGTGTTTGTTTTCTTTTAGTAAATTAGGAAATATATAATCTGTCATCTAGGGTCACTTTTAGTGTACAAGTTTATAAAGCATATATTTCTCTACTAATCAACTCAAAGGATACAGCGGTGCTTATTTAGTTCCCCTACATAATCACAACTAATACACATTTTTGCTTTCCCCACTTCATCTTGCCTCTTAGATTCATTCACTCAATGGCCCAGAATTTTTTATCCTGTGAAACTTTACCAAATAATGATCTCTTATTTAAAAGCTAAAGAAAACAAACATTGAAAACTGAATACAATGATTATAAATGTTCTGAATTCCTGGAAATGTGAGAATGGTAGCCACACAGATAAAGTCACTTTTGCTGCATATAGAATTCACAGGTGACAAAATTTGGTTCAGAATTAATGTGGCTTGTTCAGTTGTCTCACAGTGCAATTTTGTGCAAGAGTCTAAAACAGCTTGATTTTGGGGGTGCCTGGGTGGCTCAGTGGGTTAGATCCTCTGCCTTCAGCTCAGATCATGATTTCAGGGTCCTGGGATAGAGCCCCGCATCGGGCTCTCTGCTTGGCAGGAAGCCTGCTTCCCCCTCTCTCTCTGCCTACCTCTCTGCCTACTTGTGATCTCTCTCTCTCTGTCAAATAAGGAAATAAAATCTTTAAAAAATTTTTAAAAAGCTTGATTTTGAAATTCAACATTAAAACTTATTCTTAAATTAAGGAATGTAAACTTTGATTTTTTTTTTTGTGGATTCAAAACTCATCAGGTAATGGGATAGAAATGACTTACTACTAAAAGTTCACACATTGTATCTAAATAAATAAATTGATTCAAGTTGCTGAAGGAAGTTGTTAATGTGGTAAAAACTAAAACTTTCCTTACCCTCAAGGATTCAGTGATTCCACAGCTGTCATTTATTACTAGAGATATATTAAGGAAAATGAGCAAATATATAAAGGAAAGGGTATCTTTTTATAACAGTAAACACCTAGAAATACATTTTCCATAATGAAGAATAAATATAGCTAATAGAATACTGTCCAGTCACTAAAAATAATGACTCATGGAGAAAAAAATGGGTGTATGAAAAATAGTTCTTAGTATGTTAAAAAACACATTTGTAGTATTTATAACATAGTCCATTTTATGTGTATTATTTTGCTTTATTAAAAATCCTAAAATGACATATGTAAAATGTTAATGTGATTTTTCTAGGTATTGACCTATAATTTATCTACTTTTTTATATTTTATTCCATTTAACTATTTTAAAAATAATTCAGGAAAAATAATATCAATATTTAAAATCTATTAGGACATCTTTGGTATATTTTTGTTGTTTGTGGTATTTTTAATACAAAATTATATTTTCCCCGAGCAAAAAGTAGTTATTTTTATTTGCTTGCTTCTCTTTCTTTCCAGCACTCTCTCCCTCAATCCAGTTCCTTTTTGTCTAAATTATGGACAATGTTATCTATTTTTATAGGATTTGTCAAGTTTCAAGAACATATCATTTGAGAACACTTATATTACCCGCCAAATAATATGCTTACATAAATGATAGCTATTACCAGATGTACAACACTATCTCATATCTCATTTAGAACACTAAGTAAACAGCCATTTTCATGTGTGCTGTTGTGCATTTTCTAGACTGCTTTTAGGATAACATTGGCTCTATTTTTCGAGAATTCCTTAATACATCTACATCTCTGCATACTTCCATATACGTATCCAGGGATTATTCTTTGTTTATTCATTGTTATAGAAGGAGACATCTCTTTTCCCACGAGGGTGATTTATTGTGAGTCCTACCAGAGACGGTTTCTGAGCAAATCTTTAATTACAAAAGGGAAAAAATCTAAGTTTTTATGTTTTCTCTGATATTATTTTCAGAAACTGTGGTTCTCATTGACTTTGACAAGTAGGGAGGAAGTTAATTAGAGAGATACTCTAGCAGTCAAGAAGTCCCTTTCTGTGCTTAAATGTTTATTTTTCTTGTATTGGGGGACAACCTTTATAAGTAACTTACTGCAGTTATGCCCTTGCTTTACTTGGCATGTGTTCCAAAGACATCTGCAAAGGCAAACAAAGGCTGGTTAGTCGTTATATCAGTCACTAAGTTTGCTGTGAAAGGTCTTTATCATATGGGCTGTCTTTGTCCACCATTGCATTTAGTCTCTGCTACTTTAGCATCAGGATATTAGTTATATCCACTGATAAGTAAGTTGTTAGTGACCAGTATCTATTCCTTCAGTGTGCATCTGAGAAGTTGGTGGTACTTGGTGTTTTCACGGGGATACAAGCCAATTGCATTTGATAGTCCTGTTGTTCACATGTTTTGAGTCACGAGTTGTAAGCACTTCCTTTCTTTTTTTTTTTTTTAAGATTTTATTTCAATTCCAGTTAGTCAACATGCAGTGTAATGTTAGTTTCAGGTGTAGAATTTAGTGATTCATCACCTCTATACAACACCCGGTGCTCATCACGAGTGCCCTCCTTAAACTGGATCACCTATTTAACCCAATCTCCCACCTAACCTCCCCTCTGGTAACCATCAGTTTATCCTCTATAGTTAAGAGTCTGTTTCTTGGTTTGCCTTCTTCTCTTTTTTCTTTATGTTCATTTGTTTTGTTTCTCTTTCTTGAGAGAAGGAGAGAGATAGAGAGAGAGACAGAATGAGCAGTGTGGGGAGGGGCAGAGGTACAGAGAGAGAGTCTTAAGCAGGCTCTATGCCCAATGCGAAACCTGACATGGTGCTTGATCTCATGACCCTGAGAGCATGACCTGATCCAAAATCAAGAGTCAAATCCTTAAACAACTGAGCCATCCTGGCGCCCCCCTTTGTTGTTTCATTAATTCCACATAAGAGTGAAATCATATAGTATTTGTCTTTCTCTAACTTATTTTTATTTTTTTTAACTTATTTTGCTTAACACAATACTCTTTAGCTCCATCACTGCAAATGGCAAGATTTCATTCTTTTTGATGGCTGAGTATTATTTTATGTGTGTGTGTGTGTGTGTGTGTGTGTGTGTGTGTGTACACCACCTCTTTATTCATTTATCAGTTGATGGAAAACTGGGCTCTTTCTATAACTTGGCTATTGTTGATAATTCTGCTATAAATATTGGGCTGTATATATCCCCTCAAATTAGTGTTTTGGGATCCTTTGGGTAAATACTTAGTATTACAATTGCTGGGTTGTAGGGTAGTTCTATTTTTAGCTTTATAAGGAAGCTCCTTACTGTTTTCCAGAGTGGCTGTACCAGTTTGCATTTGTACCAATAGTGCAAGAGGGTTCCCCTTTCTCCACATCTTCACCAATACCTGTTTCTTGTATTGTTGATTTTAGCCATTCTGACTGATATGAGGTGATATCTTACTGTAGTTTTCATTTTTATTTCCCAGATGATGTGTGAATTTGAGTATCTTCTCATGTAAGCACTTCCTTTTAAGGTACAAACTTTCTGCAGTATATAATTTTGAAATACATTATAATTTCAGTCTATGGTGAGATACTTCTCTGCTTTTTAGAAGTGATTTAAAAAAAATTTATCTGCTTTGATTGTTTTGGTCAATTCAATGACAATTTGAATATAATCAAAATATTTGGATCTAAATGAACATCCTGGAATCAAAGCAATTGGTTTCTATTTTTTGCAATAAACATTTATCTCTTTTATCATGAATATAACATAATTTTTTTAAATTAAATCACTATTTTCTCTGCCTAACACTATTTCCCCAACATCATGGATAATTTGTATATCAGTTAGGAAGCATGAAAGTATAAAAAAGATTTTGTGGTTTTGCAGTGTTTGCCCTTTGAGGGAAATATTGTTATCTTTTTCAGATGAGCGTAAATCTGTAATTTTCAGGAAGCATAATCACATTTTTAAGTTAAAGGTATGCCTTTTTACAACTTTTGACCTTTCTAATAGTCAAGGCAAGATATGCAATTGATGCTTATTCTTTAATGGCTCTAAAGAAATGAGTAAAAGTGACCTTTTGATAGAGGCTCTACTTAGTGATTGTGCCAAGGCTGCATAATAGAATTTACAAATTTGGGCCCAGGTGTGTGAGTGTGTGTGTGAATGTGTGTGCTCTTTAAATATCCATAATGAAATTGAAACACTAACTCAACGTAGGCTTTCTGCCAGCTGGCCCTAGACAAGTAACATTCAGCTCTTTTACAATTCACCTTCAGGTGATGGACATTTACATTGCAAGTATTTTTTCATTCTGTTTTTGATACAGCCCTGCATCCATTCTAGCAGTATAAATTAAGTAATATGATCAATTATATGGTGTTTTTCTGTTTATCAAAACACTTTCTCATTCATTATCCCATTTACCTCTTTTAGCATAGAAGAGAGATACTAATATGGCATCATTTTTCACATAGGAAAGGAAAAAAAAAACAAGGGTTAATCCTATACAGAGATGAAATTCAAGCCCAAATCTTACGATTATACATTTTGTGTTTTTTTCATTACAACAAATATAGTTACAAAGATGGGAATACTATAGAATAGTTTATAGAGCAACAATTCTGCAATACCTGAAACACATACATTCTGAATATGTATGGGAAAACTTTCAGAGATGCTTATGTATTTTGTTTGGATTGCAAAATTATGTTTTACTTCATTACACTTACTTACAAGGGTGAAAATCCATCAGAAACAAAATCAATTCACAATTTAGTACATAAAGTGGCAAATAAAATCATGCCCTCCTCAGTTTATTCTAACTCCACAATTAGTTTACAATAAGGAGACATAATTTTTAAAAAGGAAATTAAAAAAAGATGAAAAGTCTGCAATGTTCTCATTTCTTAGAGCCAGACACCAAGGAACCAAAAAAGGCAAACTCATAGTTATTGTCCCACTTTTGAAGAAAACAAATAACTTATAGTCTTTAAAAGAAGGTACACAGACAAATATATAAGTGAGTGTTTAGAAAGACAACAATGTACCTCCATTTCTTAAAGAAGCAAAGTTTCTATTTAAATCTAAAAATAATTTATATTTATTGAGATTAGAAATTAGAAATGCCTTAGGAAAGTCTAAAATCACCTATAGAGAGTTACTTCTGATTATTATATAAAAGGATTTATAAGATATTTATTTCCATGAAAACACTTTAAAAATCTGAATAGAAGACTTATTAACGAGCATTGTTTATAAGGAAGCACAGATGAACTGAATTCAGAACATCATATATGCACAGAGAATGGTAATAATTTCATGGGGGCAAATACATGGTGTCAGCATAAGCAGGCAGATGATATAGGCCCGTTGAAAAATTTTGTAAATGGAGAGTCCAGCTGAGGTATTAGCAAAGACAGCGGGGGCGGGGGGGGGGGGCTTCAAATGTAGTATAATAGAGTCTAGACATCTCAAAAATGCTAGAGTAATTTATTCAACCTGACAATTGTTCTTTCTCCAGCAAGAATAGAGACATAGACACATACTTTAGAAAAGTTTAACTTACAAAACTGATACAGGATGAGGTAAACAACTTCACAAGCCCTATATGTGTTAAATAAATTCATAGTAAATTTCTTAAAAAGATAAAGACACATTCTGGCCCCACAGCTTCTATGGTAAATGTTACCAAACATTTAATAAAAAATGAAATCAGTTGTTCACAACTACGTCATAAAAATGGTAGGTGAAAAAACATCCCAACGTGTTTCATGACCTACTATGACCCTAACATCATATTCTGTTAAGGGCATTATTTAAAAAAAAAACAAGATTTACCAAGGAATATCACAAACATAGATGCCAGAATCCTTAATAAAATTATTAAATTAATTCCTGAAATACTAAAAATAGAAAATTACTTTATGATCAAATAGGATTTATGTTTGCAATAATGCAAAAGTGATTCAATATTTCGAAATCAAACCATGTATTTCTTCACATTAATAGAACATATTGAAGAAAATCTTTTTATCTTGATGCAGAAAAATTATTTTTACAAATAATTATCTATTCATGATAAAACTTTTTAGCATATTAGGAACAAAGGGGAAACTTCCTAAGCCAAGAATGGGCATCTAGAGAAAACTTTAGTTATCGGGTTTGGTAAATATGAATTGATTTCCTCCTAAGGTTAGGAAAATGTCAAAGATATATTCTCCTACAAGTGTATATATACTTGTCAATAATCATCAACATTCACCCAATTCAAATAAGTATGTATTTCTATTTTGGAGAACTATAAGTGTAAAGTATAGTTGCTGGTCTTTCTTTTTCATTTAATATTCAACCAATGCTTTTACCATGGTACTCTGTTAGCTACGTTTGCCCCTTTTCCCAAAGTACATACTTATTTGAATAATATAAATATATATGTAAGATATATAATGTTTACAGAATTCCACTCCTATTAACTATAATTTCATGGAAGTGAAATTAATAAGTCAGTTATGAGCATTTTGAAATCTACTCATAGATATCAGCAATTGTCTTGCAAATTCAAAATTGCAAATGTTCAAGATATTTATATTTATTCTACTTACCCCTATAATTTTTCCTAGCTGTCCACATGGCAAGCTTCCTCATTGCCTTCTCTCAATCCGTCTCCTGCTTTATTTTTCTTCACAGCACTAGCATGTGTAGGTGTGAGTGTGAGAGAGAGAGAGAGAAAGAGAGACAGAGAGGGAGACAGAGAGAATGTGTATTTTTCCACTGCTAAAATACAAGGTCTTCAAAATCAGAGATTTTGTCTCATGGGTAGCTCTCACTTCTGGGACAATAAGCAACATATAATTGGTGAATAAATGAAGGAATTGTTAGTAAGTCCATGTAGATTCATGATTTTTATAGCTTCTTAGAATTATTTGTCCTTTTATGTGCTGCTAGGTGTGTGTCTTTTGGTATAGGAAACAAATAACTGATTATTTTTCTTAGCTAATATATCAATTCTATTTTTAAATGTTTATTCATACACAGGTATTATAATTGCTGGTGTCCATATTTGCACTAATTTATGTCATTTTGATTTGCATTTTGTTTACTCTTCAGTTTTCTTATTTTTTGCCCCATTTCTGTGGCTTTTGTTTGAATAAGTCAAATTTCCAATATCGTTTTTCCACTCTGATTAGAGAATTTAGATTACAGTTCCATCCCTTTGGTGTTTATCTGTAGATTTTAGGGGCTTAGATATAATTATAGTCCTTTTATAACAAATGCTACAGTTATTGAATTATTTTTTTCTCTTTCTGACAATGATTAACAACTTAGCCCATTTCCACATCTAGTTAAAAGTTTTCAGAGATTTATTATTATATTCTAAGCACAAAATATTTCATTTTACATATTTTAGTATATATTTGCCTTTAAAAACTTTTATTTTTTAATTTCTGTGTTAAATAGCTTCCTCCCCATACCTCTTTCTGGATTCAATTTTCTTCGTGATGGAACACATCTTACAACTGAATATCTGTGTGTAAATCTCTGAGATTAAGGAACATTTTAAAGAATTTCTCCTCAAATGCTACTTCTCATTCCTTCCAAGTTCCTTAACTTCCTATTAGACAGAGCTATAACTTCTTCATCTGGCTTCCATATTTATTAATATCTTTAGTTTTTAAACTCATATCTAAACGGTGTTTTTCATGGATGCCTCAGTATTGTTTTCCAATCCGCTAATTCTGTTGTTAAACTTGTCCTGCCTAGAGATCATTTCATTTATAACCTTTACAGAATTTTAAATTCTATTTTTCATATCATTATTTCCTACTTTTGCTTTTATAGTTTTCCAAACTTTATTTCTCATTTCTATGTGCTCCTATTTATTAATTTAAGTAAAATTATGCCTTTTGTTTGTATGCTCCTGAGAATATTTCGAGTCTTCTATTTTTTTTAATTTTATTTTATTTTATTTTATTATTTATTTATTTATTTATTTATTTGACAGAGAGCACAAGTAGGCAGAGAGGCAGGCAGAGAGAGAGGGGGAAGCAGGCTCCCCGCTGAGCAGAGAGACCAATGTGGGGCTCGATCCCAGGACCCTGAGATCATGACCTGAGCCGAAGGCAGAAGCTTTAACCCGCTGAGCCACCCAGGCACCCCCAAGTCTTCTATTTTATAAAATGTATTTCATTTAAAACAAACTCTTTGAGAAGAGAGCAAGCATGAGCTGGGGAGAAGCAGATAAAGAGGCACACTCCCCACTGAGCAGGGAGCCCTGATTCTGGGCTTGATCCCAGGACCCTGGGATCATGACCTGAGCTGAAGGCAGAGGCTTAAATTCCTGAGCCACCCAGGTGCCTGCATGATACAAAATTCTTGATTTTATTGTTTATTTTGTCAGTTATGTATTTTAGTATTAGAATATCCTGTGTTTTTTTGAAGTTTTGTATGCTATTCTCTTTGTTATTTATTAACAGTGGTGATGGTAATATTTTCTTTTTTCTTCTCTCCCTTTGCACTCATATTCTGTCCACCAATTTTACAGCTATTTTTACCTAGTGTTCTGGGCCTGTGATCCAAACCATGGATTATTATTAGGGCTTGGAGTATTGTACCCATAGAAACATTGGGGATACTGCATATTGCAAACAGAATGGTAGGGGTTTTGACTCATTTCTGTTAATAAGTTGTGTTTGTCCTTCCACCTCTAATTCTCAACCAATTAAGTCAGAAGTTTACATAAAGATAAATCCAAGTCTCTCAGATAGACGAAACTTTGATGTAGCTACTCTTCTCAGATGGGAGCCCCTCGTATTATCTCCCACGTTTTAGGAGTACTTTAACTGTGATATCCTGTTTCATAAGAAAGAGCTTTAATGTATCCTCTTTCACCTTCCTTTCCCTCCCCTGTTCTTCCTCCTCCATCTCAATCTCCTCCTTCTCCTTCTCCTTTTGCTACTCCTTCTCCTTTCCCAAGGAACAATGGTCCGAGGCTTGGATATTAATCTTTTCACAATAGATGTAACTTATCACAACTACCTGGATCATGTTCTTCCAACAACTCAGTCTTTACGTCCCATTCTGGGGATGACAGGCACCAGTTTCATTTTAATTTTATGCCAAACCCTAGGTTTAATTAGTCACAAACAGAACTTTGAGAAATATTTATTATTATAAAAATATTAAGTAGAACATTTTTTAAGAGATCCATATGTTCTGGTCTACAATTTTCCTTGGGATAAATTCGTCAATGAGGATTTGTTGGCTCAAAAGATATACAAATAGAAAAAAATACATAGTTTCCTTGCTTCAATCTGATGTTTGTTAATGTTTGTTAAATGTGATTTTGTAGGGGTAGAAGCAACCAGTTTTAATTAATTAAAATTTGCAAATTAAAACCAATATCTACACTAATTCATTTCCTCAAGTCAAGATTCTAGAGAAAATTTATGAAACATTTCTTACATAGCCATATGAAATCTATTTTAATAATCTTTTGCCATTTGCCAAACCAGAACATTCTAGGGGCATGTTAACGGTTTTATCATTTAGGTAATAAAAGACATCACTGATTTCTACTAAACAGCATATCATAACCAATTTTGACATAGAATTCCTTTCCATGACATTATCAAGTTTGCTACTTTATGACTTTATGTGCTTATCATAATATAATATAGGGAAATATAGATCTATGACTGGATATGCTTTATGTTTGTTAGTTTTGCTAGTTGTTTGAGAGAGAAGGAGAGTGTGTGTGCTTGACTTCTATTAGTATGCTATATAAAAGCAGAAACGATTCATATGTTTCCAAATCATTCCATTTTGGAAATACAATGTCTGAACATCTTTTATATTTAAATATCCTAGACAACTGAGCAGTTGACCAGTTTACATTCAGTTCTGGCTATGTGTAATGAGATAACTTCACGTCACAGAATACGGTAGATTTTTCTCTATTTTATTCCCCTCCCTTCTCTCTCCTCATATCTTTCTCCTTCAGGGCTTTTTGTCTCCTCTAGTTTTGGCAATTATCATGCTAAGGGTATTTTCAAATGTGAATACTTTCCAGAAATAAACAAAACATATGTCTTCAAACTTAATTCTGACTTCCTGTCTTAAATGCTTCTTCTATTCATTTTACTCACTCATTTTTTTCTAGTGCTATTTGTTACATAATATATTGAATTTTCTCTTTTTTAATAGTGAATTTTCAATGTCATTAAAACTTTGTGTTTTTGCTAGATGTTGGTAGATGTGTCATTGACTGGTTACAAGGTTAATGTTGCTGTTTTATTTTACATGGCAAATATATGTCATGATATCAGTTATTAGATTAATAGTTAATAGATTTGTCTCAGTCTCATTTTTTGTTGTATTTTCATTTTTCTCTTTGCCACAAATTGAAATCCGTTTCACTCAATATTATAGAAGGATTATTGTAAATTTTGAAAAATGTATTTCCAGGTCCTGTCCATTACTTGTAAATCATTTCAATTGAAGCTTACTAATATATTTAGCCTCATACATCACCCCTTTCTGATTAAATAAGTGTATAATTGAGTAGTGGAACTACACTGGCATAACTTTGCAACAAACAAATGAGAGAAATTAACATTAATATTTGTAAGCAAGATGCATAATTTGGCAGTTTTCAAGATTTCATGAGAATATCCTATTCACATAAACACATTAACATGTTTTGTTTTCCTTTAAAATCAATCTGTTACTATCAATTTGAAAATCAGCTGCTGAGTGAAAAATCTTATACTATGATGAAGTTGTTCTTGCCTCTGATTCTGGAGGTTGCATAATAGTGCTCTAGATCAGAAGCTCACAAACATTTTCTGTACAGTAAATAATTTAGGTTTTACTGGCCATACAGTCTCTCTTGCAACTGCTCAGCTCCGCTGTTATAACCAAAGGTATCTGTAAAGAATATGTAAACAAGGGGCACCTGGATGGCTCAGTGTGCTCAACCTCTGCCTTTGGCTCAGGTCATGATCTCAGGATGCTGGGATCGAGCCCCACATGGGGCTCTCCGCTCAGCAGGGACCCTGCTTCCTCCTCTCTCTTTCTGCCTGCCTCTCTGCCTGCCTGTGATCTCTCTCTCTGTCAAATAAATAAATAAAATCTTAAAAAAAAGAATATGTAAACAAGGCAGAAAAGCTATATTCGAATAAAATTTTAATTACCAAAACAGGGTGGGACCTAGATTTTACCTATAAGCAATGTTTTACTGACTCCCACTTCAGATCAAGTATTGGGAAAAAAGAAACAAGTTATAGTGGGCTCTTGAATTATGCAAAAATATTATTTTCTTAATATAAAAGTATTAAAATACTGATATAATTTATAATATATATCAAAGATATGCACAATTGCAAGTTTTTATTTATCCATAATAGCAATAAATATAATACTTATGTTAATGAAACCAGACCCAAGGACTCTAATAAGAAGGGGTATTATATTTTACTATCACTCTCTCTCTACATTTGTTCTATGTGAATGATGCTTTACTGCTTTTGAATGAGCTCCATGATTTTTTGTGTCACTATGAGGAAAGATAACAGTGTCAATTAAAAAATAATATGTCAAGTTCCATCTAGCATAATCATAAAACATTTAGACTTCACTCCTTGTCGTAGCTGCCTGTCATGAAAGCAGGTTGGTCTTCGGCATGATAAAGGGATGCATGATCACTGTGTACATTTCCCACCCTGTTTATTCATCATTATTTCTCAGCCATTCCAGTATGCTCAATGGAGGGACAGGTGAGGAGTCCTTATCTGATTAATATGCTTATGAAGTAAATTTGATTTTTTTAGGTATGAGAAGTCATTAATTCCTTTTCTATGAGTCCCTTTGTGAGAACTTAAAAGAAACCTCACCCGTTAACTGGAGCTCTCAAACCTGAGATTCCTGTGAAATATAGGGAAGAATGCCATTCAGCAGTTATTAATTACACCTGTGTTCTCAGCCCCCAGGCATCGGAGTTGCCTTTCCACACTTTGCTGAGATACTTCCCCCATTTCAGGTGACAACAACATCTGTACCTCTTGCCACTAGTGGCCCACATCTTGTCCATGGGAATCACTCCCTTTTGTTTTAAAATGCTTTCGCCAGTCATAATACAGCCACCTCTCTTTGGACCCGTTGTTACCAGCCAGACTGCCCAACTCTCATCTTTTATATTGTCTAGACAGAAGTCACACACAGTCCATTATTTCCCTCAAACTATAGATATCATTTATCAAGTTCTCCAAGAGAGTGAAGGTCTTCTTACAACAACTCTTTTTTTTCACTCAGGGTTAAAAGGAAATACCATCAACTTTGAAAATATTAAAATACGCTGTTTGCTCTCCAACAGTTTCCAACACATCATAATCTTGTACGTGAAGATTTTAGAGTTTTGTAACTAGGTCAGTTATAGTATTTATAAACCCTACATTATGGGTTCTCTACTCACCTTGGAGTGTGGCATCTGTTGCTTTTGTAACCCAGGAAAAGAGCTGAGCCTCAGAAAGGCAGTGCAGTTTGTAACAGCAAAGTCTGTGTGAGTGGAGCTTCCTGAGACTGCCATATGTGGCAACGGCAAGAACTAATCAAAATAATAAAAACAATCTGATTTAAAAATAGGCGAAGGAATTTAATAGATATATTTTTTTTTTCCAAAGAAGACATCCAAATGCCTAACAGGTACATGAAAAGATGCTCATTGTCACTAAACATCAGGTAAATGTAAATCAAAACCACAATGAGATACTTCACTGTTGTTGCAGTGATTATCATCAGGAAGACAAGATGATAGATTTTGGCAAGTTAGTGGAAAAAGGAGAAACCCTTGTACACTCTTGGTGGAAATTTAAACTGATGCATCATTATGGAAAACAATAACGTTAGTATGGAAAACAATAAAAAATTAATTAGTATGGAAAACAATAAAAAATTAAAAATAGAACTATCATATGATCTAGCAATTTTAGTTCTGGGTAAATTTCTGAAGGAAATGAAATTAAGGTATTGAAAAGATATCTGCACTCCTGTGTTTATGACAGCATTATTCACAGTAACTAAGCTATGGAAACAACCTAAATGTCTGTTAATGAAATTAATGAATGAATGGATAAAGATGTGGTATATACATACAATGGAATATTATTCAGCCCTGAAAAAAAGGAAATCTTGTCATTTGTGACAACATGGATGGAACTTGAAGATATTATACTTAGCAGGATAAGACATGCAGAGGAGGATGGATATTGTATGATATGACTTACATGTGGAATCTAAAAAGTTGAACTTGTAGAAAAAAGTTTCTGGTTACCAAGGGTAGTGAGATGGTGGGAGAACTGGGGACATGTTCAGAGAGTACAAACTTGCAATTAGAAGATGAATAAGTTCTGGAGATCTAATATATAGCATAGTGATCATACTCAGCAGCACTGTATTATACAACTTAAATGCTAAGAGATTGTATCTTAAATCTTCTCAGCATAAAAAATAATAATTATGTGACCAGATAGATGTGTTAGCTAAAGCTATGGTGGTAACCATATTGTAATATATAAATGTATCAAATCATCACATTGTGCACCTTAAGCTTACCCAATGTAATACGTCAATTTTATCTAAATAAAAAAGAAGGGACTGAATTATTAATTAACTAATTAATTAATTAAATGTTTAGTACAATTCACAATGAAGCCATGTTGGCCTGGTCTTTCTTTGTGTAACGTGATTTTTAATGAATAATTTTATTATCATTCATTCTAATTTTTCTTCAGTGATATTTATTGCTTTAGTAGAAATATTAAAGAGCCACTAGTAATAAGGTTAAAGTTCAATTGACACGGTATTGATAATATTTATAATAAATATAAGGTACATGAAATTTATAAATAGAATTCTCTACTCCATAAAGAATCTAGGTGTGGCAATGAGAAAAAGATAAATACTACAAGAGAAATTACTAAGAAAGAACTGGCAAATTTAAGGAGAGTAAAGCCCAATAATATAACATTGTGATTCCATGTAGGATTATTCATGCTACAGCATTTCTTGAGGACTACTTGCAATTGTGTATTAGAAAAAAAAATCGTGTTTAATCAAGAAATCAAGAAAGCACCCTTCTACTGATTTCTCTTAATGATTTATTGGATTATTTTTGGCAATTTGAGAACACTTTTTCCTCCTTTTCCAGTATTCTTGTGTGCTATCTTGATGTCAACTATCAAGGCTTATTTGCCCTTTTTGACATCATTATCTTATCTCACGTCTCATCTCACCTATTTTATGTAGGGACTGTATTAGGCTGTATTAGTTTTTGTAACACACAGGTCAAAAACTGTATAAAGGCTCATATGCAATAGAATTTTATTTTTTGTTCACGTAGAGTCCAAAAGATGTTTCTGATTGTTATTTCTCAAAATGGTGATAAATGTAGCCATGCCTCCTCCACCTTAGGGCTCTGCCATCTTCAACGGGGGCTTTCAAGTGAGTGAGTAGAACTAGAATAAGTGAGTGAAACTGAAAATGTTTGAAGGAAAATATATGGATACTTTTATGGACAGATAAAAGCTTTTGTTGTTCATATAGCCCAGTCCCTGACATCTGTATGGTAGGCTGGTGAATGCAATCTAGGTCTCTGTGAGAAAGAAGATACAATCTTGGTGAATGCCCTGCCTGTCTCTGCCATAACATAAAAGAGAAATTGTGCTCCCAGGAAATGTTTTCAATAACACATATCAGTTTTCTCTTTTGAGTGTTATGAATTTAAATTCATGCTATTTAGCACCCATCGCATATTCTAATTCATTTAAAAATCTAAAAGTTCAAATTATCCATGCTTGATTTAAGTTTTCCATTTCTTTGCTCTGCTTTATTCTGCCTCTGCTATGTAACAAGCATCCACATTTAAATGCAATCTTATTTTACCTATGTACTCATACTTTTGTTTCCACTTCCAACTATCTTGTGATTTTTTTCTATCATCCAAAATCCTCTATAAAAAGTTTAATATTTACCCAATAATATATGTCTTCTGTAAATAATAAACTCACTATTATACGTATGTGTGTTCTGAATATGTGTAGTTTTATGGGCCATCAATAGAGACCATCTATGAATGAAGGGAACAACTGGGAAATTACCTAATGGTTTTCTTTTTTGCCCTAAAATACATCTCTGAAGCCCTAGATGTTACTTATTTTCAAATTACCCTATTGTTTATCAAAGTAGTATAAGGTATTAAAAAATAATAAGCAATTGGGATTCACCACCAAAAAGAAAGAATAAGGATAAAAAAAGATAGAAAGAGAAAAAGAAGAAATCCCAGCCAGGATGGGCCCCCAAAATGAGATTTATAAGGTATGTAGACTAACACAAACAAACATTTAGACCAACAAAAGTAAATGACAAGAAATAAAAGAACCGAGTCAGAATGAACCCCAAGAATAAGATTTATATGATACCAGAACAAAAGCAAATACATAGAAACACTGACAGAAGGATAAGATAGGAGGGTGGTTATAACTCCTCATGGGCAAGGAGGGTTATTTCAGGTCTTCCTGGTTTATCATTGTATTAAGGCTCTAGTTGTAATGTTAAGTAGTTTAAAAAAATTTTAAAAAACCCAAGAAATGTGAAAACGAATGCATAAAAAAATAGAAAATAAGAAAAAAAAAACTTGTATCTATGAAATATACAGGTTTGAGGGTATTATCAGGGGCTTAATATATTGATTTCCCCTGATGTTTGGGATTTAAAATTTTATGGGGACCCTGTGGTTATTGTCCTTTTGTTTTTTGACTTGTCTTCTGGGGGAGGGGCCTGCCGTATTGTTTTCCAGTCAATCTTGCTTGGGTTGAGTCACCCTGCCCCCCAATCAAGGGGCTGCACTCTGTGGAAACCGGTTTCCCAAAAAAGCAGATGCAGTACAAAGAAGGGCCACATGTACCCCAATGTTCATAGCAGCAATGGCCACAATCACCAAACTGTGGAAAGAACCAAGATGCCCTTAAACAGATGAATGTATAAAGAAAATATGGTCCATATATACAGTGGAATATTATGCCTCCATTAGAAAGGATGAATATAAACTTTCATATCAACATGGACGGGACTGGAAGAGATTATGCTGAGTGAAATAAGTCAAGCGGAGCAAGTCAATTATCTTATGGTCTCACTTACATGTGGAGCACAAGGAAAAACATGGAGGGCATTGTGAGAAGGAAAGGAAGGGTGAATGGGGGGAAATCGGAGGGAGCGATGAACCATGAGAGACTGTGGACTCTGAGCAACAAACTGAGGGTTTTGGAGGGGAGAGGGTGGGGGGTTGGGCGAGCCTGGTGGTGGGTATTGAGGAGGGCACGTATTGCATGGAGCACTGGGTGTGGTGCATGAACAATTAATCTTGTAACACTGAAAAAATAAAATAAATGTATTTGGGGAAAAAATAATAATAAAGCCCAAAAACACTTACAATGAAAAATGGTACGCCCATCCCCTATTTCTACCCTAATAACCAATTCTCTTAGTTAATGCCTCCCTATTGTTTTGTCATTTCTTCTTGCAGTTACTTTTCATTGTTTTTCTAAACAATATTTCTACTGTTATTTTATTCCAAATGCTGAAATAGATCTGTCATATACCTATCAAAATTTTTGCCAGAGTTAAACGGACAAAGCATCTAGCCGTTCAGTCTTCCCCATTAACCTCCCACTTATCTGTGGAGATCTCCTTACAGTGCTCATCCTCACGTGTCAAATTAAACTTGGCACTGTTGGATTTTTGCCCAGTTAAAAACTGGGAATTCCTTTTGCCTCTCTTTGTTTACAGGATATAAATCTACTCAATTGCTTTGCAGAAGCTGGACACAAGAAAGGGTGGATGTGCCAGTTAACATGTAAGTTTTTACTTAATTCTCCAGTTTGCAAAAGGTAATTTAATCCAGCCCTATGAAGTGCTTATGCTCCCACATCTGGAGTATCTCACATTCAATTTACCCAAAGAATAAATCTTATGTGCCCTCTGAGTATACGAAAGGATTATTGCTGGATGGTTCTCAATGGGACAGGGGACCTGGAGATTCCATCTGCTCTGTACTTAGATTTTGACAAGTCTTTTTGTCAGTCCCGGACTCTACAGTACTGAGATGGTTCCTTCACATAATGAGGTTTTCAGGGTTCTATGGAGAATTAAGTGTTCTGTGGCTTTTAGCTCCTTGGTATTCCACAGTGTAGGCACCCAGGTAATAACTCTGCCTCCAATTCAGTTACCACTTCTCCGGTTTCTTTTTTGTCTTAAAATTGTGTTGAACTATCGAATCTGTTGCCTTTTCTCTGTTTCTCTTTGGCCTCAGGAATATAGCCTCTTTTACCTTATTGCTCGACTGAGAAAATATATGGATAGTCAACATTCCATCATTCATGGAAATCCTTTCTAAGTTTTAGAGTGCTAGCAGAGATGATAGCATATATGCCTGAGCTCTTGATTTTGTTGCCATGTTTATTACTGCAGTCTATGTTTTAATTCTCTAGAGAGCTTGGCTAATCACTCTAGAAATATCAAAAATTACTTTCAACTATTAATCCTAGATCCAAGTTGCACATATATAATATTCCATGCATTACTGCCCTAGGAACCACCTTGTCCTCCACTTAGTGCTGTGTACTACAGGAGTAACATATCCCAATAAAGAAGGCAAATTCAGCTCCCTCTTATCAGCTCAGATCCACAAAGGCAAGAAAGGTTGTAAGGAAGAGGAGAAGGTATAGAAGTATTCAGAAGAAAGAGATCTTTGTACTTTGCCCACCTTTAACCCTAAAAAATGATACCACACTTTTCTCAATATTTTTCATTTTTATTTTAAATAAATGGCATTAAAAATCCTCAGTTTTAAAAAAAAATCCTCAGTTTTGCATATGAAATTATGAATCTCACTTAACCCTTATAATATGGAAGTATTTTCATTTGGTCTGGAATATTAATTGAATTATTCAACTCTTAGAACAAATAGACAAAATATATTCTACCATCAAAAATATAGCTAAGATATTTTCTTAAGACAAACAGTACAATGCAGTAGAGTATTTATGGGATCAACCCATTTCTGAAGAGTAAATGATAAATTCAACAGATAATAGTATACCAACAGAAAACTGTCTGGAAAGTAATATATTCAATAGTTCATAGATGATTACTTTGAAATCATGGGAATACAGTAGGCTCTCTGAATTTTGTGCTTCTATAATGTTCCCATTTTCTTATGATATACACATGTAAGTAGTTTAATAATGAAAAATTAATTATGTCATATTTATAGAATATGTGTAATTTGCTTAGCATGATGTCAGGAATCAAAGGGGTTATAAAAAAGAATAAGGTGGTGATTCTAATTTCAGGTAATTTGTATTATCATGACAAGAAACATAGACATAAACTACATAATTATACAAGAAAGTATGTGACTAATTGTCAAAATTAGTGGTTTGTTTTAGTTCATTGAGCCAAAAGTTCAGAGTAGGATAGAATAGGAAAATGATTGAACTTGAAATGCATATTAATTGAGGAATTCTATTTGTATAAGCCAGCTAGAGTTGTAGAGTATATTAAAGCAGGGGCTATTTAGGCTACAAAGACCCAAGAGAGAAATTAATATTAGCAAATCATTTAATACTGCATATTCTTAATCTGAAAATATTCAGATTAATGAATAAGGTAGGGTTAGCATCATGCTAAATGACCATTTATACAGAAAAGAAGCATATAAGTAAAGGAAAATAGTGCTTGCTCAAGAAATAATGAAGGTTATATGAGACCAGAAAATTGTATTTGTCTTTTTATTGCCCCACTGTCGGTTGGCATAGCACTTAGTACCTTTTAGGTGCCTATACTATGTAGGGTATTATTAGAGTAGTTGTAAAAAGAGATAAAAAATTATGGGTTTTGTAAGTTACAAGTTTGTTTTTTCATTTATTTGTTTGTTTTTATACTTTTCAATGCGAGACTTGAATTCACAAACCTGAGATCAAGACATGAGCTAAGATGAAGAGTCAGACACTCAACTGACTGAGCCACCTAGCTGCCCTAGGAGTTTATTTTTTTATTGAAAGTCTGTTTTTCCAGGTATATGACCTAGGAGTAATAATGTTTTTGGGGTGTTAGCTCTTTCCATTTGTGGCTCTGCAGTCTCTCAGTGTGAATCTTCTAACATTTGATCCAATATTCCTGCTCCAGTTTCCACTCTCTTAATTGTTTTTCAGCTCATGGATGTTGGGGAGAAGAGTACACCAAGCCATAATCAATCAGAAACCACCAACTTGCATAGTAGAACTCAACTTTGACTGCTCATTACAATCACCTGGGGCCTCCTTAGGACAATTCACTTAGAACCTCTGAGGAATCAGTTAACACCAGTTGTAAGGGCTTCACTGCAATGTGCAGCCAAGGTTGAGTACTTCGAACTTAGGTGGACTCAGATTATTGAGTGGAAAGTGAATCTGAATATAAGGAATAGGTCGTTTCCATCGATGTAGAACTCACAAAAAAATCTACATGGGAAATTTAAATACACGAAAAAATATAAGAGTTCCTAAGGGAATACATCAAGAAAAGATTTTCAAACACTCTGATCAAGGATTTTGAATTTGGAAATTTAATAGACAGAGTAGATGTAGATGGTCACTATTAAAAACTAGCTATATGTTCTGGAATTTCAAGTAGGATAAGTATCTTAAAATTCATAGCAAAAATAAGAGATGAAAAAATGAGTGCAAGGATAAATGACTGTGTACATATACATCAGCTATAACATGGGACAAATAAGCCTTCCACAAAAATAAAAATTTAGAGAGATATACAGTTAGACTCAATTAGTAGAGAAAAATGTTCGTTATGTAAATAAGGAATTGTCTATAGCTTGGGAGGCTTACATAAGACCCAGGAAAGATGAATGAAAAGTAATTAAAAATTAAAATGAAATATCATATTATCATTAAGGAAATTTTTGGATTCCAAGACTAAAAAAAGTGGTCTTCTAAATTGAGGACAAATATCTTCAAGAAACGAAATTCTACTACCAATTAAAATATTATTTACTTGAGGTGCCTTGGTGGCTCAGTCGGTTAAGCACCTGTCTTTGGCTCAGGTCATGATCTCAGGTTCCTGGGATGGAGCCCTACATCAGGCTCCCTGCTCAGCAGGGAGTCTGCTTCTCCTGCTCATTCTCCGTCTGTGTTCCATCTCTCTCTCTTTCTCAAATAAATAAATAAAATGTTTAAAAATAAGTAAATAAAATATTATTTACTTGCCAGGGAAAAATATAAGTATGCAAAGTTTCAAAATGGGTAGCATTCATATCAATAACTTGAGAGAAGTACTTGAGAAAATGTTCTAACTCATTGAAAAATACATTTTTTTAAAAGTAACATTATGGGGAGAGCAAATTGGAAAGAATTATTTTTTTAAATATTAAATGTAACATTGTAAAGAAATTTCTAATATATTTTTGGAAGTAAAATTTTAAAAATATATCATCTATGCCCAGTAGTTTAAAAAAAAACAAAAAAAAACTAGTTAACGAGGGAGAATAAGAATGCATTGAAACATCCTGCCACTTCACTGAATTCCTGTATGAGTTCTAGCAGTTTTGGGGTGGAGTTTTTTGCATTTTCCATGTAGAGTATCATATCATCTGCAAAGAGTAAGAGTCTGACTTCTTCTTTGCCCATTTGGATTTCTTCTTTGCCCATTTGGATACACCTGAAAGAAAAAATACATTATATGTTAATTTAAAAAAGAATGCATTAAAATAGAGTGGGCACATATTTTTCTGGAAAGAGTAGTATAGCAGATGTGGTCGTTAGGTCATGTAGTCATTATTGTAATTGCTCATCTCTGCCATGGTAACACAAAGGCAGCAAAGGTGGGCATAGACAATACATAAACAAGTGAAAATGGCTGTGTTCCAATAAAACTTCATTTCTAAAATCAGGCAGTGGGACACATTCAGTGTACAGGATGTAGTGTGATGACCTCTGCTCAAAAGAATATTTTTGGGAGGGAGGAGCAGAAAGTATAAATGGGAGGAAAAAAAAATAGGGCAACAACTTCATGAATGAAATGTGAGGAGCTCAGTGGATATGCTCGCCAGTGCAACAACCATAACTGCTGAAAGTTATATATAAAGGAAAAAACTTGGAAATTATCCTAAAGACATACATCAAGTGGAAACATATTTCGTCAAAAAATTCTAGTAAATCTTGGTAAGAAAATTGGGAGTCCATGGTTCTTGTACCATAATCCATTTCCTGCTTCCTACCCTTAAGTCGATATGACCAAAATTCCAATCTGAGTGGGTATGGCTAAGATTAGGCTGCTTCATCTCCTAGCTCCCAGTCATGAACTCTGGATCACTTTCCTCTAAAAAAAAAATCAGGGCATTTATCCTTCTCACCCCAACTCACTCATAAGGATGATTTCCATACCAAGAGAGAAAAAACAAAAAAGAATGTTACTGCTGCTGCCTGGTACCTAGCTGATAAAACATGGGTGTCATCCTAAGAAAAAGAAGCTACTATCACTGAATTTTATGTGATAACTAAGGATTCTGAAGATTATCATTGCAGCATTACTTCTAGTTTAAAAATAAATTGGAAATAAAACTGTGTCAAAAGTAAAGAAATTTTAATGTTATTAAGAGTTAAAGATTAAAGAAAATGAATGCCATATCCTCACAACGTAATAAGAATAACCAAAAAAACTCCTCAAAAGTTTGAAGAAAACAAAAAAGATAGTAGGAAATGTCATTTTTGAACTATAAACAAAGGTGCAACAGAGATGATCAGCAAAATTAAAATTACTTCCAAAAGACCCACAAACTAATAAAATAAGTAGCTATAATGATCACAAAAAGAGCCCACAAATAATCCGTGAAAGAAATCGAAATAAAAGATATGTATTCAGTTCTTACTTACTTAAAGATGTGAAAAAGTATAACATGAAAATATTTTATGTTGATATAATTGAATATGTAAGTGGAAATGGCAATATCCTAGACAAATTAAACTTACCAATACTGACACAATGAAAAATAAAAACTCTGAATAGTCCTAGACCTAAAAAGAGGTATTACATCTGTACTTAAAGATCTTCACACAGATTGTCTCAGGCCCTAACAGTAAGATTTTACCCAACAGAGAGGAATATAGCCATTAATATAACTTGAAAACTTCTACAGGTTATAAAGGAAGTGGACATTCCCAGCTTATTTTGTAAGTCCCCCTTATATCCAAGCGTAAAAGGAATAGTATGTAAAGGGAATATACAGTCTAAAACATGAACTTCAAAAAATTATTTTAAAAATTTTATCAAAAGTTACCCGTATGTTTATGTAATGAATGAATCAGGTTATTCAGTATATTAAGTTTTATCTAATATTTAAAAAGTACCATGCGATTTAGCAATTTAGCAAATTCTAGAACAATTGGGAAAATACAATAGCTGCAAAAAGGATTTGATAAAATTTAAAATCTGTTAAAAAAACCTTTGCAAAATAGAAAAAGAAAAAACTTAAAGTGATAGGAACCTTAAAAACTCAAAAGAAAACATTATATTTAAGTATGCATTGAATACTTTGATTTAAAACTAGTAACTGAACAAGCATATCCACTATCACTACCTTTATTTACTAGGTTATTCGAGCTACTAGCCAGTCTACTAAGGCAAGAAAAATAAATTGAATGTTATAGGGATGGAAATAAATAAATAAAATAAATAAATAAAAATAAGTATTATTCCCATACGGTATGACTGATTCACAGATTTATTTTTTTAGGATTTTATTTATTTATTTGATAGAGAGAGATCAGAATAGGCAGAGAGGCAGGCAGAGAGAGAGGGGGAAGCAGGCTCCCTGCTGAGTAAAGAGCCCCATGCGGGGCTTGATCCCAGGATCCTGAGATCATGACCTGAGCCAAAGGCAGAGGCTTTAATCCACTGAGCCACCCAGGTATCCCCATAGATTTTTTTTTATAAAAATTAAATTAGAATAAATGTTACTAATTCTAAAGCAAAGTTGCAGGATACAAGATTGATATAAAATTATTCTGATTTCTCTATATCTGAAAGATACAGAATATAAAATTTGAAGTGATACTATTCAAAGTAATATGAAAAACTCTAAAAGCCTAGGGATAAATCTGACAATGCGCAAGACTTTCATAAAGATAATCTAATGGATTGCTGTGGATTTACATAGATAATTATTGAAAGACTTGATTGGAAAATATCATTTGGGAATAATTGGTCTGTAGAATTAATAAAATCTCAATCCTCTAGAAAATTTTCCTTTGAAAAGTTGTATGCTGATTCTTCTATATGTGAATCCAAAAGGTTCAGAATAGCCAAGGCACTATGACAGAAGAAAAACAAAGTGGGAAGACAGCAGACCCACTATATAGGACAAAAAGACACTGGAATGCAACATAGCATAGTTACAGCAGTATTTTGGTGTAAGGGCACACAAACAGAACAAAAGATTAAAATAGAGATCAAGAGACAGTCTAACCAACACCTATATGGACACTTAATTCATTAGTTTATTAAGCTCTTAGAAAGACATCGCTTCAGAGTAAAGAGGAAACGATGGTCTTTTTTAACAAATTATATTGAGATAATGACTCTCAAAGTGGAAAAAAAAAAGTTGACACCCCCAACACAAAAAACAATTTCAAATAAAAATGAATTTAAAAGGCTAGATGGGATAGCACTTAAGGGATAATACAGGAGAAAACATGTTAACTACAAAGTTGTAAGGGTCTTATTACACAGAATACTAAAGCAGTAATCACACAGGGGCAAATTGATCAATTAAATCACATTAATATTAAGAACTTTTTCATATTAAAATACTACTCATCCCCAAAAAAGGTGACTAGAAAGATGCAGAAGATGTTTACAACAACAAAATGGCTCAAGTTTCATACTTTGTAATAGATTAGAAAAATGATCATGAAGTTTGACTCTTCTTGTATCCGAGACTTTGGAATATGGATTTTCAATTATTTCCACCAAGAGGAACAGACATCCTCTACTTCTTAAATTTGGGATAGCCTTACAAATTGCTTTGCCAATGAAACATGGCTGAAGTAATGTTGTAGCACATATAAAATTAAGCATCAAGAGGTCTTTCATGTGTCTTCCTCTTGCACTTGGTTCTGCCCAGCCAGTTAGGTTAATAAGCTCAAGTTAGCCTGTTGGATGATTAAGGACATGTGGTTTAGTCACCCCTATCATCTAACCTAAGTTAGCCAATACCAGAAAAAAAAGCTGCATCATTAAGCAAAATGAGTGATTGCAGTTACATGAGTGAGCCTACCTGAAATCATTCACAGACTGAGCAAAAATTTTTTTGACTTACTAAATTTAGGTATTTTATTATGCAATAAAAGCTAACAAAAAGTGACTCAGATAGTTACATAATTTAAGAAAATGCTCAAATGAATATAATAATATGAGTTAACAGTCCCTGAATGACAAGAAACAATGACAGTACCAAGTGTTGGCAGGACATGTTATAGCTGGAATTTTACAAATATTAATTTGTACAATAACTTCACAAATGGCAATATAATCAAATCAAATATTTCTGTACCTTAAGGCCTAGCAG
This sequence comes from Procyon lotor, assembly GCA_028646535.1. Lineage (NCBI taxonomy): Eukaryota > Metazoa > Chordata > Mammalia > Carnivora > Procyonidae > Procyon > Procyon lotor. The sequence goes on along the minus strand of CM053610.1, from coordinate 78,466,298 downwards.
TTCTACCACCAGGTAAAATTCAGCAGACATGTATGTATATTTTATCAAAAGACATGCACATGGTTGTTCGTTGTAGCAATACATTAATACTCAGAAAACTAGAAACAAAGAAGCAAAAAAGATACTGCTAAGTCTCCACTCCATTTCATGTTTTCTCTACCACTAGGAAGCAACATCTACTGTGAGGGTGAATCATTCCGAAGCATGTTTTGATTTTTCACCTTATATAAATTTGTAAATAAATAAATATGCTTTAATATATTTTATAATTGCCCCATTTTCATTGTGTTTGATATTTTGGCAACTAGCTTTTCAAACTTGAGCTTATATCTTTGACACTTATCCAGAGATACATGTAGGTAGAGTTCATTTTCATTACTATGTGCTCTTCCAGTGTTAGAAAAAACTAAAATACAATGAATTTATTCACCTTTGAGGGATATTTAAGATTTCCACATTTTTAATCCTTATGAATAGAGATTGAACTTTCTTATATGTCTTTTTTGAAAACATTAGGGATTCTCTGCGGTTGACACTTCAAAGTAGAGTTGAGGGGTTGTAAATTACATGCCTTTTCTTCTTTGCTTGGAAGCCTTTGCCACATAATTAAAAATTTTACTATCCCAAAATATAATAATTTCTCTTTCTCCATAAATTTCCCAAACCTTAGACACTGGTTTTCTTGTTAATTTACTCAGCAAAAAATGCTAATTTATTGTCATAATAACACTTATTAATGATTCATAGTAAGATTGATTATTTATTTGATCATTGATCACTTGGGGTTCTTTCTCTGTGAACTGAGTGTTCCTCTATCTTTCACTCATCTTGAGGTTTCTTTCTCAGTTGGAGATGATCTGAGATATGAATAATAGCAGATCCTGAGTGCAGGGTATATGCAAGGAAACCCCCATCAGTATCTAAAGACTCTTCTGTAAATCTAAAACTTGTAAAAGTAGAGAAAGTTTATTAAATGTTAGGTTTGCTTCTCTTTCTCCATCTTGCCAAAGAGCTTCAGCTAAGTTTTGATATGCTTTGCTGTTTAAATTAGGAACTTAAATTAGTCTTGCCAAATATATCTGTGGTCTCTTTCTACCAATTTGAAGATCTGCTATGATGTTCCAAAAATCTTAAAATAAAGAAACAAGAGTATAACATAAGAATGTTAGTGTTTATTTAAAGAAAATGATTATCATTTTACTCTTTATTACTTTTTAAAAACTTTTTAAGGCATTATTCCAATAAAGAAAATGTATGTTTCAGAAACAATCTGTCCCATGTACAGTGAAAAGAAGCAACACTGTCAAAAAGACAAATGCTTTAATTCTACTCTACCTACAGTTAAATGGAGGCCTAACCTCAGCAGGTTGTTGTGAATTCTGTTCCTGGTTTTTTTGTTTAAGAACTTCATTGCAGAGAATGTTTAAGAGCCTGGAAGACTCCTTAAACAAAATAACAAGAATAATAGCAATAAAAATGATAATGTGTAACAACAAAGCTTGCCTTCCAAAGAGGATTTTGCATCCTCTGACTTCTCTACTGAAAAAATCAAGATACAGAAATGTATTTTTCCATTGATAGAAACTAAAATTTTTGTCTATGAAGTATTCAGTTCAATCAGCGAAGCAGGCACCTCAATCAAGTACAGTGAATTGGGAAAAACACACAATTTAACTGCATCAGTAAAGCTTGTTCCTTGAGTTGTACAGCAATCTAAAATTTGAGTAAATTGGGCATCTGTGAAATAATGCAACATTTTTATCAATTATCCCCTGACGTGCCTTGACAAGAGAGTAATCAAATCAGTAAAATCTGCAACTTATTCATAGAATAATGCATATTGATCATTGTGTTTTGCTACTGTGTTACCAATGGGTAACTGTACATTGAAATTCATCATGTTTATTTATTTCTTTGTATTTGCTTAAAATCCCAACCTAACAACCATGCCTATGATTATATTTCATATATGCTTCCCATGCGCATACAAGCATGATATATCCCAGAGTTCATTATTAACTACCTCTGGAACTCAGATAACACAGGAACAGATATTTAAGTAAAAGTAACTATGAATATAGACTTGAATTCCAAAAACACCCTACAAGTCAAAAGAAAAGTAAACTCATTCTGCACTTTGTAGCCATGTCAACCACACACAATTTATGGAGTCTGTTCTTTAGATAGATCTACAAATGTCTCCAACATGACCTCACCAATTTGCAGAGAAGAGGCTCATGTTTGTCATGAGATTTTCTTAGTGGGGGGAAATAAGAGGATCTTTTTTAGTATTTTAGATGAAGCATATAAGGCATAACACTAGCTTTCCTCCTTTTGTAATGTAAAGTTAATAATTTCATCTAATTGGAATCTTTATAATAGAAAAATTATAAATGTAGTCAGGCACTACTCTTCATTCACTCTCTCTGGTTATTTTTTGTTCTTCCATTATGATTAACTTTTTGAATCGCTGATCTTTAATTTCCAATTCTCCATATTTCTAAGTTAGATGATAATCACAGATTATTCTTCTTAACTTATGATTCATCACACAAGTACATAATTCACAAATATATACACCCACATGCATGAACACACACTTTTTGTGGTGGATCAACTTCCAAAAATGTCAACAATGTGATTGGGGTTATGAATCACAGTGTATGTAAAAGGACCTTTAATGTTAATATAACACGCACTGTAGGTTGTGGTTAGGTGCCAACCCACCCACAGCCTCTCATTCAAAAAGTATGATACAAAGATAGAAGTGTAAAGAAGTAAATGTACTATGACGTAGTAAGAGCAAAGTGTGGGGATGTGGGGGTTTAATAGGGAGGACTAAACAAAAATGTGTAAAACCATATATAAGCACTGTATGCTACATGTAGACCCAAACCCTTATGGACTTTTTAATATCTCCTAAAGGCTTCCCTTCCTAAATGTTATAGTAATGAACCTATGCAGGAATTAATTGTCAAATTAAATTGAGCCTTAGAGGATAACCTCATGCCCTGTAGCAGGCTATCACTTTGGAAATATATCAAAATGAAGCATCTTTCACTTGTAACTTTTGAAGGTAGAATAGTATGGCATAGATGATGAAAGGCATGGCAATGTCCGGTCCAGCTTTCCTGGACATGAACAACTACTCTTTCTCATATTCAGTTATGAAAATTTTAGGTATCTTAAAACACAGACGGTATAAGAAACAGAAGGGGTGACTACTACTATTCACTGTGTGTCACATTCTGTGGATTGAAGATGTGTTATCCAATATAGCATGATCAATAAAAAAATGTCTATCTATAAGTAAAGAATGATATACGAAGTAGAAAATGTGATTGGATACTTGGAAGCAACTTTTCTTGATCAGAAGGATTTGAGAGAAATTTAGTGTTAACTATGACACATTCCTTGAATACACCAATGAAGAGTCTGAGTTGAAGCAAAGTGAATAACGGTTTTGAAAACACAAATTAAGAAGCTGTATGGTATGTTAAAGGAAGAGAGATTTGATTAGTATGGCAAGACATTGATTATAACTAGAAATGCTGTATGAAAGCTTATTATTAATATTAAGAGCTCTGTATGTCATATTTGAAGGTCCTAAAATTGAGAGGAAATCATGCATTCAAATTTTTGAGAAAAAGGGCAGAGTACCTGGGGTACTGTGTCTTCAAGCATCAATATTCGTCTATAAATGTATGCCCTAGTATATAATCCTACCAAATGCAGGATCAGTCAAGGGTCTACTATGATATTATTCTTCCACATAACGGAAGAGTGGAGTGGCAGATAGTATGAATATATACTATTATTAAGTGTTTAGTTGGTTTCTGCCACTGTCAATTTGCTAAATTGTTTTGCACTTGTCACATGCTCTTGATGACTCTACACGACCGATCTCTTACTTGCTACACAAGGGAAATTAAGAGTGTGGTCACAGTGTGCTTTTTCCTTCATTACAAATGCTTGCATTTATTTGATTTTTACTGGTTTCTATTTTCTGTGTCTGTTCAGAATAAACTTTGTGTTAACCCTCACTGCTTAACTCCATCTGATCCTTCAACTAAACTACTTTCCCTAATTCATACTGAAATAAGATTTACTTCTTTCTAACAAATAACCTTATTCTTGATTTTTGTTGTTGTTGTTGTTCTTGATTCTTACCATCTCTAAGTTTCAGTAGAATTTCTCTTCACCATACCAACCCAGGACAGTCATCGAGTGCTTCTTAGTGCAAAACAATACTTTTGTTTTATTATTCATCTTGCTTTAGAAAAGTTAGATGGTATTATCCCTCAGACAACCTCCCACCCCCATATTCTGATTCTTGGTTTCCTCATCTGTAGCATAACTGTGTGCCCTCTTTCTATGTTAGGGTATAGCTGGGAACTAAATATGAATGTGTCTGTAAAAGTGTTTTGTATTGCTTAAAGCACATACAAAAATAGAAGGAGTTTATATCATGAAATATGATGCCCATTTTTATAGTGACGTGATGTTTTTGATAGGCACAGATATTTCTTGAATTTTCCCTTATTATCTTATTCCTGGATCCCATTCTGTCATTGATTTAGTTTTTCTATACATCCATAAGGAAATAAAAGAAAAACTTTCACCTCGGTCAAAAGTCATGATGAAATGGGTATGAAAGCAGGCCCCAGCTCAAAAGCAGTGGAACAAATTATCCTCCAGTTCTTAAACACTTTCATCTACCTTCCCACATTATTTCTAACCTATTCATTTTCACATATCATGGGAGTCAATTGGCTTAAACTCAAGTGTTCATATGCTGCTAATATAGCCTATAGTTTGTTATCTCAGCAAACTTGCTCAAGGTAACTTTCATCATGTTAACCTCATGTTGTTCTTTATGTCCATTTCCACTGCCATGTTCACTCCTCATCCACTTTGCCAAACGTGTTCTCCTTCCCACCTCCCTAGGTCTTGGCATTTTCCTTACGGCACTACTCATACTCTCACATTAAGAATCTGGTTTTATTTCCCCTTTCCTTAACATTCCGTTAAGTTCTCTGAGGACAGGCTCTATACTTATATATTTCCACATCCTCATCAAAGCTTACCATGCCCACAGCAGGAACAATTAACATTTTGAACTGAATAAAATTGAGAAATGATTTAGAGTAATATACTATAATGAACCCTTTAGAAAGGCTATTAAGAAGTTTAGAACTCAGCCAAGAAAACTCTTAAGCCTAAATTATCAATGTGAGATTGATTGCGTTAGACCTAGAGCAAAATTTCTGACTGAGAGGGAAAGATATTAGGTGTTTCTTCTAGAGACATCAGAGTCAGAAGATTTTAGCACCAAAATATGGCCATTCTGAAATTTAGGTGGTAAGAATACCATTTTCATTATAGTCTTATTTCTTTCTACTCTCCATGACCATGTTGTCACCATAGTGGCTCCCTCATTCCAGACATCCATGATATAACCAATTCTAAATCTGTAAATTTAAAGTTGTTGGGTTTTTTGTTTGTATGTTTGTTTTTAGCTTCCAAAATGTTTTTTTTTTTTTTTTTAACTTTCTTTGGCACTTAAAACAATGTAGGTATTGTAATTGTTCTTTCGATGGGCATTGTGGAAGGTGTTTCCCATATACTGATGAGGCAGTGAAATACAATGTTACCTTCTAATGGAAAGTTCCAAGTAAACTTCCAGAACTTCCTCAAAATTTTTTTTAATTCCTGGTACTTAATGCTATCTCTCTGATTTAATCGCATCTTGGCACTTGCTGTCTAATTTTACTATTGTTGACAACACTCTAAGTAGCTTATATACCTTAAAAAATTATCAAGTCTTGAATAGTACTTCCATGGAAATCCGTACAAACAGAACCTACATTAAACTTCAAAGATATTTCAATTAT
>CM053610.1:78372863-78459904 GCA_028646535.1 Procyon lotor | reverse complement strand
TCCCTTCCTTCTTTTCTTATCTAGATAGAGGAACGGATGACAAGGAAAACCATAAAAACTTCATAACTAATACATATCCATTTTATAACTTCTGTAAAGAGTGCTGAACTCCAAGGAATATTACTAGCATTTTAAATATTTCTGATTGTATAAGTCCTTGAGAACACTAAATTTATCCTATTTGCAATAGCTGAGCATTATGAATTTTAAGTCGTATATCTATGAGAATCTAGAATTACATATTGTTTTGTAGCTATGTTTATTATGGCCCCCTAATATCTCTTGGTTGGTAGTTTGTTACCTTATTAAAAATCCAAACTCATAAACTGTTGTATGGAATGTATATTAGCATAAACTTTTTGGTAAGCAATTTGATCATGGCTATGATGATGCTAATTAAAATGAAGTCGAGTATAGGGCCCTATATATAAGAACCTATCACAGAACTTGGAGAAAAGAGGGAGTGAAAGTACCATAGGATGGGCATTTTCAAAACACAAATATGGTGCAGTCTCTTTCCTGAATATTAACATAATGTTAACAGGAAAAAAAAAGGAAAACAGGTTGAATATATGAACAATCAATGTACGATTTTTCTAATAAAGTTTATTAGCGGTATACCCATTATAGGTATATCCATTTATGCCCATTTGCTTTCTTACTGTCTATGGCTGCTTTTATACTGTAACACCATATTTAAGTAGTTGTTTAAAAGATCATATAGCCAAAAAATTTTAACAATATTATCTGGCTCTTTATAGAAAGTTTGCCTACCCCTGCTTTATATCATGAATTCTTTCTCAGTGCACCCTGTGTAAGATAACCCAGAGGACAATTAATTGACCAACACTTTTTTGTTGTTGTTGTTGAGATTTTATTTATTTGACAGAGACAGAGATCAAAAGTAGGCAGAGAGGCAGGCAGAGAGAGAGGAGGAAGCAGGCTCCCTGCTGAGCAGAGAGCCCAATGCGGGGCTCAATCCCAGGACCCTGAGATCAGGACCTGAGCCGAAGGCAGAGGCTTTAACCCACTGAGCCACCCAGGGGCCCCTTGGCCAACACTTTCTTAAATGTATGATCTTACTTTTTACAAGGAACAAGGATGTTTCCTAGGATTAAGTTGTTATATAGCCAGTTTAAATTCACAGGTGGAAGAATATATCAACAGATGCAAAATTTTGAATCCTGCTATATTTTAGTACGCTATTTCAACAGTAATTTGTATTTCGTTAAAAATATTTTTATTACAATTCAAGCTTAAATAAGCTCTCTGTCTGTCTGTTATGATACTTTCATTTTCTGGCCTTTTTCTGAAGACTTTTCTGAATAAAAAACAGATGGGATTCCAGAACCAGAGAAACTATGCATATTTGAGTTACTTTTTTTTTTAAGTACAAAAATAGAAAAGTCTATAGATAACATAAAATTAAATGAATAACCCAGAAGCTTAATATCTTGTATTCACATCATTATGATGAAAGTTGTTGAACTATTGTTTAGTTTGTATGTAATTTAATTGTGCAGTTACAAAATATGTGATTAAGCAATGCAAACACATTCTCTTTCAACAACGGAACTATAAAGATATGGAACTCAGAGAAATATACCAAAGATAGATCAAACTCACAAAAGTGGAGAGATGAAATAGAATCAGGAAAAATGTTCAATATTTTATTCATGGCCTACAAAATTCTTAGTTGATTAAGGTTTCTTACGGACAACGTGGAAAGGAAAGTTTACTCAGTAACACAGTTCATTGCTCACAAGCTAAACACAGGTCCATTACCCAAAAGAGACACAAATGTCCTGCTGAACTTCAAAGCCAGACAAGAATTTCCTCAGGAAAGCTCAAAAGGAGAACAGAGTTATCAAGAGTCTGCTCCATCCCATTCAAGCAACAGCTAGGAAAAGAAATGTTGTAACTTCTCATTCATTATAAGCTGATGACATCAGATAGCAGAGGACAATCCCTTTATTTGCTTGCTTGTTTGTTTGTTTGCTTGTCTGTTTATAAAAAAATAAGTTCTGAATGGGAGCTCAGTTATCTCAGCTTTACCCAGCTTTGAAGCATGGGTAAATGTTAGACTATGTAAAAAATAAAGTAAAAGATTATTTATTCTACTGGTCAAAAAAATTTCCATATATGGTATTATGCAAAAAACATATATCATAAATATATGTCATGTGTATGTTTTTAATATACACACACACACACACACACACACAATTTTATCTAAACTCCTTTGGTATAAAGGGTGGAAATAACCTCACAACACTGAAATGACAACAATGTTTGCAAAGGGTTTTTCCTATTTAGAAGGGAATTATGGCTGATTTGGTTTGTTTCTCTGTGTTCTATAAAGAGTTTTAAATAGTCAAGTGTTACTTCTGTAATAAGAAATATAATTTTAAACTGCCATTTATCTTAATCTGTTCTTATAATACTACTTCACATTGTTGCCTTTTCTTCCCTTAATTAAGTGTATTATATTTTACGAGGTTTTATTCTTCAAACATCCATTTATAATTTAGAGCAGAGCTGATCAGAGGTTTGAAGCACCCTTGCTGTGACAATGTAGTAGTGTGCTAAAATCACATGGGCAGACTTAAGAAATGTAATTAACTTCAATGTGAGAGAAAGTGTTCATGGTATGATTATGCTCCACATTTCTACCTCTAATTTAGGGTTAATATATCAGTTGGGACTTATTTAAAATCATAAATTACCCAATAAAAATAGATCAGTCTTTTTTGCAACCTCTACCATAATCAAAGAAATAGAAATTAAGAAAACAATAACATAACGTGTTTAACTATTAAATTACAACACTGTGTTTATTTTTTTCCTGTGTTTATTTTTTTAATGCTAGTTTCAGAATTGGTGGAAGTGTGTAGCAATTCTTAAAACATACTCTTAAAACTATTATTGAATCCAAAACTTATGGATGGTATTCTGGCAATATGTATCAAAAGCACAACCTTTACCTAAGCAATGAACTTAGAGGTCTTTATTCACAAAATAATATCAAGGTAAGCCAAGATGTAGACATAAGGATGTCCTTAATAATCATTCAGTCCCAATAAGCAAAACAGAGGGAATTCACCATGGAGAACTGGCTACATGGGTTAATGGAAGGGTTGAGATACCAACAAGGGATTTTAAGGTTGGCAAGAGCAGGAAGTCTTCATCACTTTAAGCTGGAGGGACAAAGGAAGAATATTACTAGAACGCAGAGATCCAGATCACCTAAATAGACCTAAAACCATGGTGAGTGTTTCCAGTGAGTGCTGGAGCCTCATAGAAGATGAAGCTGATGTGAGAGGTTTCACCCAAAAGAAAAAAAGAAGTACACTCTCTCTTCCTCTTGCCTTCCCAAGTCCATTGATCCAACCAGCCAGAAGAAAGCTGACCTAGGAGAACTCCCAACACACAACCTGCAAGAGTCAATCTCCTGAGATACAGAGATCAGAGTCAAAATGACTAAGAGAAAAAAACAAGACAGGAACCAGCAAATTAGCAAAAGCTGTTAATAATCTATGTCAACAATTACTATACAGCCATATGATGGAACAGATAACATCACTCATGAAATATTATACATAAAGTGAAATATTCAAGATGCATTGAAAAACCTATATAGGAAATACATTTTAATATAATTTGACTACTTCACTTTTTATTTTTAAAATGCCATATTGCCCCCCCTTCAATTTCTCTCTCTCTCTCCCCACTCTCCTTCTCTAACAAAACAGGGAAATAATTGGTCGACACATATTTAACACATATGATTGTTTTGTTGTGTGTTGATGATGAGGGTTGTTGTTTAAAAGGGGTTAGATGCGAACTATGTGCCTCAAACATACATGATATAATTACCTTATTTAAATTTGAATTGTTTGGCAACGGACAGGAAGAAAATTCACAAATATATTAATTTTACATGCTCAAAGTAATGCTCATTAGATATCACATGCATTTTAATTTTAATTTGGCAGTTTTGTTTATACAGAATTTAGAAAACTGTGTAATTTGCATTTTATCCTTGCATAGATTAAGATGTCCATATATCTGTATAAAGGGACTTAGCATCACAAAACTATGCTATTAAAACTATTTCTGGTTGACTAGAAAAGGAAGAAACAAGGGTGAGAGTGAACACATTTTTGGTGCTATATGGTGTGACTCAGGACAAAACCAGGAGTTTGGTTATGAAAAGTGAAAAAGAAGGGAGATAACTGATGGAGGTGACTTTCATTAATGGTTACAGAAGTTTACACCGGCCTCCTGATGCAAGGCAGTGGTGTTGAAGAAATCAACCACTTTATGAGAAGAAATGTTTTCCGAAGGATTTATTATGTAGTAACACTGCAGCTCTTTCCAAATAATTCGTTATCGGCATGCCTTTCAAACAGCATTTCTTAATTTATTACTAAAATGCCATCTCCATAGAGTGTCACACTCATCTCCACTGCTTGAGTGCCCGCAAATCCCTGCTCACCTCCTGCACAATCGTGAGTCTCATGGAGCCTTTCTTCCTGTTGTACAGTGTTATCCCAGAAAGGGTCTTAGGTGGTGCTCTGACACAACATACCCAGAGTTTTGATGTGATATGGGTTGTGGCAGCCCCGGCCCCTGACTTGTAAGCACTTTTTTTTTTCCTTCCTGCCTGCAATTCAGATATTTTTTAAGACTTTTAAAATTATCTGTAAAAGATTTTGAATTCTCTATTTTGCGGTCTTATTTTCCATAGTAGTGAGAATAAGCAAGCTTGGAGAAGGAGAAATAAGATAATGTGTTCATGTTTTGACATGCCAAGTTTTATTAATTTAATGAGCTATCCAAGTGGCAAAGTCTTGTTTGAAAACGGAGCTATAGAACTATATTAGATTTTAAATCTATAACAATGAAAGTTGATTCAAAAATGTCATAAAGACTGAAATAATTCAGAATTTCTGATTGTTGTTAAAAGTAAATTAGATTCTCCTTTGCCTCAGGATATTTGAGCATTGTTCATTTTTTTTTAAACATTTTATTTATTTATTTGACAGAGAGAGATATCACAAGTAGGCAGAGGCAGGCAGAGAGAGAGGGGGAAGCAGGCTCCCCGCTGAGCAGAGAGCCCGATGCGGGGCTGGATACCAGAACCCTGAGATCATGACCTGAGCCGAAGGCAGAGGCTTTAACCCACTGAGCCACCCAGGCGCCACCCAGGCGCCCCGAGCATTGTTCATTGTTAAAAAGGAGTTAATGGATGGGTCTGCATCTTAGCTAAAATGAAATTTTAAAGAAAAGAATAATACATATACACTCGAACTTTGTTACTTAGTATATACTATAAGATATTGCAACTTTTAGCCAATGTTTTTTCCTTTAAAGACAAAAATTCGTTTTTTTTCATCTTTTTCTCTCTTTTTTTAGATGCAGGGGCAGAATTTTTTTTTTTTTTTTGAAGTTCTGAGGTACACTAAATGGAATAAATATCAGTTGTTCTCAAAAAGAATCTTTAATTGGTATAATATTGAAAAAGGCAATGCCATAGAATTTTGTTGAAGCGGAAAGGAATATTTTCAAAACCAATGAAACTATCTGGAGAAACAGATGGTCATTTGGAAAACATTAAAATTGACATTATTTTTATTTTTTAGAGAATGTGGCTTCTTGAGGATATTTAAATTTAAAAAATACAAACTTAATAAACAACATATTATTTTATAAATCTTTATTTTGTTTGACTCCATGTTAGTCTATAGATATTTGGGGGAAAGAAATTGAATTGGACCTTACCTTCCTGGTATCGTAAATCTCTGCCTTTATCATACCAGAAGTGAGAGATAAGTTTTTCTGCATGCTTTAAAAATATAAAAACATCAAAACATTTATTTTTACTTTGTACCTTCACCCAGGGCAAATAGATGTTCAGTGGCATATATTTGAATTCAATTTCTTAATTAATTAACATTTTCTGTTGCAATAAATTATTTGACACATGTAAATAATGAATACTTTATCAGCGATATGTAATTGTTCTTCCTGGATCATAGATGTGTCTACATTTCTTTTTTATCCCTGTTGCCCCATTTTTTTCTAAGCTTTTTTCTTCAGCAATGCAAATTTTGAAATGGACTAAGCAACACAAAATATGTAACACTACAAAATTTGACTTTCACATCTCAGTGGTTTACTTTAAGGAAAATTGAGACAAAGAATAGCTATGATTCCTTCATTACCTAGTATTTAGTTGCTTATGTCTTATATAAAATTGTAAAATGTAACTTTTAGAATATAAACTAACTTTGACTTTAAGCCATCGTCCAATAAAAATAATTTCTTTTCTGAAAATAACTGCCTCTTTTGGTGTGGGCCAAATAAGCCTACTACTTGAATAAAATTAAGTTGTAGAAAGTATTTTGTTTTGCTTTGGTGTAAGAGATATATTACAAGGCAATGTGTTATGTAATTTTAATGAATACTTATACTTTACCTAAGAAATTTCAAGGTGAAACTAACAATGTCTATACCTTTCAAATAATAGGTATTGCTATACAGTTCTTCTGTGTGTTAATTATATGAAAAAAAAAGAGGGTTTGTAATTGAAATGTTAAATAACATTTAGAAAAACATCAAAAGCCTTTTCCATTATCTACAAGGCACAGTATGATCTGGTTCCGAACTACCTCTAAAATCTTATCTTAACTAACTCTTCCATTAACTCACCCTGAGCAGACTCACTGACTTTCAACATATTCTTTCAACATGCTAGGTCTGTTCCCATCATCGGGCTTAAATTAATTATGTGTGATATAGCAGATGGCTTTATACTTTGTCTTTTAATCTAGTCTCTGTGCTAGAATAAAAGGAACTATAAAAACCTCCTCATGATTTTCAAATATAGCTACCTATATTGACACACACAAAAATAAATATACACACACTATTTAATAACTCCTTAATTCTTCATGCAAATCTCTGTAATAAAATTATCTGTCTAGTTTCTTCTTTATTAAAAATGTCATTGAGAAGTTCACAAAAAAATAATTCAGAAAGTAAGAAAATAGTATCATATCCCTAATCTACTTTCTTATTATTTGGTCTTATAAAAATAGTGTTTGTTAACATAGAAATATTGAACTTCATATTCAGATAATCAGCTGAATCCAATTTAATAATTAAGTTTACATCATATTATACCAGTGAAGGTAGTGTTCCCTGGGTTTCATATTGCAAGGCCATTGACCAATTTATTAGTACTAAGAAGTTAGTGATGACATATCCTAAGTTAAAGTTATAAAACCTCTAAGGACTGTATTTATAGAAATAAGTTCCCAGGCTTAAAAATGAAGCAGAAGCAGAGCATGGAAAATAAATTCTTTAAAATGTTAATATTTATGATACAAAATATTCATAATGACAGGGTATTAAAGAATACTATAGATCTATAATTATTATAATAAGGATTTTAAAATACTAATACATTTAGGTAAACTTTTTATCAGTGTAATAACAGAATAATATAATATGTTCCAAGAATGAAATATTTTAGAAATTCAAGGTTGGTTCAATAATAAAAAAATATAATAATTCATTTTTTCAGCATATTCTTTTTTTTTTTTTTTTGAGAGAAAGAGAGAGCGAGCGTATGTGTGCTCACATGTAGGGGAGATGGAAGGGCAGAGGGAAAGGGAGAATCTTAAGCAGGCTCCTCACTGAGTGTGGAACCTGACAGGGTACTCAATCTCACCTTCCTGAGATCATGACCTGAGCCAAAATCAAGAGTTGGATGCTTAACTGACTGAGCCATCCAGGTACCCTTAGCATATTCTTACTGAGCATTTATGTGCCAAGCACAGCTAAATGACCATGGAATACAACAGATACAAAGTTATTATCCCTCATGCAACCTACATTTCAGAGTAGGAGAAAGAAAATGATATAAAGTACAATAAACAATATATAGCTAGCTAGAGGATGATAAGTACTTTTAAAAGATAGAGGGAGGGTTGTATGGGTAGCTCAGTTAGGTAAGCTTCTGGCTTGGGTTCAGGCTGTGATCTCATGGGTCCTGGGATTGAGCCCCAGGTCCAGGCTCCCTGCTCAGCAGGGAGTCTGCTTCAAGATTCTCTCCCTTTGCCCCTCTCCCTGATCATGCCCAAGTTCTCTATGAAACAAACAAAGAAACAAACAAACAAACAAATAAATAAATCTTTTTAAATAAATAAATAAAAGAAAGAGTGGATAGGAGGGATTGGAATTATTCACAATAATAGATATGGTGAGAATAAAAAGTATGAATATTGATAATTCAAATATTAGAAATCATGATAGATACTGAAAAGCATTTAGAAAGTGATATATCTACCTCTAATATACAGAACATTGGTAAAATAAGAACAGAATAATTATTTCCTACCAAGAAAATATCTAGATCTCAAATTAATAGTCATTAGAATTATATTAGATTAATGTATATGATTTATATTCTTGTGTTCTGTTTTTATCTTGTGGATTTATAATCTTCTTTGTCCTTTGTATTAATAATCTTGAACTCCTGTTCTCCTGTGGCTATATAACTTTTTCTATCCTAATTTTCAAGCTCGTATTCTCTCATTCAATAAATTTTAGTAAGAGTCTACCAAATGTCAAGCATAGTTCTTTTGTTTAGGATATGTGAGTGAATAAAATAGATAAAAGCAATAATCATCAATAATTAAATCATAAAATGTTAGGAAGTGATAAGAGTTATGGAAAAAACAAAGGAGTATAGGGTTCATGAATCACTATTTTAAACAGGTTGGTCAGGGTATGTTCTTTGAAAAGGTGAACTTTTAGCAAAGATTTGAAACAGATAAAGGAATTTTCCATGAAGATGTCAGAGTGAAATTGTACCAGACAAAGGAATAATCCAGTATGGAAGTATAAAGGCAAGAGGATATCTAGTGTGTCTGAGGAGAAGCAAAGAGGAAGGAGTGATGATGGCAGAGTGGTAAATGTGAGCTCAAAGAGATACTGGGATTTTTTTCTTTCTTTTTTTTTTTTAGATTTTATTTATTTGAGAGAGAGAGAGAGAGAGTGCATGTGAAAGCAGTGGGAGAAGGACAGGGAGAGGAGGAGAGAATCTCAAGCAGACTGTATGGTGAGTGTGGAGCCCCACTTGGGGCTTGATCTCACAACCCTAAGATCATGACCTGAGTTAAGATTTGGATGCTTAACCAGCTGAACCATCTGGGCACCCCAAAGGTACGTTTTGCATAAGTCTTTGTGTGTTATTATAGGGATTTAGGCTTTTACCTTGAGTGAGATGCAGAACAACAAAATGGCTTTAAAGGCAAGAAAAATTAAAAGTATTATATGTTAAAAGGATCACTCTGTTCTTTTAGATACAGACGAAAGAAGGGAAACAGTACTTTAACACAAAACTACCTAAGAGATGATGATGAATAGAAAATACCAAGGTACTAATTATGAATTTCTAACAAGTAATATGGGTCTGGATATATTATAACAGATCAATAGGATTTTCTGGAATATTATATTTGATGCTTTAGAGAAAAATGATGAGATATTAAGTTTGAATAATTAGATTACAAATCATCATTACTGAAAGGAGTAAATTATGTATAGAATGTATTTGAGAGGCAAAAACAGAAGTTCAATTTGGATATGAAATATTGATATTTATTAGAATTCCAAGTGCAGATTTTGAAAAGAGAGTCAGATATGGTTCTGGGTTTAGGGAAATAAATCTGAGCTATAAATATAAACTTGTGGGTCACTAGAATTTGGTCAGTTTTTAAAGATATCACAAAGGGAGTTAGTGTCATTAAAACAGAGAAGAGAACCAAGAACTGAATCATGGGCTACTTCAATGTTATGGGTTTTGAAAGAAAAGTTGACTGAGAAGGAATAATCAGTGAAGAAAGAAACACGAACAAGTGCTTTGGTATATTAGAAATTAAGTGTAGAAAGGAGAGAGGGATGAATGGTGCCCAATGCTTCAAGTAAGATAGTATAGCCATGCTATACTGGTGTAACAGTATAGCATGGCTATACTATTGATGAGCTAGACATGAGCAATGGAAAAGTGGAAACAAAAGCTTGATTGGAAAGAATTTAGGAGGTAATTAATATAAGGATTTTAAAGACAGAGATAATGTGTAAATATATGTATATGTATATATACATATATATATTTATTATTTATATATTTTATATCTTTATTCTAATATATATAAAGAAATTTTGCTGTGGAAAGGAAAAAAAAGTGGGACATAACTTGGGAGAGAAGTGGGGCAATGATGGCATATGATTTTCACACAATATTGGAGGGATAATATATTTCTATTGTTGAAAGAAATGATGAAGAGTGGAGACTAACAAAGCAGGAGAGGGAAAATCCTTGGAGCCCTTCCTTGAGTAACTGAGAAGGGATGAGATCTAGTATGCAAGTGGAAAGATTGGCTTCATATGAAGCACAGATGGTTCACTATAGTAACAGGTGGGAAGGTAGATAATACGGGTGCAGATGGTAGAGGGTTGGGAAAAGAAGTTGTGGGAGTTTGTGGAAGTTTGTTTCTGATTGCTTAATTTTTTTTCAGTGAAATAGGAAAAGTTCATCAGCTGAGAGTAAGCATAGGGGAAGATATGTCATAGGTTTTAGGTTAGACGTAGTTATCTAGGGAAATGGTGGAATATATGGTTAGAAAAATACAGTATAATCATTGTACAGCATTTAAAGTCCACTTTATGATAATGGTCATGATTAAAGTAAAACTTGTCAATATAGCTCTTTTTCCATTCTACAGCCACATTCAGTTGCATGGGTGTAGGTGTGGAGTAGGCTGAATTATATTTAATCAGGGGTGATTTTAGCAAGTGAGCATGATGATGCAAGAGTCAGTCTGGGGGTGGGGAAACTGAGGATATTTGCAAGGAAGTGATTTGATAGTCATGGAATTTTAGATGGGTAAGAAGAGTCAGAATGGTGAAAGAATAAATAGATTGAATATGTTAGTATGCAAAGAACTGTGGAGTCAGGTATTTGAAGGAATGAGAATGTGATATATGGGTTTGTGGTCATGAGAAAATGCAGCAAATGAAATTTATGGAATGATTGCATTTATTGTAAAGAATTGTACAGTATGGTCATGGAATGTGCAGTTGAGACTGGGTGATGGACAAGACCACTGAAAGAGAGAGAGTTAAAGGAAATGAGATGCTAGAATATTGGGAGAATCATCCATGTGTATATCAAAGTCATGGAGAATTAAGATACATAAGGAGTCATATTAGAGTCCTATTAGATGGATAAGGAGTCACATTAGAAAGATTTGAGGTGATCTAGAAACTGAAGTCATTGAAAAATTAAGGAGAAAGACTTAGTAGTGATTGTCAACAACAATGAGGGATAGACGACCCCTAGACTTACAATTAAATCGCAATTGTTCAACACCATTCTATGCCTCCCCTAAATTCCCGTGTTGAGAGTTTGAACAATTGCATAATAATGCTGCCCTCCATATCCATTCTGTGTGAATGAGGGCCTAGAATTGATATTAGTACCTCCATCAGTGTATGCCCTAGATAACAGTCAGCAGAGTCATAAGTTTAAGTTCCTGATATGACTTCCCAGGTGCTTCTGGTGACAGTCTCTCCTGCTTCCCAGATCCTTCCCCTAGGGCACTCCTTAGATAAGACTCTGGAGCTTATCAAAACCCTAACTCTTTTTGGTCTGAATTTGACCAATCTGACCTTAACTCTGGAACCCCGGAAGCACTCTACTCATGGACCTTACCCTGCTATTTGTACTCTGCCTTCACCCTTCCATCATCTCCCCATGTGACTCCTTGAAGCTTGCTATATATCTCCTAAATGACCTGTAAGTAATGAACTTTTCTATTTCATTTTCCTTTGGATCTTTGTTGAACCATGGCTTGACATCCAACACTCCACTTGGAACTCTATTTAACAAATGTTAATTTACACAGATTTTTTTTTTTTTAAGATTTAATTATTTTAGAGAGAGAGGGTTGAGGTAGAGGGAGAGAGAAATCTAAACAGACTCCATGCTGAGCATAGAGTCCCAGGTGGGGCTCAATTTCACAACTCTGAGATCACCACCTGAATGTAAACAAGAGTCTGATATTCAACCGACTGTGCCTCTCAGATTTTCCTTTAACAAATGTTAATTTAATAAAATCACAGCATCCCATTATTTTACTACTTTCTAAATTTCAATTTTAGGCTTTATGGGTTTGCATTCTCCTTTTTCTTTTTTTAAGTAGCATTTCTTTGTGTATTTTTATTTTTCCTTACTTTCTTTTGAGAAAAATGGTTACAAAGTTTTTGTTCAACTTTACATCTCAAATCTTTTAGAGTCTACTAAATACTATTCCTTTTTAATGGTTGAATAAGTTATCATATATTTTTAATGTGAGTCTTTGGTAAAGATTCTGAGGGTTAAATACTTCTGGATATTTTAGGTAGATATATATCCAGATACCTGGATATATTTAGGTAGACCATCACATTTGAATGGTGATTTGACTAAATATAGAACCAAAGAATTCATTTTTTCCTTAAATACTTAAAAAAAATTTCATTATCTTCTTATATCTAAGAATATATTGTGTTCAAAATTCTATATTGTGTTCAAAATTCTGATATAAACTGGATTTTTATTCCTCTGTAGTTAATCTGTATTGTTTCTTTAAACTTAGAATTAATCATAATTTCTAAGAACATTATAATATGTCTAGGTTAGTTTTCACTGTATCCTTCCTATTTATGATTCTATGAGCATGTTAAATCTGAAGCCTTCTATCTGCCTTAATTCTGAGAAATTTATCATCATTATATCTTCTGATATTACAAATTTTTATTTACATTTCTTTCCTTCTGAGATATCTATTACCTAGATGGTGTCACCAAACCTCTCTTCTCCATATTCTGTAGTATTTTTTATATTTTGATTTCTTCATTATTTCATGTTGCCTCTTATTCTGTCTCTATTTGTATATACAATAATAATATGTAACATAAATGAGACACCACTCCTTTTAAATCCTTGCATAAAATACTTACTGTTCATATCTTAGTTCACTGGATAGTACCCAGAAATGGACCCTCAACTCTATGGTCATCTAATCTTGGACAAAGCAGGAAAGAATATCCAATGGAAAAAAGACAGTCTCTTTAACAAATGATGTTGGGAAATTGGACAGGCATATGCAAAAGAGTGAAACCAGACCATTCCCTTACAAAATACACAAAAATAGACTCAAAATGAATGAAAGACCTCAATGTGAGACAGGAATTCATCAAAAGCCTAGAGGAGAACACAGGTAGCAACCTCTTTGTCCTCAACCACAGCAGCAACTTGCTAGACATGTCTCCAAAGGCAAGGAAATCAAAAGCAAAAATGAACCATTGGGACTTCCTCAAGATAAAAAACTTTTGCACAGCAAAGGAAACAGTCAGCAAAACTAAAAGGCAACCTATGGAGTGGGAGAAAATATTTGCAAATATCTTATCAAATAAAGGGCTAGTATCCAAAATCTATAAAGAACTTATCAAACTCAACACCCAAAAAACAAAAAATCCAGTCAAAAAATGAGAAGACATGAACAGACATTTCCCAGGAAGACATTTAAATGGCCAAGAGACACATGAAAAAACATTCATCATCACTTGGCATCAGGGAAATTCAAATCAAAACCACAATGTGATACCACCTTACACCAGTTAGAATGGCTAAAATTAACAAGACATGAAAAAACAGATGTTGGCAAGGATTCAGAGGAAGGAGAACTCTCTTACAGTGTTGATGGGAATGCAAACTGGTGTAGCCACTCTGGAAAACAATATGGAAGTTACTCAAAATGTTAAAAATAGAACTACCCTAAGATATAGCCATTGCACTATTGGGTATTTATCCAAAGGATACAAACATAGTGATTCAAAGGGGCACAAGCACCCAATGTTTTAGGAGCAATGTCTATAGTAGCCAAAATATGGAAAGAACCCAGATGTCCACTAACAGATGAATGGATAAAGAAGAGGTGGTATATATTTACAATGGAATATTACTTAGCCATGAAAAATAATGAAATCTTGTCATTTGCAATAACATGGGTGGAACTAGAGGGTATTATATTAAACTAAATAAGTCAGTCACAGAGAAAGATATTACCATATTATTTCACTTATATGTGGAATTTAAGAAACAAAACAGATGAACATAGGGGAAGGTAAGGAAAAATAAAACAAGACAAGAACAGAAAAGAGGAGACACCATAAGAAACTTAACTATAGGAGACAAACAGGGCTGCTGGAGGGGAGTGGGTAATTGGGTAATGAGCATTAAAGAGGGATCTTAATGTAATGAACACTGGGTGTTGTATGTAACTAATGAATCACTAAATTATACCTCTGAAATAGGTAATTTCTATTAATAATACTAATATTATTAGTATTATTGTAATACTAATAATACAGTTTATATTAATTACATTGATAATAAATTACATTTATTATTGAAATAAAAAATTAAAGAATAATTTAGCAAATAATGTTATTAAGAAGCCGTAGTTAGCACTTAACAAAATCCAAGAAGTCTTCATAAAAAAACAAAAACAAACAAACAAACAAAACTTCAGCTAACTAGTGACAGGAGGAAACTTGCTCAACTTTATTAAGAATACCTGTGGAAAAATAGACAATTTTTAATTAAAAATTAAATAAATAAATAAAATTTTAAAAAAGAAAAATACGCCATTTTTATCATTCTTAATGGTAAGAAACTGGATTTTTTTCCCCTAAAATCAAGAACAAGGCAGCATGAACCCTATCCACAGTCTCATCCTCATAGTAACAGACACAACCAGTACAAAAGGTGAATAAAGGAAATACGTTATGCAGATTGGGAATAAAAAGTAAAACTGTCTTAGTCCATGCATAACATGACAATAGTCTATGTCGCAAATGCCGAAGAATTGATCAAAATCCCCAAATCAAATAAATAACTACAGCAGTTATAACATTCAAGATTAATGTACAAAAGTTAAATGCTATCATATTGAAACTGGAACTGATATTCCAATTGAAATTTGAAATTAAAACATAATACCATTTATAATATATAATATATATGTATTGTATATATAATATATAATTGAAATACTTAGGTGTAATACAACAAATATGTGTAAGACCTGTATGTAAGAAACTATAAAACTCTGATGAAAGAAATAAAAATCTAAATAATGAAGAGATGGTTCATGTTCCTAGATCAGGATAATCAATATCTTTAATATGTCAATTCTTCCCCACTTGATTTATAGATTCAAGCAATGCTAATTATAATTCTAGCAAGCTATTTTGTGGATATCAACAAATTGATGCTAACTAAAGTTTATATGAAAATGAGAAAGACTCAAAATAGTCAACACAATGCTGAAAAAAGAACAACAAGGATGAAAATAACTGACTAAATTAAAGTACAGAAATGGAAAGAGTGCAGTTTTAGAGAAAAATAGACACAATGACAAGTAGATGTGATAGCATAAAATATATTATAAATATACTTATATGATTTTTCACAAAGGAGTAAAGGCAATTCAATAAAAAAGGGTAGGCTTTTCAGCAAATTGTTCTGGAACTATTTGATGCCCATATGCAAAAAAATGAATTCAGATAGACTATTTTTCCACATAAACTAACTAAAAATGGACAATTGACGTAAATGTGAAACTCAGAACTATAAAACTTTATAAGAAAAAAGTAGCAGAAAATGTAAGTGTCTTGGGTTTGGCAATGAGTCATCAAATACAACATCAAGGGGTGCCTGGGTGGCTCAATGGGTTAAAGCCTCTGCCTTAGGTTCATGTCATGATCTCAGGGTCCTGGGATCAAGCCCCACATAGGGCTCTCTGCTCAGCAGGAAGCCTGCTTCCCCCTTTCCCTATACCTGCCTCTCTGCCCACTTGTGATCTCTTTCTCTCTGTCAAATAAATAAATGAAATCTTAAAAAAATATATACAACATCAAAGAGAAGATAAGAGAGAAAAAAATGGCAATTTTGACTTCATTAAAATTATAATGTCCTGTGAAAGATACTGTGAAGAGAATGAAAAGATAAGCCACTGACTGGGAGGAAGCATTTACAAAATATATATGTGATAAAGGACTTGTATCCAAAATATACAAGGAATAAGTATAACTCAATAAGAAAAAGTCTATTAAAAATAGGCCAATGATGGGGCGCCTGGGTGGCTCATCAGTCGTTAAGCGTCTGCCTTCGGCCCAGGTCAGATCCCAGAGTCCTGGGATCAAGCCCCGCATCGGGCTCTCTGCTCGGCAGGGAGCCTGCTTCTCCCGCTATCATTCCCTCTGCTTGTGTTCCCTCTCTCGCTGTGTTTCTCTCTGTCAAATAAAAAATAAATAGATAAATAAAAATAGGCCAATGATCTGAAAGCAGTATCTTACCAAAGATATGCAGATGACAGAAAATATGAAAATATGTTCTATATAACTTGTCATTAGATAATTGCAAATTTAAACAATGAGCTACCACTATATACTAATTAGAATGGCTAACATAAAAACAAAATGTAGCAATATCAAATGCTGAAGAGGATACAGAGCAACAGGAACTCCTACTCATCACTGGTAGGAATGCAGAAAGGCATACAATTACACGGGAAGATGGGAAGTTTCTTATGAAGTAAAATATAGTGTCACTGTCTCATCCAGCAATTCCATACCTAGGCATTAACCAAATTAATATGAAAACTTGGGTGTAAACAAATACCTGCATGTGAATGTTTGTAGAAGCTTTATTCATATTCTCCCAAAACTGGAAGCAACTAAGATGTACTTGAAGAGGTGAATTGATTAAAAACAAACAAACAAAAACAAAACAAAACAAACTGTGGTACATTCATACAATTGAATATATACTATGTGATCTGCCCTAGGACATTCTGGGCAAGGCACAGCTATAAAAGGAGTAAAAAGATTAATTGTTTCCAGAAGTAGGGGGAAAAAAGAGAGGAATGAATAGGTGAAGCTGGGGATATTTAGGCGAGTGAAACTATTGTGTATGCTACTTTAATCACGGATACATAACAGGCATTTGTCAAAACTCATAACAACTTATGGCACATAGAAAAGAACCCCAATATATAATATTTTAATAATATCATTTAGGAGATAGGGAGATCTCAGGAAGGAATTTAGATGGTTTCAAGATACCATAACTCTACTGCAAACAAATGAAACAATCTCACTGAAGGAGATGGAGGAGAGAATGCTGAAACCAGCAATTGCAGGTGACGGAAGCCAGGTTTGTCATTGTTGGAGATAAGAGTTTACAGATAAATTAAGGAAGCTAAATAATCCACATGATAATGGATTGGAATTGGAGTTATTAGCATGAATTCATGTTTAGCTTAATATAACACAGAAGGTTACAAATAAAGTATGAGAAATATTCATGTGTCCATACTAGTACAAATGATTAAGTAGATTAATAAGTGGGGGAGAAGAGACAAATCTCTTACACAGAAAATTCCAAATAATTTATCTATATACTCTGCCTAAAAGAAAAAAAGTATAACTGTTCAATTGTTATGTGTGAGCTTCTTCTAGTGATTTCCTTCCAAAGAGCACAGTAGGTAAAGAACAGGGTTAAAAAAAAAAAAAACCCTCATTCTTCAGTGAAGAAAGCTGACAAAGACTATGTTAGCAAGATGATCAAGACCCTCACCAACAATGATAAATCATGTTGATGTCATACACTTTTTATAAGATGTGATGAAAATGGCATTTTACCACAGTGATTGTTCTCCCCAAAATCCATAACACATGTCTAATCATAAGAAGGCCATAAATTCCAATGGAGGGAGATCCTACAATATACCTGACCAGTGTTCCTATAATTGTCATCAGAAATGAAGACTGAGAAATTATTACCATCAAAGTACCCAAGGAGACACAGCAGTGAACTACAATGTGATATTCTGAATGGAATCCTGGTTCAGAAAAATAACTTTAGATAAAAACTAAGAATATATAAATAAATTATGGACTCTAGGTTATAATAATGTATTGATATGGCTTCATTACGTATAACAAGTGTACAATACTAATACAAAATGCTATTGATAGGGGAAATTGGATATTGGGGTATATGTGAATTTTTTGTCTTCTCATTATTTCTATAAATCTAACTGTTCTAAATAATAAGGTTTATTTTTCAAAAGTGGTCCTACAAATCATGTTTATCCATTGGCTGACAATGAAGACTCCCATCAAAAGTAGTAGGTAGAGAATTGCTAACCCCTGGAAAGCTGTTTCAGTATAATTACTGAATCTTTTCCAAGGCTGAACACTAATGGAGTACTGATACAGGAGTGTGATGGTGCCGCCAATATCTCAGGTATCTGGTGATTTGGGGAAGGTATATATTTTTAAAAGGATTATAGAATTGGACAGTTTTTGTTGGGTGGTATAGATACATTGAATGAAAAACTGAAGGTGATGAATTACCAATTGAAGATGATATTTTTTTTTTTAAGATTTTTATTTATTTATTTGGCAGAAAGATAGAGGGCACAAGTAAGCAGAGTGGAGGCAGAGGGAGAGAGAGAAGCAGGCTCTCCGCCCATCAGCGAACCCGATGTGGGGCTCGATCCCAGGACCCTGGGATCATGACCCAAGCCGAAGGCAGTTGCTTAACCAATTGAGCCACCCAGGCGCCCCGAAGATGACATATTTTGAAAGCCAGGGTTTGTCTGCAGGCTAGGGCAGAAAAAACTAAGGATAAAGCCCAGGGATTAAATGTAAGAATAGCACAATTGCTGAGAAGGTTGAATTCTCAGTTCTGGTTTATCAGTTGCACCACGGTCAAGGCCCTTGGAAGGAATAGAACTCAGAGAGGTGGGGTAGGGATAGTTTGATTCTCTCAAATAGCTGCAATTTCCAGATTCCTCTCAGTCATATGTGCATCAAACGAGGCCCACACCTCTCTGTTAGAAGCTAGTGCTTACTTTGTTGCTTGAATATGATGCAGAAACTTCTGCCTTGAAAAACAACATACACTTTCTAACCCCTAGTCCACACTCACTACAATATCTCTTAGATTCTCTTATATTTAAATGAGTAATTTCTTTAGATCGATTTTCTAATTTGCTAATTCCATATTCAGTTATTTCTAATAATTAACCTATTAATTTTTAATTTAAAAACAATATTTTAAGATCTATACCTACTCATTCATATTTATCTTGCCATTTTTATAGTTTCTAATTATTTGCTCATGTTTTAGTCCCCCTTTCATTTCATTAATTTTCATATATACTTATTTTATATTCCTTTATGACAATGTCTTTACCCATACAGATATTTATCTATATCTGAAATACTCATGGGTCTAATTCAAATATTCATTTATGTTTATTTTCTGATGTGTTCGTGTACATTTCTTTATTCAGGGATCTGTTTTTACATTTGGGTGACCTCGTAAGTCTGAGTTTAAGCTATGTTCCTCCAGAGAGAATTTTTAGTTGCTTTTTCCTGATACAGTGGAGGACCGCTAAGAATGGAGCACTTTAAAATGATATCTGAGCTCATAGTTTTCAGATCATAGAGATAACATATCTTCATATCCTAAATATATAGGGCAAGGCGATGGGTACAAATTTTTATGGGAGACCCTTTATTTTCCATCCAAATGTACAGCTAAGAAACATGATTTTGCAAGAGAGACAGTATTTTCTAACCTTTTTCATGGTGCACTGAAAGCATTGCAGTTTCCTCAAAAATGTCAGTCCCATTTACCAGGTTTTTGTTGGCTCAAGGATTTTTTTCAGCGAATACCTTCTGGGTAACACATAGTTCACGCTAAGGTTGCACTGGCTGGTTTTCACTTACTTTCTTAACACCCAAACCTGTGTGCTTATATTTGTGTGGAAAGAAAATGATTGCAGTATTTTATCCAGCATTTTTAGGTGTTCTGCAGCTGCAAAAGTTTTCAGAATATATAGTCTGCTATTTTTCTGAGGTCTGTAAATTCCACTGACGTCTACTTTTTAGTATTGTGGATGAGAAGTTGAATCCTATGCTAATGTTTTTTTTTCTTTTATACATCAACTCTTCTCTCTGTACAGATTATATATTTTTCTTTTTATCATATGAATGAATTCATATGATATGAATTCATAAATTCATATGAATTTGAATTCATAAATTTGAATTCATAAATTTCACCAAGATACAAGTGGATTTTTTTTTAAGTTAGTTCATCTGACACTCAAACTTTTTAATCTAAAAATCTCAGTTTGTCATGTTGGGGACATTCTTCTCTTATTTATTTCTTGTTCAATTTATCACTTTTTCTTTTCTAATGAGTTATTTCCTTTAAGAACTACTTTTTAAATATTTTTTTCTTCTTTTCTACCTAATAAATTATTTTCTTCAGTAATGCCTCTCTGGTTTCATATCCTCTAAATTAATACTCCTTTTTTGAACTATGTGTCCTTAACTATAAGAAGTACTCTCTAGTTAGCCATTATTTGGATTTTTTGAAAATACCTTCTATTATCTCATCATCTTTGTTTGTGAAATTTACATGGTATCTTCCAGCAGATAATTTTCTGAGACATATTATTTTGATTCTTCATAGAAGAGTTTTCCTGATTCTGCAGTGTATATTCCCAGGGCTCTGGGTTCAAACTCATGGTTATTATTTTAATTATTTAAATTCATCTTCCATTGTTATCTTGGTCTTCAATTACCAAGCAGTAAATTGATGGTTACAACCCTCCAGTTAATTTCTGGGTTTTATATGGCTTTCTTCTAGTATCCTCTATATTCCAGAAATGGAAACATCTCTTATCTCCATGTCCTGATTTTGTTGTTATTGTTTTTATTTTTGTTTTAATGTAAAAGAATTTAAAAATCATCAAAAAAATCCACTCCCTGCCCTTTTCAAAGAGTTTCCAAAATTAATTTAGTGTCCTTTATATTGGTAGTTTTGAGGGCAGCACTATTTCTTAAAATAAGAGACTATATTCTAAGAGGGATAAAGTGGGTTGGACATGGAACAAGAAGAAGGAAACCAAATTCTGACTTCTTATTCAAGATACACAGAAATCCAGTTTCCTTGATAATGCCATGACAGGCTCTCTGGAATCTTCAGCGTGTATATAGGCAACATGTCAGATACAAGTAACCTTTGTTACTTTTGTGAGTGATCTGTTTAATGGGATGGGAACTGAATAAGTTTTTCTTAATTACCATATTGTGAGTATGGAATCTCTTTAAGATCTTGCTATCAAATCTGTCACTTGGCTGATGAATTGTTGTATTTAATGAGTTGTAGGGAAAGTTATTTTATATTTCTAATATCTTCATAGGTATTTTCAACAGAATCTTAGAGAGACTCAACTAGGGACAACTATTCAAGTTCCCTTTTAGAGAAGTCAGGATTTTATGTTTTTGTGCATATATACCTGATCTTTGCATTAGAATCCAATTCTTCAGCCACAGATTAGAAACTATAGATTTTTTAATTTCAATTTGTATCTTTTAAATGTCATTCTATTATAATACAATTTAAAAATTATTAGTGTCTGTGTCTTAAAAGCTCATAAACTTCTCACATTGATAAATCAAACAATGATTTTTTTTAAATTTTATTTATTTTTAAAGATTTTTTTATTTGACAGAGAGAGTGAGAGAACACAAGCAAGGGGAGCAGCAGAGGGATGGGGAGAAGCAGGTTCCCCTCTGTGCTGGGAGCCTGATGTGGGGCTCAATCCCTGGACTGAGATCATAACTTGAGCAGAAGGCAGAAGCTTAACTGACTGATCCACCCAGGTGGCCCCAGATTGATTTTGAAAAAAAAAAATAACATAAAAGAACTAAACACATTTTAACAGAGCATGTAGATGTCAGAAATGTTTGCTAATTTCACAAAAATTGTGGTCAGAAATTCTTAAATGCTGATGGTAAAATAATATAATGTTTCATATTTTGCTTATTTCATTGTTTATAGAGTAAAAGAAAAATATTTAAAATTAGTGTCACAGTGCTCACCTGCAAAACACAATTTAGTTGGTGGTTTGTATTTTCAAGAGTATAGGTGGTAAAAGTGGTTAGGAAGGTAGTGGTAGGAAGGTAGGTAGTGGTTAGGAAAGTAGGTTAGGAAGGTATAAAGACATAGGTGATGGAAGGAAAAAGCATAATGCTTCTTTGTTAGGTTGCTGGGAGCCCCATTTACAATTCAATTTTGATTTGTACCAAACACATTTAGCATAAGTAAGCTTTCTTTATTTTTCTTTTCCTGATTCTATGAAAGTTCTAACTATTGAATTAAGCCTTTCTTAGCAGTAGTCTACAGTGACAGCCCTATGTTTCTGTAGGTGTATATGTATTTAAAACAAAACAAAAACAAAAAGCAGCATCAGTGATGTCCTCAGGATGTGAGAGACTTGCCTCTGCACTAATGTCTATCCTGTTATTATCTGTACTGCTTCATAGAGACTCACAGTTTATGCCGTCAGATGCTATTGAATTGGGAGATGTAGTCATAAAAATTAAAATTGAAATGTGAAAAATGTGAAGAAACTTTTTATTTCCAGGGAGCCTAAGACCTACTGAAACTTAGATTGTGTCTCGGCTTTAAATTAGCCCACTAATCAACAAAATCAATCAAGCAATAAATGTAGACCTAGATTATACACACACCACAACACACACACACACACACACACACACACACACACACACACACACACTGAATTTGTTCCTTGGGGAGATTTCGAATGGAAGTTGGGGTTTTTGAATAAAATTATTTTACTCTAAACATAGTTGTCCCTTATTCCTAATCTACTACTTGTTGATTTCAAAGAAGATTCTTAAATTCATAATGATTATAAAATAGAATTATAGTAATATAAGGTGCCTTACAATATAAATGTTTAACTAGTAATTTGTATACTTCAAGATAATTTGTCCCAGGTTCCACAATATTTTGAATTATTAAGTACCAAATATAGCCTGCATCATTGTAGGTAATAAGTGGTCTCACAGCAATCTGGTTGTTGTCATTGGTCATCTGATCAATAAGCTCAGCAGATACATTTAATGTTGAATTGTGTTCCAGTTATCTATGGCTGCATAACAAACTATCTTCAAAACTAGTGGCCTAAAACAACAATCATTTAATATATCTTATTATGTTGTGACTTTGTAATGATTTTGTAATTTTGTAATTTTGCAGGGAGATCTTTTCTTTCCAGCACAGTATTGACAGGAGTCACTCAATGGTACTTAGCTTGTGGTCTCGGTGCTCAAAGATAGCTTAATTCATATGTCTGGCATTTTAGCAGAGATAACTTGGAAGACTGACACAGCTTTTTTTTTTTTTTTTTCCATGTAATCTCAAGGCCTGCTATTTGATCTCTACAAATAGGATAGCTAGACTTCTCACACGATGGCTGAGGGCTCCAAGAACAAGTGTTTCCAGATACCTAGGCAGGATCTGTTAGGCTTTTTATGATTCAGCCTTAGAAGTCTCAGAGTAACATTCCTTCTGTAGTATATGGTCAAAGAAGTCTCTAAGATCAACCCAGATTAAAAGCAAGGGAATTAGACCCCTTCAGTTGGAAGAATGACTATGAATTTGAAGCCATCTTTAATCTACCACAGCTGTGTTTGATCTCTTACCTTGGTTCCTCTTTAAGGCATCTTAGAGATGGGAATGTTGTTTTAACATTCAGGAACTAAAATAAAAATCATTGACATTTTCTGGAAAATGAAGTCCTCATGGTATTTCTAAGAATCAAATGGATACATAAGGTTAAATACATAACTTTTCCTCTGAGGATGAGAACATGATTAGGCAAAGCAAAGGGGATTCTAAATTACGAGATAAAAGAAACTATAGAAGAAGTGAATAGAAAAGCAGTTGTCATGGTGAATCTGAAAGACACAATGGAAGGAGAGAGTGAAGAGGTAAATTAGGACATCGTGAGATGAAACTCAGCAGTAGGAGAAAATTAGATCCAAACCTACTCATCTGCTGCTTGGAAACAGTAGCCAATTTAATATTTTAAGTAAGAATTGCTTTTCAAAGCAAGATCAGCAGTTGTAGATGTTGGTTACAGTTAGGCTCTGTATTTCATCTATTGGTAATAATAATGAAAATTTTAATTTGCATGGTTTTACTTAATAAATTTTAAGTAAAGGCTTAAATTTCATTTAAAGGCTTAGTATATTTCATTTATAATTTATACTGTCTTAATGATAGCAAAACAAGACTATGGCTGGAAAAGTTGATGAACACAGTACAGATTGTTGCTTCTAGGACAAAGTGGTTTGCAGAGGATGGCACCAATATCAAAACAGTTTGGTAGTGATATGATTTCATGGTGTACAGGTGTCAGAACAGAGGGGTATATAAGAGTCAAGAAATAAGGGCCATTAGAAGCTAACAGTTTCTAGGAAAGGGAGTGTTAGCTAGGAAAAGAAATCTTAAATGCATTTCTTTAGCTATTTGGCAATGTGGGATGTTAGAGTCAAAAGCAGGAAATAAAATGAAGGTTCTTGTAAACCTCAAAAATCATCAGCCCAAGAACACTGAGCACCTGGGTGGCTCAGTGGGTTAAAGCCTCTGCCTTCGGCTCAGGTCATGATCTCAAGGTCCTAGGATTGAGCCCCGCATGGGGCTCTCTGCTCAGCAGGGAGCCTGCTTCGCGCTCTCTCTCTGCCTGCCTCTCTGCCTACTTGTGATCTCTCTCTGTCAAATAAATAAATAAAATCTTTTTTAAAAAAAATCATCAGTATTCTTGGGAGACCCTAGAGACTGGACCTGTGGTTGGTCAGGCCTGCTGCATCCCAGAGCAGACAAGGCTGGTTCCAGCCAGGAAACAACAACAACAACAACAGCAACAACAACAACAGCAGCAACAAAATCATTGATGTCCTTGATTCAACAACAATAACAGCAACAACAACAACAACAACAACAGCAACAAAATCATTGATGTCCTTGATTCAACTTACTACGTTCCACCCCCAAACTGTTGTTTCCTTGTTTACCAATATATAGAGCACTAAGGTGGACCAAAACCAGTCCAGAAATGCCAACTTGGCCCAGATATGCAGCAGACAATAAAGGTTTTCCCATATCAGCACAGAGGGACTTCAGCTGAATTTCACTGTAATACATTTGATTGACCAGGACATACTTAGGAACACCTTTGTAGAAGTTGATGTAGTTGTGGACATTTAAAAGGTCTACATTCTCTCATATATGTGCCTGCTCAGCTGGTATAAGCATTAGGGCATTGCATCAGAGGTTTATAGACATATATTTTGAATTATTAATTTGGGTAAAATGTTTCTGTATATTTAGTTGAGATATCTACCAATTAGTAAGTACCATACTAAGTAAAACACACTAGATTTACTTCACATACTTAAATTCTGATGAAATATTTTGGTGCACTGGTCAATGAAATTATACTTAGGGAAGGATTGAATTCCCCTCATCGGATCTATGTATTTTAAACCTACTTTGGTCTGAGAGGCAGAACTTTGAGTGTTTAATTATGTGCATTTAAAAAACTTATGAATAACTCTCTTGAATTTTGATGGAGCTTGAAAAGTAGCATTGAATAATACAGATATAAAGTTTAAGAAAGTTAAAAATCACTATGCTGAAAGACAGATTACAAAATGAGACTTACCAAAGATATCTTTTTAATAATATTGTGTGAAAATAAATTGTGTAGGCTATAAAAGTGCTTATTTTTTTTCTTTAGAGGGACTAATCAGAATAGGAATGGTTTTTGGGTCAAGAACTTTTTTTTAAAGATTTTATTTTTATTTATTTGTCAGACAGAGAGAGTGTACAATCAGGGGAGCAGGAGGTAAATGAGCTGAAGGCACATGTTTAACTGATTGAGACACCCAGGTGTCCCAAGAACTTTTTTCTTTTTTAGAACTTTTCTTATGAATATCTAATCTGTCTTAAATTTCTTTAACACTTTATTATTTTCAAAGTACCTATACACCTCAATTAATTACTTTCAAAAGTCTTTTAAAAGAAATCTTCCTAATGTCATAGGCAAGAAAATAGGCAGTGAGGACAAACTCCTTCCTTAATATCACAATGCTAGGCTACAGATAAATCAGTTATAAAATCAGACTTATTTTAGTCAAGGATGACCCAATGATCTTATCCTCTGATTGTTATTTTAAGAATCTGCATTTAGCTATTAACATAATAGATTTTGATATAGGGTCTGTGATAAACTGTAAATGGGCTTATTTAGATAAATGGAAATTTGTATAGTTCCTGCTAGGGGAATGGAAATAAAGTAGAGAAAGATCCTTCTCCCTATCACTCCAAAGTGATCTGCTAAAGAAAAGGAATCTAGCTGAAGTTGAAACCCAGCAGCTCACATAGATTCACTCAGGTATACAGAACTCCTTCAAACTGTATTAGTCTAGGTCGGGTCAGGAAAATAAATCCCATTATAATTAGTTCAATATGTGGAATAAATGAAACTAGTAAAGTACAAATCTTATAAGATCAATATCCTAAAAAAGTGGGAAAGTGATTCAAGATTAATAATATTTGATCTTACCTTTCCAGAGGTAGAGGAGCAAGAAAAAAAAAAGTATTTCTAGAACCTGAAGTCTTGGCTTGGAGGGAGTTGAAACCACAGTGGGGACTTCCAATGGGAGCCCTGTCCATGAAAGAAAGGGCTGTTAGTGGAGGATTTAAACCACAGTGTAAATGTAGACAATGTGAGACATTCAGCCCAGAATAGAGAGAGCGAGGGCATGAAATTCCTGTCTTCCAGTCTCTTGCTAGTGCCTCTCATTTATCAAATCTAATTTAAAAGAGAATACACAAAAGTACCAGACAAATGTAGTTTGTGGGGCAGACTACCGGGGACAGAATAGGGGAAGTACATTAAATGGGTATGAGATCAAAAAGGCACACAAAGGGGTGGATTATTATATATAATCTTTTTAAAGATTGTATTTATTTATTTGAGAGACAGAAAGAGAAAACAAGAGAGACTGAGGGGGGAGGAACATTAGCAAGAGGGAGAGAGAGAATCTTAAGGAGACTCTGTGCTGAGCACAGAGACCCACTCAGGGCTCAGTCCCATGCCCTGGAGATCCTGACCTGAGCCACAATCAAGATCGGGGTGCCAACCAACTGAGTCACCTAGGTCCCCCATGTATATCTAAGAATCATGGTCCTTTATGTAATAAGTATTCACTGGCTAGAATCTAAGTTTTATGTGCAGGAATTCTTTTAAATAGTGTTTTGAGTAGTCTATCAATTTTGCTATTTGAGTTACTTTTACTTACTTCATATGGGTAGAGAGAACATTTTATGCTATATCCTGGAGTCCCTGCATTCTTGGAAGAACACCATATAGCTAAAGTGTGGTTTGGTCAATTAGTGTATGATTGGTAGTTCTAGGTTAGGAGACCAATAAGTTAATATCCTCTGGTTTGTTCTTCAACTATCTTTCTAAAAATCTATGACCAATATCAATGAGAGGGAGAGAGAGACAAGAAGAGAGAATAAATAATAATGCAGATTAGGATTATGATGTGATGAGCTATTAAAAAGGAAATGAAATGGGGCGCCTGGGTGGCTAAGTTGGTTAAGCATTTGTCTTCGACTCAGGTCATGGTCCCAGAGTCTCAGGATCAAGCCCCACACTGGGCTCCCAGGGAATCTGCTTCTTCCTCTCCCCTCTGCCTCTCCCCTCTCCTCACTCCTATGCTCATTCTCTCACTTGCTCTCTCGCTTTCTCTCTCATATAGATAAATAAAATCTTCCAAAAAAGAAAAAGAAAAAGAATTTTCAAAGCTCAAAATCTGGTAGACTAATATCAGAATAAGTCCATGATATAGGGGTGGTGGGGATTTTAGAAAGGAAGGGATGACAGGAGAAGAGCATGGGATTTAAATTGAAAGACTGCATCTGAAGTTGCTTTAATAACTTTGATTAAATGAGGGGCACTTCTATGCTCACATCAGGAAAGACATAAAAGAAAGTGACCATTAATTGTTCTGTTTGGACCCAATAACTCCTGACATTTAAATTATGGCATATGAAACTGACAGTTGGGAAAAAAAAAAGAGTTTGGAAAAGGCATCGGGATGATGCAATCTTGTAGCTGATTTTGGCTAGTAGAAAGGAGAAACTGTTTCAATCTATCTCAAGTTAAAATTCACTTCCTAGAAAAATTCACTTCCAAAAAAACATAATGGTGACCTCAAGCAAGTGTGAATTAATAAAATAAAGGCTTCAAAATAGGAGAAAGTTATCTGAGAATAGTGATAGCCTTTAGTCCTCCAATAGTAAGCAAGTTCTAATACAAAAAACAGTTTGGCTGAAATGAAAAACAACAAAAAAAACTCCCACACAATTAAGTACTCAAAAAATAGGTGTTAAATGAATGGAAAAAAATGTGATACAATTCAGGTCTACTTTTCACTCACTAAAATTTGGTTAGCCTTTCTAAGCTTATATCATCTTATCTTAATTTTTTATTTTATTATTTTAAAGATTTTAATTATTTATGTGACAGAGATCAAAAGTAGGCAGAGAGGCAGGCAGAGAGAGGGGAAAGCAGGCTTCCTGCTGAGCAGAGAGCCCAATGTGGTGCTCAGTCCCTGGATCCTGAGATCATGACCTGAGCCGAAGGCAGAGGCTTTAACCCACTGAGCCACCCAGGCCCCCCATAATTTTATTTTATTTTTTTATTTTTTTAAGTAGACTGCATGCCCAATGTGGGGCTTGAACTCACAACTCTGAGATCTAGAGTCACATGCTGTACTGACTGAGCCAGCCACATGCCCCTAATTTTTTAAATTCTTATAATTATCTATCAATTCAGTTTCCCCTGTAGCACCATTCTACCCCAATAGTGCCATTTTGTCCAAACTCTTTTGAACCCCAAACTAGAGTCACTAAGTAGATGAGAATTTCTAAAAAAAGTTTTTAAGGAGAGAAGAAAATTGGAGGTCACTAACTTGGTCACGAACTAGGTCAAAAACTAGGTTTTTCAGCTACAACAAGAAGTTCAATTAACAGAAAATGATTCCTTACTAGTTTTAGCTTTCAACATAAAAAAATACCAAAGACAATCTAAGCAGGTCTGTTATAAACAGATCCTATTGAGTCATGTGTTTTGGAGAAAGATTGGATGTTGGCTGACATGATCCAGCAACTGTGAGCTAGGGATTCTTTTTGCATGCAGTATTTGAAAATAACTTCGAAGATCAATTCTAAATTCATAGTTGAAGTCTGCATTTTATATCCCATAATAAATTTTTCACACGTAAAAAAGGAAGTAGATGAAGAGGATATGAAAGGAATATATGAATAAATGTTTTGGATCTTAGGAGAGTTAAAGTAAAAGAGAGTTAGTGAGAGACAACCCTTCAGAATGGTGTTCAGTTCTGTGTAAACCTTTAACCGGAAAATAAATGAGTTAGAGTGAACTCCAGAAGGAGTGGCCAGGAGACTGCAGATACTCAAGAGGGTGTAATATGCAGGATATTAAATAACTAGGTCTTTATATTCTTGAAGAAATAAATAAGGTGACATAGGAAAGACTTCTTCAAATACTTATGGTGTCCTGCAAGAAAGGGAAAGAAGAATTGTATGAGACCCCAGGATGAAAGAGTCAAAGTTTCAAAGTAACATTTCTGCCCAATAAAACAAAGTGAGCATATCAATTAAAGTTACTAAAAATTAAGATGAATTTAGTGATTGCTTAGGAAGAATACAAACAAATAATACTATATTTAGATGTGAATGAAGAAACAGAACTGACAGTAGGTAATTTGTAGAATTTCTTCATCTCTTTTCCTGTGATTTAGTTGATATAAGATTATAAGAAATGATATAAGAAATGATATAAGATTAGAAGATAGGGTAGAAAATTTTACTGAAGCTAGGAAGTATACTACTGAAGGAAGTATACCTTACATAAATAATTTTCAAACTGTGGGTTGTAATTAGTAGGCATTAAGCCAATTTAGTGGGTCACAACAGTATTGTCAAAAGAATTAAATAGAATAGATCAAATAGAGGAAGATTTACCTAACAAGAGTAAGCATTGCTTTGTAAAACTTTTGTTTGTTTGCTTGTTTGCTTTCAGTGTTTATGCATGTACTCTGTCATAAAGTTTTCCTTTTTTTTTTACCCACTCTGGACCACGTTATAAAACTTCTGAAAAGACCATCTCAGATCATGACATGATCATGATCAGACATCTAATTTGCACAATTTTGATTGAATTAGATAATGGAATAATGGAAATATTCTTTTTTTTTAAGATTTTATTTATTGATTTGACGGAGAGGAGAGAAATCACAAGTAGGCAGAGAGAGAGAAGAAAGCAGGCTCCTGTTGAGCAGAGAGCCTGATGCGGGGCTTGATCCCAGGACCCTGGGATCATGACCTGAGCTGAAGGCAGAGGCTTTAACCCACTGAGCCACCCAGGCACCCCTAATGGAAATATTCTTGTGAACAAGTGTTAAATTGCCTGATTTTTTGCTCAAGGAATTCATTTTAATTATTTTATTTATCATTAGCATCATTTTACATCATTGGTCTTTCCCCATGGTATTTCTCCCTTGAAAGTTAACTGCAGTTTCTTTGAGATTTCATTGACCCTCTGAAATGGAGGAGTATTTGGAGATTAATATGTCAAGCCAGTACAGTTAAAACCTACAGTGCTCATTTAATTTTGAGATTTAATACAGAACTAAGTTAAGAGGAATTGGTGGGAGGATGAGCTTTAGAACCAGGCATCCCTGGGCTCAAACATTGACAATTATATTTTATTTAATCTTGGACTAATTACTTCGCTTTTCTGATCCTTAACTTGCTATACATGCATAATGAAGAAAAAATTAAGAGTTTTATTTTTATGCCATTTTCCTTCCTTAAATTTAGCTTCGTAAGTGGCACTCTGTTCACAGAGAACATTGGAATCATTGTACCTTCAGATGGAGTCTTCGTTTAAAAAAGAGAAAAAAAGAAAATGGAGTCAAAATTTCTTCCTTCTGCTTACTATGTAATGTTATGGCATCTACTTAGGAAATCCTCTCTTCATGGGGGTATTTCAAAGCAGAAGAAGGTCAAGTGGGAAGGGAACAAACAAGGAGGATTTAGTTTCATAGAAAAAAAGAATCCATTGGGTTAAAAAGACACTTGCCAAGAGTTTTACCACAGCACACCAAAATAGAACCCTAAGGTGGGAATTTGGGACAGAAGGATCATCTAAGAATTAGGAGCATTATGTACGTCATGTATACTCAGGTATCCTAAATTTAGTTTCAGATGGCAACAAGCACTGGAGATTTGGAACTTTAGTTCTCTGTGTCTTGGTAGGTGCCTTAAGGACAATCCGCTAAGCTCTCAGGAAAGGCTCCCAAAGAAAAAACTATTTTGTATTGACCCATTTTTAAAAATCTTGGTTGCCAGATTATCCCTAAAGTAGTTGACATTATAGACTTTAAATGTAGGGCCAATTACTACAATTCGTCTATAATAGAGCAGCTTGAATTAGACATATATATATGTGTGTGTGCATGTATGTGTATACATATATATGAGAGTGTACTGGAGCCAACTCATCCTGGCTCATAAGAACCAATTTCTTAATTTTCAGGAATTTTCAATCTGATTGTTAAAAATTAAATTTCATAGATGTACATTTGACTTATTTTTAAAGAGGTAAATTGTTAAAAAACTCAAACATATAATTTAATATAATCTATACTCTTGAGGTTATATATTCTACAGTTTCCATACGTTACAAATAAAATACAATAGTATGCTACTGCACATTTCCCCCACAGTGTTCAGTGAAATACTGTTAGTTTGAATCAACATTATTGGGAATATTTATACCACAGAAAATTGCAAACACTACAAATTAGGCTTTTTTTTTTCTTAAGAGTCTGTTGCTATGTAGTTGACATCATACTAAAGGGTTTTGTCAATAGATTTCAAAAGCATTGGAGGCCTACATTTGTCCAGGAGGCTCCAGATTAGGAATTTTTAACTGTTTCAATTTCATTATTAAGCCTCATCCTTTGTTAGATGGGGGGGACTTCTTCCCCTTTAGAGGGCAGATCAAAAGAGTAGTGTTTTAGGATGACTGAAGGTCCCCCAGTATCTGTACCCATTCCATACCACTGTCTGAGAACCACTGAATGAAATGCTATACTTTTACATAAGACAAGAATAACCCAACAGACAAGAGACATAATGAATAATTCTTAAGGCAATTAATATAAAACATTTTTTTATTTTGAGGCAATTAGAAGAAAATATTTTTGCCACATTTAGTAATCTTAACCTTATTTCCTTTCCATTTTACTTTTTTTTTTCTTTTATCAGAATAAACTTGTTTTTCTCAAGTTGAATAATTTACTCCTGCACCATTTCATCTGAGACTCAAATCAACATGTTGTGGGAGGAAGATTTCCATAAGATTGCCCCTGGATCATGCTTGATTTATGAAAATGCCTTTCCTTTCACTCCTCCACTCTTCACTACAAACTTTCACTATAAACAATAACTTTGTCTTAATGCTGAATTTTAATGAAAAGACCAATGTATAATGAAGTAAAAAAATATCATGAATCAACAAGGGATTCTACTGATAGCTTCATATCCATGTACAGAACACATTGATTTTTACGGTGAGCTACTCGTGCATTAAAAGGGAGTTCATATATAGGGGTTTCTTGTCTACTAGAATGGCACAAATACTGGGTATTACAGAGAAACAGTAGAAAATTATGTTTTTCTTTTTCTTTTTCGTTTTTTTTTTTTCAAATTAAAGAGTCAAGAAAGAGTATGACTGTTGGAGCTGTGGAAGTAAGAGCCTGTGGCAAACTGCATGCTTGTGTCCTCTGTGGGTACGGTTCTTAATGTAGTTCATTCTGCTATAATTTCTGTGAAAAAATACATATATAAAATCTTGAGGTAAAAAAGGTTTGAGAATCTATCTTGTTCAACTGCTGTATGCTGATAGACTTTTTTTTTTTTTTCTAGTAGGGTGTATAGTCTATTCTCTTTTTGGAGGTGCTATCATAACATTTCTGCTGTAAAGGCAGGCATTAAGAACATCATAAATGTACCCAATGTCAATGTCTCTTATGTTCACTTGAAACTTCTCCATGGCAATACAGAATAAGTGGTAATCACTGCCTCATAAACTCTCTACTTATCCAGGAAAGTAACTAATTCACACTGGAGTTTCCTTTCTCTAACCCCACAAAACAAAAACAAAAACAAACAGTAAAGTTAAATGTATGTGAACTGGTTTCATTTCAGCTTTTTTTTTTTTTTTAAAGATTTTATTTATTTGACAGAAACACAGCGAAAGAGGGAACACAAGCAGAGGGAATGGTAGCGGGAGAAGCAGGCTTCCTGCCGAGCAGGGAGCCCGATGCGGGGCTCCATCCCAGGACCCTGGGATCATAACCTGAGCCGAAGGCAGACGCTTAACAACTGAGCCACCCAGGCGCCCCATTTCAGCTTTTATCATTTTTCTTGACACTTCCAAATCTGCACCCCAATTTTTTTTAATCTAGGAGGTAAATTTACTTTCTCCTTATCTAGTTCAATATATTTTTTTTCCCTGTTAGAAAATTAAGACAGGTCCATAGGTATTTCTGACCCTCAGGTTAAATATTTTGTTTTAAATCCTTCAATTAAGTATCTGACTCTACTTTTGACAAAGTCAAATCAACAGTAAGCTGAATAAATATAAAATTAACTTGCAAAATATCTGGATATGGAGATTCTACATTTGCCTTTCCATTTTATGTTATTCAAATTTTTTAAAAGCATAATCCCACTTTTTTTAATCCAGGAAATTAATTCTTTAGCAAGCATATTTTTATTATGGATGATTATGTTAGTGCAATAAATTTACCAAATTCATGCTTATTAACTCCAAAGCATGCTGTATGAAGTGACATTTCACTATGCTTGAAAAGAAGTAGTGTCAAATTTCATGTGATATATTTTTTTCTATGTTTCAATAAGGCAGTATTTGTGGAAAACATATTATGTACAATTTAATATTAAAAATTACAGCCATTAGTGTTTTCCTCTTATGATAGTTGTCCCATTTTATTTATATATATGTAACAAATTAGAGATTCCTTCTAAAAACAGTATACATTAAACGCTTTATAGACTATCTCTATAAAGCCAGATTATTTTGGTCACACTCCTGTGGGATATAACCGTAGGAAAGAATTTAAAATTTCAGTAAGTATACTGAGAAATTGATTTACCATCTAATCTTGTCTCTGTACATTATAACAATAAAACATTATTCAAAATGTGACAGGTATTCTAATACTTGCCTTTGAAGTAAGAATTGTCTGTGTAGTAGTTATTTATATTTATTAAGAATTAATGTAGTTTGAAACACTCTGGAGGGAATTACAGGTGGACTAGAAGTCTTTGTTTATCAGTTATGAGATTCATTGTCTTTATGAACAAAATTTTCTCTAAATTTTTTTATTCTTTTTTCGCATTTAACATTTATGTGCATTTTGTTCCTTCACAATTTCTCTTACAATTATTGATGTGTTTTATGGATCACTCCATTTTGTAGAATGAATTTTTGTAAGAATCTCAATTTCAAGCTCAGATTAAGATAACATTTCACAATCCCATGACTTATTTTCCAAGTAGGAAAGGAAAGTGGTGTTATTCCTCCAGTTTTAGCATAACCTATTATGATTTACTTCTTTTTACCTCTAGAGTTTGTTTTTTTTATTGAGTACGCAGATAATTGGTCTCCATAATAAAAAATGTATATTCTCTGAAGAAAATACCATGTTGTCTTCAGTTAGATCATTTACAAGGTAAAAAATGTGGATTCTGTTCAAGTTGCCAAAGGGGTGTTTCCCAGAGAAGGGGAGTAATAGGCTTCATCTTGATCATGCAGGGAAACTCTGGAACATGACTTAGGCTTTCAGAGTTAGTCCTCTCTTTGAACCGAAAAGGGTGAGTCTTTTGTTAATCATTCTGTCATTGCCTCTGCACCCTACCTCTTGTTTGCCTGAGGACATCTCTTTGGACTAGGAAGCTCGTAGAAGCCTTTAGTAGTTTACACTAACAAGGTCTGTTACGTTACATTGATGGTATCAGTGTAAAAGAAGTCTGAATGGGTCACCAGAAGAATCTGTTACAGAGATTTACAAGGAAATTAATAGACTTGGATAAATAATAGATAAGCAGATTTATATCAAGTAAAAAAGTTGATGCTTTGGTGTATAGATTTATTTTTGCCTAATTACTATATTTATTTAAATTTATTTAAATAAGAATGCTTGTCAGACTAGGCATGACCAGACATTATTTCCTAAATCCCTATAGTCCTATATGCATTCACCTCACAAATTTTTATTATCTCCTTGGATCCTGAAGGCACTTGGTTCTGGCAAACATAGTGTATCTATACAGGAAGGACTTAAATGTGACAATTGACTAAGGGTTAGATTAGGATACTTGTCTCAAAGTGGAAAAAAAAAATGCTCAGTTCCCTCTTGATACCACCACTTTTCAAATCTCCAGTTCTACTTCATAAAATCAGAATTAATCAGAATTGTAAAGCTCATAAAACTGTCAGATTTTTTAAATAAAATAAAATATGAATAGTGCTTAGCACATAGTCAATGGATATATATCTTTAGATATTATTATTTTTGTTAAATTTGCTAATATTGTTACTGTCATCCAGGCAACCTAAAAGGAAACTAAAGCACAGAAAGAAGTGATTTGCCCAAGATTGTCCAGCTAGCGAGAAGAGAATCAGGACTTGATTAACAAGTTTGGGATCAACAAGTCCAACTGGATCAATAAGTTAGACTTGATCACAAAAATCTATTTCCTCTTCTACAATTACTCCCTTGAGTCCTTACAATCAATACTTTTCTGTTTTACATCAGGCAGTTTCCCAAGATCTGACCTGAAAGCAATACCCACCTTCATTACTGTCCTCTGCTTTGAACCTAAGCCATGAACCCAATTCATTCCTTGTGGCTCTCGATGTCCGTCCTGCCTTGGAACTGGTCTGCTACTGGCCATCTGCTTATTGACCTACTGTTAAAAATACCTTTTTCTTCCCCTTACACTTCTGTTAATAAAGCCTCTGCTCAGCCTCTGTAATTCCAGAGCGGGGTGATGCCATCTGAGGAAATGAGTAACTGACATGCTGAGGAGATTTTGTTTTTCTTTTTGGTACCAACAGTTCATATATTTGATCTTTTCTGACAGAAACAGTATTCTGACCCTTTAAGGACTGAAGAACTAGTGGCCTAAATCTAGAGACAAAAAGCCTGGATTTTTCTGCTTTACCTTTATTCAAATCTGGCCATTTCTTTGAATTCATACATTAGTCTCCCTTGTGCCAAGCTTCGATCTGAATTGGGACAACATCATCATGTACTCTCTTCTAATTTCCTGAGCTTCTAGCCTCTATTTCTTCATTTTCTCAGTTTATCAATCAGTATATCATCCTCTACAATCCTTTACCAAAATTCTTTTTCTAATTAATAATATCTATGGCCTTCATTAGTGTAAAATACATGCACAGAGGATTATCATGAAAAATAGTAGTTCCATGATCCAAGTTCTGCCACATCAGTCCTCCTCTACAGAGACATATATTCACAAATATTTGTAATTTTCTTGCTACCTGTGTCTCTAAATAATAGTTTATAATGATATTTGTTAAAGTGCCAACTTTATCCATTACCTATGATTTATATAATGTGGGGATTTGTATGATTTACTCTATCAAATGTCAAATGTCCTCCTTTGTGCCTTGGAGACTCTCTCCAGAGACTTCTACGGTCTATAGAGCAACTGTAACCATAGAACTCATATTCACTTGTCACTAGAGATCCACTATTTACCGATAACCATAACCTTCCTTTTATTTTTACATTTTCACACAGAATAACATGAATGAATCTCAGAAATATCCTGCTAAGTGAATGAACAAAACACTAAATATTTCATGACTCCATTTGTACATTTCAGGAAAGGCAAAACAATACAAGGGCCAAAATAGATTGACGCCTGACACTGGCTGGGAGGTAATTAACCTCAAAGAGCCATAGCAGAAATATTTGGGGTGAATTAAAATGTGTGTTTTGATTTTTGCAATGGTTATAAAACTGTACACATATGTCAGTATTCACTGAGTGGTATCATTAAACAAGATTACCTGTATTATATGTTAATTATGTTTTAGTTCAAAATAAATGATGTTTTTAGTTCTATATTATTTATAGTGTCTATTCAGATACTGTAAGGACGATTTCTTAGTATTTAATATCTTAAACAAAATAGAAGTTTATTTTGTTTCCTATAAAGTCTGAGTTGGTATAATGTCTCTCCTCCAAAAAGGCAGCAAAGGCAGTTCCATCTGCCACCTTCAACATCTTGTGGTTGAATAAGACTGCTCTAGCTACTGCAATCATGCTGTATCATGCCTCAGTTCAACCAGTAGAAAAGGAGAAAGGATAAGAAAGAAAAAAAAAG
The DNA here is from genome assembly GCA_028646535.1 of Procyon lotor. Classification (NCBI taxonomy): domain Eukaryota; kingdom Metazoa; phylum Chordata; class Mammalia; order Carnivora; family Procyonidae; genus Procyon; species Procyon lotor. The sequence goes on along the minus strand of CM053610.1, from coordinate 78,422,271 downwards.
TTCTTTTGAGGAACAAATCAGAATTGTACTTGGGCAGGCCAGCTAGCAGTGATCATGTTGTGTGATTGGTTTGGAGTACATATTTGGTTTTGTGTGGTTGGTCCTGGGCTGCGTGCTGGGGAAGCAAGGAAGATAACCTAGTGATTGTTGACTGAATCCTGAGTATTCTGGGCCAATTGCCATAGACTTTGTGGTTTGGTTTCCCAAGATGGTTGCTGCAGATTTTGTGAGAGAGAGTTCTATTGCCATCTTGATTTGGCATTGTCTGTTTTTATATTGTCTCTCAATAAATTGGTCACACAGCAACACTGATTAAAAAAAAGGATGTTAGGGAATACAGCTTTTTTCTTGATGGCTATTACCCAGCTAAATTTCTATTTCAATATAAAAATAGAATTCCCACAGTTAACACATCTGGGCAGTGAACTATTTTTGCACATATTTGTTTCCTTACATAGAATACATTCAACCCCACCCTAAAGTAGATAATTGCAAAGTACCAAAAACTTATTATGCATAATACAAAGTCTTGGATCTTTGACTTATATGCAGTTTTCGAGTCCATATGTGATTCCCTTTTGTTGGGAGTGTATATAAATTAAAAGCATACCCAACATACAGTGGGTAAGTAGGAATAGGATATTTTTAATTTAAACTCCCATTAAGAGAATGAGAAACATATAAATCTCACCATTGAATTAAATGATCAATTCTTTTAATGGACAAATTGCTAAGACCTCCTACTCCAGAAGAAAAATAAATTTCTTGGTGAGCCCATCTGGCTACCACTGATTATGCTCTCTGAGCAGTAAGTCTTCAACCACTTTCTTCTGTGATTTCTAAAATTGAAATCATTAACCGAATGTGAGATTGTTCTTTGTCCATTATCTTCTCTGGCTCCTCTGAAGTAGGCATTAAAGAGTATGATCGACTTGGGGCCAGTTTTCTTATTTTCTACGAGTCTGTTTTGAGGTTCTCTTTGAGGTTATTTAGGGGTCTAAAAATTAAAGGCTTTCTCCAGCAAAACTAGTGGTATTTTTGGTAATATAATTTCTTCAAAACTTTACTGTGTTCCTGTCTATTGGAATCTTAGAAATTCTAGGGCAATGATATTTAGAAATCATTCAGAGCCTAAAATGTCTGGTCTTTACTAGACTCTTACTCTGCCTATCAGAGTCACTCTCAACTTAATCGCATATGACTTGGGGCCATCTGAAACAATAGGTTTGAGTGGAAAGAAAAAGATCTTTATTTCAGGTATGCTGCTTGGCTGGCTCCCATTACCTGGGAGGAAACAATTATTGGAAGATGCTTCAGAAAAGCTTAAGGGCACAACTTATTTCTTGAGAACCATTTCTTATATTAGCTTCAGTTCAGGCTCAGCTTTTTCCCATTCTTATAGACTTTGGTCATATTGGAGTTAAAGTTATAGACAAAAAATGATCCTTGTCAAAGTTCATTGCATAATATCTTGAATAATGCCTCGATTTAGGTAAAATCCATCCCTGCTGTATAGGATTTTTGTAAAAGCAGAAAAAAAAAGCAGCCACAAGCATAAATATTCTTAATTTTTACCACTCATTTTCCCTTAGAATTATAGTCTCTATTGGCACATGGTTTACTTTATTAGGTATTATAGGATCCTCAGCATCCACTTTCTAGACTGTGTCTTTGATACCCAATGTTCAGCTGCTAAGCCATGTTATATATCCTAGGTTTTGCTATGTAAGCATTCCATTTCTAGGTACTAAATTCTACATTGGTTGGGATATCATTTCACTTGGTAATGCAGAGTCAAAATTAACAAAGATATAAATAAATTTAGACACTGATATCATTTTCATATAAGCATTGAAGATTTTATGTTGGATTTCCATGTTAGAATTCAACATGATCCTGGGTTCTCTCTAACTTGTTACTTTTCTATACTCAACACATGGCTTCCATTTCATGGAATGTGATAACCACTCCAGTATTTGCCACCATTACGAGTTAGGAAGAGGGAAAAAATGCTGGTCATAACACATCCTAATAAAAGCACAACCAGAGGGGAGGCACCTGGGTGGCTCAGTGGTTAAGCAGCCGCCTTTGGCTCAGGTCATGATCCCAGAGTCCTGGGATTGAGCCCCGCATCGGGCTTCCTGCTCTGTGGGAAGCCTGCTTCTCCCACTACCATTTCCTCTGCTTGTGTTCCCTCTCTCGCTGTGTTTCTCTCTGTCAAATAAATAAAAAATCTTTAAAAAGCACACCCAGAAATTGTGTATAGGCTAAATCTTGCATATATGTCCACACTTGGATGAAAGTAATCTAGGAGACATAAACTTTATTTTATCAGAAAAATTTACTACACATAATCCAGAACTGTAAAAAGAAGTTAATTAAGCAAAAAGAAAATAATACTAGATTGAGACCAAATTCTTAACTGAGAACACTAGAAATGACAAACATATGTGTATAATAATTTTAGTAATATTAATAATAGTAAATAATAAATTAATAATAGTACATAGTAAATAACAGTAAATAATAATAAATAAATAGTAAAAATAGTAAATAGCAAACAAAATAGTAAAATAGTAAAGAATAGTAAATAGTAAAATTAGTATATAAATAATACCAAATAATAATAAAAATAGTAAATAGTAATAAATAGTAAAAATAAAAAATAAATAGTAAATAGTAAATAATAATAGTAAATAGTAAAATAGTAAGTAAATAGTAAATAGTAAATAAAAATAGTAAATCATAAATAGTAAATAATAGAAAATAGTAAATAAATAGTAAATAGTAAAAAATAGTAAATAGTAAATAATAATAGTAAATAGTAAATAGTAAATAAATAAAAATAGTAAATAAATAGTAAATAGTTAAAAAAACAAAAGAAGTAAATAATAGTAAATAATAAATAGTAAATAAAAATAGTAAGTAAATAATATTAGTAAATAAAAATAGTAAATAATAAATATTTAAAGGATAACTAAATGTTGAAAACAACAAAACAACAAAATACATTGTGAGATATAAAATGCTTATGGAAATAAAATCTATGACAATAATATCTCAGAGTATGGGAATGGGCTAAATGAAGTATATTTTTGCAAGGCCCTTACAGTATGTGTAGAATGATATGATATTATTTTATTGTAGATAATAAGTTAAGTATGTATATAAAAACCTAAGAACAACCAAAAAATAGTGGAATATGTAAAAAGGCAAAATGAAATGAGATAGCATAATCAGTTACTACAGGAATAATTAACTAATACAAAAGCAGGAAAATAAAGAAACATTGGATTAATTTCCCAATTTATATGAATTTTTGATGAAAGAAAGGCCACAGCTAGTTTCAGGAATGGTGGCTATATCTCATAGAAACTCATTGTTGAACTGACTTGATTAGCCAGTGTATGTAAGTCAGGAAGACCATCACAGATAGAAAGTAAGGAGGAATATTTCCTAAGGAAGAGAGCAATAGAATCCTACTTTTTTTTACCTGTGAATTTGGGCTAAGTGTTGGTTTAATCGGTGAAATACACATGCCCAAGGAAAACTCCAAGCAACACAGTCAAGTTTATAAGAACTAAAGAAAGATTTCTGCTGTTCCTACCAGAAAAGACATAATATATTTTATTTCAAGTCTAGGCACAGTTTTATAGCCAGTAAAACAAGTAAGCACACAAACAAAAACAAGACACATTAAAAATGTGTCTTTAACACATTAAAAGAGCACAATAGTATCCGAAGTCTCTACAATGAATCATTCACAATGTCCAAGATACAATCTAAAGTTATTAGATGTATAGGAGAAAAAAAAAGAAAATATATGACTCATACAGAAAAGAAATGACATTTATTTATTTATTTATTTATTTGAGAGGAAGAGAGAGAGAGAGAGAGAGAGAGTAAGGGAGCATAGTGGGAAAGAGCAGATGAAGAGATAGAATCTCAGGCACACTACACTTTGAGTGCAGAGCCCCACACAGTGCTTGATCCTACAACCTTGAGATGATGCCCAGAGAGGAAATCAAGAGTCAGACACCTAAATGCCTGAGCTCCTCTGGTGACCCAAGGCAGTCAATTCTGACAGACCTTAAAATGGAATAATTTTAGATTAACAGAAATAATTATGGCAGAAGATATAACATGTTTATAATAAATGAACAAATAGAATATCTTGGTAGAAAATAGAAAATTTTAAAAAGAATCAAGAGAAAATTCTACACAGAAACTAAAACTCCTGAAATTAAGCACATTTAAAGGGGTCAACATCACTCAGCCTCAGGGAGTATTAATTAAAAACACATTGAGATGCCACCTCACACCAGTCAGAATGACTAAAATTAACAAATCAGGAAACAACAGGTGTTAGCAAGGATGTGGAGAAAGGGAAACCCTCCTACACTGTTGGTGAGAATGCAAGCTGGTGCAGCCACTCTGGAAAACAGTATGGAGGTTCCTCAAAAAGTGGAAAATAGAGCTACCCTATGACCCAGCAATTACACACTACTGGGTATTTACCTCAAAGATACAAATGTAGTGATCCAAAGGGGCACATGCACCCCAGTGTTTATAGCAGCGATGTCCACAATAGCCAAACTATGGAAAGAGTCTAGATGTCCATCAACAGATGAATGGATAAAGAAGATGTGATACACGCGCGCGCGCACACACACACACACACACACACACACACACACTGAAAATTGAAAATCTTGCCATTTGCAATGATATGGATGGAACTAGAGGGTATTATGCTAAGTGAAATAAGTTAATCATAGAAAGACAATTATCATATGATCTCACTGATATGAAGAATTTGTGATACAAGACAGAGGATCATAGGGGAAGGTAGGAAAAAAATCAAACAAAATGAAACCAGAGAGGGATACAAACCATGAGAGACTTTTACCTCAGGAAACAAACTGAAGGTTGCTGGAGTGGAGCGGGGTGGGAGGGATGGGGTAGCTGGGGAATGGATATTGGGAGTTTATGTGCTATGGTGAGCATGTGAATTGTATAAGACTGATGAATCACAAACCTATACCCCTGAAACAAATTATTAATACATTATATGTGGGAACCTGGGTGGCTCAGTTATTAAGCATCTGCCTTCAGCTCAGGTAATGATCCCAGGGTCCTGGGATTGAACCCCACATCAGACTCCCTGCTCAGCAGGAAGCCTGATTTCCCTCTTTCACTCCTTATGCTCATGTTTCTGCTCTTGCTGTCTCTCTCTGTGTCAAATAAATAAAATCTTAAATATATATGTAAATATATGTTAATTAAAAAAATAAAACAAAAAAGCACCCAAATATTAGATGAACTTAGCAGCAGGTTAGAGATGAGAGGGAGGAAAAAAGTCAACAAACTTAAAGATAGTATTACAGAAATTATCCAACCTGAAAAGCATGGAACAGATTAAGAAAAAATACAACGGAAACTTTGGTACCTGTGTAATAGCATCAAAAGTTCTACTACAATGTAATTAAATCCCTAGAGGGATAGGAGAGACTTTTAGGGGATGACAAGGTATTTGAAGAATTAATGAGCAAAAATTTCCAAATGTGCTGAAAGACATAAATTTACACATTCAATTTACACTGAAAAAAAAGAACAATATTATGAATTACTACTGACTTCATATTAGAAACAGTATAGACCATAAAACAGTGGAAAGCAAATAGCAAGATGGTAGGTATAATCCCAAACATATAAAAAAATTACACCAAATATAAGTGGACCAAATATTCCAAATAAAGTGAGAAATTATCAGACTGTATAAAAAACAATATTCAATTATATGCTGTTCACAAGACACGAACTTTGAATATTATTATAAGTAAAATGATGGGACCACATATGGAAAGCTAATGTGTCTAAATTAATACCAAGCAAAATAGAATTTAAGACAACAACTATTTACAAAGATAAAATGTTATGCTCCATTTAGTAAATTCATTAAAAAGGAATAACAAGGGCCAATGTGGATGAAACTAATAATTATATTCAAAATATATGATGCAGAAACTGATGCATCAGTTTCAGCATCAGAAAATGCACAAACATATTTAGAGGTTTTAACATTCATTTCTCAGACATAACAGATTGAAACATAAGCCAATATAACCTAGCAGATATTTATAAAACACTATACTCAACAAAAATGACATAAACATTTTTAAAGCATACTTAGATTATTCAATAAGATGGACCATATTGAGTAATTAAAAAAAGTATCAATAAATTTCAAAGATTTGAAATTATACAAAGTACAGTCTCTAATTACAATGAATTTAAATTGAAATCAGTAAGTCAAAGAAAAAAAATACCATAGATTTCGCTCATATTTTGAATTTAAGGAATAAAAACACAAGCATAGAAAAAAAAGAGAGAGAGGCAAACCAAGAAACAGGTTCTTAACTATAGAAAACAAACTGATGGTTACCAGAGAAGTGGGTGAGAGAAATACATGGTGGGGATTAATGAGGGCACTTGTGATGACCAATGGGTATTGTATGGAAGTGCTGAATCACTAATTTGTACACCTGAAGCTAATATTATACTGTATGTTAACTAAAAAAATAAAAATAAATTAAAAAAATCAAAATTAGTGGGGGACTTGGGTGGTTCAGTCGTTAAGCATCTGCCTTTGGCTTAGGTCATGAACCCAGGGTCTTGGGATCAAGCCTCATCCAGGCCCCATCCATCCTCCCTCCATGCAAGGGAGGCTGTTTCTCCCTCTCCCCCTTCCCCTACTCATGTTCTCTCACTGTTTCTCTCTGTCAAATAAATAAATAATAATCTTTTAAAAAATCATAATTAGTAAAAAAAAAATCTGTAAAAATTCTAAACAGTTTGGAAATTAAGCAACTCACTTTTAAACAACTCATTAATTAAAGAAAATCACAATGACATTTAGAAAGTATTTCAAACTGAATGAGATTTTAAAATGTCATATTAAAATATGTATGGTATGTATTTCTTCTATGTACTTATATCCATTTAGCATGTCATCAATTGTATTTATTATTGTCTTTATTTTTTCATTGGCTGTCTCTTTTCCTTGAGAGTAATATTCTTGAATGTAGGTATTTTTTTTTCTATTTTGTTCACTGCAAATGCTAGGACATTGACTGATGCAGAATTGGTATTTAGCAAATATTTCTTGAATGAATGAAAGAATACTGAGACCCATGTTTACGATGTCACATGCTCAATTTCACGGATTTAATTGGGAGGATTTTATTTCCTTTACTTCATTATTCAAATGAATGAGCATTAACAAACAGCATTCATTGTCTAGTTTGATCAGGCATTGCTCTAAGCTCTTTTTATGCATATTTCAGGGGTTTTTTTTTACTGAAAATAACTTAATGTGAGAGGTACTATTATTATCTCTGTTTCAAAAGCAAGGACACTGATAGAATTTATAAATTGTCCCAGGTAAAGAAACCAAGAATTATGGAACCAGGAATCCATCATAGGTCATTTGACTTCAGAGTTCATGTACTTTCCTATGTTATTTATCTATTGTTGTGTAACAAATTAAACCAAAACTTAGCAACTTATTATTTCCCAGTTTTTCTGAGTCAGGAATCCAGACACCAGATAGAGATGTGTATGAATCAGGATCTCTTATGTGGCTACAATCAAGGTCTTGGCCAGTATTGTGATTATCTCAGAGCTTTATGGGGAGGATTGACTTCCAAGGTCATTCAGTTGGCTGTTGGCTACTTTCAGACTGTCACTGGCGTTTGGCCAGAAACATCAGTTCCCTGGCACATAAGTCTCACCAAAGGGCTATTTATAGCATGCTATCCTGTTTCTCTTAGAATAAAGGGCTCCAAGAGAAAGAGAAGGAGAGAGACAGAGTTTATTGGAAGGGGTCACAGTACTTCTCTAATTAATCTCTGAAGTTACATCACTTTTGCTACATTCTATTCATTAGAAGTGAGTTACTTGGTCTAGTCCATACTCCAGGAGGGGATCTCACAAGGGCATGAATTCTATGATGTGAGGCTTATTTGGGAACCACTTAGAGGCTATTTATCTCAATTTCCATTCTGGGTGGATAGATGTATTATTAATTCACTTATTAATCCATAAGTGAATGAATGAATGAACAAATGAAAAAGCATGTTGCAAAAACAGTGGAACATGTCACATGGATCAAGAATACATTCCTAAAATAATGTTTAAAATTTACTTATGAGTACATATGGAGCTTGAGTCCTAAATTCCTCATAAGAGTTGCAAAGGTGTGTTTTCTGTTGCCTGTAGATAAAACAAAGCTCATCACATTATTGATCACTTAGCTCTTAAGGCCTCTGGAGGTATCTTCTGGTGAATACATCTTAAGTGACTGAAAGTCAACCAACATGTATGGGATTCTCATCGCAACAGATTTTAAGAGTTTTTGTTTTGTTTTGTTTTGTTTTGTTTTAGAGGAGGGAGGGCAAAGAGAAGGGAGAGAGAGAGAAACTTAAGTAGGCTCCACTCTCAGTGTGGAGCCCAACAGGGGGCTCAATCTCACAACCCTGAAATCATGACCTGAGCCAAAATCAAGAGTTGGCTAGTTAACCAACTGAGCCACTGAGGTGCCCCTAAGAGCTTTTTACCCAAATGTTTTATTGGTTCTAAATTATTTGCCATTAATTTGATCAAATAACTTCTTGTTTCCAAATGATGAGGGAGTAATTTTTTTTTAAAACTATATTTATGTTAATTACAAGGTAGATGCAGCAATGAAAACCTACTGTGGAGAGATTTAATCCCAATAGGAGGAATATTTTCAGTTACTCCCAGGCAATAATCTCTACCTTTACCTTTATATCCAGGCTTCAAGGAGTTCCTTAGCCACCTAACAATTAGGCATTTTTTGAACAAAAATTTTTCCCACTAGTTATTTGCATGACTCAAATTCAGTTGTCATCATTGAAGGAACTTAAAATTTCTCCACTACTATCTTAATAAATACCTCTTTCTAAAATTTAATATATTTCTGGTATGGAGGCAAGAATGGAAGAAGTCTGCAGTGTATGCATGCAGTGGACTGAATGTTTATGTCCCTTGCAAATTCATATTTGGGAATGTAATCCTCAATGTGATAATGTGGACTTTAGTAGGTGATTAGGTCATGAGAGCAGGGCCACCATGAATGGGATTAGTGCCCTTTATGAAAGAGAGTGGAGAGTTCCCTTATTCCTTTTGCCTTGTGAGGACAGAAAAAGGAACATGGCTGTCTATGAACCAGGAAGAGGGCTCATACCAGACACCAAATCTGTCAGCTCCTTGATCTTTGTCTTTCTGGCCTCCAGAACTGTGAGAAATAAATTTCGTTGTTTATAACCCACACAGTGTATAGTGATCTGTTATAGCAGCCTGAATGGACAAAGACAATGTGTCATTAAATAAAAATGCAAAAATATGATTTATCCTCACCCTTCTGAAGAGTAATTAGCATAAATCAAGGCCTGCAGGACCAGAATGAAAGAGAAAACACAGATTATATTGTAATTCATCTTCCTGAGACCACAGAAAAGACTAATTAACAGTATGTAGAAAACACAGCAGTGTTAGCCTGAGAGATAAGAATTGACTATAAAGTAAACAAAACTTAGCTCACTTTTACACAGATGGATTGTTGGCATAGGAAGACAACCACGGTGAAGGTTTTGTTTAGATAATGGAAGGACTAAGCTACAAGGCCAATACCAAGCCCAATGGAAATAATTTTGAAGATACCAAAATTTCAGGTTGACTGAAATAAGGTTTTTCTTTGAGTCCCTGGTGATAAGCTTATGTATAAGAAATTCTGATTCTCCTCAAACATCACTTTTAAAATATTAAATGCTATAAGACAATGGAGTTTTACACAGAAAGATATATTTGATCATAAGAACAAGGCATTTGATAGTTGCTATACTATCAAATGATTAAATGATTATACTATCAAGTGATTCAAATGTAAAAATTTTAAAAAAATTTCTCAGACATGTCAAGTCACAGAAAGAAATATGATCTCTTTCAGAATTATAAAATAAAACTATACTAAATATGCACAAACAATGACAAAGAAAGATACATTCCACTTGGAGATGGATCACAATGAATAACTCATTAAAGGGAAAGTCACAATACTGAAGCATTTAATAACAAATTATTAAGTTTGATCTCACACTGAGAAAGCTTAAAGTAGAAATGCAAAACCACTTCCTAAAAAGAAGTTTGTGATTATAGAATTCCAGTGAGTTTGGCATAAGAAAAATAGCTTTGAGGCAAAAGTGAAATCATTAATTTGTGTGTGTGTGTAATTTCCCTTTCAACCGATATAAAACTGAAAGGCAAGTTCTGTGACTCTTTTCCTCCTATGCTACGGTAGAGTTTAAAAGTTGACAATTGGAGGTAATGAGGCTTTTATGAACTTTTAGGCACATTGAGATCACGTGATGTGTTCCAAATTACAAAGGCCAGGTAGAATTTTTTAATAATTGTGGTCAGCCGCGGGCTAGCTGCCAGAGGGACCTGTTGATCCCCGACTCGTGACCCCTGTCCGAATGGGCAGAAAGCGGGGCTGGAGAATGGGCTGGACAAAGGGACTTGAGGCATGCTGGTCTGTGATTGACCTTATCTCCTTGAAGGACAAGCTGCGCAGATTGTCATTTATTATATCACTAAACTCTGAGGCATATGCATGTAAATCAGTCTTTTTAATTTTAAGTAGTCTTTAGAGTAGATGATTACCCAGATTTCCTGGGGCCTGTGATAAGGGGAACTTGTTTTGATATGATAAGAAATTCCTAGAAGTGCAATGTGTGCTATGTGACTCCTGGGTGTAACCATTCTCTTGGACTTGTTTTTCGTTATATAAGAAGGTGCACTCTTGAATAAAGCTGAACACAATCTGGACATCATCCTTTGTGTTCTTCCCGCCCTCATACTTTATCTCTTTGTCTTTTTTCCTCATTCCCTTACCCTCAGCCCTGGTTCGAGATTGTCTCGCCGGCCACGGCAAATAATTTAAGGAAAGGATATTTCATTTGTTTGGAAAGGGCAGAGAGATCAGTGAGACTTGAGAACAAAGTGTGGTGTGAGGACTTTCACCCTATTTACTAGCAATGCCCCTGAAAGGTGGGAATACATCAGGAGGAATAGGTGATTGTGTGTCTAAGGAGGTGTATACATTTAGTAAGTTGCCTCAGGAAAGATACAGAGAAGAGATAGACAAAGGGCAAGTAGGAATTTGGGCTTGAGCAAAGAGAGTCCAAGAGATAAACCTTATAAACCAACAAAGAAAAGTCTATATTAGTTATTTATTTCTGCTTGACAAATCATCCCAAATGTTTGCATCTTAAAGCAATAAGCATTTATTATATCACAATTTCTGTGGGTCAGGAATGTAGGCATGGCTTAGTTGAGTGAGTTTTGGCTCAAGATCTCTCCTGAATTTTTGGTCAAGATGTCAGATGGGGTTGTGGTCATATCTGAAGGCTTGTCTCCAACAGATGATGGAGGAAACTTCTAAGCTCCCAAATGTGGGTTTTGGGAAGCCTTGGTATCATCACCCTGTGGATTACTCCACAGGACTACTTCACCTCATGGAAGCTGGCTTCCCCCAGAATAAGCCATTAAAATCAAAGTGTGAAAGAGATTACCCAACATAGTAACTACCATCTTTTTATAACAATTTTGAAAGTGAAATGTTTCTTTAGAATTTGTTAGAAGGAAGTCAAAAGTCTAGCCCACACTTATGCGGAAGGAGGGATTACCTAAGGATATGAATAATAGGATTTGGAGATAATCAGGGGCTGTTTTCCAGGGTACCTATTGTAGAGTACTTTTAGCATTTCCCAGGCACTTTACTAGCAAAATAGTAACTAGGATGGACATTTCTACTTGTCCATAAGGATGGAAGATTGTATACCCACGTGATTTAGAGGAAAGAAGAAAATATTTCTTTAACATTGTACTTTTGGGGCTAGCATTTACAACATTACAAAAAAAGATATCGGTGTCGGGGCACCTGGGTGGCTCAGTGGGTTAAAGCCTCTGCTTTCAGCTCGGGTCATGATCTCGGGGGCCTGGGATCGAGCCCCGCATCAGGCTCTCTGCTCGGCAGGGAGCCTGCTTCTCCCTCTCTCTCTGCCTGCCTCTCTGCCTACTTGTGATCTCTCTCTCTGTCAAATAAATAAATAAAATCTTTAAAAAAAAAAAAGATATTGGTGTCAATGGTTGTTATCAGTGAGGTCTCAAATATTTTTAGTGGTTTTGACAAGCTTAAGGGAATCAACAAAAGATGGTGAAGCAGCAAGAATCAGGAAAAATATAAAGCCATTTATACCTCATCTCTAAAGACGCAAAGGGATGAAACAGTGATGTGACAACTAAGGAAAAGTGGTAGATGTGGAACAGAAGGAATGCTGCAGAATTTGTTAACTTAGGTTGAAAAAGGTACCCATGGTCCAGATCAGACCTCATCCCCTCCACATTTCTGCACGTGCCTTTCAATGGCAAGACAGCCTAAGTAAGGGAGTCAAAAGAGGTCATCTTCTCATGGGAAAGAATAGACATGAAAGTTGTAGATGGCATCCGTATGGGAAAATTAATAATAACCACTATGGTATATCATTAGGCCACTTAGTTTCTATTATTTTAATTTGTTTAAATCAGTGGTTCTTTATGTGTGGTACAGAGTTAATAGATACTATGAAGACATTATTTCACTTTACTATTCTCTCTCACTTTCTTACTCCCTCCCACTCTCCCTATCTGTTTTCTCTCTCTGCCCTACTAGGTATAAAGTAAGTGGAGCTTTTTAGAGGCTACACAATATGTTATATCACAACACACTGAAAGCAAAAGTAGACATGAGAATCCATCTGTCTTACATTAAGCAGGCATTAAAGAAATTGAAAAAAATGTAAAATAATGTCAGTTTCTGTCACCCTATCATGGATGTTGCCAATGAATAGGATGTTTTTTCAAATTTAACATCCAGCATGAAATCAAAGATAACCAAGCACAAGAGACAAAACAACATGAATGAAAATCAGTACAAACAACAAACAACAGAACAGACCTAGAGTTAATACAGCCAGCAGAATTATTCCAGGCATTAAAATTACTGTGGAGATAAAAAAAGAAAATATAAACATATCATTGAATAATTTGAATTTTAAATTGGCATTTCCTGTGTGAAAAATAAACCAAAAACATAGTGGAAGGATTTGAGAATACACATAGCTAAAGAAAGAATTAATCCCACAGATAAGTCAGAATAAAATATACATAATCAAGCATGGTGACATGAAAATATAGAAATTATACTAGCGAGGGTAGGAGACGATGAAAACTCTTATATTTATAATTAGGGGATCAAGAAAAGAGAGCAAGAACAGGGATGATATGTTTCCACTAAGCATTAAATTATCCAATTGCAAGACAACGATGAACTCAAAGCATAAAAAACAGAAAGCAATTCAAAGCCCAACAACAGAAGAATTGTAGATACCCAGAGTAAACAAGAGAAATTTTAAGAACCATCAGGAGAGTAAACATAGCACTTTTCAAAGAAAAAGTCTTTAGATTCAGAGCTATCTTCTGAAAGCGAAAGTGGTAGCCAGAAGATAGTGAAATACCTTTGATGTGCTAAAAGGAAATAATTTCCAATCTTTTATCTCATATGCAGTGAATCTTTTTTTCACAGAGATGATATCTCACACAATTAAAATGAAAGTAACTGGGGCACCTGGGTGGCTCAGTCGTTAAGCATCTGCCTTCAGCCCAGGTCAGATCCCAGAGTCATGGGATCGAGCCCCGCATTGGGCTCTCTGCTCGGCAGGAAGCCTGTTTCTCCCGCTACCATTCCCTCTGCTTGTGTTCCCTCTCTCGCTGTGTTTCTGTCAAATAATAAAATCTTTAAAAAAATAAAATAAGATAAAATAAAATCGAAGTAACTCACCAATACAAAACCCATAGTCAAGGTTATTTTTTAAGCAGAACTAAAATGATACTAGGTGATATTTTAGAGGTTAAGGAAATAATGAGGAATAACAAAATAGTATATATATGGGTAAGTTAAAATGAGTATCTACTGTATAAAACAATAGTAATACTAATGATATTTTGGGCAGAATATACATTAAATTTATTAGAAAAATAGAAGTTGGAAGGAAGGATAAATAAATTATGATTTTTGAAAGTTCTTCCTTTATTATCAGTTAGCAGAAAATATCAGTTAATATTATAGTTTAAGAAGAATGCATGATTTTAATTTTAGAGTAAATATAAAAGCAAATAGGAAAATAGAAACATTCTGCCAACAGAGGAAAAAAGTGGAATAATAAAAGTCAATCTGGGAAAAGACTGGAAAATGCATGGTAAAACAGTAAATTTAAGTTAAATGTAAATTAAATATATTTGAAAATTGTGGGTGTTCTTATATAATGCATATACTTATACTATCATGTTTTCTTTCATTTTTTATTGTTCTGATTTATTTTATTCTTTTTTTTTTAAAGATTTTATTTATTTATTTGACAGAGAGAGAGAGAACACAAGTAGGCAGAGAGGCAGACAGAGAGAGAGGGGGAAGCAGGCTCCCTGCTGAGCAGAAAACCCGATGCGGGGCTCGATCCCAAGACCCTGAGATCATGACCTTAGCGGAAGGCAGAGGCTTTAACCCACTGAGCCCCCCAGGTGCCCCACTGATTTATTTTATTCTTGCAAAGGATTTATAACAGTAACAGTTTTTAGTCAAAATTAATTATTTTCAGGGAGAAAGAACTGGAGACCAACAGGAGAAGCACTTTATAACTTTGATCTAAAATTTATCATTATGCACAATATACCATATAGCATTATCATTAACAAGAGTTTAAAATTTATGCATGTTGGGGCACCTGGGTGGCTCAGTGGGTTAAAGCCTCTGCCTTCCGCTCAGGGCATGATCTCAGGGTCCTGGGACTGAGCCCCGCATCGGGTTCTCTGCTCAGCAGGGAGCCTGCTTCCCCCTCTCTCTCTGCCTGCCTCTCTGCCTACTTGTGATCTCTCTCTCTCTGTCAAATAAAAAAAAAAAAATTATGCATGTTAATATCAAAAAATATAAACCAAATTATGAAGAGGAATTATAAAGAGAGAGCTAAATTGGACAAGCATGAAAAAATGGTTAATGTTATTACTAAATAAATAATCCAATTTAGATTAATAGAAAAAAAAATGCTGGTCAACTTTGTTAACAGGCAATTCAAAAATGAAAACTGAAAATGGTCAATAAAGTTAAAGAATCTAAAAATTAAATGAGATATTGTATTGTCTAATTAAACTTCAAAAATGTTTGTTTTTTTTCTCTTTTCTAAGTAAGGTCATGTGAATCTGATGAAAGAGGGCCTCCCAGACAACCCTTATAGCAGTTTAAACTTTTAACAACACATATCAGAAATCTTAAAAGCCTTAAATCTTAAAATCTTAAATCTTAAAGTCTTAAATCTTAAAATCTTTAAAATTAAAAATCTTTAAAATTTTAAAATCTTAAAAACATATTTATACTCAATAATATCCCTTTTATGAATTTACCC
Organism: Procyon lotor; assembly: GCA_028646535.1. Classification (NCBI taxonomy): domain Eukaryota; kingdom Metazoa; phylum Chordata; class Mammalia; order Carnivora; family Procyonidae; genus Procyon; species Procyon lotor. The sequence goes on along the minus strand of CM053610.1, from coordinate 78,406,696 downwards.
TGAAGAAGCAGAGGTTAATAAACATAAGGATTTCTGTATGAGAATGTTCCTTAACCTACTGTATTATAATTTTGAAACCACTCTAAATGTAGATATTATTCCACTATAGAGAACAGAATTAATTTATTATATTGATAGAATATAGCTTCAAGGCAGCATGCATTTTTAAGGAATAAGTAATTATTACTGAAAATCCTAATATATAATCTATTGAATGGGTAGAACACAAAATTGAAATATGTGATTTTCAATTTTATAACAAATATATATGTAGATGTTTCAATAAAAATTCTCAAAAACCAAAATGAAGACAAATTCTCAAAGTTAGATACAAATATATTAATGATCTTTCCTTGGATGTTAGATTTATAACTAATTTTGTCCTCATCTTACTTGCATTTTCCACATTTTATAACTGAAAACATATAGTATATTGTACAAAGAATGTTCATTGACAATTATGATACGACATTGTTAAAGCAAAATGGTGTTCAAGCTTCAAGTGAATGGGGTGTTGGAAATGTCTTCTATTGGCCTGCAAGACCCCATTTGTGCACTCTTCTCTAACTCTGTGCTAACAAATGTTATGTTGGTTGCTTGAAATTGACCATAGTGAATGTTTACACTGCAGATATCTGAAAATGCTGCATCTGGTTTTTTTATTATAGATAGTTGTCAAACATTTACAATCATACTACAGTGCTAAGAAAAACCAAATAAAGATATTTCAGACAATATATTTAGTGAACAATTCATAATTCTCCTGAAAGAGATAATTAGATGTCTATATATTTATTTCTTCAAAAATAATAACATTCATATTTATTAGTAGCTAGCAAACATATTCTATTCATGGCTTTCATTTTCTTATTCTTGTCATTTTCCTTGCCATTTAAGACAAGTTATTATTTTCATTTATTCCTAAGTCATTTTTGTTTAATGTTTACTCTCACATAGTTATGCAAAAGACCTTAGCAAGAATCACACCTTCAGCCGTCAATATTTATGAAGTAAACAGGTCCTAGAGCAATAACTATACATTTGGTTACACATAATAACATCATAAAATGAGAGATACATAAATATAACACATATTAATAAAACCACATCTTGCTGGGAGAAACTCAGGCTTTTTAAATCACAGGTGCTAATGAGACCTTACCTGCTGAGAAGAGAGAAGCTGAACATTTTAGGTAGATATATGGGTATAAAAGACACTGTGGACTTTGTACCAATGTTACCCAATCTAATCAATAAGGATTAAAAAATCATACAGAAAAAATATTATAGTACTTGCCATTTTTAATATGGTTTAAAAACATTTGTGTAGATTTCTGTCTTCATTTTGGTAGCTCCTCATAAAAGAGGAAGCTTAGTTTTTTGAATTGTAAATAATTAGTCCTACAATTCATGGTTACTCAAAATGTAGTCCATGGATATGTACCATCAGTATCACCTACATTTGTTAGAAATGTAGCTCCTCAAGCTCCATGCCAGACCTAATAAGGTAAAATCTGCATTTTAACAAGATGCCCATGAAATATATATAAAAGTTTGAGACGCAGCATTTTAATCCACTCTCATTGACCTCTAAACAGATAAGTCCTTTTTACTCCTTTTCACATCAAATATGTCAAGTTAGTTTATAAGTCAAATATTTTGGATGAATATGATTTATGTTATATTATTTGGTTCTTTCTTACTTTTAGATTTTTATTTATTTATTTGAGAGAGTGAGAGTACAAACAGCAGGAGGGGGAGAGGGACAAGCAAACTCCCCACTGAGCAGGGAGCCTGACATGGGGCTGGATCCCAGGACCCTAAGATCATGACCTGATACAAAATCAGACACTTAACCAACTGAGCCAGCCAGGTGCTTTGTGGTTCTTTTTTATATGACTATAAACTTGTAAGGAACTATACATGTAGTATATATTGTATGTAATGCTATTATGGAGCTATTTGTGAAAATAGAAAAGATCCATGTCTTTGAGGCTCAGATTTTATTTGTATTATAGTACTAATGCTACCTACACATCTCTCTCTCTCTTTCTCTTCTCTCTCTCTCTCTCAGAGTTTTTTGGTTTATAAATTATAAGGACTGGTTCATATATCTTGGGGAAATTAGATGAACTTCTAGGTAAAAGCAACTGACATATATTAGTTAATAGATATGTGTGCATTCAACATGAATTTTCCCAAGATGTATGAACTGGTCCTTAAAATTTTTAAGCCGAAAAACTATGAGAGAAACAGATACTGTCAGAAAGGCTGAAATTCACAACATAAGAAACAAAACATGTTGGATAAGATAAAGAGAAAGGGGAACCTTCTCACACTGTTAGTGGGAATGCAGACTGGTGCAGCCACTCTGGAAGAGTATGGAGGTTCCTCTGCAAGTGAAAAATAGAACTACCTTATGACCCAGCAATTGCATTATCAGGTATTTACCCAAAGGATATAAAAAAAACTGATTTGAAGGAATATATGCACCCCAATATTTATAGCAGCATTATCAACAATAGCCAAATTATGGACAGAGCCCAAATATCCATCGATTGATGAATAAAGAAGAGGTGGTATGTGTGTATATATATATATATATATATATATTATAATATATATTATATATATGTAAATGGAATATATTTATTCCATAAATAAATGTAAATGGAATATATTTAATTATAATATATATTATATATATGTAACTGGAATTTTACTCAGCCTCCAAAAAGAATGAAATTCTGTCATTTGCAATGAAATGGTCAGAGCTAGAGAGTATTATGCTAAGCAAAACAGTCAGAGAAAGATAAATACCATATGATTTCATACACATGTGGAATTTAAGAAACAAAACAGATGAGCTAGGAGAACAAACCAGAAAACAGACTCTTAACTGTAGAGAACAAACTGAGGGTTACTGGAGGGGAGATGGGGGGACCAGTTAAAAGGGTGATAGGTATTGAGGAGGGCAGTTGTGATAAGCACTGGGTGTTGTATGTAAGAAATGAATCACTAAATTCTACACCTGAAGCTAATGTTATACTATATGTTAACTAACTAACTAGAATTTATTTATTTATTTAAAAGATTTTATTTATTTATTTGAAAGAGAGTACACACAAGCAGGAGAGTGACAGTCAGAGGGAGAAGTAGGCTTCCCGCTGAGCAAGAAGCTGGACGTGGGGCTGGAATCCAGGACCCTGGGATCATGATATGAGCTGAAAGCAGCCGCTTAACCTACTGAGCCACCCAGGCACTCCAACTAACTGGAATTTAAACGAAAACTTGATAAAGAAAAAAAAAAGAGAAAGAAAAGAAATGTGTTCATTCGAATCCATTAGTATCTAAATTTGTAATGTCTGAAATATCTGCCCTTCTTAATTCTCTAAGTCAATACATTAGATGCATATAATTTATTTTGAACATCAAGAATCTGAGCCACTATAGAAAAGTAAAATAAAATTATTACATAGTTCTACTCTGGAAACCAATATTGCTCTGTATGTTAACTCACTAGAATTTAAATAAAAAATTTTAAAAAAGAAAAAATGTTGTTATAGATATTAAAGAGTTTTTTAAGCCATACTACCAAAAAAAAAATCTTATTCTACTTGGCTTGATACTAAGAATGCTCATTTTGGGGTGCCTGGGTGGCTCAGTGGGTTAAAGCCTCTGCCTTTGGCTCAGGTCATGATCTCAGGGTTCTGGGATCGAGCCCCGCATCAGGCTCTCTGCTCAGCAGGGAGCCAGCTTCCCCCACCTCTCTCTGCCTGCCTCTCTGCCTATTTGAGATCTCTCTTTCTGTCGAATAAATAGAATCTTTAAAAAAAAAAAAGAATGCTTATTTTATCAGCTCACATTGCTAGTTTGAGATTCCATAAGGAATCTTGCTAGATTTTAAGTTACTTTGGATGGCACCTAAGGAGAGATTGCTATATACCTTGAATCTAACTTCAGGCAAATGACTGTAGTGTAATCCCATTACATCTATGACCTTAAAAATTCTAATATCAGGAGTTATTGGATCTGGTATGTAAATAATCTTGCAGGCAAGAAGGTTTCATGAATTCTTTCGATGTTCCTAAATAAACTGTCAGTGGGCTCTTGGGAATGGCAAAATTCCATAGGTCTTGATTGAGTCTCATACACTTTAAAGGAGAGAACATTTCCTTTTAGTCTTTATCAACTTAAAGCCATCTTTAACAATGTCCATCTCCGGGAGATCTGAGTGGCTCAGTCAGTTAAGTGTCTGCCTTTGGCTCAGGTCATGAATCCAGGGTCCTGGGATCCAGCCCCACATCCAGCTCCTTGCTAGCTCCTTGCTTGGCAGGGAGCCTGCTTCTTCCTCTGCCTGTTGCTCCCTCTGCTTGTGCTCTCTCTGACAAATAAAATCTTAAAAAATAAAACAAAATAAAAAGCAATCTCTAGGTATCTCAGACCTGATAAATCAAATGTCATTCATTCATATATAGAAATAACTGTGAAAGTGTAAACTAGTATATGTTGACAAAGCAATGTATTTATGTATTTCATATGTTCTAATTGGAAGAAAACAAATCAAATTCACAATAGTGTCAAATTCTGATGAAAATGTGGATGATTATTTTTCACTTTTTACTTTATTTTCCAATAAATGATTAAAAAGAAATATGTCATCATGTATGGATACTACAAAAACTTTAAAAATAAATCTCAAATTCAAGTTTAGAATTCCTTGGAAGTTTTGTGTAAAATATCACAATAATTTTAATATGTTTACACATATTTTTCTGTGCTGAGCATAGGAAATGTTATTTTTTCCACTAGTTAATAAAAGATAATACAGTTACTTCAAAGCATTATGAGTTAATTCAGCCTTCCATATTAATATGAATAAAAAACTCAATCCATCAATATTTCTGTGGAAGGAATGGCATTGTAATCTATAAGAGGAAAAAAAAACATGTTCCTTTTTTTGCAGAGTTCATCTCTTTGAATGTCAATAACTCAGTTATGTTTGCCAACAGAAAAATAATGAAACAATAAATCAAGGTAATTCTTAATGCACTGTATAAAAGTCAGTTTAAGTTTTCACGAGCGTAGTTTTCTTAAACATATGTTCAGAAGTTAAGAAAATACATAATTGAATAGAAAATAAAAATAATAACAGTACTCAGTGAATATTAAAATTTAGTCATTACTGTATTCAATATTTTCTATAAGAGACATGTCTAAGGATATTTTTCTCTGATTTGCACAACTTACACAATAGTAATTGGTTTGAGCATTTAAAAAGGGTTTATCTTTTTTAAATAACCTCCACAAAGCAAACCACATTACTTGAACAGAAGTACCAAATCACTAGAAGTATATTTGTATAGTCATGAGTTTCCACAGTTTCATATAAGTTATACAAAAAGTACATAGTTTAAGATTTATTCTTACTTTACAGATGTGTAATTTTCCCATTTTTACAGGGTCATGCACTTAATATCTCTGAAAGATCTCCAACCCAGACCTCTTCTGTCAAGTATCATGCATACTATTATATATCATTTCTTTCTTAGTCTCTTAATCTTCCTTCTATGAACTTTTAGATTATTCTAACATAATTTACTGTTTAATAGCATAGTTAGCCATTTTAATGAATTGATTGCCTGTGTGATTTCACCGGACATAGAGTGGCAAAAAACCAACTGGCATGGTTATTATTTTTGTATGAGAAATAAGAATAACAACAATTACATAGAGGTAATATTAAACACAAAGGCAACGTATTATTAGTTAAAAAATTTTAGATCACACTTTAGTACTCATGGGACAATTTTATTAACAGTACAAAGAATAAACGCTGCAATAAGACTAGTACAAGATAATTCAATCATGCATTTTCATTCTTTAATTAGGTGACTTGAGTGCTAACCATGTGCAAAGCACTGTGATTCTCATTATGTGGGCTATCAGGAATAATATTGTTATATCTCATAGTATATTCATAGGGAGATAAGACCGAAAGCAATTATAATGATGAAGATTTTAAAATTTTAGTATAATAAAACAGACAAAATTAGCCTGATGGGCATTTGGAAGGGAAGGAAAGTTTTTCCTGTATGGAGAAGGGATAAAAATTATAATAATATAACATCTCTTAAATGTGCAGGAAGGCTTCCCACAAGAAGAGGAAATGAAAGTTGGTTTTAAAGAAGAGATAAAATATAAGAAATCTCACTGTTATATAATGAATCCAGTGACTTTTGTATTAGTTTGTCAGGAACTACTACAGCGTTTTAAACCAGGGGATAGATTTTTACATTCTGAATTCTAGGTCTTATACATCCCACTTTCGATGTTTGTCATTTAAGTGCTCACAGCAACTCCATGTTGTGCAATTAATTAGAAATCCTAATGTAAAGGGAACAAAATATGGCTTGCTCAGAAATGAAATGCACTTCTGACATGTTGAGAAACAGTTCAGTACATGAGGTTAAGTCTGATATTAACTTTTTCACACAGCAGGCTAACTGGGTTAATTGTCAAGACTGTGAGTGACACTTTCATTTAAAGTGAATTGTAATAGCACTTTCTGAGGCAAGAGAGATCTCAAGTGATTCAAATCTATGAATCAAGCAAAGTCATAAAAATTAGTGATTTTTAAAATAGTGATCCATAAGCATACAGTTTGAATTCATAAACATTACCTATTTTAAACTTTATTTGCTAACTGAGAGGTGATCAAGAAATGTCAGTGAAATTTAGCTAAGCTTTTTTAGAGTCAGAAAATCCAAATAAATGTTTGATGTATCTTTATGCAACCAGTGGAAAGTCACAAATATCATTACAAGAAATAACATATTTTGTGGAACATAAAGGAAACAGTACACTGGTTACATAATTAAATATTAATTTTCCAATACATTTCATACTAGCTGCTTGTGATGGCCCTTTTTCCCCAGACAATGCCAGAACACGTTCATGTTCATTTGACTTTAGAAATTCCTCAGTGAAAACACTGGAGGAGTTCTAAGTCAATATTGTAATCAACAATTAAATAACTCATCATTTTACTAAATATCACAAACATTTATTGTTGTTATTGTTATTAAACAATCACGAGTGTATTAGAAATGAGTTTTGACATGCCATCTGCATAACCATACAAAAATAAATGGTGGTCAGGGCCTAATGTAACTTTTTGCGTATTAAAATTACTTAGTTCAGTTATTACCAATAATTAGGTTCTTAGCAGTCTCTCAAAGCAAATGAAGATGATTCAAATAATAAGGACTCAAATGAGAATGTAGCTAGGGTAACATAAACTTATATTCTTTATTCAGCTGTAAACTCACATGAGGGGAGGAATTGTATTTTAGACCTTCTTGTATCCTTAGAAAATTATTCTCTAATTATTGTCACAATTATATATTTAATATTTGCTGAATATAATTAATTACCTAATTAAGAGAGAGAAAGAAAAGTCCAATATTAAGCTAGGTACCAGGGGTAGCAGGATTCAAATGAGAGAGATAAAGGAGAAAGGAGCCCTTATCTTTACCTTAGTTAAACCAACAAAATTAAAGGCATATACTTCAAAAGAAGAAAAGGAAATGCAGGGTGAGAAACTGGTCAAAAGAAAAACACTCTTCAATTTTTGTGACAATGGATTTTATTACTGGTATTCTTTATAAGAATCAAGATTTCATTCTTAATAGTTTTCCTTAATCCATATTTCTTGTACTTTGTAGATATTTTAGTTTTCACATGGTTAGTTTTTTTCTTTCCTATTAAAAAGGGTTCATTGTAACAAACACAAAAGGAAGAAAATAAAAACAAAGTCAATGCCTCATCAATCAGATAAAGCCACAGTTAATCTTTTGTTAATATTCTCCAGATTTTTCGTATTAGTATGAAATATCAGTGTTCACATGTACACTCACACAAACCTGCACACACACACACACACACACACACACACACCATGGAAGAACACTTTTCTGATTTGCTACCTATATTTATACTGTATTGTATTATACTGTATATTGTATTAGTGAACAGGACATATTCCATCACATTTTAAGGGTCTCATAGTTTTCCACACTATGGAAGTAATGTGACTTTAAATAAAACATTTTTTTAATTGAATTTAGCATATTTGAGAGAAAGAGAGAGAGAGAGAGGAGAGGGGAAGGACAGAAAATCTGTAAGCAGGCTTCATGCTCAGAGCCAGAATCCACTGGGGGTGGGATGTGGGGATCCATCTCAGGCCCCTGAGATCATGATCTGAGCCAAAATCAAGAGTCAGATGCTTAACTGACTAAGCCATCCAGAGGCTTGAAAGCAATATGACTTTAAATGTAGGTTAACATCTAATATGATTTCAATTTTTGCTTCTGTGAACATAGGTTCTATGAACATTTTGTTACTTTTTATTACTTATTTAAAATAAATTCACTGAAAAGGGATAGTTTAGTTTAGAAACACTTTTATATAGTATTTTTTTTTTTTTTTAAGATTTTTATTTATTTGACAGAGAGAAACACAGTGAGAGAGGGAGCACCAGCAGAGGGAATGGCAGCGGGAGAAGCAGGCTCTCTGCAGAGCATGGAGCCCGATGTGGGGCTCGATCCCAGGACCCTGGGATCATGACCTGAGCCGAAGGCAGACGCTTAACGACTGAGCCACTCAGGCACCCCGTATTTTTTTTTTTAAATTAAGTAAGCTTTGTGCCCAACGTGGGGCTTGAATTCACGAACTCAAGATTAAGAGCTGCACGCTCTATGGACTAAGGCAGCCAGGCATGCCTTCAAAAAATACCTTTTTAAAACACTATTTCTAGGGGTGCCTGGGTGGCTCAGTTGGTTAAGCATGTGCCTTTGGCTCAGGTCATGATCCCAGGGGTCCTCAGACTGAGCCCTGCTGTGGGGTCCTGGAATCAAGCCCTAGGAGGCAAACTCCTCCCTGCTCAGTGGGGAGTCTGCCTCTGCCCCTTCCCCTCCCCTTGTGCATGCTCTCTTTCTCAAATAAATAATCTTAAACAAAAACAAAAAAAAGCAATCATTTTAAAAGTAGACATCTGAAAGTATTACCACTTTTTATTCCATTTAAACATATATGACAATATCCATGTCAGTTCATTTTAGTAAGCAATGAATATTGCAACCTATTTTTAGCTTTATTAAACAGAAAATATGACATCTAGTCATTTTAAAAATTCCATTGAATTGACAACTTAGCAAAGTGCAACACTTCTTTAAATGCTTATTAGTCACTTAAATGATTTCTAAATTACTTTAAGTGTACTTATTCCATTTTTCTACTAGTTAATATTTTATTGATTTATAAGAGCTTCTAATGAAATAGTAATACTGACCTTTTATCTGTCATATATATATCAAGTATTTCTGAAATTCTTTCTTGCTTTTTAAATATTTGCTACATATTTAAATATGTCCCTTAATTGTCATCACCTCTGTATCATTAGCTCTTCTCTAGCCAAAATTTCTATACATCTTCACATGTTGCATTCTAATGTTTTAATAATTCTCCTATTACATTATATATTTACTCATCAATTAATAGAAATGTTTCTCTTATTTCAATAACCATAATATTTATCTTTGTTTTCTTGTCTAATTGAAGCTGCTAGAATTTCCAGAAAAAAATGTTATACCATGTTTATGCTTGCAAGAATTGTGATCCTAATTTAAATATTAATAAGAATGCCTCACCATTAAGTGAATTCAATGCCTGTGTGATGCATGCATATGTTTATACAAATGTTTATACAAATTTTATGGAATGTTTTTAAATTACAACCAAAAAATTAATTAATATTTCTCTCTATACTACTTATAGCATTAATTGAATTAAATTCCCTATAAATTAAAATGTTCATAAAATAAATTCATCTTAAGAAGAGTTAATTAAATACTTAATGTAAAACTAATTTGTCTATTTGCATATGTACACTACCCCAATTTTTTTTCATATTTTTGCTTTCTATATCATCATATTATAGAATAAAAGTTAATTAAAATGAAATAAGATATTTTATATGTTCTAGGAAACATTAAATATCAGAAATTAGCCAATACTAAAATATTTGAATAGAAGAAGTTCTTACATGTCTAAGCCTTGGTATTTTGGGAAAAGAAAGTCTCTTTAAATGTATTTTTAAAAATTTCTTCCGAAGTTAATGGTATTATTCAATATTTTTGTATATTAAGTTAGACTTTCTATTTTCCCAGAGAATTGTCCAGTTGAGTGTTCTTAGCTTAAGTTGAATACAAAAGTCTCTGATTTTAAAATAAAATAATTATTCTAGTATATATCTTTTCTGAATGTTTAAGCTATGTGCATTCCATTTTTTTGATTAGACATTTAGAGCTGTAGCTTATCAGTATTTTAAAAGAAATAGCTTTAAAAACCTTTAAAAACAGCTTTAAAGGCTAATATAAATACCATAAAATCCACTCATTTTAAGCATTGAACTGGTTTTCGGTAACTTTATGGAATTGTATAATGATAACCACAATCTAGCTTTAGAATATTTCCATCATCCAAAAATTCCCCTCATGACCCTTGCCTTTTCTAGAAATTTCATATAAATGATGTCATCCACTGTGTAATCTATCGTGTATGTCTTCACATTCTGTTGAGTGAATGAATCACGTAAATTAAATACATTTCAGCATTTATGCACTTATGTATTCCTAAATCTTCATATTTATTCTTCCTATTTTTCATAGTAGCCTTATTTCCTTATTGGAAAAATCCTCACTGCCTACAAACCCTATCAGATTAGACAAGTAATCATGGATTTTTATTCTTGAGGATTTTTTTGTCTGTGACTATTTTTTGTATCAAATACTTTTTAAGTTAGGGTTAACTTGGAGAAAGCAGAAATAACCCTAGTGTTTTTAAGTCAGGAAATGATTAATACAGAACATTAGTTTTTATACAATCTTTAGAAGAGTTGGAGAAATACTCTGTAAATGGAATTGCTGGGAACGACTTTTAGATTAACATTGCCAATCCAGCCTAATAAAGATGGTGTCACCTCTGTACAATTACAAAGATGAAAAATAAGGAAGCTACTTCTGGAACCATTGGCCCCAGAACACACAATTTTATCTGTGATGTAGACATCAGAAATCTGCTGCTATCATAAGTGGATGAACCATCATTTAGATCCAAGGAGGATATTATTGTCTGACTTCGGTTACCTATAATTCCTACTATGCTGGAGAAGACAGACATCAGAAGCAGACAAGGCAAAACCTCCTCTTTAAATCACACCCAAAATCCTAGCTGTGAGATTGTCTGTGGAAAAAAAATGGATTGTTAGCTGGCCTGCTGCTTTAGTACCGATGGACAATGGGAGGAGGATGGAAGAGGTGCTGACCTATTCAAGTATATACCTCATTCAGGGTATTTCTAGGTGGGCCTATGATAGTATTAGTTTTTACCTCAACTCAGCGAGACCAATGGATCTGAGCATATAGATCATTTAGCAGCTCTAGATTTCTATTACCATTGTTGTGGCTGCTGTTATTATTGCTTTCTTCCCTTTGCCTCTCCACTCGTTAAATACCACAATTCTGCTTCAGAATAACTGTGAGTCAATTCATTTACCTCTCCTATTGCCTAATAAATGATTACTGAGACACAAATAAACCCAAAGCATCCTTGAAGCACTTGGAAGGATGCTATTGAAGAATAAGGACATCTGAGAAATTTCTTGATATAAAAGAAATGCCATTAAGTTAACAGCTGATAAAACTGCAATCCCATACAGCATACACATTACAGTGAGTTTTCCCAACATAATAGCCAATTTCAGTTTATCTGCTTCAGAAGAAGCAGAGAGTGAGGGAAAGCCATGGAGCAGCCAGCAGGGTAATTAATTACACAGTTTGGGAAAATTGCCTCCTCCTTTTAAGCTTGTGACTTTTGACCTCAGATAAAATCCAGAAAATTTTCTGTTTTGTAATGAGGATCAAACATCACAATCTTCCACTGTTGGCCGTGTAGATGAGAGCAAAACACATGAATACCTACAGGTGATTTCCAGCTTCCTGAATGGATGCAAATTAAAGCTTTCCCTGGAGACATATGCAGTAGTGTTTATATCAGCACAGTTCATTACAGCCCCAAACTGGAAATTACCTAAATGCCCATGATCAGGGAATTAATGGATAAATACATGGTGATATACTAATAAAATGTATTATTATTATACAGCAATGTAAATAAACTAAATGATGCAACATGGAATAACATGAATGGATATTGGATACATTCAGTGAAAGATGGCAGACATACAGTCACTCACATTACATGATTTCATTTACATTAATTTCAAAGAACAAACCTAAGTTGTGGTGTTTAGATATTTAGGGATCCTTTCTCCCTCCCTCCCTCCCTCCCTTCCTTCCTTTCCTCCCTCCCTTACTTTTTTTTTTTTTTTTAATTCGGATGAGAAACCACGTGGGCGCCAAAGGGCCTTCCTCCCAGACTTCTTTGTAAGCTTTGTTCACACCATCTGTAATGCAATTCTCAATGCTCCCGCAATCCTTAAACCCATTCTTCCGCAACTTGAACCTCAGCGCAGAAAGTGTCTCGACAAAGGCGCCTTGCTCGTACCTGAATGCAATGTAACCCAAACACAAAGCATCTGTGGACCTGTGGAACCTCCAGAAGGCCAGACTTAGGGCGTGAACTGCGCATGCGCGGGCCGTAAATTTACAGCCTTCCTGGAGCCTGAAGAGTCCCGAGGCTTCGCGAGCTTCTGAGGAGAAACCCTGGGCGGCTTTCCTACCTCTGCCAAGGTCCGAGGTCCAAGGGTGCAGTACCCCAAATACGCCGTCCGGTTGTGGGCTCCCTATCCTGGACACTGCTATCCTTTGGGCCATCGTTAAGGTTTGTTCTTTAAAATGAATATAAATTAATGTATATTCCTATATGTGTACAGGAATGAATGTAACGTCGAGATAGTAATTGCTTTGGATTGGAGAGAGTGGAGTGAGGTTCGGAGAAAGCCTGAGGAGCACTTGTGGGTTCTCTTTCTTAACCTGAATGGTGACTAATAAGTATTCATGTTGTAGCAATTCATAGAACTGTGCTGTTTGTTTTGTGCATTTTTTGTTTAGGTGTCTTACTTTTTGTTAGAACCACAAAGATTTTTAAATATTGACGTGAAGCCTCTTTAAAAAAGAAGGCGGGATTCCTCTCTCTCCGCACAGGTTTAAATGGCCTGACTTCACATCCTTACTCGCTGTGATAGCCAGGGCTTCCATAATTAGCATCAGCAATCTGTGACTTTCATTTTACTCATGAAAAATCACAACCCAGGTACATGTCTCTGTGTATATGTATATCCAAGAAATAAGGATTATAAAGCTTTTAATGATCACCAACGGAATTGGGACTACCATCAAGGCAAAAAGCAAGAGAAAAAAAAAATTTAAAGGAAAAGGGGCACCTGGGTGGCTCAGTTGGTTATGCATCTGCTAGCTCAGGTCAGGATCTCAGGGTCCTGGGATTGAGCCTCGTGCCTTGGACTCCCTGCTTAGCGGGGAGTCTGCTTCTCCCTCCCCCTCTTGATCTCTCTCTCTCTCTCTCTCTCAAATAAATAAATAAAATCTTAAAAAAAGGGGAAAAGAAAATCAGCCTTAGGAAGAAAAAAACAAGGGATTCTGTGCATTTGAAACAGAAGAACCAATAGTGAGAGAGAGACAGGGAAAGAGAGAGAGAGAGGAGAACTCTCTTTAAAACAGCAAGCTCATTAGGTAAGTGTTAAGTAGTATTTGGGATAGGGATTGAGAAATACGAGAGCAAAAGTATAGTTACCATGTTAATCATATGAAAAAGCTGAGGCGTTCTCTGATAAAATATCCAATACAACAAAAAGATAAAATTCATGAAAGAAAATTTGAGGCCCACAAGTGACCCAGTGTTTTCTTTTTTTTTTTTTGACCCAGTGTTTTCAATATCCATATCCTTTTATTAGTTACTAGCAAATCCAAAGGGAGAGAGAAGAGACAACACACATACACAAATACAGAAGCATAATTGAAGAAAATACGCCAAAACTTAAGAATCATGGGAAGAGACCAAAGTGTCTTTCAAAATTATCGCTAATGTGAGACAAGCACATTAATATTTGCAAATAAATATTGAACTCAAAGATAAATAGAAGTACTAATTGTCCTACAACTTGACAAAAGGCGAATATATTTACAGAGGAATTATGTTGTGGTTGTTTTCAGACGGCTTATTTGAGATACACGATGCTGAAAGCAGTGGATCACTACCTTCAAATTCCAAGAATAAATATTTGAACTTAGCATCCTATAGTTGGGCAAACTTTGATCAAAAGTTAGGCAAAATATATATATTCTTGACAAGTGGGGATTCATAGAATACATATACCATATATCTTCTCTGAAAAAAAAAAAAGTTCTTAACTCTAAGAAAAGAGAAGACATGAATAAAAGAACATGAGAATCCAAGTAAGTATAACAACATGTAATTATGTCTAAATACCAAATAATTGCATGTGATTTAGCTGGAAAATTTAAAGCAAATGTTAATAAGAATTCCAAAAATAGAGGAATCATAATGTTCGAATGAATGAATTTTCTTTTTCCCCCTAAAATATATAAACAGAAGAAAGAAAAATGATTAAGGGAATTTTTTTTAAAGATTTTTTATTTATTTATTTGAGAGAGAGTGAGAGAGAGCATGAGAAGGGAGAAGATCAGAGGGAGAAGTAGACTCCCCATGGAGCCAGGAGGCCAATAGGGACTCGATTCCAGGACTCCAGGATTATGACCTGAGCCGAAGGCAGTGGCTTAACCAACTGAGCCACGCTGGCACCCAGGGAATTTTAATAAAAGGAGTGAACAGGGATATTTTAGGCAAAAGCAGGTTCTATGCTGTTAATATTTAAAAATGCACATAATAATATCAAACTAAAATTGTAATTGTATTTTAATAAGATTAAAGATACAACCTGACGAGATTAAGTATAGAAACCTCTATGCACCCTTAAGTGTGATGATAAAACTATTAGATAGTTTCACTTAAACAGATGTCTCAACTTCATCCACTTGTTTCAGTAATTTAAACAGTTTTAGAAAAGGAGAATCTGAAGAGAGAGCTTAAAAATAATTAGCTGGTCAATACTTGCTTAGGATGTAAAAGCAGATCACTCTCACTAAAAGCCTCTGGACAATTCATCATTGTTCCATTTCACAAGCCCATGAGAAGAAAGACTCAAGTTTACCAGAACAATGCAATTGGTCAAAGTAGGGATTATAGTGCAGAAGTACTCTGGATTTTCGTAAGTTAGAAATGACAGTTAATTTTCATGTACATGAAAATTGACCTAGGTTAAATGATGTCTTATAAAATTTATTTATGGACATAATATTCAATTATTTATTTTAATGCATTGATATCATAAAAATTTGAAAAAATTGTATCAACGAACCCTCTTATACTGATTGATTTGTAAGGAAAAGACATTATTTTAGCAGACTCTTTCCCTTGACTTTGTGGTTGTTACTAATTAATATGATAAATATGATGCAAGGTGGAATAATTTGGTCCATTTTATTGGGGGATGCTACAGTGTTCTTTGTGCTCAGAAAAATCAGAAAGCTTTTGAATGACTGCTGCATGACCCCATCCCCACACAGACTGCACTTCCTTTTTCTGCCCCATCTATGTCATGTGTACCTGTGTTCTTTCCTGGTCTAAAAATATTCCCTCTCCTGCAGAATATTTACAAGCCTCGATAGACTATGTGTTTCCTATACTTGTTTGTGTTACTGCTTCTACATTACAGAATACATTCTTCTCCCCACTCCCCAGTTCCAGCCATATTCATCTCTCTCTGAAGGCTTTCCTGGTCATTGCAAGGCTTTCTTTCAGTTCTCAGAAGTTTGCTTGCATTTATCTTCTGTAACCCTTATTAGATGCAATTCATACTAACTTATATTTTGTATTTTCATCAAATCATAGCTTCCCAGGCAAAACCTAAAAAAGAGAGAGAGAGAGAGAGAGAAAGAGAGAGAGAGAGACTGTGAGTTGTACTTTTTTTTTTTTTTTAAAGATTTTGTTTATTTATTTGACAAAGAGAGAGATTACAAGTAGGCCGAGAGGCAGGCAGAGAGAAAGGGAAGCAGGCTCCTTGCTAAGCAGAGAGCCTGATGTGGAGTTTGATCCCAGGACCCTGAGATCGTGACCTGAGCTGAAGGGAGAGGCTTTAACCCACTGAGACACCCAGGCACCCTAAATTGTACTTTCAATCCATCATGATACCTAGTAAAATTCTGTATATATACAAGCCTCATAAAATACCAAACAAAATACCAAAACATACATTAGTAGCATTTAGAAATAGGATTTTGCATTTACTATGTCACCTCTGAATTTGACTTACTTTTTAACTTTATAGCTGTAAACAAGTCGCATTTACAAATGTCATTTATAACACATATTTATGTATCTGCAAAAATATAATAGAAATGTAATATAGAATACAATATATAGATATATACATAATCTATAAGATAGTTTGTATCTAATATATAGAATTTTATTTATAATAGTAATTAAATTTTATAAATTCTTCTATTTATCCATATACCCATTTATTCATTGACCTATTCAATTAATGTCTTGATTTTATACTTTGTGTGTCATAGGAAAATAGAAGTAGCTATGTAAAGACTCAGAATCAACCAAGAGTCTTGGAACCTTCATGAAAATAAAAATATTTCAGTATATCTATAGTGTAACATGTGAAAGATGCCAAGGTATTTTGCTGGAGAAGCATCTTTGTAAGTCATGTTAAGGTGTTTAGATGCTATTCAGAAAGAGGGCATCATCGAACAGTCCAAATTGGAGGAATTTTTATGATTAAATTGAAAACATGGCATTTTGATTCTACCTTGATTCCAATCTCAGTCTTACCACTAGGATTTATTAATTTGTGGCAAGGGACCTCTATGCTTCTGTTTGCTCCTTTTAAAATTGGGGTAGTATTGGGGTGCCTGGGTGGCTCAGTTGTTAAGCGTCTGCCTTCGGCTCAGGTCATGATCCCGGGGTCCTGGGATCGAGCCCCACATCGGGCTCCTTGCTCGGCAGGAAGCCTGCTTCTCCCACTACCATTCCCTCTGCTTGTGTTCCCTCTCTTGCTGTGTTTCTCGCTGTCAAATAAATAAAAAATCTTTAAAATTGGGGTAGTATTAATACCTATCTTACCTCCAATCATTTGGAGGCTGAAATGAATTAATATTTCATGCTTAGAAAAGTACCTAGCACATGGTTAGTGCTAATAAATGTTGAATATTTTTATTCTTTGAAATACTTATTTTTACCAAAGAATGGAGAGTAGTAGAACATAGGAAACCCAGAGAAAGAAGGGTCAATTAAAACCATATTATTGTAAATGAAACAAAAAAAGTTGGTAGATTCTGATTCCACAATGAATATCACGTCACTTCCACTAAATTGGAAATTGAATCTGTTTCTGGTCACTTTAATCTCCTCATGCCACACTAGAAGAGGCAACAAAGGGGGTTCTTGTGCTGCCTGGGGGATTTGATTTTCACTCTTTTTTTCCCCCCAAAGATTTTACTTATTTATTTGACAAAAAGAGACACAGACAGAGAGGGAACACAAGCAGGGGGAGTGGGTGAGGGAGAAGCAGGCTTTCCGTGGAGCAGGAAACCTGATACAGGGCTCAGATCCCAGAACCCTGGGATCATGACTGGAGCTGAAGGCAGCCACTTAACAATTGAACCACCCAGGTGCCCCTGATTTTCACTCTTAAGGGCAAAAAGTATTCTTTCACAAAGAAGGCAGAGAGGACTATTAGTGAGACCCTGTGAACCCCTGAGATACTTCCTAACATCATCATATCTAGTAGTAGAAGTTTTTGGAAGTCTATAGTAAAATAGCATCACCAATTATTCAGATCTCTTGAGAATGAAAATTCAATTATCCACACTAGATGAAGAATCCCAGTGAAAGAAATCCCTGAATGGGAAGGAATTATAAAGTGAGTAGTAGAGGAAGGAAATCATAAAGCCCAATAATGGCTCCATGAATAATTGCAAAAATACAGACTAAAGAATTTACCTCCATGATTTTCCTTTCTCTATCCTATGTATAGTGAATGAATAAATACATATGTGTGTATATATGTGTATATACACATACACCATAATTTATTTACATATACATATTAAACATAGTTTCATATTTATAGTATAAATATGCATTATAAATATGCCTTTACATTTTTCCTCTTATTTTTCTGATTTTACTTAAGCATTGTGTGTCATAGTTAAAATTACAATTTACTTTTTTTTCTGTACAATTTACTTCTTAAATTACAAAATATCAAGTAAATATAGTCATTTTATACAGGAGTGAGCAATACTCAAGTGATTTAGGACTTTGAGATGGATACAGTAACTGTTGAGACCTCCAGTTGCTGTTTTCCAAAGGCAGTGAGAGAATTATTATTTGCCTTAAGGATAGTAACAATATGCTGGAAAGGACATTGTTGATGTTGGTGGAAATAGTGGTGTTTGGAGGTTTATTTTTGGAAAATGAGGTATTTTGTGTGGGGTAATCAAATTGTGGACTCCAGGAAAGACATGTGATTTGAGTCCATTTTGAACAATTACTTTCTATTTTTAAAATTTCTGTCAATATGAGTCCATCTTACTTAGATAGGACCAACTAAATGTTCATCCTCACTCAGATTCTCTTTCAACTTTGGTTGAACCTGTACGTTAGTTCTGTCAACCTGGCATTCATTTTTAAGGCTTGGATTCAGAGCAATGTGAGTACTAATTGAGAATTGATCTTTTGAGAAGTGTTAGCCACTATGCTTGGCAGTTGTTTAAGTATAACATATGGAAAAAAGAAGGATGACATCAGATTTGCACTTTGTAAATATTGTTTAGGCTGCCATTTGAATGAAAGATTGGAGGAGGAGGTGGAGAAGAGTACTTGAAGATGAGGCATTTAGAAAAATTATGGAGGTAACCTAGTCAAGAGATGGTGGTGATTTGCACTTGGGTTGGGATGATGACTCTGCAGAGAAGCATGCTGACTGGAAAGGTACTTGCAAGTAAAGTTGGAAAAGCTTCTTTATGAATTTATAGGAATGATGAAGGAGAGGGACTTAGAAATGCTGAATCCAAAGCATAGGACTAACTATGGATGTCACATGGAGTGATCATATTCTGGGAGCACATTTTACAATGTATTTTTAAAGTAATATGTTGGCATAATTATTGTCTGCTATGAATAAAAAATATCTGAGAAAGACTTATAAAAATAATCCACTGACCAAAGTAGAGAAAAAATAGTCAAAATATGCCAAGATCCCCCCTCAATCCAACAACTTAGTTCTTGTCTACAAACTCTTCATTTTGATAGATTTCTTTGAACCAAGATTTCCTTAAGAATTGCTTTTATACATGGAGGCATGTGCAAATGGAAATAAAATACTATATATCAACTGTTCCTCTGAGATTTTCCATGGGTAATTTTTGTCCTTGAATGAATTACTTTACTTTGAAATGAATTATTATCAAGTAAGATGTTAATTTTACAATTAAGAAATTAGCTAATTAACCATATTTCCATATTTTTCAATGTCAGTAAGAATGCAGGTTTCTCTTCTCAATCTGATAGACATAAACTAATTATAAAGAGATTATTCGAGTAGGTTCTGGCTTAGGAAGAGTCAACTCATTTACCCTTCTTATGAGTTTAAAAAATTACTAATGTTTATTTCTCTTCTTTTTGAAAAGTTTTTTTCATGATTCAGTGTTTGAAAAATTATTTTTGTTTGGAGAGTAGATGAATTGTGGCTTTAACAGAGTACTTTCATTTCCATAGTACTTTGCTTTTACATGATCTCATGTGAAGTGATTTTATTAGCAGTGTGCTAAAATAAACTAAATACAAGAGAAAATTAAAGATGTAAAATAGAGATTTCTCTTCATAAAAAAGAGCAGTAATAATTCACACAAAATATATGTGTTCATGTTTAAATCTGGAGATTGATTTTGATTATCAAACACAAATATTATCAGCATCATTACTAAAAATATCAGTGACAAAATTATAAATTTTGTCTTAAAGATTATATTAGTATGTTCTTCATGTGCATCTGTTTAAATATTAGAAACTTCATCCCATTATGCAATGTTTAAGCTTTAAAATAATTAAATTGACTATAAATAAGTATTATAAATTAGTTAAAATTGTATTTAAAATTTAAAGTGTTTATAATGCAGGCTTTTGTTTTCATTTTGGTTTTCTAAATGAATTTTTTTGCACCTTACTTTTTAATAATTGTCTAATTTTAGTTTAGAGCCTCCTTGCCCTACATTGTGAAAGCTAATTTCTGTAATCTTCATACTAAAATAATAGAGGAGATTTACATGCCCTCTTCAAATGGTTCACAATTCATAAAGTGTCTACATTTAATGATAATTTTACAGATATTGGCAATAATAATTTATTATTAATTAAAAAAGACAAAACTAAACTCATGTGAATAATGAGTTCAAGAGAAGATGTATTATACATTAATGATGCAGACCAGGTTTTCAGTTGTGAAAAAGTAGTATTCCATACCTCATCTATTAATTTTCCTTCTCATTTTCCTATGTCTTCCTATCTGCTGGCCAATCTATTTCAAGTTGAGTACTATTAGCATTGAAATCAACCCAAATATGAACTTGCTAAAATGTCTTATGCTTTAAATATCTATTCACTTATTTATTGACCTTTCTTACAAACTATTATCACTGTGGCCTGATATAGTTATGTTCCTGTCTTGCCTTGATGCAGAACACATTTATTATGGGTGACTAGATATCACATGTACAAGATTTCAACTCAGTAGGGCCAACAGCCTATATATTTTGGCTTTTGCTCTAAGTCGTGCTATTTAATGGAGAAATGATATGGTGCTTTTATATATACCAAACAGTGGTCTGGACTGAGGTAATCTTTCCAAATTCACAATAGATTTCCATTAGACATTTTAGTAGTTGATTTATGGATCATGACAGACAGACTTAACCCAGCTAATCTTGGCTTTGCTGCTACGAGGATGCTATAGTCATGTTTTCTGTCTTTAACCTTCTGAGTATGTGAGACAGAAACAAAACAAAACATGTTTTTGAGGAATCATGTATTGACTCACATAGACAAAAATTCCACATGTCATTGTTTAACATTTAAGAATAGTGTTAAGTTGAATTATAGGGTAGGGAGAAATGAGGAAAGAAAGGAAGCAGGGAAATCTAAGTAAAATGCAATTTGGAAGATACTTGAGTATCGGCTCTGCCAATTTGGGAGATGTCAGAAAAAAGTATGCCTAATACAGCAAGTGTGTCAACCTCCTCAGGAATAATAGCCCAGTCATATTCTGACTTTAGGAGCCAGGCTGCCTGACTGTCAGGTAATTGCTGTGTTTTTTTGGATGATTTACATGACTTCCTCTGTATTTTATTTGTATTGTCTATATGGAGGTAAATACCATACGAAACTTTTATAAGGAAGAATTAAGACCTATAAAGTGCTTAAAAATATACCTACAACTGATAATGATGATGATGATGATGATGATGATTTCAATGAGTCTAGATTAACATCCAGAACTCCAAGGTCTACCATATAATTACATTATTCTGACTCAAGTGATCTAAAAATCCAGGTGCAACGCAGGCATACCAAACTTTGGTTGTATTGGAAGTGAGTGTGCATGGGTAGAGAGAGTGTAAGGGAAAAGATAGGAATACAATACTAGGTGGCTCACTCATTATTACTTCTGATAGCTTTATGCATCTGGCACAAATACAATAAACAAATTTCTCTGATACTTCACTGTGCTACTGAAGCCATTCTATCTCAGACTTGGCTTGTACTTACCTGGATTGCTTTGATAATCTTCTGAACTATACTAGTTTTTTTCTATTCTTTTCCACCTAATTAATATTCCAATACAACTAGTGACTTACAGTTGTATGGAGTTTTAAAATGTTTACACATTAATTATCTCACTACATTTAATTTATCTTATGTGGATGGACAACATGATTATTCTTAAGTACAGCTCCAATAGAATCAATACCAAATTTTTCCATTATTCCTGTATTTATGAAGGTTATTACTATTAAATTTTGTTTTGGTTGTCAAATCCTTTATTGAAATATTTTCCTTTGTAGTTCTAAACTAGCTGAGCATTCTACTGTACCATCATTGATGTCATCAATGACGTCATGAGAGTGGCTGCAATCAACATAACAGCCCCACAGATTGGGCAGTCCTCAGGATATTTTTAATGGTTCCAGAGAGTTTTGTGGCTCAAAATGACTAAAGATTGGTGCTGACTTTTAACAATCTCATCAAAAATGGTATTTCCAGGGGTGCCTGGGTGGCTCAGTGGGTTAAAGCCTCTGCCTTTGGCTCAGGCCATGATCTCACGGTCCGGGGGTCGAGCCCCCATATCGGGCTCTCTGCTCAGCAGGGAGCCTGCTTCCCCTCTCTCTCTGCCTGCCTCTCTGCCTACTTGTGATCTCTCTCCTCTCTGACAAATAAATAAAATCTTTAAAAAATGGTATTTCCACTGTGCTTAATGTTTTTGTGCTTCTTTCTATCTCTTGGTGGTTCATTAAGGGCTTTGATAACCAGGACAGAGGCAGAAGGTAGTACTTCAATCTGGGCTTGTCTGTTATAAATTGTTAGTTTCAGTGTCATCCTCAGACCCTTCCAATTGCTGTTGACTTAGCTATGCCATCAACAGTCTCTTCTGGAGATAGACCCAGTACGTAGATCTTTGGAGCCAGGTTGGAGAAAGCACTGACTTCCTTGCTGGTGTACCTCAGGTATTCAACTTGATCTACTTGGCGTTGAATTTAGGTGGCCTGGTGGAGGCATCTGGTGTTCACATGAACCTGAGTTTGGACAACTGAAGATAGTTTCACCTTTGTCTCCTCTGAGCCAAAAACTACTATTAAAATTTAAAAATCATTTTGACAGTAACTTAAGTTTTCATTGAAAAGTTTGGAAATAGGGGGCACCTAAGTGGCTCAGTGGGTTAAAGCCTCTGCCTTCAGTTCAGGTCATGATCTCAGGATCCTGGGATTGAGCCCCGCATTGGGCTCTCTGCTCAGCAGGGGGTCTGCTTCTCCCTGCCCCTGCCTGCCTCTCTGCCTACTTGTGATCTCTCTCTCTGTCAAGTAAACAAAATCTTAAAAAAAAGAAAGAGAAAATTTAGGAAATAAAAATATAACTTAAAAAATACCCATAAAGGCATCACTAAGCAATTAGTTCTCATTTTTTATTTTCCATTTTCACATTTCATCCATTTTGAAATTATGTTTTTGCAAGGTGTGAAGCAACCATTTTTGTTAATGGTTAGACAGTTAAAGCAACACCACTTACTGAATAATCTGACATTTACCACCTATTTTAAAACTTTAACATTATCGCAGTCTGCATTTGGATGATTTCCTGGCTCTCTATTTCTGAAATTTTTCTCTTTCATAAAACTCACTTTTAGTCTGAGTACCAGATAGTTCTAATTATTAAAGCTTAATAACATTTCAGTAACTTAAAACACACATGGTCTCCCATGATCATCTACTTCACAATCTTCCTGGCTCTTCCCCACATAAATATATTTTCATTGTTAAAGAGAGAGCTAATAAATAGATATGTACATGTATGTGTATGTATATGTTTATGTTAACCTTGATATAAAGTTAGGTCCATATGTTTCAATTAGTATTTATATGTTAGGAACTAAATGTTTTCTTTGTGATTAATTTTAGTTTTTCTTACATAAATATTTAATTCTTTCTAAAATCACATTTATATAACAAGGTCTGTTCCCTTCTAAAATCTATCTAAAGTGTATACTAACAAATTTTCTATTTTTTCTATCCAGCCATCTATCCATCTAATATTGTATATGTGCAAGACTATTAATTGCAGCATTATTTGTAAAAGATTATAGTAGAGCCCTAAGAAGCATCCATTATGAACAGAACTGGAGAGGAGAATAGCAGCTATGCAGGAGCAAGAAACTCCACCTGGATCTTTCTTTCCTGTATCTCTTGCAGAACGTGTAGGAGAGCAACATTTGCCACTGCAAAATGTGTCTCCTTGGCCGGTAGATTATTTTAGACTGATTATTTTTAAGAAACAAGGCTGAGGCAGAACCTTTGACCCTCTCCCTAAATGCCTAAAAGTATTTAGATAGAAGACTTGTTCTAGGAAGGGAGTTAGTTACTACTATAAATAGCTATAGTATGATAGGACTAGGTATGGTAGACAGTGAGGAACCTAGCAAGGCCTATTTGTTCAAAGTCCTCTCTATCTCCCATTGTGGCTCAGCAAACATTAGTTTTCCAAACATTTACTCTTTCCATTCTCCTATGAATTGTTTTCCTTCCCTTTGTAGCACTAAAACCCTACCCCCACTTCTCCTTAGTTCAGAATGACATATATACCTCATTTTGCTAATCTGTGTCATGTCAATTTGTTTCTCAGACCATCCAGAAGAACCTCGAAGGGTAGAGGTTTGTCCTCCACAACAAACAAAAGTTTTAATCTGTGTTGGGAAAGCAACAATCACTTCTTTTCTCTCTCTTTCCCTTTTTTTAAGGATACAGAACTTTTACTATACATAAAATTTTAGAAGTGTGTAAGAAGACAGAGTGCAAATGTGCTTAATTAATTCGTGTCTTGTGGGCAGCTGGGAAAAAAGTAGATTAGGAAACATACGGGAACTGGGTGAAGAGAACAGGGAGGGGAAACTGGACAGGAGTAATTGCTGAATCCGGAGCTATAGATAGAGGCGGGGCAGGAGAACAGAAATATCCACACTCATTAGCACCCAGGGAGAATACCTTGTCTAAGACTTATCCTTAATCGGAGTAGCTAAAACCACACTCCACCACCAAGTTAAGAAACCACAAATAACAAGAAACAGCACAATACAGCTGGAAGACAGAAGAACTAAGCAAGCATGTAGTTTATTGTGGCACTATTTGTCTAAGTTTATTGTGGCACTATTTGTCTATACTGTGCAACCGTCATCAAATTCCTAGAGGGATACCTTTTATGTAGGAGAGGGCTGGTTTAACAGAACAATACCTGTTTTTTTTCTGAGTTTTAGGTCTTTGCGCTGTGCCTCAGAGGAGTCTCTTTGCATAAGCTTCTTATATGAATGGAACTTTTTCTATAATATTTATTTATGGAATTACTTTGATATATAGAAAACTCATTTTTTTTTTTAAAGATTTTATTTATTTGACAGAGAGAAACACAGCAAGAGAGGGAACACAAGTAGAAGGAATGGTAGCGGGAGAAGCAGGCTTCCTGCCGAGCAAGGAGCCCGATGCAGGGCTCGATCCCAGGACTCTGGGATCATGACCTGAGCTGAAGGCAGACGCTTAACGACTGAACCACCCAGATGCCCCTAGAAAACTCATTTTTTATATAGTTTGTCTTGATAGTTTAATGTACTGTCTTGATAGTTTAATGATTTATAAATTAATTTTCCATTATTTTCTTCAGGATCATCAGAGTTTGTATTCTGAAATGCCATTTGAGTAAAAGGAGCCTTAACAGTTCATAAAAACTCATAATAAAGTAAAGCTTAGAATTATAATATCTTAATTTGGAAGACAGTTGACATAATATTTATTTTGCTAGTTCTCTTACTAAAGTGACCAGAGAACATGAGGACAGAGATCCACTAATTCCCACTCCCCAGAGGTAGCACTAGAGTGCTCTGCCAATTACAAAGGACATACATGATGCCTGCCTTGCTCCCCTACATTGTCACTTAATTTTAAAAAATAAAAAGTATACTCGGTCACATGACTATTTTAAGGTTAAAGCTTTGAGGCAGTGTCCTTTGTGTTAATAAGAGAATGGATTCAGCTCTGTTAAATGCTGCCAGATGGATGACCAGTTAGTTGCTGATTTGAGGATTTTTTAAAGTTTCTGTCTTTCAACCTGGGGAAAAAATATCTACTAGCACAAAGTCTCCACAAAGCCACTGCTTTCTGTCACACATTCCATTTGGTGATAGCCTCTGGATACATTAAGATGCATCATTGCAGCTTTAGCTCCTGAGTTTATCATATATATCAGTTGCAGCAGATGGATGTATTCAATTTTTCACACTATTTGAACAAGTTTTGAATATTAAAGAACAAACACAAAGAAGGACCATGCTACCGGAACTGCTGACAGGGCTTTGGGTCCAGTTAATTGCTGTAAACAGAACGGTTTCTAATGCTCTTTTTAGTTATGTGTTTGTGGCTGCCAGCAGGGCTCAATGGGGCCTTTATAAATTCCCTCTTTATCTCTGACTCCAGTTGATTGACATGTGAACCATACTGGTGGTGTTTGAAGAAGTGCACTGGATTTCTGTAAAGCTATGAATATTTCCTGAACCTTACACAACCAGATCGAAATACTACAATTTCAGCTATAATTCTTTAAGGCCTGAAATTCATTGAGCTGAAAAGCCAGTCAAATATTTTCATATCGAGTTCATTACTTAAGTCATTGAAAACACATTCAGCAGGTAGAAGTTTGGTACATAGAAGCATTGCAACATTTACGAACATACCTTTTAACTACTTCTTTACATTTTTGATTGTTAAAACATAAAATGATGTTTCTATTTTGATTTGCATTCTGATTTTTAGTTAGTAATGTTAAGAAAAATATCCGCATAATACCTTTAAGTTTGTTTTGTAATTGATTATAGTATTAAAACTGTAAATAATCTGGTTACTACTGATTTTGAGGAAATCTGTAATTGTGATTTTTCCATTGAGATGACATAAAACACTTGCATTTGAAAATAGTAAATGATCTCCTGTTACTCTCTCTTGGTCTTGCTCCTTCTTTCTCTGTTTTTGTTTTTGGGTTTTTTTTTTTCTCTTTTGTCCTTTTCCTCTATGGTAGCTAATTCTAATTTAAAAAGTAAGAAATTTTATCCATGGATAATTCTGTGAAATAGTGGAATGATACTATTTATAGGAATAGAACTAAAACAAGCTGTATTATGCATTTTGACCCAAAATTATCTGTTTAAACAGAGTAGAAATCTCTTATGTGAGAGATAGTAATTAAGACCTTTTTTCCCCCTGTTATACAAATCCTTTTTAAATCTTTCAAAAGAACACTGTGACAGGGTGTAATCCAATGTGGATTGCAAAGGAAAAAAAAAAAAAGAAAAGTTAGATGTTTGATACCAAAGACTTTATGCTGTAGCTTGCACAATTCTGTGGCTAATCTTCTTTTTGAAAAGCAACTTCAAAATGCTTCTTAAATGCAGCTGTACCTTTATTTTTTCCCATTCCTTTGCAGAAGTGTACTTTTTTTTTTCCTCTGTGGCATTTAATCTTTTTATAAACTGATTTAACATGAAGTGGTTTTAGATGTTAGAGTGAATGTGGGCAACACAGTTGATGAGTAGTTCTGCCCATCAAAAATCAACATTTTCTCTTCTGAAAATAATATAGCTGCCTGAGAGATCTCACTTCTTGGTAAAGGAATAGTTTGCTTCCTTATAAACAGCACTTTATATTTTCTACATATTATTTGGGGATCTAGGGTTCTTTTTGGGTTTTGCATCTGTCTTTGAGCTGTATAGGAAATATCAATTCTCGGAACTCAACTCGGAACTGTCTATATGAAATCAACTTGAAAGTGTAAGGCAGAAAACATAATGTGAAGTATCACCTTCCTTAAGGATACGAAGTTTTGCCTTGATCACGACATGAATTTAGGATTTTCTGGCTAATAATCTCAAGGTCTCAGATTCATCATATGTAAAATAAGGAGTTTAGAGACAGTCTTAAGTGGCTTTGTAGTCTAGAACTATGTGTTTGTTATCTGTCAGGTTTGAATTGGCAGTGGAAAAGAGGAGCCAGGCGAGTAGAATTGAAGCAAGTTTTAATGGAAGCGTTCTTGGGCGAGGTTCATTGGTCCAGGTTAGGACAAGGCCAAGGAAATCCTGCCAAGGGGTAGGGCTGAAGGGCTTTTAATAGAGGCCTTAGGGTGTGGAGGGTTTGCTGGGTATCTGATTGGCTGCAGTTTATGTAAATGAGGGATACAAAATATACCATTCAATTGTCAGCTCATTATACAGAAAAAGGAATGCAAGGTTGACCAGTCAGATTGTTCATCATTGTCATGGGGTGATCTGGAAAGTCTCTGAACCAGGAAGCCCCATGGTGGAAAGTCCTGAGCTACCATCCTGTGAAACTTGGACAAGCCATCTTGTCTACTCGCGGTGTCCCTGGGACCGCCAGCCTAACGTTATCTAGTAAAGATGTGCTATGTTATCTTTCTAAGTGATAAAATTATTTCCATGCATACATAGCAGTATTGGATAATAATGTGTGCTTGTTTACCCTCCTAATAAAAACTACGTTTTTACAGTGTTATTTTATAAAACTATTAATTTTAAAAGCTTTCAGAACACAGTAAGTGTCCAGTTAACTATAAGACAGTGAAAGAAATAGTAATGCATGCTAAAACATAAAGGTTCTAGTCATGCTTTGCCTAAATCAGTGATTTAAAATCAGGCTAAATGACACTTGATCTCAATGAGGTTCTCTAACCATACAAAATGTTGTGGTAGCTACATCCTTTTAGAGACAGAATATCAGAGAATTAGCCAATTTCAGAAAAATGGAAAGAAATACAGTTGTGCAAAAGTGAAACTTTCTTTATAAGGGGCCTATATATCCAATTGCTAGGTTATATACCTTAAACTTACATATAAACTTTGGAAAAGGCAATTGATGAAAGAAACAGAAGGAGGAGAAGAAGGAGAAGGAGAAAGAAAAGATTCTTTCTTATAGCCTTTTATAAGAACATCTAGGGAAAGTATTGTTGGCCATAATGGATGTAAGCAAAGAGACAAAGACCAAATAATGCTTTTGTATCATTTTATGGTTTTGTCCAAGTTTTATTTCACTTTCTTGAAGCTTATAGTTTCAATGGGCTCAAGCACAAATAGGGGGGAAAAAGCCAAGAATAGGGCCTTTTAAATAATGAGAATTCAGGTTTAAACATTATATGAGATATTTTAAGTGCATTTTCCAGTAGAACAAACTAGGTTAGAATATAATTATATAAGTAGCTCTTTCAAAGCAATAATTAAGGAAGCAGCCCCATAGCAAGAAAGGGGCCAAGTTTCTGAACCATCATTAACTACAGACATGAGTTGGTTAATGTAAGTAAAACAAATGAGCCATAAAATAAATGAGCACATTAAAGGTATTAAATATCTTAAATAATCTGTACAATTTGAATTAAAAATTTTGTGGACTACCATTAAGATAAGTTAAATTAAAATATATATATAATTGATAATTGGCATGATTATAGGAAAGCACTCCTTGCCCAAATATTGGAAGCTTAAACTGGAATAACTCTTTTGGATGATTTGATGAACAAATAGAAAATGCATACCGTTTGATCTGCCAGTTACACTTTTTCTATTTATCATAAATACTGGCACCAGAATACAAAATTATGTGTTCAAGGACATCCATTTTATAAAATATAGAAAATTTGGAACAGAGTAATGTCCATTATTAGGGAACATTTTAGACAATATTCTGCTTACTTAAAAGGAAAATGATAGGTCTATTTTTCAAACATGGAAAGATTTCCAAAACATAATTTCATTTATGTAAAATCACAATTCAAAAATACATAAGTATGTGGCACACAGAATAAGGAAGATACCTTGTGAAACTGAATAATGCTCTCTGAGATGTGCCATGCTATTGGTTGGGGAGCTTGTGGGTGCACCTTAACTATGGAATCTCTAAACGTGGATACTATTTGAATATTTTAACAACAATTACAATATTTTCATAAATAGTAAAAAAAAAAAAACCACCTCTTTTTTGGAATTTGCTATCAGTGGACTATAATATAGGTTATTTTGAGTTATAATATGCACCAACAGGAGTTATGAGGGATATTTAATGTTTCTATAAATAACTCTAAAACAATAAATTCACATATAATCTGTTTAGCTGCCTGAAGCAAAGTATTTATCTCTTTATCATGTTCCTTACAATAGAATGGCTCTGCATGTATGTATTCTGAAGAGCTAAAATTTTGAGAGAACCAAAGATTTCTTAAACTGTGGTACAAATTACATGATTATATTCCATGAATAACAAAACACTGCAGAATAAAATGAATAATGCCTGCAGAATAGCACAAATAATATCTACAGAATAATGCAAATAACAAAATGTCTGTGGGATAGAAAGCTCCATTGCTGGAATAGCCAACAGAATATCATACTCTACTCCTATCTCCATAAAACTGTCTATATAATTAGAAATAAATATTTAACCTTGTCATATTTCAAATTTTAATCCTCAATTAAAAGGATAGACTAGACAACACCTACATTTAATTTCAGCCTGTGTTTTATATTTGTTAAATTTTGTTTTCTAAGAGCCTAGTTAGAAACTTAGTAGTTTCCCCGAAATTGCAGTAACATTTCTTTCATGTGTAGTGCAAAAAAGAAAAAAAAAATCTAGCAAGGGGTTAATGAGATAAATATGTAGAAGTGCAAACGCTGAATCAAAGGGTAAGCATACTTTAAATATAAATTTTAGTGCCAAATTGTCCTCAAAAAGTATGTGTTGAACTGTAGTAGCTTCAACAGTATATGATAATATCACATACTTAAGATTATAGATATATATACAAAAAGAAAAATAATTTCTTTAGTACTATAAAAGACTTCCTTAAGCCATTAGAATATATTCTTTAAAGTAGTGTAAGGTAAAGTTCCTTCTTTTTTTCCCAAGAAATTCCCTTATAGTACATGTAGTGGGTTGAATATTCCATCTATTCCTCATTTATGTCAAATCATATTTCCTACTAATTCTTACAGTAATGGATCTGTTTTCAGTTTTTTATAAATGAAAAAAAAATGCATCATTATCTTGGGTAAAAGTAAGTATTTATAATTTGAGTCAGTTTATACTTTTAGTCTCAGGTGTTGATGGATAATGTCATTCACATCATATAGTGGAGCTTAAATTAATCCATATAACTGCACTGAAATAACATAACTGTTGACTTTATTTCACTGAAAATTTTACTACCATCCTTTCTCATTGGAGGAAAGTTATTATAGATATAACTACAACTACAGCATATGAATTTTAAAGGGCAGCCAAAATTTAAACAGTATTGTTAAATGTACTAAGAGATTTTTAAGTTATGTGTTAAGTTTGGGAAATACTTTATAATTTACTCCCCATTGTCATTAGGTTAAATATTAGGGGGGAAATGAGTCACTTATTTAACCTTGCCAGTCAGGGGTTTTTCCAAGTAGATTCAACTAGCCATCTTTAATATCATAAACTGTTTTCTGTATAGTATAGTTTAGAATTAAGAAGTAAGTATCTCTATCATCTTTTTTTTTTAAAGTACCAACTCAAGGAGCCTATTGTGAAAACAGAGTTTAATAGGTTTCCTCTTCTTATATAAACAAAAGTGCTGAAACCTCATTAGAAACTTCATGACAAATAATTACTTCAACCATATCATCCAGTTTATAACCTGATGGGAACAAAAGGGCATTCGCTCTTACCTGTTAGGGTGAAAGAAATAAATCTTTCTGAATGGTTTCCAACATTACCTCACTTAGACAAATGAGTTTTGATATGTGGTTTTCACTCTATTTGTTTAGACACAATTATTTAGAATCATAATCCTATCATCAGGAAGATTCAAGTGCTAACTATATGAGTAATAGTATAGAGTATTAATAACTCAAAAGCTGTAATGCTTAGATTTGAACATGGAATCTACTGATTTTGAGGTATATGACATTAGGAAAATTGATTAAATTTTATGGGCCTCAGTTATCTGATCTAAATAATCAGGAAATTTAAAAAAAAAATCAGGAAATAATATAAGTACACTTAAAAGCTTTTGTGTGTGGATTGAATGAGTCAACACATGTAAATTCCTTTGAAGAGTTTACAGCAGTTTTGTGTTTATAGCAAAATTGTGTGGAAAGGACAGCTTTTTCATATACTCCCTGCCCCAACTCATGCATAGGCTCCCTCGTTATCCATATCCCTCACCAGAGTGGTGCATTTGTTAAACCTGATGCTTTGTTAAACACATCTTAATCACCCAAAGTCCATAGTTTACACTAGGGTTCATTCTTGGTGTTGCTATTCTGTGGATTTAGACTGATGTACAATGGTATATATCCACTTTTAGTATTATACATAGTAATTTCACAGCCCTAAAAATTCTCTATTCTTTACCTATTTATCTTTCCCTCCCCCTGAAACTCTAGTAACCATGAGCTTCCTACTGTCCTGTAGTTTTGTTTTATTTTCAGAATGTCATATAGTTAGAATCATACAGTATGTAACTTTTTCAGATTGGTTTCTTTCACTTAGTAATATGAATTTAAATTTTCTCTATGCCTTTTACTCGCTTTATAGCTCATTTTTTAAAAATTTTCATTTATTTGAGAGAGAGAGAGAGAGAAAGCACCCAAGCACAAGTGAGGGGGGAAGGACAGAGGGAGAGAGAGAAGCAGATTCCCACTGAACAGGGAGCCCAGGACAGGGTTGGATCCCAGACCGTGGGATCATGACCTGCACAGAAGGCAGACACTTAACTGACTAAGCCACCCAGGCACCCCACAGCACATTTCTTTTTAGTCCTAGAGAATATTCCATCACCTGGATATTCTACAGTTTAACCATTCATATTACCAATTTTGGGCAATTATGAATAAAGCTGCTATAAACATACATGTGTAGGTTTTGTGTGGACATAAGTTTTCACCTCTTTTGGGTGAACATCAAGGAGTGCAATTGCTGGATCACATGGGAAGAGCATGTTTAGTTTTCCAAGATAGTACTATTTTGTATTTCCACCAACAATAAGTGAGAATCTTTATTGTTCCACATCTCCACCAAGATTTGATTATCAGTGTTCCGGATTTTAGTCATTCTAATAGATACTATTTCCTTTTTGACTTTGGGGATTCCCCCGCCCCCCCAGGATATAGATTCAGTTTAGATATTTGATTATGCTCTTTATGTGTTATTTTATGTGTTTCTCTTTATGTGTTATTTTAACTAATATGGATATGGAACAGAAAACATAATCTTGGAAATTTCCCTATGGAAATCCTAGAATTATGGAATTGGGCATTTTATCTCTTTTCTCTCATATCCATTACATTTGAGGAAAAAAACAAAGGCTATTTGCTTATTCTCTAAACCATGACTCCTAGAAAAAAACAGGTTTATATATCTAATTTATTACATATATTTTAATATGTAAATATATTTATGCACTTCTGGAAATGCACACATATGTGTGCAATGAGGTAATACATATTTACAAATATGTAAATATATGTGTATGTGTATATATACCTTTGTTACATATACTATTGCCTATATTACCTTGATTCTCTGTGGTTTATTGTCTTTCAAACTGCTCTTTCCCACTGCTTCATTTAATATTTTACCCCTGTCTAAACTTATTGCAGAATGTATTTTTCTTGGTGATTCTAATATGTTAAATCATACAGTCATGCATATGACCACTTATTTTTTGTCATTTCTTTTTTTTTTTTAATTAATTTTTATTAACATATAATGTATTATTTGCCCCAGGGTACATGTCTGTGAATCTTCGGGCTTACACATTTCACAGCACTTAACAGCACATACCCTCCCCAGTGTCTA
>CM053610.1:78309603-78372363 GCA_028646535.1 Procyon lotor | reverse complement strand
GTATTAATGTATTGAATCACATTGATTGATTTGCGGATGTTGAACCAACCTTGCATCCCAGGAATAAATCCCACTTGATCGTGATGGATGATCCTTTTAATGTACTGTTGGATCCTATTGGCTAGTATTTTGGTGAGAATTTTTTGTCATTTCTAAGAAATATATTTTTTCTCCAATTCAGCCACCCATTCTTAAATGACTGTTACTTTTTCATCAATAAAAATGATGATTTTAATCCCATTCATTAGTCTTCAACTCTTATCCCTCTAGTTTTAATAGTTTACTGCCACAGTTTCTTTACTTATTCATGTAGTAATAAATTATAATCTCCACACCCTTTGACTCATATTTGATTAAAACTGTAGCTGAAATCAGAAGCCATATATTTCATTGGCACTTAATGAAAAATGAAAAAAAAAGGAGCTATTATTTATTTTTATTTGAGCTTCCCTGTGTGTGTATTCTTTTTTCCTCCACTAGATAATGAGCTCCTGGACTAGAGGTACCTTATCATATTCATTATTATGCCTGTACATAGTAGGTGCTCTATAAATGTTTTTGTATTGAAATTGCATACGTAGTTTCCTTAAGAACAAAATGCAGTGGATTTCAAACATAATGAAATTTTTTAAAAAATCCATCTCCTTGAAGATGATTCATGGACTTCCTAATCAACATCACCACTCAGAATTTTGACATTTTAAAATTAATATATCTGGAAATAAGTTTTATTTGCTAAACCCCACCTCCAAAATATTATCTTTTTTTCATTCTTTCTCATTTTTGAAAATTAGATCTTTATTCTTTATATATCTTTGCTCAAAGATAGTAGAGTTATCCTTAACTCTCATCTTTCACACACTACATCTAACACATCAGTGAACCCTGTCAACATTTCGTTTCAATATATCCACAGATTATCTCAGACCATTTTCACTACTACCACTCTAGCCACACAATCCTTTTCTTCTGAACTACTACAAGAACTTTATATTTGGTCTTCAGTTTTCAACAGCATTCCTCTACAAACCATACAAATCATCTAGCACAATCCATTTTAAAACTTAAGATTTCTCCTTATGGTTAAGATTTGGTGAGCTGAGAAAGTATGTCCCTCCTATCTAATAATTATAAGTAGTATGCATAAATTATAAAATGATAACTTTTTTGAGCCAAACGGAGAACTGAGATCATAAAATAACTGGTAGTCGAATATTTAAGGACTGATGAGGAGGCACAAGAAATGAAGATAGGGACAGCACGGGAAGAAGTGGCTGCTGAATAAGTGAGAAAAAAATGAATTTAATGAATTACTAAAGAGCTCCTGCAACTGTAGACACAAGAAGGGCTCTCACTTACTCAAGGACGTATTTTTTTTTTACGGGTAGAGTACAGGGAGAGAGCATTTCTCAGTAATATAAGAATGGTAGGTATCAGATACCATGCAGAAAAGCCAGAAATTCCTGCCCCTTTGTGTATTTCTTTGGGACAGAGAAAATCCTTTAAGCTCTGGAAGAAGAGCTACGAATCCTACCAACTAACAGAGGGATAAGGATAGGGTATTTGTTTCTGAGGAAAGCATAGGATAAAAAAATGAAAAAAACAAAACATATTTCAGTCCTATAAGATAATCAGAAAATAGTTCTGGCCTAATAGCATTAGAACCTTCTACTTCTAGTTAGGAGCGTGATCTTCCGTTCCATGCAAGACCTGCCTGGATACAAGGCAGAAATTTGTTTGCCACAGAGAAAAGGAGCAGAAATAATGACAAAACCCCATACCTGAGGCCCAGGAGCACATGGCTTACTTAAAGCTGAGGCTGGTCCAGGGTAATAGAGATCACCTCCCGCCCTCTACCTTCACATAAGCAAATACCAACCAGCAACCAACAGCACTTACTCAATTAAGGAGGGATATGTCAAGAACATGGAGAGTAACCTTCTCTGTGTTTCAGGCCCAGAGTGGGGACTAAAAGCTGAATGATTAGCTAGAGGAAAACCTACAATGTCTCAGTTCTTATTGTAAGAGCAAGGTATTAGACAAATTTGAATATTGTGGTACAAATTAGGTTAACTATAGGAAAAACAAAATTCAGATCCAACTCATCCCCTGATTAGAGTAGCTCAACTGCTATACTAAAAACATGACCGGAGAGGCATGCCCATTTCTGCATATAACTATTTTCCTCAGTCTCTCTTGTTCCATACATGATGTCCAGCATTCATTTGAAAATAAGGATATACACACAATAGCAAAAAAATATGCTTTAAGACATAAACAAAACAACCCAAATACACAAATTCGAATGTCTCATGTTGGAGCTGTCACACTAAGACATTTATTATGTTTATTTTAAACTCAGAAAAGTTTAAAGTTTACCACTGCTCAGAAAAACAGTGGTAAAGGTGTACAACATGCTTGAAAAGATTGGGATTTTCAGCAAATGATGGAAAATATAAGAGAAGAAATACCAGAAATAATTTTTTAAATGGTATCCAAGAATTCCTCAGTGGACTCATCCATAAACTCAACAAAGCTGAAGAATCAGCAAATTTAAAGATAGATCCATAGAAATCACATATATCACATCACACAAAAAGAAAAACAGCATTTAAGAGTTGTAGGGCAATATGAAATGGTTATGTGCAATTAGCGTCCCAGAAAAGTACAGAGGAGAAGCAAAATTATATGAGGAGATAATTGCCAAGAAATTCCATCAAATAATAAAAGACCTCAAACCATATATCCAGTAATATTAGCTAATTTCAAGCATGATAAATATCAAATTACACATACATAGACACATTGTGTTTAAACTTTTGTGAATTAAAAATGAAGTTCTTGAAGGAGGCCAGAGAAGAAGACATCTGTAGAGGTACAATAATAATGTTTGTAGCACACTTCTTGTCAGAAATTCTAAAAGTCAGAAAACAATGGCATAATATCTTTAAAGTACTGGGAATAAAAAGCAAACAAATAAAACCCTGTCAACATGGACTTTGATGCACAGGAAAAATATTCATAGAAAGTCAATGCAGACTTCTTTAAACAAACAAAAATTTAGAGGATTTACTTCCAGCAGACCTCTGCTACAAGAAATGATAGAGGATCTTCTTAAGGCAAGGAATGTGATAATAAAAGGAAACTTGGATCTGTACAAAGAAATGAAGACCTATGGCAATGGTAAAAATGGGAGTACATATATTGCAATGTTTCTCTAGTCATTTGAATATTTCTAAAGGGTAATTTTCTTCAACTCTCATGGGTCCAATAGGAAGTCAGTGAAATTTTAAAATATTTTGATTGGTATTAAAACTGAAAAACAAATACAGATGTATGGGCTGTGTTTATATAGCAGTGTTTAGAGGTAAATTAATAGGCATCAGATGTTTATACTAGCAAATAAAAAGTCTCAAAACAAAGAAACCTCTCTGTTCTTTAGTCTCTTCTCTATTACCCTCCATTCTCATGCTAATGCGTGTCTGTGACCAAATCAAACTAAAAGTCAGTGAGTGAAAGAGCCTCATTTACAGTCTATAGAGATCATAGAGCTGTTCAGAGAATATGATCTTCCAGTTAAGCAATGAAGGTGACTTGGATTAGGGAAGTCAAGGTAGAAGTTGCAATATGTGGTCAGACTCTGAACATACTTGGAAAATATAGCTGATTTGACTTAAGGATTGAATGTGGATATAAGAAGAGCACAGAGGGGTGCCTGGGTGGCTCAGTCGTTAAGCGTCTGCCATCAGCTCAGGTCATGATCCCAGGATCCTGGGATAGAGCCCCACATCGGTGTTTCTCCCACTACCATTCCCTCTGCTTGTGTTCCCTCTCTCGCTGTGTTTCTTGCTGTCAAATAAATAAAATCTTTGGAAAAAAAAAAAAAGAGCACAGAAATAAATGACACCTATATGGTTTTCTGCATTGGAAACTTAATGAAAACTGGTACTGATACAGAAATGGGAAGGAGTTTGTGGCTAAAGGGGTGCATTTGCAAATCAATTTTGTTTTGAACTTTTTAAATTTACAAAGCCTGTTATACATCCAAGTCAGAATGATTAGTTTGGCAGTCGGAAATACTAAGTGGTCTATACAATGTTGAATTCACCATCTCTAGTAAGGTGTACTCCTGCCAGTAAATTGTAGTATGTAACTGTCTAACAACTTCAATACATCTTCCTTCATGCCAATTCTCTTTCCATTCCCACAAATGAGTCCAGATTTTTTTAATTATAGCTTTTCTTAATTTATTTGAGAAACTTTAAGGTATAATATTTCCTTTGCTCATCTTTGCATTTTATAACTAGTGAATGTTGAATTCAAAAATTACTTTTTAAACAAGAAAATGAGAGTATATAAAGAAAGTATTCTATTCTTTTTCTAGTTTTTGGTTGTGTGTGTGGTTTGATTTTTGTTTTTGTTTTTTCTTTCTGAGAACTTCCTCAGGCAAAGGAGATTTAGTGAGGATAATTTTTCAATAAGTTTTGGAGGATTAAGATTTTTTGGAATCTCTTGAGTTCTCAGGGATATCACCATTATTGTTAAGATCCTTATCTTCCACTCTTAATATCATAAGTTTCTCAAAAAACACCTTGAAAGATTATGTATTTAACTGCTTTTGTATATCCCCAATTGTGTGAAATCAGTTGCTGAGTTTAATATTTAGTGAAATGCTCTATACAAGTTTAAGCACTAGACCTAGGTGCTTAAAATCCTTGTGTTTTATTCCATACCTTGAGGCAAGAAT
Organism: Procyon lotor; assembly: GCA_028646535.1. Classification (NCBI taxonomy): domain Eukaryota; kingdom Metazoa; phylum Chordata; class Mammalia; order Carnivora; family Procyonidae; genus Procyon; species Procyon lotor. The sequence continues at coordinate 78,367,616 of CM053610.1, read as the reverse complement.
TTCAAGTATATGCTTGTCACTTTCTCACTTTGAATGTCGCTATGAACAACCTCCATTTGTGTAATAGGAAGGATAATGATCAAGTTTCATAACAAAAGCCAAAGTAGCAGTTCCTGAACAAGATAGAATTATAATGCTCTCTTACAGTGCAGTCCAAATATAAGTAGCCCAGGTTGCTCTGAATATTTTTTAGTGCAGCTCTGACATCTTAAACCCATAGATTCCATGTCGTGGCCTAAAATCACTGCTCCATTCACCAAGCTTGTTTTCTAGTCAGTGGAAAGGTTGGGAGAAGAACTTGCCTCTTTGCTTTAATGGCATGATCCAGAAATTTCAGAAACAATTTTGCTTACACCATTGGCTAGACCTCAGGCACATGGTCATACCTAACTACAGCTAAGCAGACATATATAGTCTTTGGTGGCCATCTACCAGAAAAGCATTGCAGTTCTTATTCTAAAAGAATAAGAGCAAAATGGGAAAGGGGGAGCAAAAAGTAGTCTATCACAATTGACATTATTAGTCTTCTTTAAATAGACTTATCTCCATATTGACCCATTTTTCCTGGTCTTCATTCTCAGTGAGTTTGTTGGTGATTTCTTGAATATCTGATTCTCTAATACATCCCACGTAATGCTATCTCACACAGAATATATGTACAAATCTTGCTGTGTTTCATCCATTTCTTTCTAGGAGTTAATTACAAATTCTCTCATAATTCACCTGCAGTCTTTTGCTTAAATTCCTCTTTATCAGGTTCCTTATCAAATAGATTTCTTCCTTTGTAAGCAACAAAAACCAAATCTAGTTAATTGAAGAAAAATAAAGTATGCTACTGAAAGTACACTAAGTGTCTCACCATCATCAAAGGACAAGTTAAAATTTTGTACTATACCGAGACCCAGCTGGAGATTTCAGAAACATGAATTCATGAAACTTCATCAGGGCTGCCAACAGACGACTCAGTTCCAACAGCCTTCAGTGCCTGAGCCATGCCTCAAGATTTAGATGGCTTCAAATGTGTAGATTAGAGGATCTGATTGACCTTACTTTGGCCACAGTTTCACCCCTTGTTTCCTGGGATAAATGTCAAGGAAAAAAGAAAGGGAGGAATAGGATCTGGGATCTCATAAACACAGTTCCCTGAAGGAAGGGATGATCAGTAACAAACACAAAAGATGGTAACCCCTCTTCCTTGGATGGTGCCAGTCCTTCTTACTTTCTATTTATGTGAATACTTTTATTGACCTTTATTCAGAGATGAGTTACAAAATGTCCAAATCACCATTTTATCCCTTAGCCTCTTGGTGAAGTATTTTATGCTCTTTGAGCATTAATTTTATTATTTTAAAAATTAGAGTATTATTTTTGGTAAGTTTCTATATATATTTACATTAAACAATTCCTAATATGCCAATTATATTTTAAGACTTAAAATATTAATTTCTATACTTATTAATTTGATCAGTATTGCAGAATTAATTATTTAGTTGCTAATCCTTGCATTTATGTTTATTTTTTCATGTTAGCTTATGTATGAAATTGTAAATTCATTAAGAGATCACTTATTAAGTTTGTATCTTCTAAAAGGCTTACTTTAGAGAGGCGCCTGAGTGGCTCAGTGGGTTTTAAAGCCTCTGCCTTCAGCTCAGGTCATGATCTCAGGGTCCTGGGATGGAGCCCCACATCGGGCTCTCTGCTCAGCAGGGAGCCTGCTTCCCCCTCTCTCTCTGCCTGCCTCTCTGCCTACTTGTGATCTCTCTCCCTCTGTCAAATAAATAAATAAAATCTTTAAAAAAATTAAAAAATAAATAAAAGGCTTACTTTAGAGCTAATCATTTGGCATTACATAAATGCTCCTTCATTAACTGATAGTTGCCTCTACATTTTTCAACTGCCATAGTTTTACTAATTCCTCAAACTGAAAGGAAGAAACTCATTTTATGAAATAAACATTTACAAATCTGTAACTCTCCATATGTCAACTTTTATTGATCAATCAAAGCTAGGAGGAGTTGGACAGTGAAAAGGTTTTGAGTTTCGATTGAGTGAGATTCAGTGGAAAAGGTTGCCTTGATTAATTAAGGATTCCTGCTTTAGGTGCAGATGAGGGTCTGGTGATAATATATGATTCAACAAGAGCCTGGGTGTTTCAAACTGCCCTGGGCAAAATGAAGCACCTTGGTAACTTGAAATGCAGATTGCATTTTCTTAAGATCTGGAGTGGGACACAAGATGATGCATTTTTAACAACTTATCAACTGATGTGGATGCTGCTAGTCCACAGGCTACACTTTGGGTATGAAGACCATAAATGTTTATTAATCAATTAGAACATTTCCTACTGAGTTTTTTGGCTTATATAAATGAAAATTCATGCATGCATGCTTACACACATGTAACAAATATTGTTGACTCTTCACTGTGTATTGGGCAGTTTTCTCAGTGTAAAAATACAGCCATGAATAAAATAAGCCCCCCCTCCAAAAAAAAGTCCCCAATATCACAGGTGTGTGTGTGTGTGTGTGTGTGTGTGTGTGTGTGTGTGTGTGTGTGTGTTTAAGGGAAGGAGGGAATAGATCTGGAAAGAGGCAGAACAGTAGCAGTTAAACAAATACAATAACAAATAAGTACCCAAACAAAGGGTATCTTGCTCTGGGGATATTTACCCCAAGCCCTTTTTCTCTTTAGCAGCTTACATACCCAGTTGTTCTTAAGCAAATAAACAAGCTTAATTCATTTGGTAGCAAACAAAACAGGCTGGACTGAATAAAAACTCCTAGAAATTGCCTGGATATTTCCATCCCACTTAGCTCTAGTTGTTGGGCCTTCCATAAGTCATAATGTGACAGAATAAATTCCAGTGTTTGGTGCAAAACTTTATGTACGGTGGCCAAATGAATCAGCTGTGCTAAAATCCTCACTAGTCCACAAAACATTCTACCCCCCACTGAAGAGACAAGCTGGCATATGCAGGTAATATTCAGTCCCAGCTTGTTTTCATCACTTTTTTTTCAATTTTTTGTCTGTTTGTTTTTTGTTTTTATCACTTGTAACCATTACAATGAAAACACCAAAAGACCCTCCCCCACAGAGCCACCACTCAAAATAGGAGAACCTCTGGAGAGGTGGGTGGTCAGTTGTAGGGGAGAACTTAACTTTGAAAAACATCTAGATACAAGGCATCACAAAGGACTGTTTAACATGAAGAGATGGACTTGGGTGGAATTAATATTTAAGGTGAAGTAAGACTCAGTAGGAGCAAATGAGATACTGTTCATTGGCAAGTCTACGAATGTTTCTTACTAGCAGGGTGGGAGCTCAAAAGAATGATAAAGAAATGACAAAAAAACAGTTTTCAGTTTTGCACATTTGACTGTTGTTAGGGCAAATTAATGACCTTGTTATATATAGCTACCGAACTGGTTCTTTAGACCTTTCTTTTCTGCCTTTTTGCTATTGTCACTTAACTGGGCACTGATGCTATGGTCTGGTGACAAAAAAACAAAACAAAACAAAAAAAACAAACCAAACCAAAAACAAAAAAAACCCACCATGACGCAAATAAGATCTTAAGGCCTTACTGATGTCACTGCTTAAAAAGAAATTCAATACAGACATTGGAGGTGGCCACAGATGTTGGAGGTAGTTTCAGTATGAGAAGCCAGGTCTAGTGTGAGCTCACCATCCCTTCCTCAACCACTTTAAATCCTTACATCTCATCTAACAACAGAGGCACAAAAGAAACAATGATTTTTACCCATGTGACCAACTAATGGGGAAAAATATATTCTCAGGGAGCACAGTACTCTACCCAATTATAAAATTTTCTTATTAGAAATAAAGGTAGCATTGTAGCCTGAGGTACTTGTCTTGGTTTACTTCACTATTCACAGCTGCAGTAAGGACAAAGATGGGTAGGTCTCATAAGTCCTCATGCTTAAAAAGTCTATCCTACCATTGTCTGTCCCAGAACAAAGTGGGAATCTTTCTTTTGCTAAGTGAGTTTCAGTCTCCAAATTAGAAACTAGAAACTCTTTGAATTCTAATGTAATCAGTTTTACAGCTGAAAATACAGTTAAAAGTTTAGTCCTTGCTAGATACTAATTCCATCCAGGGTCTAATTTCCCCTCCTTCTCTTTATCCCTTTTTTCCTAACTACCCCCTGTCCCACTTTTCATCCCCCTCCCCATCTCTTTGATTGAATTCTTTCTCTCTCTCTTGCTTGCTTGCTTTCTTCTATGTACAGCTTAGTTTGAAAAATAAGAATTGTTTTAAAGCTTTGGTTATAAATAAAAATAATGAATGTAAACTAATATTTTAAAGGATTATAGGAACACTAGCAATAAGGAAAATGAAAAAAAGCTCCCTCTTTTTCTCTTTTTCTGCATCATCTGCTCTTTTCTTGTACAGTTCTGAAAGAAACTGTATTCTATACATTATTTATTTTGCTAGGAGGAATAGCATGTAAGAGTCCCTTTGGCACAGACTGTTTAGAAAAGGTGGTCAAGGCTAAACACTGTTCTACATAAAGTAGAATTCTTGAAATGTTAAAAAAGGTAAAAACATATATATTCTATTATTGATGTGAAATAGACTTTTTTATTTGAAGAAAAAAGGGAATTGGCCCTTAGGGCTTAAAAGTAGTGTTAAACTCACAAAAGTCAAATGAATGTTTCTTCTAAAGTTTAAATAATTATCACTCATAAAAACAATCATAAAATGCCCTACATTTTATATCCTGTTATACTTCCTAAATGCTTTCCCATATGTTTTGATATAATTTTGTTCTCATAAATATCCTTGTGAAGGAGGGTGGGGAGTTATTAATTTTCTCTCTTATTCTCAGAGGCAGCCCCAAATCCTCACTGAGTAGATTAAATATGCATAACTTCATTTTTCATTCCCTGACTGATTCCAGAGTCAATATCTTAATATTGCTAAGAGAAGTTGCCTTCCTTAAACTAAGGCTTCTGTGATACAGAGAGAATATTTATAAGGTAATAAGTAAAGCATTTTTATGAAGGAGAACCCAGGTATTACGAAGAAAACATATTTCACATTTATTATATAATTTTAATTATTGAAGAGGAAATGTTTCATCCAGGTACCCAGGAATTTTGTCTATAAAATAGTGATATATACTGTTATTAAATTCATTTTCTTTGTAAGTAAATTTTTGTGTATTCTAAGATTTAACTCTTACACATGAGTTAGGATTCTGAGTCTCTCACAGATTCAGTTTCCTTCACAATTTAAGAACCTGTAAAAGAGAACACCAAAGCTGGTATTAGAAGTTAAGATTTCATGTTATGCAGCAAGGCCTGGAATGGAAGTCAGGGTATCTAAGGAACCTAAGAAACTTCACAAATCCAACCTCAGAATAAGGAGAATGGTAGTAGTTCTACTGAAGTCTAAGTCAGAGGATATTAAGATATACCATGGAAAAATGAAGATAGTGACAAATATACATAAATATATTTTTCATATATCTATATGGATAAATCTCTAAATATGTACTGTATCATACACATATCTGGGACAGAGATATCCAATAGAAATATTCTGTGAACTGCAAGTTGAAGACATATATGCAATTTAAATTTCCTAGTGACCACATTCAGAGCTAAAAGAAACAGATACAATTAATTTCAATAATACATTTATTCAGTGCAATGAAGTAAAAATATTATACTTTCAGCATATGTAATCAAGATGTAATGTGTGCAATTAAAAGGTTAAGATAATTTTACCTTACATTCTTGAGGGTGAAGAATGAGGAAAAATGGGGCAATTTGTAGCATTATTTACCTGTATGTCCATGACAATCTGAATAAGGCATATGCCTGTTGAACCTGGGAATGAAGACTCATTAATTCCATCAGCCTTGCACACCTTCTAGAAAAAAGGTGAATAGTCATTTCCCTCATCTTTATTCCTCTAAGTAACTAAGAAATGCCTGAAACATAAGTCAAGAAAAATCAGTTTTAATAGCCACACAGTGTTCTTTTGCAAATTTTAACAAATATCAGGTTAAATTGGTTATTTGATAAAAGTTCTTGCATTACAGTGGCTGATACTCATCTTTGTGCTCTTATCTTTGCCTGGGTGTATATCAAAATCTTTGGAAATGCAAGTCATGTGAAAAGAGATATTTACATAGAAATAATAGAAGCAAGTTTGGCCTAAGATATCTTGACCTGTTTTTTATGTTCTCATTCAGCTACCTTTCCCCTTCAGATATCTGAGGAAAAGACACACACAGACAGTAGTAGTACACAATGGACTGTGTAACCAGGCAACTTTGAACTGTAGGCCAAATGAAGTTTTTTAGTGAGAAAGACTTGACCAAGTGGAAATACAGTTTTGCATATCTAAAGAAAGGAATAAAAATAAGTCATATGGTCTCTTCCTTAAGGCTAAATAACCCCCCAGGGCCACAAATACAACTTCATTTCTCTGTAGACTGTGATAAATAAACAATTATTGTGTGCATGCATTCATATATAACAAGGGAATGAAACTTACCCCCAGCGGAATCCCTAGGCCTCTGCTAAAGCTTCATCATCGACCTCTGGAGAAAGCAAGTCTTTGGCTTAGCAATAGTGTGAAAGGGGTAACTATCTGGATTATAACATGGAGAAAATCTAGTTAAAATATTTCATTTTCCAAAAGACAAAATTTTATGAATTCCATAAGGTTAATGGAAGCAAGTTGTTAATGAAGCAGTGATTTGGTCATTTTGTCATTCTGCAAAATTGAGGAATTGATTTTTACGAATCACCTTGTTTTCACAATAGAAAATGTCTGTGACTATAGCAAGACTGTTAATTATATGGACAGAGAGAAGTCGAAGTTTAAGTTATGTACCTTTTTTTGGCAGTCCTTGACCTACATTTATTTTGCCTTTTTCAAGTATGAGAAAACACAGACATTGGGTGGTGGTAGTGTATTAAAATACTATAGAAATTAAGGAGGGGAGGAGATCAGTATCAAAAAGATTGAGAACAAAGAGTTTTAAATGATCCATTTCAATTTCCAGAAGAAATCTCTGGTATAATTGATAGACTCTCTCACTACAAAGTGAGACCAGCTCCATAAAAGTTGTTTGGAAAGCCAGCCAGGGGAAAGGCTGAAATAGAAAGGAAGAAAGATAAACTACCAAGACAAAGGAATGTTGTACAAATGGAGAAGGATAAGGCACGGGAGGTTTTATAGACACCAAAATGTTCACAGTGGCTACTTGTTCTTTGTGCAGTTACAGTGATTTTTTAAAAGTTTGCTTTTGCTTTTATATATTTTCTAAAACCTCGGCAGTGTATTACAAAAGCTTTATGAACTAGAATATAAATAAGTGGTATGAAATAGAAAATTTTAAATAAGGATGGAAGGAATTGAAGACGGTTATAAAGACATTATCCATTAATGAAACTTCAGAGTTAGATGGTTTCACTTATTTCATGCAAACTTTTAGAAAACAGATTATTTTAAAATGCACAAACTATTGGGGTGCCTGGGTGGCTCAGTGGGTTAAAGCCTCTGCCTTCGGCTCAGGTCATGATCTCAGGGTCCTGGGATCTAGTCCCGCATCAGGCTCTCTGCTCAGCGGGGAGCCTGCTTCTCCCCCGCCCCCCACCCTGCCTGCCTCTCTGCCTACTTGTGAATCTCTCTCACTGTCAAATAAATAAATAAAATCTTTAAAAAAAAATGCGCAAACTATTTAAAATTTATATGGCACAACCTAGGACATAATATGCATATAACAAAAGATAGCTACAATAAAAGCTAGTAAAGAATAATTCTTATAAATCAATATGCAAAAAATATTAAGTACAAGTAAAGAGAATTGAGTAGCATTTCAGAATATGCATTATGTAAGACTAAGTAGAATCTAACACATGGAGTAAAAGTTTGTCTTAATTTGAGAAACCCTTGTCTTTGTTACTCTATCCAAAATAGAAGCATAGCAAAAACGAAAAATAAATAAAATTTTGCTTTATTAAAATTTACTAAATTTATTAAAATTTCTGAGTAACTGTGACTTTCTGAGATATATGTATATCTCATCTAAATATCCTTATTGGCTCTTAGGCCTATCAATTTTAATAATAATACTCTTTTTTTTTTTTCTCATTGGATGGACTTCTGGAAGTCCTTCTGGAATAGTATAACAATAATATAGACATTCTTTTTTTAAAAGATTTTATTTATTTATTTGAGAGGGTGAGAGAGCATGAGAGGGGAGAGGGCCAGAGGGAGTAGACTCCCCATTTAGCTGGGAGTCCAGGACTTGATTCCTGGACTCCGGGGTTCATGACCTGAGCCAAAGGCAGTGGCTTAACCAACTGAACCACCCAGGTACCCCTAGACATTCTTTTTAATAGATGCAAAACTTAGAGTGCTTTATTCTTAGGGTGTCAGTTACCTTTTTAAAAACAGATATCATTATCATAAAGTGCCTCTATGTCACTTTTCCACAAAAATACTAGTACTTGATTTTTATTGAATTAAATATCTATTTCATATTTTAAGATGATTATATACATTTTCAGGGTTTTTTTTTACATATTTATATAATGACTTTATGGATTTCTTAGCAATAATAAGAACAATCACAATGATAAGTGAAGAACCATTTGTGTTAAACTACATACAATATATTGTCCTTGAAAATACTGCTTTATTCCTTTCAGAAATATTGTAAACTTGTTATAACATTTAGTGTATTTGTAATACTCTTTAAGACTAGATAGACTTTCCTTTTGTGACACTTCAGCTGGATAATTTGTCTTTATGTCTTTGCTTTCGCTTATGGGGATCTCTCTTGGGCATCTCCGCAGCCATGGCTGCCCATCCATTCTGCTACTTTACATCTAGGAAACTGCAAGCCCTTCCTTCTTTGGGGTTCAGTGTACTAGTCTGTGTTAGAAGGTAAAACATACGGAGTCAATCCAAGGATGCCTTTATCACTCTAACAATGTAACTACTAGAGAATTTCTGTTTGTAGGCAAATCTTTCTTTACAGTGCTCTTGGCAGTTCTTAGTTTTTTTCTCTTAAGCATGTTTATGAATATTTTTTAACAAAGATTCATGGCTAAGACCATAACTGTGTATCACTGTTAATATTTTTTGTATGTTTTTAGGCCAATTTTCATGCTTTCTGAATGTTTGATCTTATTTTTAAATAACTAATTTTTAGAGCAAAGATGTCTTCCAAATAACTTATGTATTTACTACTTTAATTATAAAACCACATAAATTAGCTGACTGCAAAAAATAATTATAAAATGTATGCCTTAGATGAAGGGAATAAATTGTTAATGCTGGAGGAAAGATGTGGCACTATAATAAAAAGAAAAGGTAGATAATAATTTTAAATTGTCTCTTTATTTTATTCTACCCATCCTCCTCCTTCTTAGGAAAAACACACCCATACCCATATACACTGTTTTTCTGACTGTAAATAATTTAATCTTGTGCTGCTGAAATGACTGAGAGAAAACTCACAAATGCAATCATTAAACCGTATTCAAGTTTATGATCATGAACCAAGTTCCCTTAATGTCTCCAGACAGCTACATTTTAAGTCCATAGGCCGCTCACACTTTTATGCTCTGTTCCTCTTTAGCTAACTATTTCTCACCCTTTTTATCTATTTTTCAAGTCCAATATCTCATCTTCCAACTTCATCCTGTTGATGGCCCTTGCTTTCTAATTTACTTGTAACATAATTGAAACCAGGATAAGAGAAACCAGATTCTTCCCTTGACATTGACCCATCTATCACATGGACTCCTGCAAAGATATTCCTTCCTTCTGACTCCTCCTCCCTTGTCCTTTAAAGTTGGTGTATGGGTTACCGGTGAGACATGGTTTACTTCAGGTATGCTAGCTTGTTTGTTAGGGGACTAACTTTGGTTCTATCTCAGAGCATACTCAATGGGAGAGCATAGCTCACTTGGAGTTTCAGTTATGTGAGTAAAGCATGGTAAGAGCTACCGAGTTTGTGGGTCAGAGGGGATCCAAGAAGGAAATGGGAAGAGAAGAGCAGATGCCCCTAGGGTGAGATGGAAGAAGCAAGCATGTGCACAGACTATAACTTTAAGACATTTGTCCTTGGGAGTCTCATTTGGATCTGTATCTTCTCAGTGATGTTTTGACAGTTTTTAATCAATGGCTGTGGAACTGTAGAAGTTGTGAATGTGTCTAGGCTCCTAATACTTTGACAGTTGGGTGTGTGCCAGACCTGTATGTGTCTTCCCAAGCTGTCTGGAAGCTATAAATCAAAATTCTAAATGTATACATGCTGTGTAGCATATAGATAAAATATATTCCCATTTTTACATATCCAAATTGCCAAGCCTGCTACCAAACACAGGTCTTCTCCTGAGATAAGGAAGTGGATACACTGTAGAAGAAAATAGATTTTATCATAGCTTTATCTTTAAAATAAGATAAAGACTGTGATTTCTTAAACTGGTAACTCATACTAATTTTGTTTTTATATATCTTTATACAAAAGTATGAAAGCATTTTAAGCCTACCAATGCCAGTTGCTTTGCTTTAAAACAAGTAATAGACTGTCATGTATTTCAAATATGATTAATATTACCTTCATAAAATTGTATCAATGTAATTTACCACATGGTATATTTAAACTCTTGTGATTCAAATTGCTTTTTTATATGACATTATCAAGATGAAGCTGACTTTGAAAAAATAATAACTTAATTCTTTTTAGCCACAGTTTATGACAGAAAAGAAAGGAAATAGAGGCATTGATCATGTTTTAATTGGTTGGCACATTTCCTTTGATCACCATTTCTCAAGGTGATGAAAATGCCCTTTCATTTTTGCTGATCTGTCAATATACTTTTTAAATGTTCCAAATTGCTCAAAGGAATTTGACATCTAAGAAGATGATGAAAAATTATCTTTCATCCAGCTGTAATGTTTATAGTTCTGAAGAACCAAGCATTTAAAAAGTGTATTTAAATGTTTAAGCCTGGAATCTGCATCATAGCCATCTTGGAGACAGAAATACTCTGTTCTGGGCAAGAGGGACTTGGAAATTCTAGTCATTTTTCCTTCTACTTTCCTTCCCTCCCTTCCTCTGCCCTTTTCTTTACTCTCTCCTTCCTTCCTTCTTTCCTGCCTTCCTTTTCTTCCTTCCCTCCCTTCTAGTCTCTCTCTCCATCATTTTTTTCCCCCTCTCTCTCCCTCTCCTGTCTCTTTCTTTCATTCTTTGTTATTGTTGTTGTTGTTCTTCTTCACTTGCTACAACTAAAGACCTAGATCCCCTTGGTAACTTCCAAAAAATTCTCCATATCCATTCTACCTGGAAGAACCCTGGGATATGTACCTTCCGTTGTTCTGGTAGTTCAAGGAACTTCTCTAGACTGTGTTTCATGACATCTCTTCTGAACCCTCTTGCTAGGTAGGGCTGGCCCTCAACCTTAGATTTGTCTCTTCATCTTTATGGCTTGAATGCATGATCTATGTGAACTTGATTTCCCTTTCAATCCTGCATTTGGTTTCATGGGCTAATTTTGGCTCTATGATCTGAAGCCTGTCCTTCCCTAGCATCACTTTTCCTATCTCCATGTTTATTATGTCTTTAAAGAAGGGAGTGTGGGGAAAAAGAAAACAAAAAATTAAATGAAACATAGTAATTGCTTCTTTCTTGATATATTGGTATAGAAAGGAAGGCAGAGGCCTGATTGTAAAAGACCTCGATTACCCAGATTGAGACATGGTTAACCAAAGGAGTTTATTGAGGCTTTTATGATTAGGGTGGTAAAATGATGAAAGTGATGTTTCCTACAGTTTAATTTGACAGAGATGTACAAGAGGGATTAAAGGAAGAATGCTGAAAAGACAGGATCAGATAGTGTGATGGGATTGGTGTTCCATAGCCAAGTGGTATTAAGAAGATGGAATTTCCCTTCTCTTTTTTCTTTTTTCTTTTGAAAAAAACATGTTCAATATTCCAAATCCAGTGCACTAAAAAAAAAAAAAATGTGTTCTTGATTTGAAAATAATATTGGAGGCCCCTCTAGTTCATTTGTTTCTACTTTTAGCTCTGTATTTGTAAGGCAGTGCTGATTTTTTTAGAATTATTTCCCAAGGATTCAGTTTGCACTGACAGTTTTCAGTGTCCGGAGCTGCTTGAATTTTCCAGCTTTTTAGTCCTATGAGCATGATTATATATATATTTTCAAAGATTTTATTTATTTATTTGACAGAGAGAAAGAAAGAGAGAGAGATCACATGTAGGCAGAGGCAGGCAGGGAGAGGGGGAAGCAGGCTCCCTGCTGAGCAGAGAGCCTGATGCGGGGCTGGATCCCAGGACCCTGAGATCATGACCTGAGCTGAAGGCAGAAGCTTTAACCCAGTGAGCCACCCAGGCGCCCATATAGGTTTTGATAAAGCAAATATAAGCAAATATTTTCTGTCCCCACTTTGAAATTACTTTATGAACCTCAAATAATTAGAAAATAATTTTTTGTTGAGGACTTATACCTATGTTTCTTCCTTTGCTGTGAATTATAGATCTGCCCCATCTTCAGAAAGTTTAAAAACCACTACAGATCAAAGGAAACAGTAAACTTGGTGGCAGAGTCTGCATGTGAAACATGATCAATCCTGTGTTCTACATTTTTCCTTGAAGTGATAAAATAAGAAAAAATCAAACAAGGGGAGAAAGGCCAATATTTTAGCTTTCTGTACAATCACTAAATTCATTATGTTTCAGAAATGATAAATGCCTAACCAATCAAAAACATAGTTTGCGTACACATTATCTTTGAATAGAGAATAAGAAGGTAAAGTTCAAATAGTCATTTTCATTGTGAAAATATTTTAGAATTATAATAGCTTAACCTGGAAATGTTGCATAGTCTTACTAGGTGCTAACTGTAGTTGTGGACATGTAGATCGTTACATCGTAGAACTATTTTACAATGAAACATGTAATTCCCAAATAGGAATGTAATGAAAAGGAAGCTTGGAAAACTATTCATATCAACATCTTACTCTGTGAGAGAGAAATAAGAAAGAAGCTAAAGTGATTCACCCAGTTTTTCTTGGGCTTGTCATGACTGAACCAGGCTTAGAATCAAGGTCTCCCAATTCACTCTTCTTCAAATTTCACTCAAGCTGGTCTTCCTTTATTTCTAGATGTGTTTCCTGCAAAATAGTAAGTAAAAAATCAGATATGTCTTTTATTGTTACATATCTTTTACTCTTTACATATCACCAGCATACAAGTTTGACAGTCCCTATGCACAAATATTGTCTTGAAAATAAAACACAAATATTGTCTCCCAGACTGCTGACTTGTTCTCCTTAGATGCTTCCTGCCATGTATGTGCATTTGCACATATTTCCATATTTCAAGTAGTATTTTTAAGTGTGTGATTACATAATGTATGCAATTTTACCCTCCACATTAAACTCTAAATACTAAAAATTTCCTTTTTTTCATAGCCAAAGTAAGGGAAATTAGAAAAACAATATATTTAATTTAAAAAAGAGCGAAGTCATGTTTAGCAACATCACTATTTTTAAAAGTAAGTTCAAAAAAAAAAAAAAAAAGTAAGTTCATGGAAAAGTTTTACCTTACTAGTTTTTTTGAATGAGAAAATATCACCATGTTTTTGGTTTTCATGTGACAAACATTCACTCTTCAAAAATGCTAACACATATTTTGTAACTTAGAAAAAATGTTTTCTAGAAGAAATAGATTTATAGACCTAATGGGTGGATCTCCTCATTTAGTCTTTATATAGACATATGAAAAGACACAAGGAGGTTATAGGAAAGTTTAATAAAATTTAAATAAATGAATTTGACTTATTTTTTAGCTGTCCATTACTTTTAGCTCATAGGCTAATCAAGTTCTTTCCAATAGAAATATAGTGTAGACCCCAGGGTCTTTTAAAATTTCTAGTTACTCATTTTAATATTTATATGGTGGATATAACCAAAATACCCTTTAAAATTGGAATCAGTATACAAATTATTAATGATATATTTTACTTTATTTTTACATTATGTCTTAATAATTCATTGTATATTTTTCACTATTATTATCTTAATTTTGAACATTCACATTTTGACTGCTCAGTAGCTACATGAGGTTATTGGCTTCTGTATTAGACAACATATGTCTAATCATTTGAAGCAGAAACAACAGAGCTCTTGATTTTTCCCTGTACATTTGATTTTCTCAGTTCCTCCTGACTATAAAATGTGATTCTCTCATTTGCTTAAGCCCCAAAACTAAGATATATTTTCCTCTTCCCTTTCATATTAATCCATCATCGAGTCCTGTGGTTTTGCCTCCAAATAGAAATTTCGACTTACTCTATCTCTTTGCATTTCACTGGGCTCAACTCCAGGCCACTGCTACCATTTACCTAGACTATTACATTGCCCATATTTCTAATTCTGCTAGCTCTACTCTTTTCCCACTGTCATACTGTTATTTAAATGTATATCATACCATGTCACTTTCCTACTTTAAACGAGAAAGTAGCTCCCATTGCTCTTAAAATTCAATCTGTCATGGCATGCAAGGTCATATATAAACTCTCTCTCTCTCTCAATCTATGCCATAAGTTAATAAGAACCTTAAAGTGTTATTGTGAGGATAAATTGATTTTAGTGAACATTGACAAGGTTTAAAAAATTTTGTAGTGTGCACTAATGTAAGTTCTTATTTTTCCATAAACGAGAGGACTTTCTTGCTTGTGGATTTTTGCTGAGGGCAAATTTCTAGTGTATATGTATTTAATAGAATCATGAGATCTGATCTAAAAAATAGAAAACTGACAAGAACATGGAATAATAATGTCCAATCTATATTTTCTGAGAGTGGAAACAATTGAGGAAAGCTTTGTCAATATATTATTTAATGACATAGGCAAAACAGATTCCTCAATGTCTAAAATTTGCTGATAGAGAATATCTAATTATGGACAGCACTAATTTTTTCTTTGTTATTATTATTATTTTTTTTAGATCTTCATACTATTTCAGTCCTACAGACAATGTAAAAGTAGAAGGGACCCAAATATGTTTTTCTAATAAATTTTTGAATAGCATTTTTGACAGGGAATTTTGACAGGGAAAGAATTAAGTGGAATTACTTGAAATTTATATTCTGCTTTACTGGATAACTTTGATTAGTTTTTATAAATAATAGTTCAGGATATTTATCATAAAAGTTAATATGTATATGAATATCTAAATACACTCAGCATCAACTTACATAAATATAAAAACTCAATGAAATCTCTGTTTCACTCGAAATTATAAAGGAAATAACTTGGAATATTATATGTGTTTAAGTTTTTTTTAAATATCTCAGATTTAGGTCAAAGACAGAGTTTATTACTATGTTACTTATCTAATTTGTGTATCCTTATTAAAGTTTTGTGAGTCTCAATCACAAAGTTTGAAAAGCCAATAAATAGGGGTGCCTGGGCATTCAGTGGGTTAAGAGTCTGCCTTTTGCTCTCATCATGCTCTCAGGGTCATGATCTCTGGGTCCTTGGATCAAGCCCCATGTCAGGCCACATGCTCAGTGGCGAGTCTGCTTCCTCTCCCTCTGCCCCTCACCCCTGCTCATGCTCACTCACTCTCTCTCCCCCCTGCAAATAAATAAATAAAAATCTCATTTTTTTTTTTAAAGCCAGTAGTCAACAAGTCTGTTCAAAGTCCTTGTTCTGCAAACAATTTATGCACTATAAAGAATACATGGCCTTTGGTTAAACTTTTTCTAAATTTGTGGAAATTGTTGTGCAAAACCATTTGGGTATGACTTAATTTTAAGACGATCAAAATAGGCTTAAAATTTTAATATGTAATAGGATTTTGAAAATGAAACTAATTCTTAAGATATAGGCAATAAATTTTGGTATATTATGCACCGCTTATATATTCTGGTGAAAAGTTAAATAAATAAATTATAATAGAAAAATAACTATTTCACTTGACAAGTTTTAATTATAATAACCTACAATTTCATTATAGTTAGCCTCACTTTGCAATAGTTTTATTCTCATAATAGCATCTCTGAAGGGCCCCACTATAGTATGCTCATGCCCTAATTCATTACCATGTAATTCTAGGTTTTCTGGTCAATCTGTCCTCCTAATTATTTCATTAATGATTCATTCTTTGATGATTATTTTACATGTTTAATTACTACCAACAATTTTGAAAGTAACAGTAAGAAGACGTTAATCCTATGTAATAAAAATGTGATGCCTAAGAAGTCATGAGGGTAAAAGTTCACCTGTGGGTGATGATGAGCGAGTATAAATGGAAAGAAGTGAGGTTCAATTTACTATTCTGTTTGAAATTCAGGCATGCCACAAGTTAATACTACCGTAGTTGCATGTTTCTCCCACTAAGGAAAAGAAATAAAAGAAGACTGTGTGAAATTGGCTCTGTGGACCATTCTTGGCATGGTTACCAAATATTTTAAAGATGAAGCAACCCTCTGGAAAGATTTAGAAAAGACCAGTGAAGTTAGTAATTCTACAGGATGAATATTTGTTGAAATAATGCCATTGATATAAGAATTTCAACCCTGTTCTATACATTTAATATATCTTTCACATTTCTGTATACTGCTTTGCAGTTTAAAATTTGTCCACTTTTACAGAATGGGAATTGTGGCTTAGAAGGGTGCCTGGGTGGCTCAGTGGGTTAAAGCCTCTGCCTTCAGCTCAGGTCATGATCTCAGGATCCTGGGATCCAGCCTAGCATCCGGCTCTCTGCTGAGTGGGGAGCCTGCTTCCCCCCCTCTCTCTGCCTGCCTTTGCCTACTTGTGATCTCTCTCTCTGTCAAATAAATAAATAAAATCTTTTTTAAAAAATCTATAAAAAAAATAGGAATTGTGGCTTAAGTAGCCTGAATAAGATGACCTTGGCTTTAAGAAAGGGAGCCTCTAACACAATCTAGCTCTTCTGACTAATTATCTTTTTCACTACACAATATAACTCTGAATAATCATTCCATTTAAAATTTTTGGTCGCTTTTTTGGTGGTGAGTTCTGATGCTACTTAGTTTTGAGTGTTATTGTCTCCAAGTATCTTCTCTTTTCATGAGTGCTAATGGTAATTCTCATGCAGATTTAGTTTACTAATTCAACTAGAATTTATTTTATGACTTCATAGTGCTCCTACCAAACTTAGATACAAGTATACATTTTCAAATTACAAAGGTGCGCTGTTATTTTTCTTTATCCATTTTTTAAACTGCTGTATCAGGATATAATTCACATATCATTCAATTCACTCATGTAAAGTATAAAATTCAGTGGACTCTGGTGTATTCAAATATATTTGATACCATCACCACAATCAAATTTAGAACATTTTCATCATTTCAAAAGAAATGCTGTGTCCATTATGTCCATAAGATATCCCTCCACTTTCTCCTACCCCTCTTCCAGTTCTAAGCAACCACTATTTTTTCTGCCTCTGTAGACTTAAATGACTAATCTAGACATTTCTTATGGATGGAATAATATAGTATGTGGTCCTCCCGGACTTCTGCCTGGTTTCTTTTACTTAGCACAATTTTTTCACAATTTATTTATGTCGTATGCATTAGTATTTCATTTGTTTTTATGGTTGAAAGTATTCCATAATCGTAATATTCCATTATATTCAATATTCCATCCCAATAATATCCCTTATATATAAGTATCACACACACACACATACATATACATACTGCATTTGACTATCCTTTCGTCAGTTGATGGATATTTGGGTTGTTTACACATTTTAGCACAATTAATAATACATGGACAATGCTATTATAAACATTCATGTACAAGTTTTGCATGGACGTATTTTTATTTCTTTGGGCTATATACGTAGAAGTAGAATTAGTGGGAAATATGGTGACTCTATGTTTTTGTTTTTTTTTTTTTTTTTTTGGTGACTCTATGTTTATTGATTTGAGAAACTTTCTGTTTTCAAAGCAGTTGTACCATTTTACATCGCTACTACCAATGTATAAGGGTGGCAGTTTCTCATCAACACTTATTATTCTCTGACTTGAGATCTAGCCATCCTAGTGGTTATGATAGATACCTCATTATGGTCTTGATTTGCATTTTTCTTTGATGTTGATATTGAACATTTCTTTATGTGCTTATTGGACATTTCTATATAGTCCCTGAAGATATGTCTATTCATATATTTTGACCATTAAAAATTGAGTTCTAATAATTCTTGGTGCAAGTCACTTTATCAGACCTATGATTTGCAAATATCTTCTTCCATTCTGAGTTGTTTTTGCATTTTCTTGACAGAATCCTTTGAAGCACAAGAATTTTTAATTTTAATAAAGTCCTATGTATTTTTTTGGCCTGTGCTTTTGGTGTCATATCTAAAAATCCATTGCCAAATCCAAGATCATGACAATTTGCTTCTATGTTTTCTTCCAAGAGTTTTACTGCTTTAGCACTTACAGTTAAGTCATTGGTCTATTTTTGAGTTAATTTTTACATGTGGTGTAAGACAAGGGTCAAACTTCATTTTTATGCATGTGACTATCCAGTTGTCCCAGAACCATTATTGAAAGACTATTCTTTTGAATGATCTTGGCACCCTTGTTAAAAGTCAGTAGACTGTATACACAAATGGTCTTATTTCTGAAATTAATTTTTAATTTTGTTTTTGTTTTTATGTGCAAGATCATGTTGTCTAGAAATAGAAAAAGATAGTTTCCTTTTATCTTTTGGATCTGGATGCCTTTTTCTTGCCTAATTGTGTTGGATAGAATTTGCAGTCCAATCTTGAGGTGGCAGTAGCAGACATCCTTATCATTTATCTGATATAAGGAGAAAGTACATAGTCTTTCATTCATCAGTAAGTGTGATGTGAGCTAAGTTTTTTATACATGCCCTTATTCAGGTTAAGGAGGTTCCCTTCTATTCCCAGAATTTTTTTCTGCATTTATTGAGATAAATATGTATTTTTCTTGTCTTACTTCTACTGACATGACATATTACATTAATTGACTTTTGGATGATAATTCAGTCTTGGATTACTGGGATGCATTTCACTTGGTAATGCTGTATAATTTTTTTTTAATATGTTGTTGGATTTGGTTTTCTAGTATTGGGAATTTTTGCATCCACATTGGTAAGAGATATTGGTATAGCTTTCTTTTGTCACAGTATCTTCGTTTGGTTTTGGTGTCAGGGTATAACTGGCCTCATAAAATTAGTTGGGCATTTTCCCTCTTCTATTTTGTGAACGAGTTGGTGAATAACTGGAGTTCATTTTATAAATATTTGGTGAAAGCAGTGAAACCACTGGGGAGTGCTGTTCTTTATAGTTGGCTTTTCGGTGACTAATTCCTTTACTTATTATATAGGTCTATTCAGATTCTCTACTTCTTATGTTGCTTTTGGTTAGTTGTGTCTACCTAGAAGTTTTCCATTTCATTGAAATTGTCTAATTTGTTCATTTCAGATTCTAATAATTTGAGTCTTCTCTCTGTCTCTGCCCCTGTCTCTCTCTTTTTGTTTTTTTATTTTGTTTCATTGTCAGTCTCACTAAAAGTTTATCCACTTTATTGATCTTTCAAAGAACCAATTTTGGTATTTTGGTTTTATTGATAGTCTCTCTTGTTTTACTTTTCTCTATTTTTTTTTTTTTTTTGCTTGCTTTGAGTTTAGTTAGTTGTTTTCCAGTATCTTATAGTGGAAAGTTAGATTACTGATGTGAATAAGATCTTTCTTCTTTTTGAATATATGCATAAACAGCTATAAATTTATCACTATGTACTAAATCCCATTAGTTTTAGTATGCTTTTGTCTTCATTTCCATTCATCTTATTTACCCATATTCTTTTTGATTTCTGTATTAAATAGTTACTTAGGAACATATGGTTTAATATTCATATATTTGTGAATTTCACAAATAAAGTTTTTCCCAGTTTTATTTCATTTGGGTCAGAATGGTTAGTATTATTTCATCTTTTAAATTTGTTGATGCTTGCTTTATGACCTAGAATATAGTCTATCCTGGAGAATGTTTCATCTGCATTTAGGATGTATATGTATTCAGCTATTGGTGGTGTGGTGTTCTATAGATAATAAGTCCAGTTGGTTTGTAATTTGTCTTCTGTTTCCTTGTTGATCTTCTATCTCATTTTTCTATTTATTATCTATTATTGAAAATAGGATATTGTGTTATCTGCTAGTATTGCTGCATTTGCTATTTTTTCTCCCTTCATTTTTTTTCTGTGTGTATTTTGTTGTTATGTTAATAGTTGTATGTATATTTATAATTGTCATGTATAGACCCTTTCTCCTTGCAAAATATCTTTTTTCACGCATTGTGCAATTTATTGTCCTAACATCTATTTTGTCTGATATTAGTGTAGCTACTCTAGCTTTTTTTGTTTGCATGATAATACTTTTTCACATTCTTTTAGTTTTAATGTATTTGTATGTGTACAAGTAAATTTGTAGATAATATACAGACACTTTCTTCTTTAAAAAATTCAGACTGATAGTCTCTGTACTCTTATTGATTTTCTAAATCATTTACAGTTAATATTAGATTTGTCTGCCATTTTACTTTTTGCTTGCTATGTGTCTGATACTTTTTTTCCCCTGTATTTCCTCTTTACTGCTTTCTCTTGTAGTAAGTAAATATTTTATATTGTAACATTTTAATCTCTTTAATGATTTTTCTCTACATTTTTTTTCTCTACATGTTTTGAGTTATTTCTTAAATAGTTGCTCAAGAGTTTACCATGTATATCTTAACTTATCAGGATCAGCTTCAGATTTATACTAACCTAATTCCAGTGAGATAGAAAAA
The DNA here is from genome assembly GCA_028646535.1 of Procyon lotor. Classification (NCBI taxonomy): domain Eukaryota; kingdom Metazoa; phylum Chordata; class Mammalia; order Carnivora; family Procyonidae; genus Procyon; species Procyon lotor. Next base: position 78,346,751 of record CM053610.1, on the reverse strand, counting down.
TGTTACTCCTATATAGTTCTATTCCTTTTAATCCCTTTTTCCATTATTGTTACACATATTTATAATTGTACAAATTTAAAAGTACATTTTTATGCCTAATACACTATAATTTCAAGTCTTTATAATAATTGAAAGAAGAAAAGAGAAGACATTATTAATTTTATTTTTCCTTGTTGATTCTTTTTATTTGTCCTTGTGGACCCAAGTAACAGTCTGTAGTTATTTCTTTAGCCTAGCTTTGCTCCCACCAACATGTTTTTGCTTCCTTAGTAGCAAATATTACATTTGTGGGTGCTCTCAGCACAATATTTGTATTATTTTATATAATTGCTCTCTATATAATATTGTTATATATAATTGATTTTTAAATCAATTGAAGAAAGATGAAAAGTATGCATTTATACTATCCTTTATAATCATATCACTAAAATCATAATGGTTATTTGCTTATTCATGTTAATTTTAATTGTTTTCTGGTCTCTTGCTTTCAGCCTAAAACATTTTCTTTAATATTTATCATAAGACAGGTCTGTTAGTGACAAATTATCTCAGTTTTTGTTTTTCTAGAATCATTATTTTCTTAGCCCTTTTAAAAAGTTAGCTTTACTAGGGGTGCCTGGGTGGTTCAGTGGGTTAAGCCTCTGCCTTTGGCTCAGGTCATGAACTCAGGTTCCTGGGATGGAGCCCCAGTGGTTTAAGCTGCCTTCAGCTCAGGTCATGATCTCATGGTCCTGGGATCCAGCGCAGTGGGTTACGCTGCCTTCGACTCAGGTCATGATCTCAGGGTCCTGGGATCCAGCCCTGCATCGGGCTCTTTGCTTGGCGGGGAGCCTGCTTCCCCCACTCTCTCTGCCTACTTGTGATCTCTCTGTCTGTCAAATAAATAAATAAAATCTTTAAAAAAAATAGCTTTACTAGATATAGAGTTATTTGTTATTGGGTTTTTTTTCCCCTTGAACACTTTGAATATATCCGTCTACCACCTCTGGATTCCATTGTTTTCACTGGGTCAGCTCTTTATTGTAGTTCCTTTGTAAATGATAAGTCCTTTTTATCTTTCTACTTTCAAGATTTTTCTTATCTTTTGTGTCAGTATCTTTACTATGATGAAGCTACTTGTGGATCCTTTTGCATTTATCCTGTTTGTTGAGCTTCCTGGATATGAAGTTATTATTTCTCAAAAATGTGGTAAGTTTTCAGTAATAATTTCTTTGAATACTTTTTTTTGCTCCTTTTTTTCCTCCTCTGTTTGTATTTGCATTATATGCTAATCTATTGGTTTCAACAAAGCCCTGCAGTATAAACTGTTACATAGACTTAAGCAATGGAATTTGGACTCCTTTGAAGTGATAGTTCTGATGTTAGTTTTTGAGTTATTTTGACCACAAGCAGATTTTTCTGAGTTCTCCCCTTCTCTGAGTGTCTAGGGAAAACAGACCAGCCTACAATTTAGCCTTTATGTCCAAGAAACCCACCAGGCTCTTCCCAGTTATTTTTTACTACAACTTCCACTGTTTTTGAAAGTGCCCATAAATTTGAATTTCTCCATGGTTTGGAATGAAGTCAGTTCTTTTGGGAGACTTTGGAACCTATCTGTTTAACACCTACTTCTCTTACAAGGTAAAAATTTATGAACCGCTGCTCTGAAGTTTGCATGGAACTAATGGCATTCTTGAGTGATACGTCTACTTTAGTATCATGTTTGTTGTAGGGTGGGATTGTACGTTCAGGTCTTCTTGACTTCTGTCTCCTATAATGGAATCACTGACTCATGAGCTCGGGCAAGAGTGATTGGGGCCACATTATTCTCAGCACTGAGCAAAAGGTAGTTTGGGAGATGAGAAATACTGACACACTACCCTTCTTGGGAAAATAGGCCTCCAACTGCGATCTGGGGGCAGATGGAGTCCTGTGTTCTTGGCTAAACTAGTCTAGAGTGTAATTTCCATCTCATCTCAGTCAAATACCATATATTATAATAGTTCTTACTGAATTTTAGTAGATTTTCTTGAATAAATGCTTTTTTTTTTTTTTTAAGATTTTGTTTATTTGAGAGAGAGCAAGAGATTTCACAGAGGGAGAGGAAATAGGGGAGGGGCAAGCAGAACCCCGCTGAACAGGGAACCTGCTGTGGGACTCTGTCCCAGGACTCTGAGATCATGAGCTTAGTCACTGCTTAACTGACTGAGCCATCAGGTACCCCTTGAAATAATGCTTTTTATTTACATTATTTTTGGGGGATATTTCAAGATTTTAAAATACTTTAAAATAATTTTCACCAGGTTTGCTGGGGATAAGTCCCCAACTACCATAAGATCCCGCAGTCTTCCTTCTGGATATATATCCAAAGGAAATGAAAACAAGATACTGAGGAGATAACTGTATTCTCATGTTCATTGCAGGTTCATTCACAATAGTTAAGATACAGAAATAAGTTAAGTGTCTATCAATGGTTAAATGGGTGAAGAAGATACAGTGTGTATGTGTGTGGGTATATATGTATGAATATTATTCAGCCTTGAGAAAGAAAGAAATCCTTTTTGCTATAACATGGATGGACTTTAAAGGCATTGTGCTGAGTATAATAAGCTGGATGAAGAAAGGCAAATACTGAAGGGTATCACTTATATGTGGAATCTTAAAAAAAAAAAAAAAATTATAGACACCAAAAGTAGAAGAGTGGTTGCCAAGGACTGGGAGTGGAGGGAATAGGGAGAGGTTTATAAAGAGTACAGACTTTTCAGCTATGACATCGTAAGTCTGAAGATCTGATGTATAACATGGTGATTGTAACTGATAGCAGTGTATTGTATAACTGAAATTTCCTGAGCAAGTAGAACTTAAGTGTTCTAAAAATATTAAATTTGAGGTGATGAATGTATAAATTTACCAGATAAGAGAATCCTTTCACAATATAAATGTATATCATCATCATCATGTACAATTTAAATATCTTACTATTTTGTCAATTATACCTCAAAAAAATAAAAAAAATCTTAGGAATAAAACTGTCTAAGGAGATGAAATATCTGTACTCTAAAACTATAAGACATTGATGAAAGTAATTGAAATAATCACAATTAAATGGGAAGATATCTCATGTTAATGGATTGGAAGGATTATTATTGTTAAAATGCCCATACTACCCAGAGTGATCTACAGATTAATACAATCCCTATCAAAATTCCAATGGCACTTTTCTACTTTTCACAGAAATAGAAAAAACAATTCTAAAATTTTATGGAACTATAAAAGAATCTGAATAGCCAAAAACGATCTTTAAAAAGAAGAAAAAAGAGAAATTAAACTTCCTGATTTCAAACTACATTATAAAGCTATAGTAATCATAACAGTGCGATATTGGCATTAAGGCAGACACAAAAAACAATGAAACAGAACAGAGAGCACATATGTAATCACCTAATTTTTGATAAGCATGCCATGAATACACAATGGGGACAAACATGCCATGAATATACAATAAATGGGTGGGAAAACTGGACAGCTACATGTAAAAGAATGAAATTAGACCCTTATCCTACACCATACGCAAAAATTAACTTGAAATGGATTAAAGATTTAAATGTAAGACCTGAAACCATAGAACTCCTAGAAGGAAATAGGGAAAACTCCTTGATACTGATCTTAGCAATGAGTTTTTGGACATAATACTAAAAGCAGAGGCAACAAAAGCAGAAATAAACATGTGGGATTATATCAAACTAAAATCTCTGCACATCAAAGGGAACAAGCAACCAAATGAAGTCAGCCTATAGAATGGGAGAATAATAATTGAAACCATATATTGATGAGATTAATACTGAAAACGCATAAGAGGGGTACCTAGGTGGCTCAGTCAGTTCAGCATCTGTGTTCAGCTCAGGTCATGATCCCAGGATCCTGTGATCGAGCCCCGCATCAAGCTCCCTGCTGCTCCCCCCGTTTGTGTGCTCTCTCTCTTTCTCTCTCTCTCTCTCTGTCGGATAAATAATAAAAAAAATAAAAACACATAAGAAACTTGTATAACGCAATAGCCAAAACCAAACAATCAGATTAAAAAATGGACAGAGGATTTGAATAGACATTTTTTCCAAAGAAGAGGTACAGATGGCAAGCAGGTACATAAAAAGATGCTTAACATCACTAATTATCAATGAAATGCAAATCAAAACCATGGTAAAATATCACCTCACACCTGTTAGGATGGCTATAATTGAAAAGACAAGGGATAGCAAATTTTAGTAAGGATGTGAAAGAAAAAGAACCTTTGTACACTGTTGGTGGGAATGTAAATTGGTACATTAATTACTTAACACTAACTTCCTCCCAAAATTAAACAGAACTACCTTGTGATCCACTAATCTCATTCTGGGTCCATATCCAAAGGAAATCAAATCGATATCTCAAAGACACATCTATACTGCCATATTCATTGCAGCTTTATTTATAATAGCCAAGACATGGAAATAACCTGTCTGTTAGTGAATGAAATGATCAAGAAAATATTATATACACATTCTCTCTCTCTGTCCCACTTTCTCTCCCCCCCTTCTGTGTCTCTGTCTCTCTCTCTCATACACACGCACACATACGGGAATATTATTCAGCCATTAAAAAAAATTAAGGAAATATGAGGTATTTGGCTAGCTTAGTCAATAGAGCATGCAACTCTTAATCTCAAGGTCATGAATTCAAGTTCCACACTGGGTGTAGGGCTTACTTAATTAAAAAAAAATAAATTCTATCATGTGTGAGCATGGATGAACCTAGAGTATATTACTCTAGTAAATTAGGTACAGAGAGACAAATACCGTATGATTTTACTTATGTAGAATCTTAAAAGAAAAGTTGAATTCACAAAAGTAGAGAATAGTATGGTAGTTGCCCCGGACTATGGGGTAGGAAAAGTGGGGAGAAATTGGTCAAAGGGTACAGGCTCTCAGTTATAAGATGAAAAAGGTTAAAATTAAACTCAATAATATTATATACTTGAAATTTGCTCAAAGAGTAAACCTTAAGTATTCTCACCACACACATACAAAGTGATAACTAAGTGAGGTGATGGTTGTGTTAATTAGCTTGATTATGGCAATCATTTTGCAATGTATGCATATATCAAACCATTGCATTTTGCAACTTAAAAATGTACAATTTCTGTCAATTATATCTCACTAAGTATGGGGGGAAACATAATGAGGAAAGCAGTTAGAACATAGCCTTCAAAAGTTGTTCCTGAAGTTTCTTTAAATTTTAATATTACTCATTAATTTCTCATTCAAAAATCTAATGTATATATGCTTCACCACTATTAATAAAAATTTCACACTAAAAAAAAGACATGGAGGAAATTTAAATGCAAGAATATGACATTCTGAAAAAGGAAAAATTACAGGACTATAAAAACGTCATTGGTTGCCTGCTAGATATTTGCAGAGATGGTAGAACAGAGGAGTGAATATATGGAGTATGGGAGAAAATTATGGCGGTGAGATTGTTCTCTATTTATTTTATATATTTTACATATATATTTATTTTACATATACACATATGTATACATATATGTGTGTGTGTGTGTCTGTCTGTCTGTGTTTTATCTGAGAGAAATAGAGAGTGAGCAAGAGAGGCCAAGCTAGGAGGACAGGCAGAAGGAGCAGATTCCTGCAGGGAGCCTGAGGCAGGGCTCAATCCCAGGACCCTAGAATCATGACCTGAGCCAAAGGCAGACACTAAACTGGGTAAGCCGCCCAGGCGCCATTTCTCTATTTCTTATAATGATGGTTACATGACATTATGCATTTGTCAACAATTTATAGAACCACAGAACCTAAAGATTGAACTCTAATGTATAAACTGTGAGCTTAAGTTAATATAAATTCATCAGTATGGTTTCATCACTTGTAAAAAATGTACCACACTAATTCAAGATCCTAATAGTAAGGGAAACTGAGTTGGGTATGAAGTAGAAGTATGTAGGAACTTGCTGTATTTTTTTTTTTACATTTCTCTATTTTTATAAATTAATGCTTTATAACATATGATATTGAATAAGGATACCTGGTTTTGTTGTTTTTTAATTTGTTTTGTTTTTATTATGTTCACTTAGCCAACATATAGTACATCATTAGTTTTTGATCCAGTAGTTGCGTATAATGCCCAGTGTTCATCACAACACATGCCCTCCTTAATACCCATCAATTGTCTACCCCATTTCCCCAACCCCCATCCTTCTGTAACGCTCAGTTTGTTTCTAGGAGTCCAGAGTCTCTCATGGTTTGCCTCTTTCTCTGATTTCTTCCTCTTCACTATTTTCTGAACAATTTTCTGCTAACCTAAAACTTTTCTAAAAACAAGTCTAACTGTTAAAATTTGAAAAAAAAATGCATATTTAAGAATATCTAAGAGATGAGAAAATAATGAAGTAGACTTCCAAAGAGCCTTATGGCTAAGGCAAAGTCTCTTTACCTGATCTTTTTGTTTACATTGTAACTTCATCTTTGTCTTGCAAGAGAAAGTCTGAGTAAAAAAGACAAAAAAAACATAGCTCAGTACCTTTTCCGAGATTATGAAAGCCTTATCTTTGACTTTTTTACCATTCTCCACAACAGAAGTCACTGCTACTAAGAAGAGATGATTCTAACAAAGATATTTATATGACTTTATAATTTTAGTGAGTGGAGGTGGAGGGTATAATGAAGAAAAATGTAGGATTAGCATTATGCTTCATTTTCTATATAATGACTAAATTTTTTTTAAAAAGCACATAGACGATGGTACGCAATAGGAAAATATTCATACTCACTTGGATAGCATTTGCTGACAAAATTAAGTAGTTAACTCAATATGTAACTTTTCAATAGCCTGCTATGTTATGATATAAACAGCTTTAATGCGTGTTTTCCTTTTATGGCCTGTAAATTTGCTAAATGTAATCCCATATATTCTCTTCTTAGTATCTAATAATCTGTCAGTTAAGTGTATGAACATTTCATTCAGATCAACGGTTTCAATGTAATTTACATATATTGTGGACAATTTTGTTTTCCTTACAGAAGTACTCTTAAACACAATTACTCTGTAAAAGATATGCTATAGTAACATTTGGTAATATAGTAGTTTAAAAACCACCATATAGCAAGCAGTGATTCTTTCTAAGAAACATATGTACACTTATTGAAGTAATGAAATTAGAATTCCACTAAGTTGCTATCTACTCCTTGGAGAAAAATGCTTTAAGGAATTTTTTCCCTCCCTCTTGAATTCATCTGATGACCCTGAAAATGAATAGTCCCATCCAAATAGCTTGTCATTCTCAGGATGATATGATAACTAACATTGTCTATTCTCATTTTTTTTTTTTTTATCTTCCTACCATAAAATTACTTCTCCCACTGATATATGGTCTTCTTTCCATCTTCTAATAGATTTGGGATCCTAGTTAACAACCACCCACTTTAGTTAAACTGTTATGGTTTTGCAAAGTCCGCATATGCTTTTGGGGAGCTACAGTTTATCACTATGACAAACTATAAGATTTTTTCTCTAATCCCAAACTAGCCATTCAGTTCCTCTATTCTGTTCATAAATTAAGTGATCAGAATAAAAGTGTGGCCAGCCATATCTGTAGGCAACATTATCAGCAAAATGATGCTGGGAATTGTATGCTTCATGGGAGCATGTTTGAATGCATCTTATAGTCAGTGTAATTGAATTTTACTGCCTGCAGTTTACTGCCTATCTTTAAATTATGTAGGTCCATTACCCCTAAAAGTATTTCCAACTTTAGCTGTAGCATATCCTTATTAAAACTCATAATTGTGTGCTCATTTTACTATATTCTTGAACGTTTATTATTGTAGTTAGTGTAATATCTCGGTCTGCAGCATGTCACATCCTATTTGCTGTTGACAGGTCCACGTATCATATAACTTAAAGTGCTTATTTCCATTATATAGTTCTTACTTAGTCTTGCATGTGAGTGTCATTGATTACATATTGATTTTGGATTCTTTTTTAAGCAGGTTTTCTGGGAAAACTTTTGGTTTTCGCATGGGAAAACCTAATCTATACAGATTAATTTTGATCTCTGAAAAATTATTCAAATTATAAGACAAAATATGAACCATACCTTGAGAGGGCAAAGAAACTTAAATAAAGGAACCTCTGTGGAGGAAGAAATGTGAAGCAATTATGTTGGAAATTAATGTTTAAAAAATAAGCTGATAAAAAATAGTGTGCTGAGTTATTAAGAAAATTTTCTTTTGAGTTTCCTAATATCTATAGTACTTTTGATTTCATTTAGTGACTCAGGTGGTATATGAATTTATAAATGATTTCTAGAACAGGTTTCAAAAAATACAGATCTATAGGGGCCCTTGGGTGGCTCAGTTGGTTGAATGTCTGATTCTTGGTTTCAGCTCAGGTCATGGTCTCAGACTTTTGATATTGAGCCCCGTGTTGGGCTCCAAGCACAGCAAGGTGCGTTTCTCTACTGAAGTTTCTCTCTCCCTCTTCCTCTGCTCCTCCCCTTACTTGTTTGCACCCTCTCTTTCTAAAATAAGTAAATCTTTTTTTCTCCAAAGACGTTTATTTTATTTTTTCAGTGTTACAAGATTAATTGTTCATGCACCACACTCAATGCTCCATGCAATACGTGCCCTCCTCAATACCCACCACTAGGCTTTCCTAACCCCCTACCCTACAAAATAAAGTAAATCTTTAAAATAGATTGATCAACCAATCAATCAGTCTATAAATACATTGCTTATTTGAAAACTTGAGTCAAGTTAATATGTGGTGGTAGGAATTCTCATTCTACAGCTGGACTGATAAAACTTGCCAAACTGTAATTCTCCATCCTGTGTGTTCTTGAGTAAATCACATGATTTTTCTGGCCTCTGTCCTAAGTTCTAAAATGAGGAACATAGTAGCTCTGTTGATTCAGATGCCCATGAGATGCCCTGCCCTGATATGTTCTGCTGGAGTGCATTTATCAGTTTGTGGGTATGCTTATTCCACATTGGTGCTGTTGGTGCTTGGGTGTTTTCCCTAGTAGTTTACACTTGAACCTTAAAGAACATTTGGAAACAGAGGAATATACTCAGGAAATTGAGGCTACCTCACTTGAGATATCTGGATAGTATACCTATCCTCCCCTTCTCTTCCTCCTACCTGAAAACTCCTTCCCTAGGGTCATAGACAATTACTAGATGGAAACCAAAGCTCTACTCCTTTGACCCAAAATAGAATAAAGTCTTTGGAGTGATTAACCCTCAAGTTCCCTTGGGTTGAGGTAGTTAGGTCTCTACTGAATCCAACTTGCATATGAATAACTCTTGTGTTTCCTATCCTGATTTCTCTTGCCCTTAGGGGTTGCTCAGAGAGCATGACCTCAATAACTCACAGATTCCTTTATCTACTTCTTGGGTCCTACTTCTGGGGGAATCACCCTAATTTACCTATCTTCATGGGTTATTATAAACATTAACTTAATTCATTTAAAACCTCTAGAACTATGCATGCCACATTGTAAACACTCAGTGTTAACTATGATTTTAATTATTGATATTGCTTAAAGAGGGGAAAACCATATGTGATTTAAAGAAGTTTAGTTTAATTTGGTCTGTAGGAGATCGTGAAGATAAAAATTATATACAGGCAACTCCAGTGAAATGAATAATCTGTTAATGAATTATTAATCATCACTTTATTAAATGGCCAATATAAAATGTTTCTTGGACTACATAGATACATATTACTTTTCTTCAAGTCTAGAGTGAGCTGATGAAAAAAAAAGTCTTAATGACAAGAAAACTTAGTAGAACATTGTCTGCAAACAGTGTGATGAAACTTAGGCTTAGGAAATAATTGTTTTAATAATGATTGGGCTTTTTTGTCTCATTTTTCTTTGGTTTTTTGTTCATTTGCTTCTTAAATTCCACATATGAATAAAATTATATGGTATTTGTCTTTCTCTGACTGACTTATTTAGTCTCTTAAATATTGAGAACAATTGCTTGCCACAGGGGAGGTGGAAGGGGGGATGGGTGAAATAGGTGAAGGGAATTAAGAGTACACTTGTGATCTGCATTATAATGTACAAAATTGTTGAATCACTGTATTGTACACCTGAAACTAATATAACACTATATGTTAATTATACTGGGATTTAAAAAGTAAATAAATTTGAAAAAAAGAATATTGGTTGGTGGAAGTCTATCTATATTAATTAGTATGTTATTCTTAACTATGTATCAGATTAATTCTATCATCATACAAAGTATAAACAAATTTATATCCATATAATAAAGAATGGGGAGAAAAATGGACTGAAAAGCACAAGTTGAAAACCTTTTGTCTATTTCTTACACTAAGATAAAAGAAATAGAAAGATGTGGAAGATGACTAGTTCGTAACCTAATGCTTTTAAGAAAACTCATCCATAGAAGATTCAAGCAGGGGTGCCTGGGTGGCTTATGTGGTTAAGTATCCCACTCTTGGTTTCGACTCAGGTCATGATCTCGTGGGTTGTGGGATCCAGCCCTGCATCAGGCTCCACACCCAGCGGGGAGTCTGCTTGAGATTTTCTCCCTCTCTCTTTCCCTCTGCCCCTCCCACTTGTGTTCTCTTTCTCAAATATATAAATAAATCTGTTTTAAAAAGTTTCAAGCGTTAATGGAATGCTGTCTATTAGACTATCAATATTTTGTCAATGTGTAATAAGTTTCAATGTCAGAATTGAGTCAAAGTGTTCATTCCATGTTTTGTAAAAGGACAAGTGAAAATCAGGTAGTTGTCCATGTTTTAGCACTATTTATGTCAAAACTTGATAATTAAAAAATTATTTTATTTAACATCTGTTAAATGACAATATTCTCAGCTTCAAAAATAATTATTATTAAGTCAATATTTACCCATCCTTGGTGATGGTTGTACTCATTTGAGCATAGCTGAACACAAGACCATAAGCAAGTCTTAAAACAGAGGAACAGAATTTTTGTCTAAAAAGTAACAAAAGGGGATTAGCTACAAGGACAGCATAACCATTGTTCAGTAAAAGAAGCTGCCCAGATCTTCTTGGTGGACAATGCATAGAAGACTCAAAATTATGGAACATTGGTCCCCTAACCACTCTTTCCCATTCCTATTTCCTACCTAATTTGGCTTATGATCTTATATTTTAGGGGCAGAATTTGAAGAAATTGTTTATTTTTTTGTTTCATAGCAATTATAGTTCATGAAGTATAGCAGTATTTAACTGTGTACTAATACATATACATTTCCTAAAGGCAGATGTCATACACAAAGTTGATAATAATCATATAGTATTCTACTACAGGTAAATATCATTATCTTTTTGTTGGATATTCTTCTAGAGGTTCCATATACATATAGAAATTTTTAAAAGTGATATACCCGTATACTACTTATAAAAAATATGAATATTTACTTGTATAAATATTATAAAGTGTTCTTTGTCATTATATATTATCTTTGAAGTAAATCAAATGGTTTAATAGTTTTCCATTGTATAAATTCCTGGATTATCTAATTAACTTTTTAAGTTTATACAGAATCAAAATTCTCCTAATTATAAATATACTGGCAGTACAGATTATCATAACAACATCTTTACTTCTATTCAGTATATCAAAATGAATTTTCTTTCTGAGAGTTTTTCTTTTCTTCTTTCTTTCTTTCTTTTTTTTTTTTGTTTTTTGCTTAATCCTGCAATACACAGAAAGTACTTCCAATATAGCTAACTTATGTCCCTGTGAAAAAGAAGCCTACTAAGTAGAGTTTAATATTTGATATTTCTTTACAGTTCTTTTTATCTTTCATCTTGGGGCATATAGTCAAAATATTTTTGCTTAAGAAAATATTTTTTCTTGCTTATTTTTGCTTATGTGATAACATGATTCCCAAAGTCAGAACTTTATAAAAAAGTGTACAGTCTTCCAGATATATTTGAGAATGCCCATTTCAGTCCAACTTCATTCTCATTTGGGTATTTTTAAATCATTGATAAATTCACAACCAAAAGTTTTGATTGTGAGTAAAAGTAAATATGTTCTCATTTGTTTATTAACATTTAAATGCATCATCTTCAGTTTTACACACTCTCCTCTAGGACTTTTCATAATTTTCTTATTACTTTATGAGATCTCTTTCTTATATTTTTATTTACCTCCAGGTTTTTTATTTTACTTTCAATTTAATGGTGTTTCTGATCATCCTAAAAATATATATTCAAAACAATTACTCTTAATAACTTATTGCATGTTTTCAATGACATTTCTGTGAAATGTTTATAGGACTTATTGACAGTGGCTTTACAATGATGTGTTAGGGCAGGGGTAGGGAAAGGGACAGAGAATGAAGAGAGTATACAGAATCATCTATGACAAAGAATAGACACTGTGTTTGGGCCAGCCACTCTCAGGGAGGGCCTCCAGTGCTCAGACTTGGACAGTGGCAATAGGAGTAGAACTTGTTTCATAACAATCATCTTCATAAGTGTTGATGGTATTTTCCAGCTTCAAAAAAGTCTCTTTGATATTTACCTTCATTATTTAATAGTAAACAAGACAAGATGCTTAGAAATATCAGCTGAGGGGAACTTTGGGGAAGTGTTCTGAGTTTCTGGAAAAGATGGCTCTGTGGGATATTAAATGTTCTTTATGTGACATTATTGAAGGACATTATTTCCTAATTAAAGTAAAAACAAAAACATAATCTTATTTAGCTTTGCATATTACAACAGCACTACTGGGCACAGGCTGTATTTTTGCTTAAATATCATGGCTGTTTCTATTTCTAATGTTTCATTTATTTTTACCATTTCTGAGTTACTGCTTTTTTAGGTGTGAGTAACCAAATCTTAGAGTCTCTATGTTTTTATTTTGACAATTACTTGCGTTTATACTCACAAATGTTTTATCTTATTATGTTACCTGCTCTTTTTTTCTTTTTTTTAATGTCCAAACTATTTTCAGGTGATCAGTTTTAGGTGACATTACTTCACATCACTAAAAGGATTTTTTAAGTTAATTTAATTTTTTCAGTTCATCACACCCAGTGCTCCATGCAATACATGCCCTTTATATTACCCACCACCAGGCTCACCCATGCCCTCCTCCTCCCCTCCAAAACCCTCAGTTTGTTTCTCAGAGTCCACAGTCTCTCATGGTTCTCCTCCCCCTCCAATTTCCCCCAATTTGCTTTTCCTTTCCTTCCCCTAATGTCCTCCATGTTATTTCTTATGCTCTGCAAGTAAGTGAAACCATATAATTGACTTTCTCTGCTTGATTTATTTCACTCAGCATAATCTCCTCCAGTCCCGTCCATGTTGATACAAAAGTTGGGTATCCATCCTTTCTGATGGAGGTGTAATATTCCATTGTATATATGGACCATATATTCTTTATCCATTTGTCTATTAAAGGGCATCTTGGCTTTTTCCGCAGTTGACGAAAAGGATTTTTTAAAAATAAGCTTTTCATTTTAGAAAAGTGATTTATAAGATAGTTGTGAAGATAATGCAGAGACCCCATACATCTCACACCCAGTTTCTCCTAATATTAACATGTTATGAAAATATGTTGTCATAATTAATGAACCAGTATTAGTGTTATTATTAACTGAAGTTGATACATTATTCAGATCTCCTTACTTTTTACTGTTTTTTTTTTCTGTTCCAGGACACATTGCATTTAGCAGTCATGTCTCCTTAGGATCATCTTAACTGTGAGTTCTTCAGACTTCCTTTGTTTTTGATGATCTTGATAGTTTTGAGGAATATTAGCCAAATATTTTGTAGAATATACTGTAATTGAGATTTTTCTATTTTTTCCTACAATTGAGTTATTTGTTCTGAAGAGGAAACTAAGAGAGATTAAGTGCCTTTTTCATTACATAGTATCAGGAGTACCGAGTATTATTATAACTAATCACTGATAATACTAATCTTGATCATCTGACTGTAGGTAGTGTTTGTTCAGTAATTCTCCTGTAGAATTATTCTTTTTTTCTCCCATTTCATACTGTACTTTTATGAAGGAAGTCACTATGTGCAGCCTGCACTTTAAAAGAAGAGAGTTGTGCTATCTCCTTTTTGGGGGTGGTGTATATACATAAATTACTTGGAATTGTTCTGGATGGGAAATTTGACTTTTCTCCCCCATTTATTTATTTATTTATTCCATTATTTGTGTCAGTATGAACTCGTGAATATTTATCTTATACTTTGGGATATAATTCAATATGTTATTTATTCCATTGCTCAGACTGTTCAGCTTTGGCTATTGGGAGCTATTTCAGTTGGATCCTGTGTCACTTTCACATATCCCCATCATGTTGTTGTTGTTGTTTTTGTTAGTATTTTAAGTACCTCATTAATTTCTAGCATGAAAAATGCTCAAGGTTTATCTGTGTATTTTCTGTCCCAAAAAGCCATGGTTCTATTTTTTTTTTTTTTTTTCTGGAAAATGTTATCAACAACCAATAGATGGGTGTTAGATTTCTTTGTTACTCCTTGGGTATCAGTATTCAGTGTCCTCTTAGGTGACAATGCATGGAAACGTGTGTATACTAACCTGTGTATATATAGATATCTGTATACTTAGCCATCGATATCAATATTAAGCTAAATTAGTTCGTACTGATGTCTCCAGCTCTAATCCATTAACACATTTATCATTCTAGCCTTCTCCTCTTGTTTGCCTATCACCTCCAATAGTGAGAGATTGGTTCCCACCATCCATTATCCATTTATTTAGTTTTTTTTTTAATTCTGGTATACATGTATAGTGGTTTTGAAACTATTAACTTGTATCCCCATGGGGAAAAAAATCTTTATCAACTAGAGTTTAATGTTCCTGTACATTCGTGTGTGTGTGTGTGTGTTTAGAATTATAGTTTCCTCTGATTTATGAACTAATTTAGGTCAGCACCTTTTCTCTTATCTCCCACAGACGCTGTGATGTTGTTTCATACATCTGTAATACAATGAGATTCTTTTGTCAAAGGCTATATTCCATTCTGGGATCTCATGATAACATAAGTGGTTTTTTAAAAAATGTATGTACATTGAAGTTCACTCTGTGTTCTATGTATTTAGACAACTGCATTATGTCATGTATCAAACCATTAGTGTTATACATAATAGTTTCATGAGCTTAAAAATCTGTTTTACCTATTTAATGCTTTTCCTTCCCCAAATTGCTGTCAACCACTGATTTATCATCTCTGTGGTTTTACCTTTTCCAGAATGTTGTATAAATAGAAACATAAGTTATATAGCCTTTCAGGCTGCTCTTTACATGGTTTACTTCACTTTGTTTCTAGTTTCAGCTATGATTTTTGCAATGTTTATTTTTTTTATTTTTCACAATTTCATTAACAGTTGGAAAAACAAAGACAAACTTAGTTAAGTTTAGCTATTGGTTACCTTACATTTTTCAAAACTCACTTAAATTCGTTCTATGTAGAAATCAATTTTAGATGTAAATCAATTTTATTTTTTTAAGTAGGCTCCATGACCAGTGTGGAGCCCAGCATGGGGCTTGAACTCATAACCCTGAGATGAAGATCTTATTGAGATTAACAGTCAGATGCTCTCTTGATTAAGCCACCTAGACATCCCTAAACGTGAATAAAATTTTTAAATAAAATTAATCAGATTTTAAAAACTACATAAACTAATCTCTACCTTTTTTTATGAAATATAAGACACCTCATTTTAGCTTTTCAAATTTTATCTTCCTTTGTTTTTCCTGTTTTAATTGGTATAATATGGCATTTTAAGCCATATTTATATTTTAAAAAAATATAGGTGATAGTGATAGTAATATTAACAATGAGTGTATATATATATATATATATATACATATATATATACACATTTCCCAGAATATATGTATAGTCTTAAGTATGTTAAATTTTTATTTTTTGGATAATCTTTTCAGACAGTGCTTAAGATAATTTTAAGGTATTCCTTATGTCACATCTAGGTTTTTCGTTTTGTTGTTGTTGTTGTTTTGTTGTTTTTTTGGCAACCTAAAGATTTTGTAAGAATTTCTTCTGCAGCTTTGATTAAATTTGTTCTGTTTGCTGTTGATTTATTGATTATTCTCTTTATTGTTTTCAAAGATGTAAATTCAATCTACATCAGTATCTATCAAAGGAGAATCAGTTGCCAAGGATCAATACCTGCCCCCCCCAACAACTGTGTCCTACCTATATTTAGGTCTGATTCCTGCAAATCATCTCTTTAGTGGTAGGCATTTATTTTTATATCCCTTATCACCAGAAACAAAAATGGAATGGTCATTCTCACATAATCAGGTTTGTGTCAGACATTCTCTCCGTCTGTACCCTTGAAAAAAATTCTGAAAGTTTTTGAGATGTGAGGCATATTTTATCTTGGTTTTAACATGAAAGCATATGTTTTATTGTTCTTGAATTACTTTGCTAATTTCTGTGAAAATTTAAGAGATTGAGGTTCTTCAGTCTGTGGAATTGTTTCTCTGTGTATTCTGGAACCTCAAACCTGGTTTAGTTTTCTCTTCCTTTGGTCATTTTGATGAAAATTAATCTATTTTTCAGTCATATGAAATGATTCTGAATTATTAAAGAACATATGACATATGATAAATAATTTTTGATTAAAAATTATCAGGAGTATTATACAGAAAATTTAATTTATATATCTATGCTTTATTTCTACCCCCTTCCCTAACAAAAAGGGAGGTTGGGATCTATGATAAAGACTAATGTTTTACCTAACACTATTAATGTATGATACTTAATACAACACACATGGATTTTTATTTTTTTAAATGTAGCATTGGGCCCTATACAATATGTTATTTTTATTTGCTTATGATTGAAATAATAGAATAAATTATGAAATTCAGGGAAATTTAAGAGATAAGAACTTAAAAATTAAATGAGCTCCTCTGAGAAAAGAAAGGATATAACATAGTTATAATGTTTAATAATGTTGTATGATCATTTTTAGCATTTCCACTTGAGGCTAAGATACATTTGCATCAGTAATATTTTACAAATATGTTTCTTTAAGGGATAATAGTCCCCAATCCCAAAAGAGAAACTAAGATAAGAATTCACTAAGAAGCACTAATTGGACCCTTGAGTATAAAAATTCCATCTGTTTTTAAAGGACATTTGTGTGTTAGCAGCAGAGTATTTCTACTGTAAAAACATCTTAATTTTAAGAAAGGTATATAGAGCAAAATCCTTAATAGCCATTAGTTAATTACCCAGAATCCTCTCTGAACTATTTCAAAAAGCCTACCTTATAGAGCTAACGGTTGAAATTATAGCCCTGATGGTTCTTACATGCACATAGACACTGTGTGCATGTGTTAAGACACTGTGAAAATAAAAAGCATTAAAATATATTTAGCACAATTTAAATTACTATTTATATCTAGTTATAAATATTTAAACAAAAATATACCAAATATGTTGCATACCATGCATATGAAAACTATTTCCTTAAAGAGAAGATCTGGTCCATAAATTTGAATACTTGAGATATAAGTACGTTTGACTAGACACACACACACACACACACACACACACACACACTTTACTTTTAAAAAATTAGTTGCAGGATGTTATTTCTGCATGTATTTAAAGCTTCTGCTGTCTGGGCGCCTGGGTGGCTTAGTGGGTTAAATCCTCTGCCATTGGCTCAGGTCAGGGTCCTGAGATCCAGCCCCAAATCAGGCTCTTTGCTCAGCGGGGAGCCTGCTTCCCCCTTTCTCTGCTGCCTCTCTGCCTACTTATGATTTCTGTCTCTCTGTCAAATAAATAAAATCTTTTTAAAAAATAAATAAAGTTTCTGCTATCTTCTCATATCTTCTGTACTACCTTCCTTTCTCTGTGGTACCTTTTAGTAAAAATACTTAACTTCCAAGAAAAATTACATATATACACACGTATATATTTAACACATGTCCAGTTTATTGCTATTCATGTAATACCAAAAAGATGCAAGAAATTTATCTTTCCTGTTGTTTTCAATTTTTTTATTAATTATTGCCTGATTTTTCTTTCCAAGTTCTGTCTTTGATTTTATTTATTTTTTTTTAAGATTTTATTTATTTATTTGACAGAGAGATCACAAGTAGGCAGAGAGGCAGGCAGAGAGAGAGGGGGAAGCAGGCTCCCCGCCAGGACCCTGAGATCATGACCTGAGCTAAAGGCAGAGGCTTTAACCCACTGAACCACCCAGGAGCCCCATCTTTGATTGTATAATGACTTGTCATATTCATGAATTGCAAGTAAGTTTGAAATGTCCAAGAACTTTAATAAGTTAAACATCAACATCATTTTCATCAACAGAGCTCTCTTCAGCAGGGCAATCAGATTTGTTTTCAAATATCCATGTTCATTTCTACTTCTTTCTGCAAATGGAGTGGGGCAAATGAGTTTTCCAAATGAACTGCACTTTACCTTGGTAGCCACCTCCATATCCTAGTCTTTTAAATTTCACAACAATGACAAAAAGAGTATGAAGTTGAGGAAAGATTACTGTATCAGTACACGGATCAGTGCAGAGAAGATTTTAAAACACGATCCCCTATTTCTTTGACACACTCCCTTCCTTTTGGCAATCTAATTGAAATCTGGTCAGGCTTGTACTTACTTGGATTTCAACCAGTTATGTGACTCCTGAGGCTGAGTCATAAAAGGTAATGTAGTTTCTGCCTTGTTGGCTTGTAACATTCATGATTAAAGCCCTGAACCATGAAGTAAGACTAGCCTGAGTCTGCCATGCTGCAAGGAAGCATAGAGAAGTCACACAGAACTCTCAGCCCTATGTTCAAGTCATTCCAGCTCAGGTGCCACACATGGGAGTGAGCAAACATTCAAGGACATTACCATCCTTTGAATTTTATCAGCTGAAGCCCCAAATACTGTGGAGTAGAAAAAAGCCATCCCTGCTGTGTCCTGTTCAAACTCCAGTCCCCAGAAACAGCATAACAAATTAGGTGTTTTAAGCTGCTAAATTTTGATTAATTTGTTACACAGCAGTGCTAACTTTAAACAAATGCCATCTACTTGAAGCATGCTTTGAGAAATTTTAACCTATGCTATAGGCTAGTTGAAGGAAGGGCAAATTAAGCCAAGGATTTACTTACAAAGGAAAGGGGCCCCAAAATGAATGATCCTGATGCAGACTACATTAGAGTAGCAGACAGAAGTTATAAATGAGGGGATAATGGGGATGGGATGCTTGTGCTGGAGTTTAAGAAAAGCAATTTTAAGCTTACTGGCTATTCCTGAATATACATTTAGTGCTGGCACAAGACACAAAGCAATTTCCAACTTGCTTAGTTTTGGTCTGCATTCTTAGTAACATAATACACCCCTTACATGAGTGTCTAATAAGTTAATTTATGTTCCTTTGAAAAGCAGCCAAGTGACCCAACTCACTATACATTTGTAGATGGTTAAGAAGTAGAAACCTGTGAGCATAGTGATAATGGTCCTTCATGCATCTGCCATGGGGTATATCTTGCCATGTCCTTTCTAAAAGCAGTAACCCAGAAAAGAGCATGGTTTATTTATATTTTTAAAATATAATCCTGGATGTTCAGTGTAGGATAGTTTTAAGAAAAGCAAGAGTAGTATTGCAGAGTTCTCTTACAGTAGTTCAGGTGAGTAATGACAGTGCCTTAGACTAGGGAGGTCACAAGGGACAGAGCCTCACTTTATCTTGAAAATAACTGTAAGAATTATTGATAGATTGGGCTTGTGGTAGAAGTAGAAGAGAGTTATGCTTTTTTAATTTAATTTTCATTTATTTTATAATTTATCAGAGTGAACTTGTTTCATTTTGTTTGCATTTATTTGAATGTCTATGTATACATGTGTTTTTATCTTTGCTTTTCTTCCTGTTAAGGTGTTTTTCTTCTTTTATGATGTCTTTGATTTATGATCCTAAGATGTCTTCTGAGCAAATTAACTCTTCCACTTTAGTATATTTTGCCAATACTGTCCCATCTTGTCTTTCCCCTCTTACTTTTGTTTATGTTGTAATTAGATTGCTGTTTCAAAACTTAACATTTTAATTTGCAAGTATTAAGCTTTAGAAAATGCACAACTCTAAACATGTTAAGTCTCTAATCTAAAGCTAAATAAACAAACACTAGTGTGTACCCACTGAAATAATTATGTTTTCCACTCTCCCTAAATTTTAATAATTTTTAAAGCAAATAAACATAAACTAATGTCTCTAGGGGATAATTTATACCATAGGCTTTACTCAAAGCAAATTTGATTTCTGATTTCCCAAGAAT
The DNA here is from genome assembly GCA_028646535.1 of Procyon lotor. Classification (NCBI taxonomy): domain Eukaryota; kingdom Metazoa; phylum Chordata; class Mammalia; order Carnivora; family Procyonidae; genus Procyon; species Procyon lotor. The sequence continues at coordinate 78,326,421 of CM053610.1, read as the reverse complement.
GTTTGTACAACAAAAGATTGAATTACATGGAAATCCATACCTCTTTTTTTAATTTGCTTGCTTCCAAAACAAGCCTGTATGATCAACATCTGTTAAGCTATGTCAAATTCTTTCTTCATCCTGTGAATCTTTATTCTGTTTAGCTAAATGGATAAAGGATAGGCAGTAAATATAAATGATTCCTGTTTCAATTTTACCTGAATTTGAAAGATAAAGAGAAGAAGCAACTCATGTCTATAGCAGAACCTTTATCGGCTCCAAATTCCCAACCCAACAAAGACCTCTATCCATACAGAGGGCAGAACAGTTCTCTGCATTTGCTTGCATATGTCTAAGTGACTTTTACCTTCCTAAAGTGTATTCTACCTCAGTGACTGGTACGTGGCACTGTCAAAGATGTGTCTTGAGAGAATAAGTGAATCTCATCTCATGGTAGTAAGTTTTAAAATAACAGTTATATAAATACTTGATTATTCAAAATTACACTAATTGTTAGTAAAAGTCATTTGGTTGTTCAAAAGATTTGGTCAATTCAGAAATTATAGGGACCGTTGAAAGCTCAATCAAGGGGAATTGAGAGCTCAATCAGGGGAATATGATTTATTTTATGGTATAGATTCCTGCAATCTCTGGTGAACTACACAGGCATTAGAGAGAATGACATAATTTTTAAAGGTGTTATGAACAGAGTTTCAAGATACATTAAATTCATAAGAGCAAAGGGGAAAAATGGAGAGAATACAGTTATGTGTTTATATGGGAGATAACATGTATATATACAGGTTCCAATATATATTTGTTTTAAAAAATAGAAAAGAAAAAATTAAAAACTGAGCAGTGCTTACCCCAGAGAGAGAGGGAATAAGTGTCAGAGTAAAAGACTTCAATTTTTGCATTGTTTTTTATTTTATAATTACTGTACTCCTCCTTAATTCTTCTTTTGCTGCATGTACCGCTTAACAGAGTGGCATTTCATATTTCTAATTATGCCATCAAAATGCAAAAAAAGTAATGGGAGGATATGATTTTTTTTAAGCAGGGGAAGATTTAAGTTTGCTTTCTATACTACAAAGAAACTAAAATACACAAACGAAAACATTCATCATTTTGGCTTATCCTGTCATTGAACTTTTCATTTTTGTTTTATTATTTCACAAATAATGGCAGTTATTCCAGTACTTTGGTTTTTCCCATTATACTCAAAAATAACAGTGAGAGAAATTATTATTCACAAGTATGAAAACCTTTCTTAGCTCACAGGTCATACAAGAAGCAAACAGCTGGCTGGATTTGGCCCAACGGCTAGATTTTGCCAAATAAAGTATAGTAACAGCCCTTTTTTGGTAAAGAAGAAGCTAAAGCCTAGTTGTTCTTCCTCTGATAAATAGAAGGGAGGTGTGCATGTCTTGTTTAAAATGTTTATATGTAATTTAAAAAATAATAAGACAAGAAAGGTATTTATAATCTTTATCCTTCTTAAGTGGCTATCTTTTCTTCCATCCACTATCGATATAATTTTATAGAGTTATTACCACATAATGGATATACATACAGATTTGGCTTGTTCTTTACTTACCTAAAATTATGTTCCCTTATTGCAGTAGAGTATCATTAAATGCCAGTTAAATGTCATATAATGTATTATTAAATTGATAGAAGCAATTTACTTAAACACAGATACAGCAATAATTAGATGATCAGATTCAATTTTAAAATAGATATGCTGGGGCTCCTGGGTGGCTCAGTGGGTTAAAGCCTCTGCCTTCTGCTCAGGTCATGATCTCAGGGTCCTGGGATCGAGCCCCGCATAGGGCTCTCTGCTCCACAGGGAGCCTGCTTCCCCCTCTTTCTCTGCCTGCCTCTCTACCTACTTGTTATCTCTCTCTCTCTCTCTCTGTCAGATAAATAAATAAATAAAATATTTAAAAAATAATAATCAAATGGATATGCTCTAATGAATATCCTCAATTTTTTTACAGTTTTTGCCTTGGATCAGTTTTGACAAGAAAAGGTGCTAAATCAAAAGATAATGACATATATGTATATATGGTTATTAATAAGTTTTCTAAAATTGATCTTTAAGTTATTATGCTAATATATGTATCCCACCAGAAACAATTATTCTATATAGACATATTAAAATTTATTATGTTTTTAGTACTTCTTAAATGCACTGCTATCTCCTTTTTGTTTTAATTTGCATTTATTTTACCACAAAAAGGTACATTACCATTTTCAGAATTCCAGAGTTCATTTAACACATGTAAATTACATTTTCACATCCAGTGCTTTTTATCTACTTGATTATTGATATATTTTTATCAATATTTACAAGCCTTTTTTCATAAAGCCTATTTATAAGAGGTCTCTCAGAATTGCTATTAATGTTTGCTGGGACTTCCTTCCTTTTAAATTATATTTTTGATAAAGAGAAATCACTTTCATCTTATGTAGTCAATTGAGCCATTATTTTTTTTTATTTTTCCTTTTATCTTCACATCTAATAATTTTTGTTTCTCTAGCAATATAATAAACTTTTTTTTAAGAAGATTTTATTTTTTATTTAGAAAGAGAGAGCGAGCACACACATAAGTGGGGAGAGTGGCAGAGGGAGAGGGAGAGTCAGATTCCCCACTGATCAGGGAGCCTGATGTGGGCTCAATCCCAGGACCCTGGGATCCTGACCTGAGCCCAGGGCAGATGCTTAACTGACTGAGCACCCAGGTGTCCCTGATAAGCTTTCTGTTGGGCAACTTTTCTGTACTTCGGATGTTTACTTTTGCTTTTATATCCATCTGAAATTTAATGTTGATGATATGATATATTCATATATAAATATTTTGGAATTCATCTAAGCAATGAAAAACTGTATATGATTTTAGACCATGGAAATGACAAAGCTAAGAAGAAAAATTTGTAATCCTCTCCTGAAAAAAATAACTTGCAGCAGCTTTTGCTGACCCATTTCATCACAGAGCAGAGCACATTTCATGGCTGTCACTGATGCAGGCTATCATAAATATGGTACCCAAGGGGCTGCTTATTTGGTTTTGGGTCAGCAGACTATAGCAGAGTTTGAATTAGGCCTTTTCCTTCTGAAGGTGAAAATGGAGAGAGCATGCACAGTGAAGTCAGTATACATTGGTGGTTTACCAGTATGAAGCCAGGACCAGCAGCATCAGCATCTTATGGGAACTGTTAGAAATACAAATTCTTGGAGGCTACCCTAAACCTACTGAATTTGAAACTGCTAGGAGACCTAGTAATCTGTGTTCCACAAACACTTGAGGGTATTCTGATATACACTCAAGTTTGAGAGCCTGAGAACCATAGGTATACAAAACAGGACTTTATATTTGGTTTAATAGGTAAGCAGATCTTTCCTTTCTAATTTTCAGTTTTTATGTGTGCAAAGGTAATCTTATTGTCTATTAATTACAAGTTCTATTTTTAATTTTTGTGGAACCACGATGCTGTTTTCCACAATGGCTGTATTAATTTTTCCCATCAACATTTATAATGGTTCCCTTTACATCCTCACCAATACTTACCTCTTGTCTTCTTGATAGTGGTCATCCTAATAGGGATGAGATGATATCTTATTGTAGTTTTGATTTACATTTCCCTGATGATTAGTGATGTTGAGTATTTTTCATGTATCTATTGGCTACTTGTATTGATATTGATTTTTTCTTCGGAAAAAATATCTACTTAAGTCTTTTGCCCATTTTCAGTTGGATTTCTTACTTTTTGCTGATGAGCTATATGAGTTATTTTTTTTTTTTTTTAAAGATTTTATTTATTTGACAGAGAGAAACACAGCGAGAGAGGGAACACAAGCAGAGGGAATGGTAGCGGGAGAAGCAGGCTTCCTGCAGAGCAGAGAGCCCCATGCGGGGCTTGTTCCCAGACCCCTGGGATCTACCTGGGCGGAAGGCAGACGCTTAACGACTGAGCCACCCAGGCGCCCCTATATGAGTTATTTTTATATTTTGTATATTATCCCCATTATCAAATATATGGTTTGCAAATATATTCTCCCATTCTGTAGGTTGTCTCCAATATATTGTTTCCTTTGCTCTGCAAATCTCTCCAATTTGATGTTAATCTTTGTTTATTTTAGCTTTTGTTCCCTGTTGCTCTGATATCTTATCTAAGAAATCATTGCCAAGACTAATAATGTCTATGCTTATTTCTAGTTTTATGGCTTCAGGTTTTATGTTCAAGTGTTTAATAGATTTTGACTTAATTTTTGTATACCAATTTTTAATTGGTAAAATTCCATTCTACAAACAGATATCCAGTTTCCCAACTCAGTTTATTGAAGAGATTATCCTTTCACCACTGTGTATTTTTGGTGCCTTTGTAAAAAAATTAATTAATCTTATATGTATAGTTTTATTTCTGGGTTCTCTATTTTGTTTCCTTTTTCTGTGTTCCTGTTTTTATGCCAGTACCATACTGTTTTGATTACTACAGCTTCATAATATAGTTTGAATTCAGGACGTATAGTGCCTCTGCTTTGTTCTTTTTTAAGATTGCTTCAGTTATTTAGGGTCTTTGGTGGTTCCCTATAAATATTTGGATTTTTTTGTTCTATTTCTAGTCTTTGTCAAATCCAATGTTATCAAGCAATTCCCGTTTTCATTTAAAGGTTTTATTATTACTTAAAATAATTTTTGTATATGATTTAAGATAAGATTTCAAATTCATTCTTTTGCATGTGGATATTCAGTGTATCAATGCAATTTGTTGAAAACTGCCCTGTCCTTTCCCTAGGGAATAATCTTGGTACCCCTTTCGAAAATCATTTAACCATAGGTGTGAAGCTTTGTTTCTGTACTCACTATTTTATTCCATTGGTCTATCTAGAATAATTTCTATAGGTATATATGGTATAATTTCTTTTTTTTTTTTAAGATTTTATTTATTTATTTGATGGAGAGAGAGATCACGAGTAGGCAGAGAGGTAGGCAGAGAGAGAAGAGGAAGCAGGCTCCCCACTAAGCAGAGAGCCCCATGAGGGGCTCGATCCCAGAACCCTGAGATCATGACCTGAGCCGAAAGGCAGAGGCTTTAACCCACTGAGCCACCCAGGTGCCCCTATATCGTATAATTTCTTGATAATTATGATTAAAACTTTAAGAACCATAGTCTATGTAACTTCATAGCATTTGTTCAACTATTTCCTTGGAATAAATACCTAGAAATGGAATTGCCAGGTGAAAAGAATCCATGTTTATATATATATATTTCCAGGTATTATGAAATAATTACACTATTAGAATATAAGTTTATTTTTTATAAACTCATAATTGGTTGGATATTAACTATCAAACTTTTTAAACTTATTCCACTGGCTATGTTTTTTCCCTTTTTTCTGTTAGAATGTATGTAGCTATAAATATTATATATTACTTTTATTACATTATAAACATTTCTGTGTGTTCAGAATACTGAACTTGTGTTTAAAATGTTTTTTTGAGGAATAATCATGAACACTAATGATGGAAAAAAAAAATCACAGAAGCACCCATGCTGAAAAGATACATTATCTCAAAAAAAAAAAAAAAAAAAAGATACATTATCTCTTAAGGATGGAAAAAGAATCTAGTTGGACTCAAATTTCTCTCCATGCAGGAAGGCAATAAAAGATGAATGCAAAATTTGAGGTTAAAGATTGCTACTGAAGATATTTAAATCAGCTAAACCACCATTCTTCTACAAGCACCTCACAGATTATCTGACAGGCAAACACTCATTCAGTATGCCACCCACACACCAATTCTGGAAATACTGCTTATGAATATGAAATTAAATAATACTAAAAAGTATAACAGTGATAAAAAAGGACAATAAGCATTGGTACTACTAGTAAAGCATGGTATTGTCTAACTCCAAATTAGGGTGCAGTAAAAAATTAAAATTATAAGAGTTGAAATATTTTGTAGAAAGAGTAATCTGAACCTGAAGTAAATCATATTATTATGAAACATATTTAGAAATATCTATTTAAGTATCGGTTACACATGTTACCTCATGTCTTCAAGACTGGCAGGTTGAAAAAAGAATGTCTAGCTTCTAAATTATTTGAGCCCAAGTGAAGAAGTTTTGAAATGTGTGCTTGAGAGGAAAGGAAAAAAAAAAAAAAGGATGTGTGAAAAACATAAAGGAAAAATATAGTCAAAATCTAATCATCAGAACAATTAAAAGTTGCTTTTCTTAGGGGCACCTGGGTGGCTCAGTTGTTAAGCGTCTGCCTTCGGCTCAGGTCATGATCCCAGGGTCCTGGGATCGAGCCCCACATCGAGCCCCACATCGGGCTCCCTGCTCGGCAGGAAGCCTGCTTTTCCCACTACCATTCCCTCTGCTTGTGTTCCCTCTCTCGCTGTGTTTCTTGCTGTCAAATAAGCAAAATCTTTAAAAGAAAAAAAAAATTGCTTTTCTTAATCTCAAATGTTATGCAATGTGTAATTTAAGGTAAACTTGCAAGTATTATTGGCATCGTTATTTTATGAAAAAACAAAAAATATAAGGATAACTTAAAATAATTATAGTAAGAGACTATTAAAATATCACTATCATTTTTTATCACTATCATTTTTGACAGCTAAAGTAAAAAATCACCAAGCTGTTAAAATATTAATGTTGCTATATTTATGTATGATAAAAGACAAAGTATTATAAAATGTTAATGTGATACATATATGTGGTTTCATATTTTATATATAAATTCTAAAGAAACCTTTTAACATCTTCCCTAAAGTTAAAAGTATGGACAGTTTTTTTATAATAATTTATAAAAATATGAAATAATAATAAAAAAGAAAACATTATATCTCTTGGGAAAATTTAAATTTCAGAATTAATACCTTAGTAAGAAAATAATTAAAACTATATTGATATAACTGAAAATGAAAAAATAAATATTTAAAATATTTAGGATATTTTAAGACTATGTTATGAGAAAAAATGATTCTCTTAAAGTTTTATTTTTTTAAGAAATGAAAAAAGCATCCACTTAAAATTTAGACAGTAAAGAGCAACAATAAGAAATATAATGGATTAGGGGCGCCTGGGTGGCTCAGGGGGTTGAAGCCTCTGCCTTCGGCTCAGGTCGTGATCTCAGGGTCCTGGGATCGAGCCCCGCATCGGGCTCTCTGCTCAGCAGGGAGTCTGCTCCCCCCCTCTCTCTCTACCTGCCTCTCTGCCTACTTGTGATCTCACTCTCTGTCAAATAAATAAATAAAATCTTTAAAAAAAAAAAAAAAAAAAGAAATATAATGGATGAAACAAAAAAAAAGGAAATATAATGGATGAAGTCAGTATAATGATTTTTTCAACAAAATAACAAATACTCTAATAAATCTAAGCATGTTTATTTGAAAAAGCCAGTAAGAACCTTTGCTACATTTAATTTAAAAAGTTATTATAAAAATAATACTATACATAAAAATACCCTGATAAAACAATGGGGAATATTGACAGGGGAAGAGATATATAAATATTTATTTTACTGATAAATATTTTTTAGAATTAAGAGCACTTTCAGTTTGTTTAGAGTTTAGAAAATGATAGAATATTTTCTAATTAAATAAACAAGAATAACATAGATAAGAAAGTCTAACAAAGTGCAAAAGAAGAAATTACAGGTAAGAAATTATAAATAATATATGCCAAAATGGATTTCATGAATATACTAAGAGAACAAGACAACATTCAAATATAGCTTTCATTATGTTGGTGCAAGTATGGTTTAGTATTTGGCACCTGTAAATATAATTCACCCTATCAATAGTTCATGTAAGAAAAAATCATTTGACTATCTCTACCGAAGCAAAAGGTAATTTAAAAAATCCCACACCAGTATTTGGAAATTTCTTCGCAATGTATAATTAGTATGATCACTAAATAATATACATTAAAGCTAACCAATTTTGAACTTAATGCAGAGGCATAAAGGCAAATGCCTTGAATGCTCTCTCATAGTTGTTAATCATTTTTGTGTACTTTTTGATTATTAAAATGAAAAAAATCAGAAGTAGAATAGAACTTTTGGAAAGCAGAATGTTTTCCTGAAGAATCACTTAAAAATTTAAAAACAGAATCATTTAAGTAGATTTGGGTATATTCTATTAAAGGATGTTACGGGGAAAATACCTGTTGATATGAATATATATGTATTTCGTAGTAAAAAATATTGCATTCATAAAGACTTACAATTTAGTATTTCTGTAAATTATATAGGCATTTGTTTGCATATGTTTAATAATAATGTAATTTGAAGTTTCTACTAAAGATATTAATAGTGGGTATCTTTAGGGGAGAGTATTATACAGAATATATATTGTTTTGAAAATTTCAATTTATGCCTATTGAGTATTTATTACTTGAAAGGAAAAGCTAAATGCTATAAAAATTTTAAATGTAGTGTTATTATGTTCAGTTAGCCATAGTACCACATTAGTCTGATGTAGTATTCAATGATTCATTAGTTTCATATAATATCCAGTGCTTTTAAATAAAAGATGATATTTTATGTAGTGGAAACTTTACCTCAGAAGCTGTTGTTAAAAGGGGAGGTGTATCACAGAACATTTAATTCCATGGGTTCCTTTTGCATGTGGAATCCTGGAAGTTTATGACAGGATTTGCTATTTTACTCAAATTTATAATCCTTTGATAATCTCTCTGAATTTTGCAAATTTCAGGCTTTTCTTCTTTCTTACTTTCTCCTTCTTTCTGTTTTTCTCACTATCATATTTATTTATTTTTTTATGAACATGTTTCTCCTCCCCAAGTATTATTAAATAATTTTGGGAGTGCCTGGTTGGCTCAGTTTGTGGAGCATGTGCTCTCAGGGTTGTGAGTTCGAGCCCCATGTTGGGTGTAGAGATTAATTAGAAAAAATAAAATTTTTACAAAAATAATTTCAGAGAGTGTGCACTATATACCTCTGTCTCGGTGGTTTTATGTGACCTCCATGAGTTAGCTCCACTTATCCAAAAGGACCTTGTCCTAATTTTTTAACAGTGATAGCAGTAACTAATTTCTACCTTACGCAAATTATACTGAGTCACTGTGAAAAGGGGAGTTGTACCCAGACATGGCTACTACATATGGGCCTCTGTTTTCTTCCTCCTCCACAGAGTCACCACCATACAGAGACAAGCTGACCTCAGCAACTAAGAAAGACTTTCACCACTATCAGTTGTCCACTGTCTGAGTCTAGCCATCTGTTCCCTAATGTTTTCTTGTTTTTATTCTAATCTCTGCAATGATGTTGATTCTCTTGAGATTCTGATTGCCTTGGGCCTGAGACCCTCAGGATAATATGTCAGAATATAACAATCCCAAACCAGTTTAGGTCCAAACACTTACTCAGTCTGAAATTGCATGTCAGCAAAACGATCCCAGTTGGTCTTTGCCTCTGTCAGCCTCTTCCCCTTAAGGGTTTTTTGCCAGTGTGAAATCAATATATTCTTCCTCCTCCCCACTAGGCCTTGGGTCGGATCCCCTGTGGTTAACCACCTGTACACAGATCTTCCTAAATCAAAGAATAGTTTTCAAAAGTAATGCAAGCAAAATCCAATATTGGTGAAAAAAAAATTATAGGCATACATTAGAGTCATAAGTACAGCTGTAACTTACATGAAGTGCATGATACAGCCTCAATAAGAGTACCAGTTAGGCATATAGGAGTTTACCATTTTTTCTAGAGACACCTGACCTTTAGCTTACTTTTACTTTTACATAAAAGCCTAGAACAAAGCTTTTAAGAACTTAAAAGTCACTGAAAATAGAAAGTTTTATCAAATAAGGTCTTCCTATAGAAATCTAGCCCACCTAATATATTTATTATTTCTCTACCTTGCCGATTTTAACTTGAATACGTGTATACAGGCAGCCTTGGAGTTAGCTTCACACGGTGAAAGACGTGCCATAAGACATTTGTCAGTTCTCCACAGGCAGAAAACTCACTGGCAGTGTTTGGATATTTTGTCTATGAAATCCCTTGAATTTCTTGATGTATTTGTAATATTCTGTTGTTTTTCAAAACAGTTCTATTTATAGAAATAAGACAACACAGGAGAACAGTATGAAAGTTGTAAGAGGGTCTGTGAGACATTACAGACATGTTTAGTAAATCTTGTCTTAAGAATTAACACATCTTGGCTTGTGGAAATGGCAGAAGTTTAATTTTCTACTCCAAAGTATACAGGAGCACATGTTAATGTAGTAATTGAATATTGCATACCTCATATGTTTCCTTCTTAATAACATTAAGAATAAGGACAAGTGACTTCTTAGTCTGTTGAATTGTTCTGAGGCTGACACAAATTATAGAGTTTAAATTTATTAAGAATTGCCAAGTTTGAATTATTTTTATAGCACTCTAGCCACAATTAACTAACTCTAGGCTGATCTTTAATATAAATGATAATTTTTACTGTCTAAGGAAAGAATTGGTGCTGGTGCTAGTAAATGCAGGTCTACTTTAATATGATTTTTATTTAAGATAATGTTAATTAAGTTATATTAATAAAACTGTTTTTTAATTTCTTTGTCACAATTATTATGTTTTTGAATTTCAAAAAAGTGACTAGCAGCTAATTTAGTGTACACCCATCTTTTAAATAATATTCATATGTGTTTTGAGGTAGTCAAATAATGCCTTTCTTATTTAAGATACATTTTTTTCAATTAACCTTAATTTTAAAATAATTAGTAATTGAAATATGCCATCATTGGTAAGATGATGTGAAAATACCTCAATCTGAAAATGTCAGTCATTTGCAGAAACAAAATTATTCTACTCTTCCATTTTGAAAATTCTAGAACACAGACTTTTAGAATGTGACATTCTCAGACTTAAAAATATGTCAAGAATAGCAGTATCTTCCCATATTACATTTTCTTAATTTGGAAATTCAAATTATCTTAAATTGTATGGATACTGAATTATTTTGGTCTTAAAACTGATTGGCTTTTAAAATATGTATATTAAGAATTATTTAATCCTTAATAATTTAACATAATGAAACCTATTGACTTTAACCCTTCAATTTAGTTTATACTAAATATTGTTTTCTGTGCCTGAAGACTTTTCTAGAAAAATTCCTGTGCTTGGATTCTGCTCTCAATTCATGATCTCTGAATGTCCTTTCCCCTTCTCTTCTGCTAAGAAGTGATTCTCCTATTAGATCATCACAACTAAGACAGGAAGTTGTTAGTGATATCTAATGGTTAGAGACCATTGATGCTACTGAATATCCTACAATGCACAGAACAGCCCTCAGAAAAATAATTATCCAGTTCCAAATGCCAGAAGTGCTGACCTTAAGAAACCTGCACTACTAAAGTATTAGTCACCACATTAAAACAAACTCTTAAACACTGAGCCCAGCATTTCCTTTCAAAGTAGCTCCAGTAGCTTTGACATCATTGGTGAAGTCAATTTCCAGGAAGAGTGTTTAAATGTTGCATTTAGTCAAGTCACTTATTAAGTTAACAAGTCAATCAACCACAAGTCACAAATCAATAATAAAATAAGCTTCATTAGCTTTAACATTTTCTCCAAGGAACAGTTTACTAGATCATGCAAGTAGAAATAATGCCATGTGTGTGCAGGTATTAAAAAGTAAAAACTGAATACCGATAATATGTGATTTTATTACATAATATAATTATTGAACATAGCATTTCATTGTAATTCAAGAACTCTCCCCTGAAATTTATGCATAAGTTTTACACATCAGTAATGTCCACTAAAAATAGCTATATCATTAAGGTACTAAATAATTGCTTAATTCAGCAATCTTCTCATTACCACGGAATTTTGAAAGTAGCATTCAGTGCATAATTTGAGTTATTTAAATAATATGCACTTTTTTGTAGTTTAATAATATACATCTCTATGTACATCATGTAGTATCTAGTCATCTAATTATGTGTTTATTTTGATATGCAAATAATGATGCAAAAATCTCATGGCTCAAATGTTTATATTTGATAAGAGTTTAACAAATCAGAGCTCAGATATAGTCTCCATACATGATTAAGTCACAATTTTACCTAAAATAATGATATAATTGTTATACAGCCTAGTAAGACTTAAATTAGAAGAATTTTGCTGACACTTCTGTTAACAGACAAACGGTTTCCGGCCTTACAAATTTGTTCTCTGTCAAAAGCAGCGTGGGCCATAGGAGTAATCCACCACATTCATATTCTAACACTTATAGTACTTAGTTTTATGATACTCCTTTATCATGCATTGTGTCAAAAAATAAATTGAGGCATATTAAAAATTTTAAGAGTTTATTTGAGCATACATCAATTCAAATCAATTATCACCAAACTAAAATTGGTTAGTTAGGACCACACCGTGGACAAGAGCTGGGGGAGAGATTTAATAAAGATGATAATGGAAGCAAAAAAGGAAATTATTTGATTCATTATAGCTTAAAGATGCCTTATTTGGGAAAGCCTGGTTGACTACCTGTGATTGGTTCTTCTTAAGTTTCATATTTATGGATTAGAATGCATTGATTCTGGCTTGAATTTCAGTTTGCATACATATGCTGGTAAGACATTAGAGTCATCTCAGTCAAATGGCCTCTTTGTTTAATTACTTTATTGTACGTTTTTAAATATTAAAGACTAGACTTAAAGGGAGCATTTCTATAGTTTGTTAATCTGTCTTTTAAAATATGTGCATTATCTCCTTTAGAAAGAGAAAATACAGGATGTCATATTTATTCTTACTCCCATTTCTAACATACTAAATAAGTAATAGCAAATGGTATACCATAGAATAACATAGTCTTATCTTTCCTAATCTATTTCTTTAAAAGATTTTATTTATTTATTTGACAGACAGCACAAGTAGGCAGAGTGGCAGGCAGAGGGAGAGGGAGAAGCAGGCTCTCCGCTGAGCAAAGAGACTGATGTGGGACTTGATCCCCGGACTCTGGGATCACGACCTGAGCCAAAGGCAGACACTTAACTGACTGAGCCACCCAGGGACCCCCAAATCCACTTTTTTTAGTCAGGAAATTGTGTTTGTAAAATATGTGGCTGGAAGGAGAATGGAATTTGAGACTAAAAGAGAAATTTCTTCTGTGTTTTAATTTGCCTTGAGGTCAATTGCTTGGTTAAAAATGTATGTTGGAAAGTCTGGTGGACTTCAGCCCACCAGCCTTCCATCATGTGATGTCCCATCATTTCAGTTCTGTTTCTGTGTGAATGATATCATCCTCTGCAGAAACTAGAAATGTGCTCAATCCTTGGAAGCAGTTCATTACTCTCTTTTGTCCCTTTCCTGGAGTTCTCAGCCTACACAAACCCATTGTCAGAGGAGAGATGCCCATAGGTTACAGCTCCCACACTTTCTTTGACTCAGAGTTGAGTTCATTGATTAATTTAGCTAAGCAAATTAGTCATTGTCCATACAACTTTAGTTTAGTGTAAAAGTCATACCTTTTCAGGACTGAATCTATCTTCAGGACCATAAAGACTTACTGCTCCTGCTTGTATTTCCCTACACTGTCAGGAGCAAGTGGTCTCAATGAGCTTACAGTGGGCCAACCTAGAGGCTAAGGGCATGGGCACTGGAGTCCCAACAACATGGGTTCTAATAATAATGGCTTTGTCTTGTATTAGCTGTACAATCTCAAGAAACTTATTTAAAAACACATAGCTCTGTTTCTTCATTTGTAAAATGAAAATATTAACAGTACCTATAGCATATGTTGGAACAAAAAAATTAGACTGTTTAGAGTAGTGACTGGATTAAAACAAGTGTTAAATTGATGTTAATTGTTTTCATTTTGGTGATTGTTACCAATTCTGTTGTGTGATTACATAACCTATCATGGGCAATGAAGAGGGGACCTCCTATACACCTTCTTTACGAGCTGCACTTCAGATGAAACCTAGAGTTGCACATCTAAATGAATGGAACAGATCATCTTTGTTTTAGCTTTTGTGTTGAGGGATAGTGTATGTGTCTTCCCAGTCCATTTGTCCTCTGAAAAAGCCTCTCATGTCCCTGTTGCTGAAATGAGATATGTGCCTGATCAGAGCAGGAAGTCTATTTCATTTCTCTTCCAATTAGGGAATACAACCTCTTAAAATTCCTAAAGCTTCTTCTCTCGCTCTTTTTTTTAGTTGTCTAAGTTTCAGGTGTACAGCACCTTCTACATCTATATACACTACAAAGTGATCACTGCTATAAGTCTTGTTACCATCCATCTTCATACAGTTGACCTCCTTTACCCCCTTTTGCCCACTCTCTGCCCCCTTTCCCTCTGGTAACCACTAGTCCATTCTCTGTATCTATGAATTTGGTTTTTTAACTTTGTTTTTCATTTTTTGTTTTCTTAGATTCTACATTTAAGTAAAATTATATGGTCTTCATCTTTCTCTGTCTGACTTATGTCACTTGACATAATACTGTCAAGTTCCATCCTTGTTGTTACAGATGGTGAGATTTAATTCATTTTTATGGCTGAGTACTATTCCATTGTATACGTATGCCACATATTTATCCACTCATCTATCAAAGGACACACTGAGGCTGTTTCCGTGTCTTGGCTTTTATAAATAATGCTACAGTGAACACAGGTATCCATATGTCTTTTCAAATTAGTGTTTTTGAATTTCTTGATAAATAGTCATAAATGGAATAGCTGGTTCATGTTGTAGTTCTATTCTTAATTTCTTGAGGCATCTGTGTACTGTTTTTCATAGTGACTGCCCCAGTTCACAGTCCTACCAACAGTTTACCAGGGTACCCTTTTCTCCACATTTTCTCCAGCACTGATTATTTCCAGTCTTTGATAATAGCCATTCTAACAGGTGTTCAGTGATAACCTCATTGTGATTTTGATTTGAGTTTACCTAATGAGTGATATGAGCATCTTTTCATGTGCCTGTTGCCATCTCTGTGTTTTCTTTAGAGAAATATCGTTCATGCCTTCTGCACATTTTTTAATTGGGCTGTTTTTTGCTATTGAGTTGTATGAGTTCCTTGTATATTTTTTGTATTAACCCCACACCAGATATATTACTTGCAAATATCTTCTCCCACTCAGAAGGTTGCCTTTTCACTTTGATGATGGTTTCCTTTGCTATGCAGAAGCTTTTTAGTTTGATGTAGTTTCATTTGTTTATTTTTGCTTTTGTTTCCCTTGATTTCAGACTCAGATCCACAAAGACTTTGCCAAGACTGATGCTAAGCAGTTTACTGCTTATGTTTCCTTCAAGAAATTTTATGATTTTAGGTCTTACATTCAGCTCTTTATTTGAGTTAAATTTTGTGTATGATGTAAGATAGTAGTCTCTTTTCATTTTTTTGCATGTACTGTCCAGTTTTCCAAACACGGTTTATCAAAGAGACTGTCCTTTCTCCATTGCATATTTTTGGCTCCTTTGATGTAGATTAATTACAAATATATGTATAATTTGTTTCTGAGTTCTCAGTTCTGTTCCACTGCTCCGTATGTCTGTTTTTGTACCAGTACCGCAGTGTTTTGATTACTCTAGCTTTTTGTATAGTTTGAAATCAGGGAGTGTGAAACCACTAGCTTTTTTCTTCTTTCTTAAGGTTGATTTAGCTATCAGCAAACTTTTGTGGTTCCATACAAATTTTAGAATCATTTTTTTAGTTTTGTGAATTTTAAAAGTCTATGCCAATAATTTATTTAACACAGGTTTACTGTAGAAAAGATAATTTATAATAATATTTTATAAGCCAGTAGTTTACAGGGTAATGTCTCTTAATAAGCCAATAAAGAAAGAACATACTCCAAACAATTAATTACACTATTGTTTCAGCAAAGAGGAGATGAAAGAAATAAAGTCCAGATTTAGTTGAAGTATTCCTTTGGTTGTTGGTATAGTCAGTCCTTCCAATTAAAAGCTTGGTATGAGCTGCTGGCGTAGGTCTCTCCCTGCTGGGGCACACAGCTAGTGGGTGATAGCACCAGTATTGACAAGCAAAATGGGTTGCTCTGAAGGGTGTTACTCTTGGGACCATTACACAGCTTGTGTCACTGCCTTCCTCTAAATGTAAATTCAGTCATGTTTTCTGAGAAATATGTTTTAGTTAGCTTGTAGAATTTCCATGTCTACATGTTTCAACCTAATAATAACTATTCATTTTCAATATTACCTTTATTAAATACATTAAATTTTATAAGACTGTATGCAGATGTGAAAAGCGGTGTTCCAAATTTTTAAATAAAGAGGCCAAACTCTTATTCATTGCTAGTATCTAAATAGCAGTCGAGCCCTAAAATCTTGCCAGTTTCCTGTTAATGTCCCTATTAATTTCTTTCAAATTCCTTTATTAATTGCTATTTACACTGAGGTTTCTTTGGGGGTTTATTATTATTATTATTACTGCAATGGCCAATCATAAATAAGATGTGAGAATTTTCTATTAGAAAAATATATTTTACATATAGCTATATTTTCATGGGTAGTAATTTATAGCAAGTGGGAAAATGCATAAATCAATCACATATGTTTGTGTGGGGGAGGCAGGTATTTGTGTGTATACATAAAAACATATCTATAGGAGAGGGGCAAGATGGCGGAGGTGTAGGAGACAGAGAAAGCATTGGTTCCCAGAAGTTCAGCTAAAGAGGCAGAAAATCACTCTAAAAGCCGGCAAACACAACAGGAGAGAGAAGAGACTAAGAACAGCAATTCTTGGAGCAGAAAATCGACCACTTTCGGAAAGGTAGGACGTGTGAAAAAAGTGAATCCAAAGCGATGGGAAGAGAGACGGGGGGGGGGGGGGGGGGGGGG
>CM053610.1:78247898-78309103 GCA_028646535.1 Procyon lotor | reverse complement strand
GAACTCTGAAGGTGCTATAACCTGTTTATATAGAAGCTCAACTTTTAAGTTTTTTTTGTTTTTCTCCCCCAATTGAACTTTGTTTGGCTACAGATGAGTTTATATTGGGAAATACTTAAGATATTTTTTTTCATTTGAAAGCTTTTTTGTTTGTTTATTTAAAAATAAAGGGGTAATTTGTGAAGTCATGAGTAAACTTATGGAAGACTTTAATCTAGGCAGGTGGCAGTTTAATGTCTTCTCATCTAATTCACCAAAAAATTATTTTCAAACATTTTTATTTTATGTATGAGATAGAGGAGTTTTTAGTGTCTGGTAAAAAAGCCCATGGTAGACTTAATTTTTTAGGGCTTATGAGGAAGCAATATTACTAAATTTAATCTTTTGTATTTCCTTCATATTTATAACCTATTGTTTGTTTGCTGTAGTTCAGTTAGTATAGATTAATCAGAGACTGTTTAGCAGCAATTTGATGCTTTCATTTAGAGATAATAGGAAAATGTATAGTGAAATTGTAATATCACTAAGGTCATTTTGCTGGCTTGTAGTTGAGCATGGACCATGCCACAGGTCCTCTTAGTAAGAGTCCCAAAGCAATAAGACATGTTTGACTGAAAGACTTGAACAGGCCTGGTAATATACTGGTAGTGACAGTCAATAAAAAAAGAAATATAAAGACTATTCTTTCCTTCAAGAAAAAACCTCATAGTAAAAAATACAAAACTATATACAGACAGGCTCAGTTGAATATTATTAAATCTATCAGGCAAACCACAAACACATTCTATACTTACCAATATGTGGATATTGATATAGAGGTTTACACACTTAATACCCAAAATACCCTTTGAAATTATATACTATTATCCTATTATTTTCATTGATAAAGACCTGAATAGACTGTTAACTTAAATTTTTTATATCCAGCTACTTAAAAGACAAAGATATATTTTTGTTCACTGATACAATGCATACTCCGTAGGTTTTTCTTAAATGGAGAAACAGTAGTGCTGGATTAGAATGTAAATCTAGGGGTGCTTGGGTGGCTCAGTGGGCTAAGCCTCTGCCTTCAGTTCAGGTCATGACTTCAGGGTCATGGTCATGACCTAAGGGTTCAGGTCATGATCTCAGGGTCCTGGGATCTAGCCCAGCATCAGGCTCTCTGCTCAGCAGGGAGCCTGCTTCCTCTTCTCTCTGCCTGCCAGTCTGCCTACTTGTGATCTCTCTCTGTCAAATGAATAGAATGTAAATCTATATTCTTGCTACTTCAATATTCATGTACTTTTTAAAATACTATTTTACTTTCATTTGAAAGATATGTACCCATATGGCAGAAAGAGAAAGGATATTGATTGATGTTATCATTTAAGCATTAGTTGATACAGAATACCTTGTTGGGCTATTTCAATTAAAATTGTTCTGTATAGTACTTCATAGAAGACCATACACAAATAAATGTTATTCATATGATGGCAAGGAAATAACTATCTAGTGAGTAATTTTAAAAGTTTGTATATGGAAGGTATAATAAGCCTCCCTTTGTGAAAGGCCCAAACCAATCAACAACAACATATGATGATAGTTACCAAAATGCAATTTCTAGATATGAATAGGACATATCCATATCAGAATAATATGGAGAAAATGATAAGCTCTAAGACTTACTTACTAAATGTATTTTTTTTACCAGCTGTACAAGCCTGGATGCTGAACTAAGCATTTTATAGGTCTTTCTATGTTTTGCAATCATTATTAGCTTAACCCCAAAAATATCTCCTCTATAAGATTTTATTTTACCATCCCCTTTCTTAAAGAAGATAAACATAAGTTGTAAAAGGTAAAGAGATTTATCAGTATGGCTCAGACACAAAAAGGAGAGTAGGGTGTAAAATACCTACTCTAACCAACTAGCCTCATGTAATAGATGTCCATTTATTTTTTTAAGATTTTAATTTATTTATTTGACACAGAGAGAGAAAGAGATCACAAGTAGGCAGAGAGGCAGGCAGAGAGAGAAGGGGGAAGCAGGCTCCCTGCCAACCAGAGAGCCCAATGTGGGGCTCAATCCCAGGCCCCTGAGATCATGACCTGAGCCAAAGGCAGAGGCTTAACCCACTGAGCCACTCAGGCGCCCCTAGATGTCCAATTTTTATGTAACCAGGAAAGATATTTAGTTTAAAATCATTAACAGACTATTCTAGATTATTCTATAACAGAGTCAGAAAATTGATTGATACCTGAAATTAATTTGTCATAATTTAAGATGAAAGCAACACTCTTCCAGTATCATCTTCTATCCTTCTGATTCATATGTATTGCAGAAAGTGAATTATAACCATAAAGAAATTACCAAAATATTAGAAATTTATTTAGGCAACTTTTTTTCTGTGCTACTTTCACTCCTTTTTTCAGTATAAATTTAGATTTTTTTAAATGAATACTATTTTGCTTTTGTCGTAATTTATATTTTAGTGAGTACAAATATTTTATAGATTAATATGTCATGTTTCAGTAAAATCTAGTTTTTGGAAGTTTATTTTGTGACTTATTTTTTCCTTATCCTTCTAATAACAAAGCACTGTGTATGTTTCAATACTTATTTTAAGATATTTTAGAATGGATACACTAGGTTAAAGACAAGGCTCATTTGTATGGATCTTGATACATACTGCTGGGTACATGACAAAATAATTATTCTAATTTATATTTCACTATAGATGTAGCTTTGACAGCAAACAAAAATGTTTGTCATATTTTTTAAAATGTAATATTTGATAATACAGTTAGTATGTGGTTTAATTTTTTATTTTTTTTCTTAGGGGTATATATTTTACATTTTTTCCAGTCTGACTTTGAGAATTTCTGATAGCTTATTACTCCATTAGTATTGTAAGCACTTTAAAATATTATATGGATACAAAGCCTTGATCTATTGCCATCACTTTCTTTTTAAAATTTTCACTGAAGTAAAGTTGTGCATTTTCATTTAAGAATTTGTCAGTCCTGGGGTGCCTGGGGGGCTCAGTCGTTAAGCGTCTGCCTTCAGCTCAGGTCAAGATCCCAGAGTCCTGGGATCGAGCCTGGCATCGGGCTCCTTGCTCTGCAGGAAGCCTGCTTCTCCCACTACCACTCCCTCTGCTTGTTTAAGAATCTAGCTGTGTTTCTCTCTCTCAAATAAATAAAATCTTTAAAAAAAAAAAAAAAGAATTTGTCAGCCCTTCTTTATGTGATATCTTACATCACCTCAAAGTTTATGAAAATGACAGACATTGAAGACAGACAAATAATAATTGAGCCAAGAATTACCTCTCGGTAATTGGATTTCCAATTGATGTTGCCATTGTCAACTATAACAGACAAAATGCTCATGTTACATAAACAATATGATGTCATTGTACATGCACAGAGTTTTATCCATAGCTGTAATATTAACATTTATGGGATTTTTAAAGGCTATTAAACTTAATTTTAGGTTCTATATCTGTGTGTTCATTCACATTCATGTTTAAATATTATACAATGAAACATCAATTATATATACTGTCAGAATATTATTAAACAAAATCCAATAAAGTAAAAAAATACCAGAGTAATATTGCTTTATGAAAAATATTTTCAGCTTAGTAAAATGTATTCTTTTTTTATGTGTGATAGCAAAAAAAAAATATAAATACATAAATAAAATGAAAGCCCCTGAACCAAATTTCACATTCTGTTATTTTATCTTTTATCTCGCTCACTACATATTCCATTCAGCTCTGCCTAATTTCCACTTAAATCTCTAATTAATTTCACTTATTTTCAGTTATTCTGTTTTTAGATTTATAATTTTGATTTGATTCTTATTTATAAACTATATATATATGTTATATATATATATATATATATATATATATATATATATATATAATCATCTGTGAGTCTGTTTGTATTATTTGTTTTTTCTCATTACTTGTTCAAACAAGCCAAGCATTCACCTTTTCCCATAGTATTTTGTTCTTTTCTCCCATGTATTCTTTTCCCTTTATCCTTAATGTTTACCCTATTTACTCCTACTCATTCCTTTAGTCTTCTTAATTTTGGTAATTTATCCATTCCACAAATATGTAAGAGCACTTTACTTGAAAATCCATTGAAATATTATTTTTAAAGATTCCTTTTTCCATTCTCCAAAATAATCTCCCCTTATTCTGTTTCATAACTTTTTTTATTTATTAAAATTCATCGTCTATAAATTTTATATTTATTTTCATTTTACTGGTTTAATAATCAATTTGCATCTGCCCCAATCCTCGTTTTCTTGTTTTACATTATCATTATCTATTCATTAATATCCTATAATACATTATCCTTTTTTTTAATTTTATAAATTCATTGGGTACTAAAATGAGACAGAGTTCATTTTTATGTGTCTATATTTCAATACAACTTTTGCTATGAGTATATTAATAATATGAACATTAACTTAAAGTACACATTGGGATAGACATTGAGATTCCTGAATTCAGCTGAACACATATAATAACATGTTATTTTTCTTTAAATTTTTAACAAGTGACTAATTATCACTACTATCAGAAATGAAGTACAGTTAAATCATGATAAGTAAATTGAAAAGGGAGAAAAAGTCATTCATTTTGATAAAGAGATTTAAGTTTCCTCTTAATGTTAAAATTCAATTATGTACATAATTAAAATGTCTCAATAGGTAAATTGTTTTTAAGCACATACATGTATGATGTGGTTTTCAGGGTGTGTGCATGTGCATACATTTGTGTGTAGAAGAAATTAGGCACAATACATTAATTTTGCTTTTTTACCATTTGAGAGTGAAGTTAGGAGGAATATTTGGTAAATCAGTATATGAAGAGCTTTACATATTGAGAATAAAGAAATCGTAGGTGCTACCACATCCTAATGGCAAGGTAGAGCAAGAACAAAAGGTTACTGAGATGTTGTTATATTTTGTTATTTGGTTTATTTTTGCTTTTTATTTGTTTGTTTATATGTTTGGTTTTTGTATTTATTTTCATGGTGTTTATTTTTAGCTCCCAATATCTGTCATTATCCCTTGTCCCATTTATACCTCAACGTAAATAATCCCCTGTAGTTCAATAGCTTTAACAGGGTTTTAGAATCCTGGGTTCTAGTTAGAAGAAGAAGAAAGTGACTCTTTTTCTTTGACCATCTTGACCTGGAAGTGCTACACATCAATTCTGCTCATAGTCCTTGGTGAGGATTACATACATGGTCCCCACCTAGATTCAAGGTGTGCCCTGGCAGGGCAACCCCTTTTTAGTGGCGACTTTATACTTTGCAAGAGATGCACACATCTCTTTTCCTTCCCTTTTTCGCACATGTTTTTGTTGTTGTTGTTGCTGTTTTATTTTGTTTTGTTTTTAAGTAAGCTGTAGGCCCAATGTGGGTCTTGAACTCACAACCCTGAGATCAAGCCAGCCAGGCATCCCTAGTCCTTTTTTTTTTTTTTTTTTTTTTTAGGAAGCTATTCCCAGCACCTGTGGTAGAATACAAGCCCTTTATGTAAACTACCCAAGGAAACCCAATCCTTGTCACAGAAAATTATTTAGAAATAGGAGGGGGGGAAAAAAAGGACTCTTCTAGAGTTACTTCATGCAATGAAATATTTGTTAGTTCTTGAATCTTACCATACATGAGCCAGGCAACTAGAGATGTTTGAAACCAGAATTGCAATGGAAATAATACATGGGAAATTAAGCCTGAGAAATAGACCAAAGGAAACGTTACCAGTGATACTCTGAATTTCTGAATCCAGCTATATCTATGGAATTCACAAAGTTAAATAATTTCCATTTTATTTTTATTGAGTTTGAACTGAGATTTCTTTCACTTGTAATTTTAAATTTCTTAATTGACAAAGACTTTTAAATTTTAATTAGAGAGAATAAAAATATTTTAGGAAAGAAAGAAGATACTGACAATATTGAAAGTGACATTGATTATAATGATAATAATTGATTGGACATTTGATATATTTATTGAAACCAGGTAATCACTGGTATTTATGTGTTCAAACTAGTTCACTGTTAGAGCAATACAGATGTAGAACTGTAGGCACGGTAGTTTGCTGATAAATGTTTAACAACTGGCTAAGTATTATCCCAACATGAATACAGTCTGATATTTTTGCTTACATTAATGAGTAAGACAGAAGTGAAACAATATAGACATGTTGGAATTTGCTTGTCAGTTACATGATATCTTATTTGCCCAATCATATCATAATTTTCAAATATTACATATTTGAAATTATATGTATATATTATAATTTATTTAATAGCTCTTTATAATTACCTAATTACATAAAACCTATTTATAATTGAGTGGCTACTAGCATTACACTTTTAAGTTTAATATGTATTACTAATGTTTTCAACATCACTTTCTTAAGTATAGATACTCAACAAAATAAGTCATATTTAAACTTTAGCTTCTCGCTGATTTCCTTAGTGTGAATACTCCTACCATGGTCAATTTCAAATTATCAGTGAAGTCACTGAATGCTCTCTGAGTGTAACAAAATGCTATTATTACAAAAATTAAAATTCAAAAAGTCCTATTATATCCTTAGTTCATAAAGTCTCAAGTAAATGGAAATATTAAATCCACTATACTAATCAATATGGCAAATTTCATATAAAGCTCACATTTAAACTTTATTATCCTGTTCCAGTGTAAGACCAGTTATAGGTGGGCTGTCTACCACCTATGAATAAAAAAAGTATGGTCAATTTCTTTCATTCTTTCTTACCTCCTCCCACCCTTACTACCAGTTCAGACCTTTCCAGGAAATTTCTTGGTTGACCTACCAATTTTAAAAAGGTTTTTTTTGATCTCTAGCCCTAGCGGATGTTAAAAGATATTTCTCTTTTTCATGGACACATTGATAGATCCTTAATAGCCCAGTTAGGAATAATGGACCAGATTTCCTCTGACAAGAATGACACCTTTTTTTCTTCATTTATCTGTCCAAACTTGATGGGTTTCTGGTTTTTTTGTTTATTTGTCTTTTAGTTTGGGCAGTGCTCTTATAAAAACTTTCTGTTGGGTGTATCAGGATTTAAAATGGCTTCAAGCTAACACTCTCTCATATAGTCCTTCTTTCTTGTATAGAAAACACATGTATATATTTTTATCTAGACAGACTCTGAAAGTAAAAGCCAATCCTAACCCTGTTTTAATTCACTACTTTATAGAAGAGCAGTTGGGTATAAATCATGTTTCTGGCAGATGGAATAATTCAAGGTTACCTGCTCAGATGGCTAAAGCTTTTTATCAGTATTTTTGGAGAAGACGTGGTTTTCCATTTGCCTAAATTTCAAATATCCAAATAGCCTCTTTCTTACTGAGTTGCCCCCTCAAGTTTGCATTTCACAGAGGTTGTTTAGATGAGAATTTCCAAAGAAGACTGGGTAGAATATTAACATCTCAAAGACACAGAGGAAGAATGCCACTTCCTTCACGAAGCACTTTTATTTCTTCAGGCCAGAATTTTTCAACATAAGCTTTCATTTTGAGATTTAATTGATGAAGTTTTGGGATTGGTCAAAATGATAGGTTTGAATTATTTCTAGAGCCTCATTTCTGGTTTTGTAAACACTTGTAAGATAAGAAAAGTTGTTTTTAATTCTTCAAAGAATTGGCTTGCATTCTAAATGACATCTGGAGGTTGAACTGCCCATCCAACTAAATTATCCTCAGTTTGCTTCTTTCTACCCAGGAGAAGTTCTTCAAAATGGAATTAAAAAACTCCTGTTGTAATGCCCCCAATTTCGAATTGAGAGACCACTGAGGAGCCGATACTGAGCAAACGCACGAGGATTTATTCGCAAGCTTGAGCTTGGGCCCAAGTATATCCAACACAGTGGAGTCGGGACTTGGACCCCTAGGTCAAAGGGCATAACAGTTTTATAGGGGCCAGTGGTCACACAGAAAGTTGCATAGTCATCGTCAGTCCACACACAGGTGGCCAATGAGATTGTGACACACGCAGAAAGTTGCATAGTCATGTTGGTCCACACGCAGGTGGCCAATTGAATCACAATTTACCTATAGTAACCATTTGAACTAGCCTATTACTCTGGTCTGAATTGGCGCGCAAGTTTGGCAGGTAAGGTAACTGAACTAGCCTATTACTCCAGTCGCAGGTTTGGCGGGCAAAAGGCAGGGTTTACATCCTGTGGCTGTTAGGGGTTCCGCATTCCTATGGGCTAACTCAAACTGGTTCAAGGACCGGCTAGGCAATGTTCTGACATTCTGTGACCTTTCTCAGGAGCAGGTCGTGTAGGGGTTATAGACAAGATGAAGATTTTGTATAGCACAAAATGAAGCTAGCCTTGTTCTGCTCTCTCACTGTGTTCTAGATTTAGACCTTTCTCTTTCAAATCTTTTTCTTTCCCTCTGAGTACATTTAGTTTAGAGGAGGAGGTCTAAGGAAACTCCTTGTCAGGCTCTGAATATCAGCTTTCAATTTGACTGACTTCTGACCAGCAAGATACTTATAAAAAATCCTTTGAAATATCTTGTCAGAAAAACAAACAAACAAACAAACAAACAAGAAAACAAACAAAAATACATCATTTTCTGCACAGGACAAACAGTAAACACTCCTGGCAGTATTGAAGGATACATAAACCCAAGAGGCATTCCCAAAGAGGATAGAGAAGATACTACCTCCCACGATCCAGAGTTACTCCCAAAGATAACCAAAAGAATGAGACATTTTCTTTTTGGCTGTTTAAGGACATAATGTAGTAGTTTACTAGAATATCCCTTTTTCTTCTGTTAATCCTGAGAAGGGCCCATATGAAGGCGCTCCTTCAAGAGTATATATGGGGGTGTCTGTAAGACCACTAACTTGATGGACTTTTGTTTATGGTCCTATTGGGGAAAGACAATTCAGACAGAGGATTAGAAGATTAGTAGATTGAGTACTCAGGTAAAAGAGGACAGAGGGGAGCTGTAGGAGTTACCTCAGTCTGATAGTCCTGTTTTTTTTGTTTTTTTTTTTTAATAGCTTTAATTTGCCATTGGCTTTTGTAGCAAATATTTCAGTGAAGCTATTTTGGAATTTTGAAAGCATCTGGAGGCTTCTGAATTCCAATTAAAATTGATATCCCATTCTGTTTATTTGTTTTTGAATTCTTATTTTCAAGTGTA
Organism: Procyon lotor; assembly: GCA_028646535.1. Taxonomy (NCBI): domain Eukaryota; kingdom Metazoa; phylum Chordata; class Mammalia; order Carnivora; family Procyonidae; genus Procyon; species Procyon lotor. The sequence continues at coordinate 78,299,905 of CM053610.1, read as the reverse complement.
CTTTTAATTTTTTTAATATTTTTCATTTTTTAAAGATTTTATTTATTTATTTGACAGAGAGAAAGAGATCACAAGTAGGCAGAGAGGCAGGCAGAGAGAGAGGGGGAAGCAGGCTCCTTGCTGAGCAGAGAGCCCGATGCGATGTGAGGCTTGATCCCAGGCCCCAGAGATCATGACCTGAACTGAAGGCAGAGGCTTTAACCCACTGAGCCACCCAGGCGCCCCTCAAGTGTACTTTTTAAATGAACAATCCTGTCTAATTGGAACATTCCCCATAATGACCATTATAATTCTAGTTTTTCATTAGTAAGATTTTTCCGTTTTTGAATGTATCAGTGGCTTCTGAGACTCACATTTCTTAGACATAAAATAAGCAGGTGTGCCAGAAGGTGAAACTCTCAAATCTTTGGAATGTAAGGATCCCATTTCTTGTAGGTCCTTGAGTCTCTCAGAGCAAAATTAATGAAACCTACTAGGGATATGTCACTGGGTTGGGGATTGTGTGGCATTTTACAGTGTACCCTGTTACATGGAAAATTTCTTAAGGATGGCAGGTGACCTAGTATCAATCTCATTTCATGGCCACCTAATCCTAACATGAGAGTCTTAGAGTTAGGTGGCAAGTGCCTTTACAGCTTTTAAGTGCTTGACCCATGGCCACCAATTTTGTGGCTTTGGTTTTCAACATTCCCATTAGCAATAGCCTTTATGTCATGTTCCCATTAACAGAAACCAACAGTAATCCAGACAAGAGATGGCATTGTGTGCCCCACAAGCAATTTCCACTGTGGAACTTAGGACTGGGAAAGGACTCAATAAATGAGGACTGCAGACTGGGATTCCAATCAAATGAAAAACTGTAGACTGAACCACCCACAGTTCCCAATATGGCATCTGGGTACTGAACCAAGAGGTAGGGGCTTAGGTTTGACCTCCCCTGGATTAGAAAGCCCAATTAGATCAGGAGCTCAATGCAAAGAAAGCAGAACTCAGAACTGAGAGGAACTTAACCTCTCAGGAGGTTACAGGCCCTAGGAAACAACAAGAAGAATTCAAAGGATTCATGAGTTACTGTGCCTGTGTTACTTGTTATCCCAAAAACACACACATTTCCTATGGATCCCATCACTGACACCAAAACTGTTAAACAAAACAAAACAGAATTCATCTCAGTTAATTCTAAATATCTTATTGCCTTCATTCAATGATTCATGAATTGGGCAGCATTCCATCCAGCAGATAGAAAGGGGCTCTGAGAAATGGTAAAAAATGAAAAACTCTTATAGACCAAAGAGAGTAGGACTAAGAAATTATATTAGAAAAAGGCAGATTGATTGTGACAAGGTCACTTTCCTTCAGAGGATGATGAGCGCTATCAGGCAGATTACCTTACTAGTGCTGACCAGGAGTGGCCAAAACTGTAATTAAGTTAAATTGTGGTTTGGGGAAATGAGACTTAGCATAAGTGGCTCCATTTTGGACCTTTTGTTTTAATTTTAACACACTACAGTGAAGCTGAGGTATGGACATACCCTGCCCCTTTCCTTGGGTAAAGGGTGTGTGTGCGTGCGTGTGTGTGTGTGTGTGTGTGTGTGTATTTGTAGTAATGCCAGGACAATTCTTTACAGTGAAGTCATCCACACAGCATCTTTTGTCACTCTTAACTCTCTTAGCCCTTTTATGCCCTCACAATGTGTTCAAGAGACACAGTGTATAATAGATTTTTGACAACCCTTGTGAAATTTGCATACAATTTAGTATTTGCTTTGGAATATAGCATTAGATCATAGTACTTCAAAGAAAGCTTGCATTTTAATTGGTTATTACACCATAAATGTGAGTAACATCATGAGATTTTTCCAATCCACTATCAAAAGCTGTTCTCATGCCTTACAACAAAAGAAAATTTACACATACATGCACAAACATATATATATATATGTACCTGTGTATGTCACATGTACCACATATTCATCTTATTTTAAAAAGTTAGAAAATACAAATAGACAAAAAAATCATAAAAGATGAAATTAAATCCATGCAAAATTCATCTCCCAGGAAAGTTTTCTTTGTACGTTTTATTTTGCCCCCAGGCAAATAAAAACATGTACAGAAATAGACTCCCTTAATCATCCTCTAGGACCTGTGTTCTCTCCCTCACCTCTCTTTTTACATTGTGGTCATCATTCCCTGTCAGCAAATGAAAGTGATTTCATTTTAATGGCAGCATGTATTCTAATCATGAATATATTTATTTTTCCTGAACTGATCCTCCATCATTGAATATTTGGCTGGGGTTTTGTTTCTATGTAAACTATACAACTATGAACAAATTATATGTGTATCATTTATGTTTGTTTCCTTAGAAAGGTATATCTCTTTTATTAACTAAATAATATTGCCTCTTTGGGTATTCATTTGCATTTCAATAGATTTTGTGCCCTAAGCCAAAAGTATACATTTCTAAAATAGAATTTAGGTATCAGTTAATGAGAAAGATGTATATTTGGGGGACATAAATATCTCTTTCTCTTCCTTGAAAAATCTTAGTAATTATATAATTGCTTGTTACTGCCTACTCATATATCTGAGCCAAATTATTTATATTATTTATATAATAAGCCCTCCTTACTAATACTTTGGCACTTATTCTAAAACCACGAAATATTTCTAAAAATATTCATTTTCACTGATCCATAGCAATTCTAGGTATTTATGTAAAATTTATTTTAACTTCTCGCATTTGCTAAGTTAGATTAGTAATCTTATTCAGCATTTTCTCTCTGTATTACATTGTTTAATTCTTTTGGATTGTTCCAAAAATTATCTTCCAGAGGATTATGAAATAAACAAGTAAAGAAAAAAAAAAATGGAAGGTGATGCTTCATTATGAAGGAAGGTATAGGCTTTTTAAAATACATATTTGAGGTATTTGATCATTTCATCCTTCCTAATTTTGAGGATATTTTGCAAATTTTAGATAAATACAACAGTGATGTGGAACTCACATGCTTTTGTTTTTTTAGAATTGTACATTATAAGTAACTTGCATAAGAAAAATTTGCATTATTAATGTAGACAATTTTAAAATATAGTGACTGCACTAAGGTTGTCAATTATACTCTAGAATAATACTCTTATTGAAGTTAACATTTAGTCTCTCTTAGATACCTGTACATTTGGGCAATATAATACTAAAGATAACTATTTTAAGACTAAGGATGTACACTTTTAGAAAGTAATGATCTAAACTGTTCAATAAGATGTGCAAAATTACAGAATGTATTTAATTATCAAAAGTTGAGAATTTAAAAATTAGACCTAAAATTTTAAAAATGACTATCTTCAAAAGTGTTCTAATTGCATTTTTCCCTTAAGTACAGTTGTTTGGTTGGTTGTTTTACAATTATTTCTCTGTATGGTTTGCTTTAAAAAAATGTAAATAAATAAACTGACAGCAACAAAAATAAAACTCAAATTGTTTCTGTTGGAAAAGATATCAAGTCTGTGATATGTGCAGGGAAAAAAAGCCAAGGCAACTTTTAAAAACTGCTAATTGGATAATATTTAGAGAGCCAGTATTTTACTTAATATTTGATATCACTGAATGGAACTCCTTGTCATAAGGCTTTCATAATATATATATTATTGGAGAAAAAAAAAGTGATCCTGTGCCTTTAATTTCCCTTTCTGAGAGAGGGAAGGCTGCACACCACTGACAGGCTCACTTGTTCCCGTCTTTAATGTGCAATCTGTTTTCTCCAGCGGAGGGCACTCAGTGTATCACAAACTCAAGCATTAGCACCAACAAGCTCTGAGCATCATCAGTCTCTGGAAAGCCTTCTGAATTAGACAAGGGCTGCCTCTCAGCACAGCTACAAAACACTTTAAACCTGACCAGCTAAATGGATAAACCTAGCCTGCATAGCTTTTAAACTGGGGTCTCATACAGCACAGGAGGCCTACTTGCTTCAAGAACTGAAAATCCAGAGGATGAATTGCTTTATCTGGGAATGGCAAAAGCCAGCACAATAAGGAATGCCAGGTATTCTGAAGATTTTCTTTTCTTTTGTTTCTTTTTCTTTTTTTTTTTTTTTTTTTAATCTCTCTTTTTACAGAGAAGTTGGTTACCTTCGAAATGGGCTGTAGCTTTTTTGCACAGATTGCCAATTACTGCTGATGGGTCTCTGGTGAATTACACAATGGTCCTCAGAGCTTAGAGGCCCTCCCCCTCCCCCCCCAACAGCTTCCTTCTCCCTGCCCCCCATCATCCTACCCCATGCTGATTTTTTTTTTTCATATATGTATATATATTTTTTGCCTATCCTCTCCGGGGAAGTTTGTATGGGGCTACTAGCTCACATGCGGGATCAGAATGGTGTGAATGACAGCCGCACTGTGTCATGAAGGTGGTGGTGGTTTCAGCAAGAGAGACCAAATAAGAAGAAAGCTGAGAAAGGGGGGATCCGTTTTTGGATGACAAAGGATGGGTAAGTGAACTTTTGTTGTTTCCCTCTTAGCAAAGCTGATCCTCTTGGCTTCCTATTCTCAATCGCGGCATTAGCTGATAAAAGACGGGAAAACAGGCAAAAAGCAGCAGCCTCTGAGTTTGCCAGTTGACTCAGTTTAGTTGCTATTATATTTTTAGATCGTTTTCCTTTTAGTAGGTTTTTTTTTTTAAATCTGTAAATGCATAACACGGACTTAAACAGACTCTAGAAAAATATCTTTAAGACTGTCTCTTCTGTATGTGTTTCTACAGCATGGGAATTAAGCATGAGATAAATACTGTGTTTGCTTCTATTTCTTGATAATATTAACCACGCTTGTATTTGTGGTCGCTGTCAGGAAGATTGTTAACACTTTACTGCGTGTGTGTAGGGGTGGGGTCGTTACTTTGTCAGAGGTCGCACAAGGGTTTATTTTATCATTGAGGCTGTATCCTGAACCCAGCTTCCAAATTTTCAGCAGTCATTTGCCAGTCTTATTTTTTTCAAGTGTGACTGGCTTTTCCCCCCCTTTCTCCTGTCTGGAAGAGCCGGAATGTATTTCAATGAGATTGTAGCTGGCAAAAGGACAGAGAGCAAATCAGGTTTTAAATTAAAAACAAAACACAACAAAACAAAAAACTGGTTGAGTAAAAGAAGGAGAGTTTTTTGATTAGAGGTTTGGCTGATTGCCTCTTGGTTAAAATATGATTATTTAAGAGAAATAAACTACAGCACAGAGGGTTTTTTTTTTCCCCCCACTGCTAACAAATAATAAATCTACTATTGATAGAGGAAAGAAGTCCCTTACCATGCAATGACTTTGAAATGCAGCACAAGTGTCAATACATTGCAACTTTTCAGGTTTTCTGAAGTTAATAGAGGTAGGGGAGAAAAAAAAAAAGTCAGTGAGAAATTTGAGCAGGTCCGGATGAAGGGAGCATGTAATCTACTGTTTCATTCCTTGTTTATCCCCCAAATTTGCAAAAGCAACTAATTTAAAAATAATAGCAAAACTAATACTACACAAGGTTATTTTGTGTTTTATGCAAACATTAAATAAGAATTTGACAATCTTAACTTTGGACCGTTCTATGTTATCAGTAGTTAGGGTTCTGAGCTGGTGTATCCCTGGACAGGGGAGCCACAGTAGGCAGATCTTCCTGAATGCTGAGAGCATATAGGCTTATTAACACATTGAGAGTACCTTGTAACTGTTATTAGTCTTCATACCATGCTTCATTGGCTGCCCATACTGGTCCCAATGCCATTTTTTTGAGCTCATGCATTGTTATTCTGTTATGCAATAAGGATACAAATTCAGGCAGGGCAAACTTGGGTTACCTTGACAGCTTACTGAAGCTCTTTTGTCAGATCAAAGCCCGTTTGCTCAACTAGGAAAGATGTACAAGTATGGGGTTTTCTAAGTCACATTTTTGCCATTACCAGAAGACTTGGTACTCTTCCTTTTGATACTGATGCTCAACAGAGTGACTAGCCAAATATTGTTATTATTACAGTGTTGGCATTAAGTGATAAGACAGGCTGTGTGCTTTTCAGTGTTGATGAACATATGAACTCATGTAACTCGGGAGAAGGCTTTTCTTTAGTTCACGGCACTGTGGTGATTTGAAAATCAAGGAAGAATGAAGGAAACCTCATTATAGCAAACATGCAACACTGAAGAAAACAAGACTTCAAATGTTAAATACATTGTTCTTATATCAACTGTCCCATTACTGCACTAGATGAAATATCCCTGATATCAGTAAGCTGGTGGTGATTTATATTAATAGCTTTACAATGTACATTTGTCTTCTTTTTTAATATTGTAGGTTTCCGTTTAATTACGCAGCTGAGAGGCATGCGTGTGGTGCTAGTGCTACTTCCTACACTGCTGCTTGTTATGCTCACAGGGGCTCAGAGAGCTTGCCCAAAGAACTGCAGATGTGATGGCAAAATTGTATACTGTGAGTCTCATGCTTTCGCAGATATCCCTGAGAACATTTCTGGAGGGTCACAAGGCTTATCATTAAGGTTCAACAGCATTCAGAAACTCAAATCCAATCAGTTTGCCGGCCTTAACCAGCTTATATGGCTTTATCTTGACCATAATTACATTAGCTCAGTGGATGAAGATGCATTTCAAGGGATCCGTAGACTGAAAGAATTAATTCTAAGCTCCAACAAAATTACCTATCTGCACAATAAAACATTTCACCCAGTTCCCAATCTCCGCAATCTGGATCTCTCCTACAATAAACTTCAGACCTTGCAATCGGAACAATTTAAAGGTCTTCGTAAACTCATCATTTTGCACTTGAGATCTAACTCTTTAAAGACTGTGCCGATAAGAGTTTTTCAAGATTGTCGAAATCTTGACTTTCTGGATTTGGGTTACAATCGTCTTCGAAGTTTGTCCCGAAATGCTTTTGCTGGCCTCTTGAAGTTGAAGGAGCTCCACTTGGAGCACAATCAGTTTTCCAAGATCAATTTTGCTCATTTTCCACGTCTCTTCAATCTCCGCTCAATTTACTTACAGTGGAACAGGATTCGCTCCATTAGCCAAGGCTTGACATGGACTTGGAGTTCCTTACACAACTTGGATTTATCAGGGAATGACATCCAAGGAATTGAGCCGGGCACATTTAAATGTCTACCCAATTTGCAAAAATTGAATTTGGATTCCAACAAGCTTACCAACATCTCACAGGAAACTGTCAATGCATGGATATCATTAATATCCATCACTTTGTCTGGAAATATGTGGGAATGCAGTAGGAGCATTTGTCCTCTGTTTTATTGGCTTAAGAATTTCAAAGGAAATAAGGAAAGCACCATGATATGTGCAGGACCTAAGCATATCCAGGGTGAAAAGGTTAGTGATGCAGTGGAAACATATAATATCTGCTCTGAAGTTCAGGTGGTCAACACAGAAAAATCACACCTGGTACCCCAAACGCCCCAGAAGCCTCTGATTATCCCTAAACCTACATTTTCCAAATCTGACCCTACCCAGCCCACCCTCGAAACACCAAGCCCTTCCCCAGGGTTTCAGATTCCTGGCACAGAGCAAGAGTATGAGCATGTTTCATTTCACAAAATTATTGCAGGGAGTGTGGCTCTGTTCCTCTCAGTGGCCATGATCCTCTTGGTGATCTATGTTTCTTGGAAACGCTACCCAGCCAGTATGAAACAACTTCAGCAACACTCTCTTATGAAGAGGCGGCGGAAAAAGACCAGAGAGTCTGAAAGACAAATGAATTCCCCTTTACAGGAGTATTATGTGGACTACAAGCCTACAAACTCTGAGACCATGGATATATCCGTTAATGGATCTGGGCCCTGCACATATACCATCTCTGGCTCCAGGGAATGTGAGGTATGAACCATGATCCTCCTAAAAGCATTTCTACTGCGGGGAAGGAGAGGTAAATGTTTGAAGCTCTAGAGGTGTCTCTAATCACTAGAAAGATTAATGACCCTTTTGCTTTTGGGTTTTTGCTCAGTGTGAAAGGTTACTTAATTAAATTACAACCACCAGGAAATTGACTGTTGTTTTTTTTTTTTAAATGGTTGAAACTTGAAGGAAGTTCATTCAAGGATGAGATTAAGTTGGAATAAAGCACTATGTTAAACCATCTGTTTTTTTAACAGTTTGTATAAAGGGGTTGGACTTATAAACACACAGATACACAAAACTCTTTTCATTCTAAAATTAATGCCTGGTTCTTGTTGTTTGACTTCTGTAATGGAGTAAAGAAGGAGGGACCAGCTTAATTTAAAAACAAAATGATTTTACCAAAATTCCAGGAGGTAATGAAGATTTAAACCAAAGAGCAATTTACCCAAGGGTTGATTTTGTTGTAAATTTTTAGTTATAATTAAAGCATGCAACAGGGATCTCACAAGGATAACTGTTTCCGTGTTACTTGCCATTTAGTTATTATACCAGCATAGAGAATGTCAGAGGCCTACTGTGTAACTGTATTAGGCTTTTAAAGATGTCTTTCTTCCTTCTTTCCTTCCTTCTTTCCTTCTTTCCTTGATTCCTTCCTTCCTTCCATTTTTTTTTTTTTTTTAATTACTGGACATAGATCACTTTTCATAGGTTTTCTCAAGTGCTAGCTATTTGTATGTAATCAGAATGATACTTAAATTCCATGTTTTGGCTATGTCCCTGGCAACTAAAATCAGGTCATAATATTGTGGATGATTTAGCAATAACATAATGACAGGCATAACAGGGACTGTTTGTCAATGTTACTGTCATCCTCAAAAGAAATAATGTGTATTCTTGTTAAACTTATCCAAAACTAAGTGATGCAAATATTTATAAATAAAGAGAGAAATTTGAGTTCTGGATATTTTCCCTTTCTGTAACGTTAGCTTGAAATGAAGGCATTCCATGTTACATTATTTCATTTTCATGAGAATATGTTTGGATCCAGTTTCTGATTATTTAATTTTAAAGATCACTTATAGTAACTTGTTAGGAGTAGAAAATAGCCACAGATTTCCAACCTGTTGATAAGTAGTACTGGATGCAAATTGTTCTTTGCGTGGTAAAGTTGATCAAAAAGTACAAAGATTGTGACTGCCAGGGCCTTGTTGCTGGAATAAAGTAATAGAAAGACAAAGTTCTGGCAATATGTTGTCTTAATATCTGATTTTAGATGATTAGTTTTTCAAAGGAAAGTTTTTATGAGTATTAAATGAGTATTTTTCCTTTTATTACTAGTTAAAATAGTTTGGAAAAAAAAAAGTTTGCTCTTCGATAATATATACCCAGTCTTTCTATAGTCCTAAAGGCAGATGCCAATGAAAATGTTTTCAGACAAGGCACTGAGTTTGAAATATTCTCAAACCTAGTAGAATTTGGAATACTGAGCTATTCTCTACAGAGTTCATTTTCTCCTTTCTGTGTACAATTGAAAATAAGAAAAGTAATCCCAAAAAATAAATCCCCAAAAGAAATCTGTATGAGCATTTGATCTTAAAAATTAAAGAGAATAAAAGATTTTATATGAAAGTCTTAACAAGTCTTGATGCTTTTGTTGCAGGTTGATATTTATATAATATACATGAATATTAGTCAAACAAGTTCATCTTATTTTATTCTAGGTTCTCTTTATATTTTGAAATCCTCTTAAAGGCTAATAATAGAAAAAGAAAAGTAAAATCCACGTCCATTCATTCATTTTCTCTTGACGTTTATAGTAGAAAGGTGATTTTTATTTATAATAATTACCAAGAAAGAAGAAACATTCTTAAAGAACTAGGACTTGAGTATAGTGGTTCAAAAACTTTTCCAGAGGTCTTCATTTCCAGAGGTTATTCTTTCAAATACCCTAGGCTTTACCATGATAGGAACAAAATAAAAATATGTTTTATTCCATAAAAACGTGTTTCAACACACATTTTGATACTATATATGTTATATGGAGTGAGTTTATGGTCATGAAATTGCAGTGGCATTGTTGGAGTTGAATGTGGTGTTGAGACATTAAATAATGAAGAATTTAATTAAATATTGTAATGAAGAGAGTTGAAATGGCAGCCTTGCTGAAGTAGATCAGGTTTTCTATGGCCTGAAAAGTGGAAAGTGACAGGCTATACATATAAGACCATTAAGTCAAAGGGTCCAATGAAGCTACATTTGAATGAATGTTAACTTGTTTGGAAACACAAACACATAAGAACTTTGCAGCACCCACTCCCCTTTTTTTGACAGGATGTTCAATTTATTATGGTTATATGTGGACATAGAAATGAGAAAAAGCAAATTCTTAGAAACTGTGATGACAACCATATCTTCTCCTTATGTCTTTGTCACTGTAGAGTAAAACTTCTGTTGAGAAAATTTCTCTACAAAATGAAGCCAAGAGAGAGGAGTGATCTGTCCAAGTTTATGATTTTTTAAGCCTGCATAGGGGTATGCTGAGTTTTAATCTGGTGTTTTTTATAAACCTTACATATCAGTAGCTTAGAAAAATAAAGAATCATTAATATATTTACAATACAATTTTATGAGGTAGGATTTTTTTTAATTCAAAATACCAAACTCTACCCAATAAAGCCATATTTAACTAGAAAAGTTAGCACTAAATGCTAATTTTCTAAGATAGTGCCTTGAAAAAAAACTGCATTAAATTGAAGATTCCACTTATACAACTGTTACATTTAGTTACCATGATCTAAATATAGTCAAAATATTCATTTTGTCTATTTCTTTTAAGAAGAAAATAAAAATTTTAAGACCCCTAGTTAGAATGGGGCCTGTGAACTAACACACAAATATAGCATTCAATAAGTGAATAACTTTGGCTCTATTCTTTATAAGTTATAATTTTGAAAATCCACATGCACATTCTATGCTAATACTTTGAAGGAGAATATTATAATACCTTAGGCAGTAAAAAATCTTGTATCTATAAAAGAAGAACTGAGTAGATAGTTGTGAATAATTAATATGATATATGCCGCAATTTTAATAGATATATACATCTCAATCATCATACCTTGAATGGAGCAGTGTGCTTGGTTGAACTGAATCATTTAATTTGTCTGTCCTCAATATGTGCTCAGAAAGAATTTAAAGCTGAAAGGATACAGCTTTGCCTAAAGCTTAGTAAAGTGTTATTAAAAGAGAAAATAGAAAAAAAAGAGAGAGAGAATTGCAATATAAACTTTTGAAAATAGTTTGTGAAATTTTGCATAGCTTTATCTAGCTAAAAATATTATAAGAATTATGAAGTTACTTTATTCTGCCTACCAAAATTTCAATTTAAATTTATACAGAACAAAATTTTGAATAACTGTTTTTCTAAGATATGTTGTATCAACTGAAAATAGCAAGGACCTTTATAAAACCAGTCATTGTGAATATAGAAGAGGAGAGAACACTTCATTTGTCTTGTGAATTTAAAAAAAATAGAATTGATAAAACCTTAAAAGGAATGAATAAATGAAAGTGGTCTCTAAAGAAATCCTCCATCCAATATATTTTAAAAGTTAACTAGTTGAGATATAAAGTTTAATGATCCCATAATGCTAAGAGGGCTACTATTAGGAAAATGGGAGTATAGGTGACTTTAGATATTTATTTTCCAAATATTTGATATTTTAGTTAACAATTCTTCAAAATCAAGTAAAATATAAATATAATGGTTGTAATTGGGCTTATGTTACTTCTTCCACTGCTGTCCAGTAGGTGGTATAGACCATTTCTAACAATTTATATTTATTGAATGTATTATGTCAAATCCTAACTATTGATTTAAGAGGGATTATTAACTCCTTTTTACACTTAAGAAATTGGCATTTTAAAGTATACTAAATGAGTTTTCAAGAACTAAAAAGTATAATGTGTTCAAAGAGGATTTCTAAGTGAAGCAAGCCCAATACAAGCTTAACTTATACTTTACTAGTACAAAACTATAGAAAATAAACTTCATTTTGGTGGCTTACTACTGTTGTGTATGTCAAAATGTTATAACTAAAACTCTGCTTTGTATATTCACATGATGTATATTTATGTGTGTATATATGTGTGTGTTTGTATGAATGTGTATGTGTTCATATACACAGAGAAATATATTTCCATTAAAGTTCCTTTCTATTTTGGACATTTGAAATATTAGTGAAAGAATCTTGGGTTGTAATTATCAGAATTTGTACATCAGGGAGCATATTTCTTAAGAGTAATGTTTAAACCTCTCAAATTACTAGTATTTCATGTTTAGATAGTCTTAATGTTCTTCTTTTTAAAAAAATAGAATTTAAACTACACGTTGCCATTTTTGGTGTGACTCTGGGCTAGTCACTTAATTTCTCTGTGATCTATCACTAAATGAGTATATGAACTAGCACAATATATCCCAACTCCAGGCATTCCTTAGACTAGTAAACTTTGTAAACTCTCTGTGGTCATTCCTGGGACTAAAAGGGCAAGATGGAATATGGAGGAAAAACTGAGTTATTTATATTCCTTGTCAGTGAGAAAAGAAAGAAATTCTTGAGTTAATAAAAATTGGCATGCTCAGGTGAGGAACATTATAATTTATTTATGGTTGAGGGGAAACTTCATAATGCACACATGTGTACATATGCATATATGCCAGCACACACACACACAAATGTATATATCTTTTAAACTCTGGCAAGTAACTAGATTTTGAGAACATTTAAAATATGACTGATTTTTAAAAAATCTATTGTCTGAATTTGATTCAGTTAAAATCTATTTGTGAATAGAGCTTTTCATTAGAATCTGCAAATGGTAGAGGTGAAGAGTGACAGCTTCCAAAAAAGACTGACATAGTTACTTTAGGAAAGATTTTAAACTGATGATAAGGGCTTCAATTACTTTTTTTAGAATAAGTTTACATTCACATGTCATGGACAAAATTTTAGTAAGATTCCAAATAGAAAAGTCTGACTATATTATGGTCTTAGGAATGTACAGCTTTTGACACACCCCAGTAATCTTCATATAATTTTATAATTTTTTTTCTTGAAACTTTTCTGTATTCAATAAAATCTACTCATCCTAGTTCTCAGGAATTACATTTATAGATAGCTTTATGCATTGGAAGTTGCTTGGTAATATTAGCATTGGGGACTTGGTGACTCATCAGAATTTTCATGTCTCTAGAGATTAATGAATCACTAAATCAAAGTGAAACACTGGCAACCTGTATATCATCAGACAGTGGGAGTTTTGAAATATCAGTATGTCTTTGGATCAGTGAAAAGCATGAAAGTGATGTTAAATATGTTTTAAAAATTAAAATTGCTTTTTATAGTGCCAAAAGAGTATCATTTATCAGGTCAATTTAATAAAATCTCAATATTGTTAAAATGAAAGAGAAATTATGAGGGTGTTTTTCTTAGGAACTCCATAAGCCATTAAGAATTTAGCTATAAATTAAAGAAAGTTGAGAAAAAGTACACCACTTCTTGTGGTATCAAAATCACTAGCTTTTTAATAAACTGTTTTAATAATATGCCTAAAGCTCCTCAATATATGCAAACGCTGTGATTCATGCTCCTGCTAAATAGTTCAAAAAATAATGCTTTCATTGTCAAGAGAAATTAAGGCTTAAACAAATATATGTGGGAAAATTGTTTGTTAAGAGTAAGATGTTTGACTTTAAGTCAAATCTTATAATACTTGTAAACCTAAGGTTTGGGAGTGAAAGGACAGTAAAGCAGATATGCATTAATGAATGGTTAAAGTAATGGTGAGAATATTTTTTTAAAAAAACAGAAAAAAATCTTGTCCAAAAATTAAGTTCCATTGAGCAAAAACTGATGCCTGGATATCAGATAAGTAACAAACCCATGCATAACTAAATAAAATTATGATATTTAGCATTATTATTTGTACAGGGCAATGAGATCTTTATATTTTAATATAATGGTTTTCTTAAATATATATGAAAGTAACTTTGAAATATTGTATTTAAACAACCATGTGCAATTAAATACCCACATATCCCACGTAAATATTTCTAAAATTTTAAGATGTATATTGCACACAGATATAGAAATAATATATATTATACTTTTCAGTAAGCACTGTTCTTTACTACTTGTCCTATTTACTTGTCCAGTAAATATTTGGGGGAGACATTAAAAAAATTTAAACATCAACATAATTTTGTTTCTTCTGTCATTTATCATGATTGTTTTCTGAAATTTTAGATGTCCTTATCACTATCTCTTGGAAATTTCTATTCTCTCCTCTACTTTAATCTTTTATATATTTACTGAATTCTCGGACCTCAGAAGGGTAAAGATATAATCATTAAACCTAGCAAGAAGTGCCATCTTTTTCTTTTTTTTAAATGTGAATTATTCTAGTAGAAGAGTCTTGCATTACACATTTTTATCACATTGAATTTAATAGAAAAATTTAAGGTAAAAATTAACTAATTTTAAAACAAGATTTCCTGTATAAATGTTTAATTGTCTTTTTTACTTAATATTTCAGTGGTTGAAATCTTCAAATCCCATTGAGTTTAAAAACTAAAAAAAAAAAAAAAAATTATAGTATATTTAAATATCCAAAGCAGACAAGCTAAAGTGAATATAGATGGATTTGTTTAAGAAAACTAACTCTTTTTTAGGATCTCATGAGCAAATATGTATTTCCAAATAGGAAATTGTAGGCTTATGAACTGATAACACTTTTGGGTCATTTTCAAGGTTAGTGCAAAACTATAAAGATGCTAATTTTGGAGTAGCAAATGATACAGACAAAGAGGAAAAATACCTGAAATTATTTTATTTTAGAAAGTCTAGAAATTTATTTAGAAATTCTATTTAATTCATATTCATGGTATAATTTCATTTTTAAGGCTAACAGTTCTGTTTTGCTGTCTTCTTTTAAGATTAAGTATCATCAGATTAAGCATTGAAATTACACTGATTTTTAAAAGCAAACAAGAAACAGTTTAAATTCTGAGTTTAACTTCTGTGCTTGTTTTTAATTCCTCCCTCCTCTCTCAGATCACATTTATTGAAACATTGGTTCTTTCATTTTTTCTGAATAATTTGATTATTTGTGAGGGTAGGAATTATTAGAAGTTGATTTCTTGTTTCCTGTAAGTAACTCCTATTAGATGTGTTTATGTTCAGATGAAGCCCTGAAAATCATGCCTGTTTCTTTCAGCATAAGTTTAATTATGATGCATTTCATGATTAAGGTTTTGATATTTATAATTTTAAGTTGACACCAACATTGTTAATATTTCTAATAAGACTTAAAAAAGAAATAGAAATAGAAATTGTTTGTCTTTTTTAGTATGATCTCCACAGATGAAAAATTATTATTATTTTCTTCTGTGTTTATAGGTCTGTAAAAGTAATAGCAGAGAGGTCAGCCTTAAAGTACTTTAGGTTGATGGTCAAACCATAGTATGGACCAAATTGCATTGGTCCAGTGGTTAGATCAAGGGGTGAAAAGAAGGTCTGAGAGATTTGAAACTGACTCACTTTACTTCTGGAATATTGGACAAGTAAATATATATCTGACCTTTCTGTGATATAATTTTTCCATCTATTGAACTGGGATAATAACTTTCCAACTAACTTGTTGAAATGATTAATGAGCTACTATTCAAAAACCACTCTGAACTCCTCCATAAAAAGCTTCAGTGTAAATATAAATGATTATTAGCCATAAGCCCTGCTGTCTACTGAAAAATGCAAAATGCATTGTGGCTATATTATTTTCATTGTTATTATTAGTTATAATGATGGTTATAATACTCCCTGATGTAGAAACAAGTATTGTGGTTACATTTTTACTAAAGTGAATAATAAACCTGACCTTTCAGTCCCTTGTCTGAGCTGTAATTTAGTTTGGGTACCAGACACACTAATATATAAATAATACCTCAGGATTTGTAAAATACTCCCTTGGCTAAACATTTTATTCACATTTCTAAGAAGGTAGCATTTACAGTTATTTTATTAACTCTAAGAAAGAAATGGGTTATAGAAACAACTTATAACTTTCCATTCTGATCAAGTATTGTCCTTCAGTTCATTTTCTTAACCAGTGAAGGCAGTTTTAATATCCCCAAAGTGTTTATGTATAACAAGAAGTTAATATGTATTTTTAAGAAGACCTGATATTTCTCTAGCAAAAATATATAATATTTAATGATTTGATGTATATAAGTATTTTGGTTGAATGTAATATGAACTCTTATTTTTACATAAATAGAATATTATATAATTCCTATTTTTGTCCCCATACTTGTAATATATCTTAATGTGAAATACATTTCTTTTGAAATTTCCCCATGGAATAATACCTCCTGATACCATTGTGTGCTATGAAATAGAGGGCACCATTAGTGCATGTCCTTAACAAAAACAAATACCCCACAGACAAAAGACAAAATTTTATCTTTTCTGGAGTAGACAGTAAATTATTTTCTTTTCTTGGTGATTAGAAAGGCAGAATTATTCCAAAATGAGGATTCTTTCAGTCATTGAATATCTCTCTTCCAATTACGTATTCTGGAAGTAGGGATGTAACCATGGGATGGGGCCATGAACCCACTGGACCCACTAGACCCACTGTGAAATGGATCTGAGCTAAAACTCCATCAGTCACCATGAACCCCTAATCTAACTCTGGGATCACAGTGATATTTTGGATCTGCAGGAATTAGTGTCACGTCCGTCAATTTCTAGTAAGCCCCCAAAACTGATTATGCTACTTTCTCCAATGCATAGTCACTTTGGTAAATAGCTGTTTCTCTCTTTGGGAAAGTCTAGGAGGGAAATAAAGAGTATACATTTTGACAGTGCAGCTTCGTCTTTCCTCAAGGGGATCTGACCTTTCATTTAAATGTTTCTGGATCTATAAACTGGCTCAAGTCTGGGAATTGATTATGGGGCCATGACACTATTTCGTGATTCAGGTTATACTTTTGTTCACTTGACCTAGATCTGACCTACTTATATGGATCAAGTAGGAATTAGTACTCATGTACTTTTTTTCCTAGGGACACCATGATCACATAGACAACACCATGGTCTCTTGAGTCACATTATTTTGATTACTCCTTTGACTTTACTATCTCTTATAGTACCTATGCCTATCTTGTCTTTGGCAGTTAAGTGCTGACACTAGGCCCATGGCACCTGGGGATCTCATTTTTCCTCTTGAAGTAGGAATGCCAGTTCAGTGGTAGCTATTCCCACTGTAATTTCTGACCTGCAAGCAAAGAGTGACCACAGAGTCATTAGCCCTGACCTTACTATGCTCAACCTCTTTCCTTTCCCCAGTTGCCAGATAGTCAATCCATTTCATCCTCTTGAAATATGGTCTACAGAACTCTAACCAGAATCTTTAACATTTTTGGGAATTACTGCTTAGATTCTAATCTTGAGACTTGAAAGGTAAAAGAATGTTATTTATAAATATAATATTTTACCGTTTACAAATCATAATCTCTTTGGCTGGATAATGAGTTGACTTTAAATCAATATTCCAAATTTATGCTCTTTTAATTTTGGCATAGCATCTTCCTTGATAATGTATATACAGCTCTCCACCAAAACATGAAGATTGACAAAGATAATTGGCCCACAAAGACAATAGTATCCGTTTCTTTCTCATTGCATTTCTTATTGAAAATTTATCGTAACATAATTATTAGCTATATCAACAAATATTTATCAATGTTGTCAGAATATTTCTGTTTTATAGATACTAAACAGGTAGATAAATATTACTAAGAAATATGAGGTATAACTTTGTGCATTAACCTGATGTATCTTATGTATTTTCCATTATTTTCTAATTATAAATGAGTACTTCTTTGAAAATGTTGAAAACATGAGGTTATTTATAAAAATAAAATAATTATCAAGAATTTTCAATATGCAGTGATAATACTTTTAAAATTCTGCTATTTTACTTCTATTATATACAGAGGTAGTATATTGTGGGTGTTTATAAAATTAATTTGGCATTGAAAACTGTATGTATAAATTTATATATATTGTTACTTTAAAGTTCACATTTTGTGATGAATAGAATAACTTCTTAAAATACTGTATGCTGAAACTACATTCCTAAAAGGTGCCATCTTTTACTTAAGGCTTCTTTTTTGTTGGATATTTTTGCTGAGTTATTTCATTGTTGGAATAGTTCTACAGTGACCTTTTCATGTAGGTAGATTCCTCGAAAAGAAAATACATAGCAAAAAGAATGAAAACTTTAAACTTCATAAGCCACATTGCTACATTACCCTCTCAAAAATATATACTTATTTGTATTAATGCATGCATTGTATAAGATTTAACATTTCCTCACATATACACCAACATTATTTATTATCTTTCATTAAACAAGTTGACACATTATTTTTTAGTGTTTAATATTTATATTTTTAACCTTAGTGTGTTAGAATTTTTTGTGTGCAACATTCTGTGTTTTGGATTTCTTATTTTGAAATATATGAACAGTCCATGAGGTTAACAGTAGTTTTCATTATGTTCTGTTGCAATGCTTTTATTTTTAGAAAGGCCTTTCACACCTGTATGTAAGTAAACATTCACTATGTTTTAATCCTTTACCCTATAGATTTATTGTTATATTTAATTATTTAATCTACCCAAATATCCTTTAGTATATAATGTGAAATATAGACCTAACTTGTATTTTCCTTACTAAAGAATTAGGATTTCATCAGTGTGTTCTACCTAATATTAATGTAAAATTTTCATATATCCATGTCATTTTTGTGGTTTCAATATTTTTACCATGGATTCACTCTCTATGCTTGTATCAGAAACACATTTTTATGCTAATATAGTTTTAAGATATATTTTAATTTTTATAAAGGGGTCTTCTACTAAATTCCACATATATTTTAAAAACTGTCTTGGTTATTTTTTTTTTGCTATTTTTATTTGAAATAAAATTTTGCATGTCTCTCTTCCTCCTTCCCTCTCTCTCTAACCTTTTTCTTCCTGAATACATACACACATGCACATGCACTTGGACACACACATGCACACACACATGACTGGGATTATGTGGATTTATAAATCAATTTGGAAATAATCGATATGATATCAATTTGGAAATAATTGCTGTCAAAGAAATATTCTGGATGACATAAAAATAGCATAGAGCTCAATTTGCATTACCTATTTTTTGTGTCCCCAGTAAAGATGAGTTGATTTGCTTTTTTTAAAAATTCTAATGCATATTTAAGATCATAAGTGTATAGATGCATATAAAATTATTATCAACGTTTTGACCAAATCCATTGATTTTATGAGACTAAGTTAATATTTTTGAAATTACTATTTCAAAAATAATTTTGTAAAAAACAAAATGTGTTAACTTTCTAATAGTTAAATTTCATAGTTTTCTATTTGTATTGACTAAATATAAAATATCAATTACATTGATTTTTAAGCAATATTTTTGTTCCTAATTTAATAGGATTGCCTTTTGTGATTTTGTCCATTTTATCATTCTATTTATTCATCCTCTTATCTATTATACAGAAATATATTACTTACCTACATTAATAGATATTAATGCTAGGCTCAATGCTTGTGTTTACAATAGCATATACAATACTTTGTTTTAGATAATAATTATTTATCACATTTATCATTATACATTATACCTATTATCTCATTTATAAAATCCTCATTTATCAGGATGGACATTAAGTTTTGCTAAGTAACTTTTGGAATTTTTTTTTTCTTATTATGAGGCCTATCTTTCCCTCCCAGCTTTTAGTTACTGGCTTTATGAATTACATATTTTATTTCCTATTTTTAAATGTTATTTGCATTTCTGGAATTATGGCATTTCTTTCATAATATTCTTTCTTAAATCATCTCTCATTGAGTTTAGTTTTATTTTGCTTACAATCTTAAAAATTTTCTTAAAAAGGGAAGATGGTCAATATTCTTCTCTGTCGGTTGAGTTATATTTACTAATATCTCTTTTTCTGATATGGTTAAGATAATATAGACAATATCTTTTCCTTGAAATTTATAAAACAGCCACTGAAAGCTGCTTTTATATTGTCCCTTTGGGGATATAATATTGAGAAAACATAGATTTTATTCAGATTTGTTTGCCTTTTGCTGTCCTTAAATCAGAATGTTGAATTAGTTTCCTAGAAAATGCCAATATTATTGAAAATATAACATATATAATAATTTTTATTTTATGTAATAACTACTTATTCTTAACCATCTTCTCTAGTCATATATTTGTTCTTTCAATTCCTGTGGACCACCATACTAGAAACTGAGGCAGGTGAGTTTCTTTGATCCATATTCCTGAAATCCAGAATAAAACCCTTACATCATTAGATACTAGATGCACTTTTTCCTTAAGAATGTAAATTCCTTAGAGATGTAAAATTTCTTTAGTCTAACTTTTTAATTATATTTTAGTTCTGTTTATTTTGTTCATATTGCTAAAGATTTTCAGGATTACTGATATTTTAAAAAGAATTGGAGGAGAATCACATTCAAATTATATTGGTGTTCTTTTCTGCAAGGTATTAACATTGGCTTTGTCTAAATGAATCCCTCCAGCAATGCGCTCTGATGTTCTAAGAAGTTTTACCTTATCGTTATTATCTTACCTTTTACTTTCTTATAAAGCCAAATTTTTCTTTACTCTGATCAGGGTCAACAAAATATTTCTGTAAAGGACTAGATAGTAAATATTTTAGACTTCGTGGTCCATATGCTTTCCGTCACAGCCGCTTAACTCTGCCATTGTAGCATGAAAGCAACCATAGAAAATATGTAAAGGAAGGTCACATCTGTGTTCCAATAAAACATTATTTACAAAAACAGGTAACATGTTGCCTCATATTTTATAGTTCACTGAGTCCTAATCTAAATCACTGTCATAGGCTTTTAAAGCTGCTGGAGTCCTACTCCTCAAAATAAACCATCTAGAATTGTCTCCTAACCTGATATCTTCCTCTATTATTGCTCTTTCTTATTCCTCCCCTTATGGAAAATCATTCCAAAAGATTCTACCTAAGTCTACCTTTCCTCATCAATCATTTAGTTCTTCAACCCACTGCGGTCTGTCATGAGAGCCAAAAGCCACCAAAACAGCTCTTGCTAATTTTGCCATTGACTTTATTAACACTAAATTTGATGACTCTTTTATTTTTTTGCTTTACTTTGGTATCTTAACATTCAACCCTTGGACTTTTCTTTCTTCTTAAATGTTCGCCTCCTTGGAATTCTATATAGGGGCCATTTCTTTTCCATTTTATCATATTCCTTTTTCATGCCCTTTGTAAACTAAATATTATGTTTTCCTTATGGCTACATCCTTGCATTTTCTCTACACCCCTATATTCATTCATTCTCTCTCTCTGTTTCTTCACTTTTTCTCTTTCTGAATGAGAGTGACATATACAGTATACCGGGTTTTTTTTTTTTACTACTAATAAAATCATTCCTTAATTGTTTGACTTCTTCTCTGAGTTCCCCACATGTATAGAAATTTTCTACTTAGCATCTGAATTCAAAGATCTGATACTGTAACCCATTTCCAAACCAAACCATGTTTGTTTTTTTTTTTCTTTCAAGCCTGTTTTTCTTTCAGTGGTCCTTGTCTTGTGAATGAAAGTATCCATTTCTGCAAGTCAGAATCAGAGGAATCATACTTGACCCCATCCTCCTCCTTATACTCCATAAAAAATCCATCATGAAGTCCTGTTGATTTTACCTTTTAAGTATCTCTTAAATTAATCCATTCTGTCCTCACTAGAGCCACCTTTTTATCTTGTTTAGTCTCCCTAACTGATCTCTTGCTCCAAAGGATTTATGCTCTACTTTGCACACAGGTGCATCTTTTGAAATGAAAACTGATCACTTCATTCTCCTCCTTAATCTAAAGCAATTTAGTGGAGTCCTGTTCTTAGAATAAAAATGAAAACACTTAACATGACCTTAAAACACTGACTAACCAGGCCCTGCCTTTACAGATTCTTTTCATGTCACACTCTCCTAGCTCAACTCTCCATCCCACGAGGCCTCCTTTTCTTTCCCTCTTTTTTGTCGTGCTCTCTTCTTTGACAACATCATTGTATAAGCCCAGACCTAGGTACTACTCACTCCACTTAGTTAATCTTCATTCATCAACCCATCAAGAAGCCATTGCTGAAATCCTTGTATTGTCAAACCACATAACTTATTCATCTTGGTCATTCAACTTGGTCATCACCACTTTTTAAAAAATAATGATTTGATTAGTATCTTCTGTCTACTTAAGGGAAGATAATATATGACTCTTTTTGTTTGACTTTATATCTCCAGTGCCTCATTTCATGTCTTATATGTTTATTGAAACTCTGATCAGGGTTTGATCATTGAAATTTATAAAACAGCCACTGAAAGCTGCTTTTATATTGTCCCTTTGGGGATATAATATTGAGAAAACATAGATTTTATTCAGATTCGTTTGCCTTTTGCTGTCCTTAAATCAGAATGTTGAATTAGTTTCAACATTTACTGAAAGAGTAAATGATCACATCCCAAATTTTACATCTCTTCATTATTTGCTTACTTTTAAAAAAAATTAGATTCTCTTCTTTGAAAAGTTACTTCATAAGTTTTTGTCTGAAAAATTAGTAAGCTTATTTCATTATTTTAAGTTTAAAACTATGGATTAACTTTAGGGTATAGATTTTGAAATAGCCCATTTTTTAATATACATTTTCCTCACTGACTTTTTTCATCAATATGCCATTTTATTATACGATTCATGTTCAATATGACAAAACATAAGGGCAAAAATGAGAAAAAAAATACTTAATATAGCTTTTTTTTTTTTTACCATTTTCCTGGCAATTTCCTGTATTTTTGTTACACAAATAAAATCAGTCTTGCAAATTATTTATAATATGTCATTTTTACTTTATTGTGAGCATAATTATACATTAATAACTATTCATCTATAACATAATTTTAGTTAGTGGGTAATATTGTGTATGACTTTACTGTACACAGGTTCCAGGTTTTTTTTAGTGGTTGTTTTGACATTTTGGGAATAAAGAAACAAAATGGCCACTCTTGCACTATGTCTTTCTAAATATACTTAATGATTAAAAATTTATAATATTTTAAATTTTGGCAGTGATCTTTTCCAATTGAGATCAAAGGTATTTTTTTAATGTTCATCACTTTACTAATGATATATGTAATTCCTTACATTTGTTTGGCTTTTGTATATTTTATCTTCTGTATTTTATGTTCATGTTCTTTGCCAACTCATAATTTTATTGATTGAT
Source organism: Procyon lotor (assembly GCA_028646535.1). Classification (NCBI taxonomy): domain Eukaryota; kingdom Metazoa; phylum Chordata; class Mammalia; order Carnivora; family Procyonidae; genus Procyon; species Procyon lotor. Next base: position 78,276,594 of record CM053610.1, on the reverse strand, counting down.
TTTAAATTAGTTGATTAATCCTTTTGCATCTATAAACATCACAAATCTTTTTTTCAGAGCTTGTCATTTGTCTTTTAATTATTTTAGGTGGGATTTTTGACTGTGTAATTAGAAAATTAATTTCATATATTTAAATTCTATATTTTATTTTATTGTTTCTGACTTTTTGTATGGTTAACAAAGGTTATCTCCAAAAATATTAAATAAATAATCATTTTTATTTTCCTCTAGTAGTTTCATGGTTTTATTTTTTGCATGCAAATCATTAATTCAACTAACTTTTGTTATAAAAAATGTTACCCACTTTCTCAAACTCATTTGTCATTACAGCTATAGAATGTTGTATTTGTGAACTTACAAAGCATTGAGTACTTACAGATATATATATATTGTTTTATACATATATATTTATATGTTATGTGCATGGATTATGTATTCACATATGTTTCCATACATATACAAATATATATGAATACACATTATCTTCTATTAAACTTTTTATTTTCCTAATCCTTTATCATACTGCTTAGTTAATATAATAGATTAAATTATGTTTATTATTCATATTTTAAAAATGTTTTTGGCTATCATTTTTACCCAGTTTTTATATTTGATTATAAAAGTTACTATATATTTACATATATAGAAGTGGTTCTTTCCCACCATCTTATTTTCTATTGCCTCTTATCCTCTCCAGAACCATATTCTAGAAATAAATGATTGTTAACACTTTACTCTGTATTATTCTGGATATTTTCTGTGCATATATAAATGAATACATTTTTCTTCCCAAAAAATACTATGCTAGCTACATTGATCTAAGTTCTGTTTGTATACTTTTGGATTCATTTGTTTTATATAACATATCTTGGACATTTCCCATGACAGCAAATAAAAATCTACCTCTTTGTTCTTAATTTATTAAAATGATTCTCTAGTGGTAGACAAGTGAGATGTTTGAGGTTATAGAGATGAACTTTAGAATTATCATGTCAGTACTTTAATAAAATTTCTTTGATAAATTTATTGGAATTGTGTTATTTTTAAAGAATAATCTGGAGTGAATTAATATCTTTTAAATTCTGAATCTTTAATCTTGATAAAACTCTAATTTCTATTTGTGAATTAAATGTACTGTAAAATGCTAAAATATTCTGCATAAAGGAGAACATTTATTTCTCTATATATACTAATTATTTTGTGTTTGTTCCCAATATGAATATGACGAGTTTTTATATTTCAGTATTCTCTTCTATCTGTTTTTTGCTATAACCCATCTAATGCAGACTTGTGTGTATATGTGGGCAGAGGGTTATTTTTTAATGTGCCTATTGTAATCAGAAACAATAATATTCCAAATATTAATTCCAGTTGTGTTTCAGTATATTTCTTTGGTTTAATAAATAAGACGTTTTTATCCATTATCTCTCAAACTTGCCAGTTGTTAAGCTTCACAGTTTTTATTTTATTGGTCAAATTTTTGAAATGATGTTGACTAATTAGGAAGCTGTGAGGGTGCTCAGGAACATTTTCTTCTCTCACCTCCACAATAGTTTTGAGGAGGAAATAATTACCGTGGAAGACTTGAGCCCACTTTGAGGAATGTTCAAACTGATTGAGAAGTGTTTATAGTTGACAATAAGGTTGTTCTGGGGGAAGAGAGGGCAATAATATAGCCTGGCAGCAGTTCTCCAATGTATGGGAAATAGACAAGGTGCTCCTGTATCATTTTCTTTTTTAGTATTTTTTAATTAGGTTCCCTCTAGCTCTTATTTATTTATTTATTTATTTATTTATTTATTTAATTTATTTGAGAGAGAGAGAGATCACAAGTAGTAGGCAGAGAGGCAGGCAGAGAGAGGAGAGGAAGCAGGCTCGCCACTGAGCAGAGCCTGACACGGGGCTTGATCCCAGGACCCTGAGATCATGACCTGAGCTGAAGGCAGAGGCTTTAACCCACTGAGCCACCCAGGCACCTCAGCTCTTATTTTTTGATTAGAGAGAAAAAGGAAGGCAAAATAAGAATGTGAGTTTGGGGCAAAAAGGAAGAAGTCTGTTAAAAATTTTCTATGGATTGTATTTAATGAAGCCTAGACAGACTCATATGCCTTCAAAGCAAGAGAGGCAAGTATCCTTGGGACGCCTGGGTGGCTCAGGTCATGATCTCAGAGTCCTGGGATCGAGCCCCACCTTGGGCTCTCTGCTCAGCAGGGAGCCTGCTTCCCCTTCTCTCTCTGCCTGCCTTTCAACCTACTTGTGATTTCTCTCTCTCTCTCTCTGTCAGATAAATAAATAAAATCTTTAAAAAAAGAAGAGAGAGGCAAGCATCCTAGATAGTATATGAAGCAGCATGTCTAAATAAACAAGCATTAGGAATTAATGGGACTGTGGAAACTTGCAGTTTGCAGAGTATCTATGGAGGCATTCAGAGTTTTCACACTTCTAGACATATAAAATAGATTTGATCCAAAATTCTCTTTTGATTATCTAGTTAGAGTCATTTATTATGAGCTTTAAAGGGCTGAAAGCAGTCTTTGTGATTTACCAGTTTACCAAAGCTAGGATTAAGAACTAAAACCATGATGGAATTAGGGACCTGATGAAGATTTTTTTGAATTCTTTATTCCCCTCATGCCTTTATCTCTCTGCATCAGAGACACAATTAACATCCAGTATAGCTTGGCAGACTCAGGTAAGTGTGTAGAATACTAGAACCAGGAAAATTTCCCTCGTTGTCTTATAAAGTCTAAGGCAACTCTACTTCCCAGGGACACATTTCCATACAAAAATCAAAACTCCTAATGTAGGAAGTGATCCAGTACAGGGTTTCTCAATCTTTGTACTCTTGATATTTGAGATAATTGGTAATGGGGGAGATGGGGTCTGACCTGAGCTTTGTAGGAAACATGACCGTCTCCATTGGACATCAGCAGCAACCCCCATCTTCCAGTCGTGGTGACTGACAGTGTCTCTGGATGTTGCCAAATAATTCTCTGGGGGAGTGGACAAAATCAACCATGATCGAGAACCACTAATATAGTACAAAGAATCTGCTCTTGAAGGAGAAAGGGATACATTTCTGTAGCCGAGGAAGATTGACTAATAATCCAAAAACTTAAAGAGTTTGATGTCATATGTAGAAAGTGGGAGGGGGTGTAATCTATGCAGGGACTGATAGTAAACTCATGCTCACTTCGAAATTGAAGGCATTTCTGTATATAGGGTTTTAATAAAGTGGCGTCAAGATTTTGTTGATGATAAGAATGGCGTGCTTGACTTTATTGTGACTCTTAGCCAAGGTTAAAGTACTGACAAATTTTTATAGATAAAAATATTCTGTGAAAGAAAGAAAGAAAGAGAATGAGGGAAAGGAAGGAAGGAGAGAAAGAAAGAGAAAGAGAGAAGGAGAGAGAAAAGAAGAAAGAAAAAGGAAGGAAGGAAGGAAGGAAGGAAGGAAAGAAGGAAGGAAGGAAGGAAGGGAAGAAGAAGAAAGGAAGGAAGGAAGGAAGGGAGAAAAGAGGGAGGGAGGGAAGAAGAAAGGAAGGAAGGAAGGAAGGGAGAAAAGAGGGAGGGAGGGAAGAAGGAAGGAAGGAAGGAAGGAAGGAAGGAAGGAAGGAAGGAAGGAAGGAAGGAAGGAAGGAAGGAAAGAAGGAAGGAAGGAGGGAAGGAAGGAAGGAAGGAATGGTTTTGTTACCACCATAGTAGTACTGCAGGCCAAGAGAATTTCGCATGAGAAGAAGCAATGGTGGGAGAAGTTAATACATGATAGGAAAAAAATGTATCTTCCCAGAAGATTACTGAGTAATTGGGCTTAGGAAACACAAATAGCACCCTAAGAATATTTAATGTTTGTTAGTCATCAGTGAATTTAAGGCTATGACTATGTTTGTCTATGTATGGAAAGGAGGAAAATCGTATAAGAAGGTTTGTACACTTATTTCAATGTGGAAGACCTGCAAAGCCAGAATCGAGGGGAAACTGAAAAGCAAACAAAGGTTTTCAGTATATCAAATGAAAATGTATAGGAAGAAACTAGCCTCAGGAAGAACTTGGGGACTGACAAACATTTCTGTAATTTTCTGCAGTCTCTAAGAAGATGGTTTCTCAGATGACTTGCTCTATTGGAAGAAGCAATTTTCACAGATGGCAGAATTTTCTCCTATTATATGGGAGAGATACGGTTAACCTCTTGATGAAGGAATACTTCCAATTGAGTTTTAGGCTCATGAGTAATGAAATCTGAACAAATGCCATAGACTGGTACAAAGGCTGAAATTAAAAATAAAATGATTTCTTTTTTCCCTTAGAAACACTTTGGAGTCAAAAAGATTTGAGCCAAAACACTAACCCTGCCATGTTTAGCTCTGGAATTATTGGCGGATTGGTTAGCCTATGTCAATCTGTTTTCTTACCTATAAAATAATGCTTCTGTGTCTATATTATAGGGTTTTAATACATCCATGATGTAGTAAAAGACGTAACAGTCTCTGGCACTGTTGAGTTCTCTTAACAAATGCTGGCCATTGATGTGATATTGTTATTATTCTTGTAATATCTTATCTCTACCCAGGTATCACTAATATTCAGTGATATCTGTTAAATTACCAGCAATTTAAAAATAGAACAGAACATGTGGTATTATTTGGGAATACACCATTATATAAGATATGATTATAATTATTCTTTATATACATATTTAAAGTTCCATATAAATCAATCTGTCTAGTTGTCTATGTATTTATCTATGTATCTGTGTATATATAATCTGTCCATTTAGTGTTTGTGTGTCTGTATGTGTGTGAATGTAGATGTAGACCTGGACTTAAAATATTTGTCTTTTGACTTGTAGAAGCTATTTGAAAAGGGTGACGTAAGGAGATATGGAAGAAGGCTCTGGAAAAAAAGTCAGTATTTACAGTCAGCATTTATGGGGAATAAATGCCTATACTAGAAAAGGAGAAAGGATTCAAACCAACGACCTCAACTTCTACCTAAAAAAACAGAAAGAAGAGCAAATCAACCCAGAGTTAGCAGAAAAACATAACTATTATAGGTGTCAAAATCAATCAAAAAACAGAAAAATAATGAAATTAATGAAACTAAAGATTATTCTCTGAGAAAAACAATGCACTGTAAAAATAAACTATAAATATACACATACCAATATCAAAAGTGAGTGGTGGGATTTTTCCAGATTTTAAATATATTAAAAGCATATTAAAGAAAAATTAAAAACACCTTTTTGATGACTTGGACATAACTTAAAAATTCTTTGAGAGATGCAAAGCTACCTAAGTTTACTCAGGAAGAAATAGAGCACCTGAATATCCCTATATCAATTAAATAAATTAAATATGTATTTAAAATCCTTCCCACAAGTGAAACGCCAGGGATAGGTGGTTTCACTATAAACCCTATTATACACTGAAGAAACAAATAATACAAATTCATTTTACACAAATTGAAGATTAAAGAGAAAATTTCAGAGGAAGAAACACTTTCCAACTCATTTGATTAGGCCATCACTACACTAACCACCAAAAGCAGACAAATTACAAGAAAACTATAGGCAAATACACTGAATAAAAATATATGCAAAAGTTCTATAAGCATTTTAGTAAGTCATACCCAAAAAATACATAATCATAACCAAGTGAGGTTTATTCCAGGAATGTATGGTTCATATAAACATCTATGTATCAATCAATATAATTTATTATATGATATAATTAACATATAATTGTCTCAGTACATGCAGATAAGGCATTTGAGTATATTCAATATACATTTCTAGTACAAAAAAAACAAAAAACAAAAACAAAACTGGAACCTTTTACAAGGGTACTTTTTCAACCTGATAAAGGATGTCTATGAAAAATCAACTAGTAACAGTCATACATGATAGTGACAAATCAATGCTTTTTTCCTAAGATCAGGAACAAGATAAACATGTCTGTTTTCACCATCTATTCAAAATAATGTGAAATTTCTAGCCAGTGTAGTAAGGTAAGAATAAGAAATAAAAGGCATCCAGATTGAAAATAAGAATAAAAACTACTTTTATTTGTAGAAGACATGATTATCTATAGTCTAATGGTATCTACAAAAATAATAACAAAATGTTCTCAGAATAAGTGAGTTTAGCAAGGTTACAGTGTACATTATTACACAAAAAATTGTTTTACTGTATTAACAATAAAAATTTAAGTAAAAACCAGTGCTGTTTATGATAATATCAAAAAATAGAAGTTGCTTAGGAATAAATCTGACATGAATGCTCAAAACTTGAAGCTATAAAATATTGCTGAGAGAAATTAAAGAGGGCATAAGTAATAGGTAAGATTGATTTTAATTGGATTAAATTAACTTAATTGATTATTTAATTGGAAGACTTAATACTCTTATGATATCAGTTCTCCCTAGATCTGTAGGTTTAACACAACCCCAACCAGAATCACAACAGGTTTGTGTGTGTGTGTGGAAAATGACACATTGACATTGAAATACTAAAATTAGTACTGAAAGACAAAGGACTTAATATAATCTAAAACAAAGGAAAGGAAGGAACCATTTGGAAAGCAAATTGACTTAATTTCAAGATTTACAAAGTTTTGGTATTCAGTATAGTGTGGAATTAAACAGAAAGGTAGACAAATAGATCAATGAAACAGAATAGAGAATCCAGAAATAAACCCATACATATGTGGACAATTGATCTTTGACAAAAGAGCAAAGGCAGTTCAAGGGAGAATACATAGTCTTTTCAACAATTAATGCTTGATATCCAAATGCAATAAGCAAACTAACAAATAAATAGCAAAGGCAGTTCAAGGGAGGATACATAGTCTTTTCAACTAATGCTTGATATCCAAATGCAATAAATAAGATAACATAATAGCGTAACACTTCACACCTGATACCATTTTAATTCTATGGATCATAGACCTAAATGTGAAACTTAAAACTACAAATCTTCTGGAGTAAAATATAGGAGAAAATATTTTCTTATATATGGTAACAAAAGCATGATCTATAAAAGAACAAAGCGATAAATTGGACTAACTCATAATTAAAACTTCTCTTGGAAAGGTACTTCTAAGGGAATAAAAATACAAACCACAGATGGAGAGAACAGCTAAAGTGGAAATGGTGGACATTCCAATAATTATACTTCAATAAAAACATCTAAAAAGACCAAACAAATGAGGTTGTTAAAAGCATTTCTGTCTGTAAATTTTTAGAATTTATTTTCCTCTTTTAGATTCTCCATACTCTTAGGCAAAGTTTGGCAAGTCTTATCATTATTGATAAGAACAACAGTTGTTTCTAGTCACAAATTCTTTACTGTGTTAAAGAAATAACTCTACTCCTCCCAGTTTATGATTAGTTTATAAGAAATAAGTATTAAAGTTTATCATATAGGATGCTGTATCTACAGACATGATTTCTATTAACTCATGAATGAAGTAGACTGACTACAAGGTCTTGTAATTTTCAACCATCATTGTTTTACTACTAGAAACTATTTTATCATGGAATATCATGGTAATATATAGCTGAAGTAAATTGGCTATAAAATAAGTATTTTGTATCTATATCTGTAAAGAAAATTAATTAGCACTTTTTTCTCTTTGTCATTTTTGTTACCAGAATTAAACCAGTTTTATTAAATGAATTGTGAAGCTTTCCATAATTTCTACATTCTGAAATAGTTTAAAATACATAAAAATGGATACTTCATTTATGTCAGCTCCAGAACTCTTGGGGCCCTGTGTCTTTTCAGGAAGATGTATTTCTTAGCTTATTTTATATAATTTCATGGTTGAGGATTTATTATTTTATCCTCATGAAACAGTTCTGAAAATTTCTACTTTTTAGAAATTAATTTTTAAGCAATTCTCAACTTTGTTTGCTGAATGACATAAATAGATAGAAATTTGCAATTTAGAGATTCCTGGGTGGCTCAGTTAGTTAAGCGTCTGCCTTCAGCTCAAGTCATGATCCCAGGGTACTGGGATTGAGCCCTGCCTGCTTCTTTCTCTGCCTGCTACTCCTCCTCCTGCCTGTGTGTGGGCTCACTCTCTCTCTCTCTCTTTCTCTCTCTCTCTCTGTCTCTGACAAATAAATGAAATCTTAAAAAAAAAATATTTGAAATTTTAAAGTAAAGAACAATATTTATAGCTCTGTCAATCATTTACTTTGCAGTTTTATTCTCTTCTTAAATACTGATGTCTAGTGTACCTACTCCTTCCTTTTTCTTGATTTTGTTTTTATAAAAAGTTTGCATGCACTTATTGTTGAAAATGGCTTTAAGAATTATTTATTGAACACACCACTGTCTCCTGATTTTTTTTATTACTCCTTCAGTTTTTCCTGTTTCATCTTTATTAATTTATATGTTATCTTAAATATATATTCTTATACCACTTATATTACTGCAAAGTTTAATTTTTAACACTTTTTCTTGTTTTATAATAAAAGAAGTTAAGTCTATGGCATTTCTTCAGAGTATACCTTTGGTTACATTCCATGAGTTCTAATGGGTACATGCTGATGGTCAGTAATTTCCAAATAGATTTTATTTGCTGTTTTATTTCCTATTTTAGCTTTGGATTGATTAGGAAGAATGCTTGTTTTGTTTTGTTTTTGTATTGTTGACTTGTGAGACTTTTAAAAACAATTCTAATTAGTTTCTGATTTCATTATATTACTTGCTTTTGCTTTTGAGACAAATTGGGATTTTCTTATGTTGACCAAAACACAAAACCTTTAAGTTTTGTGGGCCTTGAGTGTGAAAATATATTATTTCTTTCTAAGGTGTAACTTTCAATATATTAACCCTCTTAAAAATATTATTTGAATTGTGTAATTTCTTGCTTGCCTCCTGCTTACTGATTTCTCAAAACCAAGAACTATGTATTAATTTCATAGAGTTTTCCATATCTCAATCCTTTATTCCATAGTGGATTCTTACATCTTGATCCCTTCCAGTTTTAGTATGAATAGGTTTGTGTATATGCATCATTACTTATCATTTCACACATGAAGTGTTAGAAATTTTTATGTCGCTTGGGAATAATAGCAATTAGAAATATATATTAATACTTTTTGCCCAGAAAAATACTTTTCACCCAAGTTCTATAAAATCTTGTATTAATTTTGTGATCCTGCATAGCATTTTGAGAACCTTTGGTGAACAGTGGCTGGCCAGTTTTCTTGATGGTGCAGTTCCTGAGTATTTGAAACAATGGTGGAAAGGAAAGGAGGGATTGTGTTTGCCTAACTATTTCCAGGAGCCACTGTTCTATGACACTATGCCCCTTTATTCCGTGTAAGACTGTCTCAGTCAGGATTTATTTGTCTAATGGCTTTGGAGGGTCATTTAATATCTGTGAAAATATTCTCTCTTAGTTTTCAATCCTATATTAAATTTTCAACCTATTATATTTGTATATGATTTAATGGTGAATTGGGAGAATATGTATCAGAGCCTGCTAACTATATGCCCTTTTATACTTACAAAACCCCATGCATGTGATTTTTATATCTATAAATATCATAGTTGGCTGTGATTAGTTCCCTTAAATTGGGTAGGCTGGCATTCTCGATTTTAAAATAAATTGATTGAGGGGCGCCTGGGTGTCTCAGTCGTTAAGAGTCTGCCTTGGGCTCAGGTCATGATCCCAGGGTCCTGGGATTGAGCCCCACATCGGGCTCTCTGCTTAGCAGGGATCCTGCTTCTCTCTTTCCCACTCCCCCTGTTTGTGTTCCCTCTCTCACTGTGTCTCTCTCTGTCAAATAAATAAATTAAAATCTTTAAAAGAAAAGAGATAAATTGATTGAACAGATCTGCTATAATAGATATAACATCTTTAATAATACAATGTCTTTTTCTTCAGATAGCAGTTGAATAATTTCAATCACATTTTAAAAAATATGAACACATCTAAAACTCAAAACAGACATCATGTTCTCTAGCCAGGGAATAATTATCGTACACAATTATATTCCATATCACACTAAATCTTTAAATATCATATAGAGACTATAAAGGAAGATAAAGGATGAAAAGATTACATCAAGGTCATTAGAATTTAGAGATCTAGGAGTATAGGTTTTGCCATCTTAGCTCATCTATTTACAATTCTTGTATGTTGTTAGAGGACATTATTTGTTTTTTAAATGCTCAATTACTTAGGCATGCTCCAAGGCTAACTATGGTAATTATTCCTCAGGCACTGAAGTCCATGTTTTTGAAATAAACTCTTAAAGATGCATGTTGTTCTAAATGTTGAATATGTTTCCTTTAGCAGGATTATTTAAAATAAAGTAATTTAATTTTGTGAACAACCTATTCTTGGTTATTTGCTTTGTTGATTTGTGCAACTATAAATCAGAATCTATGTTAGATATGGTTGTTTTAAGTATTTTGAGTATCAGCCCCCACTTCTCCAAGTATTAAAAGCAGACTTCTAAGAAAGACAAATAAATGGTAGGTAAATTGCAGTTCTCTGTAAATGAAAACCTGAAGGACCACCTGTGGATATAACTCATGTGCTATCCACTACCAAAAGGTAATATTTGCCCAGATTCAGCCCAGATTATACTCTGGGCAACAGGCAATTGGGGAGATCAGACGTAAACATCACAGAATAGTATTGCAAAATGAAGATGTATAGAGAGCATCTGATCATTATTGTATGTATTATTAATACATACTTGTTAGAATAGTAGATGATGGGTAATTGTTTATAATATTTTATGAGGTCACAAGTAGATATAGATTATTAAAGTCTATTGCCCCATACCAAATAGTTCAATGCCTTGTGTAAGACTCATTCTAGTACCAGGTTCAAACATGTCAAAGATTATAAGTTGAGTGGTGAGAAGAGAGGATGTGAATCAGTTTATTGAGTTCTGCAATTGATTAGATCATAGTATTGGAAATTAATTCATATTTGTTTGTACTTGTACTAAAGAACAGCTTGTTATTTTGCTTGATTGATCTGCAAATATGTCACTTTAAAATTCCACTGAAGTTTCAACATGTTGCTCTTTCTATTTAATTTTAAAATTTCCATTATTTAACTGATATTTAAGTACAAATAAAACATGATCCTTCAATGTTCTGTAAATTATTTGTGCTACTAGAAATTTTTAACTATTTAATTTTGCATTCTTTCTGCATACTATATTATCTCTGGTGGTGTTCTTTCATTCAGATGAGAGGAGAACATTCCTAATATAGATCTGTCATTTTTAGATGTTTATCACAAGAGTTGAAAATGAACATTATCATTCTTGTGAAACACCAAACAGCATATCTCTTTGTGCATTAATTCATTTTTTTTTCACTTCAGTGCACTTATTTGAAAGGATACTTGGCTACTGATCAATCAGGCCTTATGTGTAAAAATTAAAAAAACCTTTTTAATTTGCTTAATAATATTGCTTTTTTCATTAGAAATATGCCATTGTAGGGTATTTAGTCTTGCAATCCATAAATTACCATGCCTTTCCTTAAGGTGGTCACAAGAGTAAGTACATCATAATTTTTTACACAAATTCTACTTGACAGAATGTGGAAAAGGTTTAATTTTTTCCTCAAAAATATGCAAATATGTGCAAATAGAAGGCAACATACCCTCCTCCCTCTTTTTTTTTTTTTTTGTACAGGCTGAGAAAGGACAGCATAGTCAATTTTAAAAATTTATTTCCAAAACCCATTATTTAATATATTGTTAACTTCCATAAGAATAGCTGCCATCTGTTTATTTCTCATGCAACTGCTCTATTGACTTGGAAGGAAATGGATATCCTGATCAAAGTGAAACAATAGCTAGTTAAAATAGTCTCCCAACTTAATTGTAGAAGCATAGATATGTGATAATCACTGAGTATTTATCATGACGCTAAAAGGCATGATAGAGGTTTTAAATTTATTTTTTTTAAAAATACAGCCCATCCTTTGAGGAAGTACATGGATGCAGCTGACTGTCTTCATTTTTGGAGTGCCTCTCTTATGATACCCTCCTGATTTGAAAACCTCTTTGATTTCCTTTCCCTTCCTGAAAACAGTCAAATTCCTAATCTCTTTATAATCTCATTTCATACCTTCTCTCTGGATTAAAATCCTGTTGATCTCATTACACATTTTTTTGAGCAAGATCTCATTAGTCCTCAACTCTACAGGAACATCATGTTTTTCTTCACTCGCTGGATCTTTATTCATTTCCTGTCTATGCAGACTGTACTTTGCCTTATTTTCTCTACCTAGAAATCACCCTCATTTAAAATCCAATTCACGGGGGCCTGGGTGGCTCAGTGGGTTAAGACTCTGCCTTCGGCTCAGGTCATGATCTCAAGGTCCTGGGATCGAGCCCCACATCGGGCTCTCTGCTCAGAAGGGAACCTGCTTCCCCCTCTCTGCCTGCCTCTCTGCCTACTTGTGATCTCTCTTCTCCTTGTCAAATAAATAAATAAAATCTTTAAAAAAAATTAAAAAAATAAAATCCAATTCAAATTTCATCTCTAATTCTCCAGTTTGTTGGTGACTTCTTATGTATTCCCAAGGTTTGCACACTCTTTCTCCTCATCTGTATTACATGACCCTCTTGAAAAAAAAATTTTTTTTGTTTACATACTATTGTCCACATTTGAATTTTAACTCCTTGGAGTAAAAATGTATTTATCTTTTATATTTAGGAGTCTAGTAAATTGTCTGACACATAGAAGTTTCTCAAAAATAAATTGTAAAAGTAAAGTTGGTCTGAAGAACACATTATAGAGTGCCAAATAACCCACTGAACAGAAACCAATTCTGGAAAGAAAAAAAAAGAAACCAATTCTGGAACTTATTATACTTCTACTTGACATCCTGATTCATTGAGCATTTTTGTTTTTAACCTTTTTCTTAGTCTGTCTGCAAAGATTCCATGCCTAGATGTTCTATTAATAAACATGTCATTAACTTCTGTTTGTGCTTGGGTGAGCTTGGGTTGTAGTAATTAAATTCACTGATTGCAAGATTGTTCTTTATTAACTGTTAAAAACAATAAAGGGAAAGTGAGTTTTTCAGCATAAAGAAAAAAATTCCTGAAAATTTGTTAACTTTCAAGCACTTGTATTTAATCAAATAAAAATAATTTCAACATTAGAGTTATCCTTACTAGTCTCAAAATCATTTTGTCAGATGTCTAAAACACACGTTTCTATTTAACATACTAACAATTATAAATTTCAGTGAATTTGATCGTAATTACTAGTGCTCTGGTTTTAGCAGTGTTCTTGACCTTGAGAAAGAGAAAGAGATTCTTAAGAGGTAAAAAAAATAATAAAAAAAAAAAAATAATTTTTTTTTTTTTTAAGAAAGTCCTCGAACTCTAAACCAGTCTTGAATCTATGGGCACCTCTTTGGCTCTAAGACAGAGACATCCCTTCAGATACAGATAACTAACCTTGCAAATGTATATGAATGATTTCATGATCTAATATTGTACAAGCCTCCTCAAAGGGGCAGGCCGCCTAACTGTGTTAGAGAATAAAAAAGAATTATTGAAATCATCAGAAATATTAGCATTGAACTGTAAAAGCAATTCAAGTGAACTGCCCAAGAAATTGCATATTACAAACTGACGTGCTTGGATCTCCAGTGGCCAAAAACCCTGACTTAAAGTCTCAAACATTATCCACTGCCTGCCTCTGAATGACACATTTTTTTTCTTAACCTGTGTGTGTTTAGACATAGTCTTACCCTTCACTAAGACTCAAACCAGTCAAATAAATGCAGCTGAGCTTTTACTTTAGTATGCTATGGTCTAATGGTAACACTTCAACACATATGATTTGTATTACATAAATGTTCTAAGACTGAGTTAGCAATGATGTAAAAACAAAACACCTACTTTGAAATATTGAGGTAGAACCACTGACATAAAACAATCAATACATTCAAGCTATTATCAAAGATTGTTATACTAACCAAAATAGTGTTAGTAAAATTTATTAGGTGGATAAATTTACTTTTTTTCATATCAACTCACCAAGGTCTTCTTAGTCAACATTCATTCAGATTTCAATCTGCACTCAAGTTCATTTTTATTTTCTCACTGCCTAGAGCTTCTTCCCAAAGAGGAAACTCCATTCAAAGTTGTCGTCTTAGGATGTTGTCATTCTCTGTTCTAAACTTGTCTTTCTTCCACATAAATTTGAAAAATGCCCTATGCATTCTTCTGGATTTTCATCTAAAAGGAAGAACTCTCTTATTATACACAAATTGTTAGACAATATATATGCCTTGTAACTTAGAAACTCATGGCATTTAAACCCAATAACTTGAAATTATAGATTAGATAGAAAAATATTTGGGGACAATGGAAAAACAAGTTTTATTATTGGTCAGTTAATACTAATTAGTTTGTCTATTAAGTACATTCTAAGCAAATAAATGAAAGAATAAAATTTTAAAATCTGATTTGTAAAATGATACATATCATAGTTATTTATATTAAAATTGCAGTAGGATAAAATACATTTTGCCATGTTGTCTTATGTTTAAAAATAATGATTTTAAACTCCTTTTAAATTTATCGTGTAATTGTTCTATTCCTTTCTGGATCAAGACCTCTCTGGAATCTGTGTCAAGTTTTATTTTCTCATGCATTTAAGTAGAATGGAAAGTTAATCACATGTCCTAATGTGTCTTTTAAAAAAATATTTCTATGGATGTTTTTGTGTTTAAAAATTCATTGTTTTTATGGTAATTTATATTTCATTTTTTTCTTTTTTTGCTTTTTTATTTACTCCCTAAAATCTCAAAAATCTCATGTAGGGCACTCCATTTATAAGCCAATGCCTTCTAGGAAATCAAATGAGAAATACAGTTTCTTCCTATTCTCTCACAGTTGGAATAAAGATTTGCCAAATCATACTAGAAAAAAGCACCAGTGACTTCAAATTAGTGAGAATTATTTATGGTCGTTCATAACATGCTTCCCCCATCCATGATCTTGTTTTTATTGAAGTCACTAATTCAAACTCAGGAAAAGTATAGCTATCCATTGACCTGAAAATATAAAACATTTGATTTGAGATTTTAGAACATTTTTCATTGTCTTCCTACAGCTAACTAAAAATTAGAGTTGTACACTACTCTTAGGTCATAAAAATTGCAACATAAATTTAAAGCAGTCCAGGACTGCTAAGAAAACTGGTACATCTCATGCTTGTTGTCAGGTCCCGAAACAAGTAGAAGGAGAAAACATTTACCCTCTTCATATGCTAATCTATAGTATCCTAAAATAAGTTAAACTAGAGGAGTTTCCCTCATGCCTTGGATAAACATACTTTTTTGAAAAGTGGTTTCCCATTTTATGTATCCATGAAGAGAACTGACAAGGGATGCCTGAGACAAATACCACACACTTACAAAAAAAAAAAAAAAAAAAGAAAAAGAAAGAAAGAAAGAAAAAAACCCTCACAACCTTAAATTAAAAAGCAAAGAACTGGGAAACTTGGGTGGCATAGTCAGTGATGCGTCTGGCTAGGTTTCTGCTCAGGTCATGATCTCAGGGTTGTGAGATGGAGTGAGCCCTGTGTTGGGCTCTGTGCTCAGTGCTGAGTCCACTTAGGACTCTCTCTGCCTTTCCTCTGCCCCTCCCACATCCCCCATACTCTCCCTCTCTCTCTCTTTTCTCAATTAAATAAATAAATAAATCTTTAAAAAAAAAAAAAAAGCAAAGAGCATGGAAGTAGAAACGGAGTACCTCTTAGACCTGGGTTGGTAGAATCTCAGCCCTTGATTTTTCCTTTAGCTTTATCTAGAACCTAGAAGATAGATGAGCAGGCTCCAACAGCTATAGAACTATTCTTGCAATATTTTAATTTTATCAAGCCTTTATATTTGGGCACATAGGCAAAGGCAGAGTTCATCTACTGTATGTACTCTGCTTGGTTATTTGATGTGCAAACAGGAGGGGGAAACTATTGGATCACCTTGCTAAAGTCAGATAATGCTCATGGTTAAGAAAGGAGGTTCTGGAACCAGATTGTTGCATTTATATATCAGCTCTGCCTTATTCTATATTTGTGATCCCAGCCAGGGTACTTTACGTCTTTGAACCTAAATCTTCTTTTCTGTAAAATAGAAATAATATAATACCCATGCCTTATAGAATTGTGAAGACAATGAAATGAGCTAACTTATCAGTTTAGAACAGGGCTTGTCACAGGAAATGTGCTCAATTTTGGTTAGTATTCATGATTTTTTTTTTCCTGAAAAACATCAATAAGTAGGAGATGGATTAGTCCTTTTGGTGGGACAACTAGGATTCTCTAGGCAGGAAGTGGATAGAGGGGTGGCAGATGTTGTATTTCCATTTAGGTTGTATCTGAAAAACCTTATATCAATTCAAGACCTTATCAGATGTGGCAGTTTGGTATGTCTTAGGTGAATCTTTGGCATCTGGATGTAGAGTTCAATTGTGAAGAGAAAAGAAGAGAAAAACCTGCACAAGAACTATTGCAATCGCTCTTTCTGTCTTTGTCACTCTCGTCCTTGCTTGTGTGTTCTCTCTCTCTCTCTCTCACACACACACACACACGCTAACGCTCCTAAAACAGCCATATATAGCAAAATTTGAGCGTCAGAATATTGGGGAGTGATGCTGAATTGCTCATATGTGTTACTCTTCTTGTAAATTGTGAGCATTTATGCCTGCACTTCTTTTTACCCCCTGCTGCTGTCAGTGCTTAATTTGCTGGCTTTATTAATAGTGGCAGTATGATGTAGACAGAAAGCAATCTATCTAGGAATTGAAATGATATATTACTTCATTTTCTTGAGACTGTTTGCCCTCACAATGGTGAATTGAATGAGTGTCCATTGAGTAGCCAGACATTAACCCTGGATGAGGGGGCTGCTAGTTTTCCACGGGCTGTGTGCACTTGCTCTCTCTCTCTCTCTCTCTCTCTCTCTCTCTCTCTCTCACACACACACACACACTCTGAATTTGCTAACATATTGAAATTGAAATAATAAATTATTTTTTGGGGGGAAATAGGACAAGAATTAACAGAAAGCATCTCTCAACAAAAGTGATCACCTTCTGAATCATCTGAAAATAATCTGCTACCAGGCAGTAGTGTTGCAGGGGATATTTTGCAAGAGCATGGTCTCTGTTCTCGTCTGTAGTCCCTCATACTTGATAGTTTCCTCTTTAAAGCAGAAATCTACAAACATTAACTTTACTGATAAGGCAGGATTTGCTGAGGTTGATAATCAGAAGCAATGTAGTTTAAAGAAAAGCACATAGGCTGAAGCAGACCCCTTCTCTCCCTTACTCCAAATTCCAATGTTGTCAGCGCTGATCAAGCACTCTAGCTCTGGGAAGTTCATTTTCCTCATCTTCACCATCATATGCCAAATTAAGCCAGTAATAAGGGTGAAATGAGATCCTAGATGAAAAAACTTGTGTCATTTGTAAAGTATTATTTCAAATATATTTGTTTTATTCCCTAGACATTTAGTCCTTTTCTAGTTCTTTATTATTCAATTTATAGGTGCTTTACAGCCTATGTGAGAAGATGAAGTGAGCAGTCATTCTGAAGGGATCTGAGGATCCGTGGGCAGGAGAGACAGAGAGGGCAAAAAATCGCAGGAAGGAATGGCAGGAATCCTCCTTTAACCCTGAGACCCATTGTGGCTCAGGATGACTCACTCATAGGACAATAACACACAGTGTACTTCCTGCAGGTCAGCCCACTTTCACAGTCTAATTCACCTCCTGTTAGTTAGCTTTGTTTAGAAGTCTGCAGAGATTAGTACCCTGCTAAGGTGCACATTCTCCAGTAAACTCTGAGTACTTGCTTTTTGAAACCTCCAGAGCTTTTACAAAGTGTGCTGCCTATTTGATCTTTTTTCTTCATATATGTTGTTAACATAAAAATATTCATTTCTGGAGTATCTCACTTCTTATACTTTTTTATGATGGATATCAGAAAGCCCATTAAAAGATTCTCACATTCACTTTCACACACACACACACACACACACACACACACACACACACATTGACATTAATGAAAAGGCCAACAAGGAAACTCCACTGCTTAAGAGACAGAAAAGTCCTCATATAAAAACAAATATGGAATTGCATAAAAACACTGCACTAAGGACACTTATCTAGACTAGCTTTTTTTTTCTTCTTTCTAGAAAAGATACAAATTGAACTCATATGTAGCAATTATAGCAGAAATCGTCTTCACATCAGAGAGTACTTACAGGTCTTTAGAAGTAAATGCCTCTGAAATGACATGAACAAACAGAAGTGCATTTTCTCTAATCAAATATCTTGGAAACTCATACTGTTTTCCAGGAAAGGAATTAATGTTTATATACCAGTGTATGTGTAGAGACGAACACCTCTCAGGCAGCGGGCTTTTGTTGAACTTGTGAAAGTTGCTCATGACTGAACTAAGTGCTTGCAGAAGCAGTTCCTTTCTTTAAGAAAAGCAGAAAAGAAAAAATGTTTAAAATCGTAACTGCAGGGGCGCCTGGGTGGCTCAGTGGGTTAAGCCTCTGCCTTCGGCTCAGGTCATGATCTCAGAGTCCTGGGATCAAGCCCCGCATCCGGGCTCTCTGCTCAGCAGGGAGCCTGCTTCCCTCCCTCTCTCTGCTTGCCTCCTTGCCTACTTGTGATCTCTCTCTGTCAAATAAATAAATAAAATCTTTAAAAAAAATCCTAACTGCAGATGTGGAACAATACATGTTTATATACCTAAAGTTTTATAAATAACCCTGAAGAACCTTATTATTATTATTTTTTTTTTTAGAGAGAGAGAGAGCTCACATGAGGTGGGGGACAGAAGTAGAAGGAGAGAGAGAGAGTCCTATGCAGGTTCCACACCCAGCACAGAACACAATGTGGGGCTCGACACACAGCTCTGACTCAGGACTCTGAGATCATGACCTGAGCCAAAATTAAAAGTTGGACATTTAACTGACTGAGCCAACCAGGTGCCTCTAGAGCCCTCATAACTTAAAGAGATGGAAGAGTAAGGCATATATACTGGTTATTGTACTTCATCCTGGAAATTTTGAAAGCTGTGCTCTCTTGAATGATAAATCATATTTGCTTAGATGTAAAGATAAATTTGCACTTGAAATAACGTTTTTATCTGAAATTACATTTTGTATTAACAATGAAAAAAAAAAGGATGACTTTCCATGAGTTAAGTTTGAACTTATGTGTTTCCATTATCTCCATAAAAGTCATGATCAATTTTGATACTATGTGAAATAGAAAAGAAAATAGAGGGCAAGACAAATACTTAAGAGGCAGCAAGCAATAGCAGGAAGAGCAGTGATTTTTAATACTGCCAACACTGGATTTTAACTTAATTCATCTTGCAATTTACCTGGAAGAAGATACTGAACCTTTATGAGCCTGTTTCCCTCCTTCTTAGGATAGAATTAACAATACCTGCCTCATGTGGCTATTGAAAGCATAAATACATCTCCAGTGCTGTATGACACAGATATCCATCTCAAAATAAATCAATTATTAAAAAGTAAGATAAAAGGAACATAATATTTTCTTTTGTACTTATGGAAGAATTTGAAATAAAGGTTCAATTCTACAGAATAGAGGCATTACCCTACCAAAGATCCTCTTAGGACTACCTTTGTCAGGATGAGAGCAATCCTTATTCAGAAATTCATTGTTTTTGCCATGGTGATATTATCCAGTATTCACCCAAAACATTTGATATATCTCAGTAAATACTTCTATTTTCTGTGGTAGCTCTTGGTTTTTTAAAAACTGCTTTCCTGGATCCTCAGTGGATCTTCTTGAATTGTATGTAATGCTGATGATCTCACCATGTGGTCTACCCTACTGTGGTCTACCATCTATCTTCCTCTCTGTCTCTCTGTCTTTTGTTCTCTTGCTCCTGTCCCTCCATCATTTTACAATTCTCTAGAGAAGGACATTGGAAAGCTCCAATGGAAGTTAACATTTCTCAGCCTTTTATCACACCCATGTGATAAAAACCATATACACACAGACACACACAGAGAAACATACACGTATACTTATCACTTCAGAATTAATTATTTACACATACCTGAATTTTTGTTACTTTTAAAAGTAGCATTTTTGTGAAAGAAATTAATAATGTACTCTTAAGCCAAAAGAAGAAGAATCATCTGTGATCTTACCCCTTAAAGAAAACCACCATTCACTTATTTTTTTTTTTTTTTAATTTTTTTTTTTTAAAGATTTTATTCATTTGACAGAGAGAAACACAGCGAGAGAGGGAACACAAGCAGAGGGAATGGTAGCAGGAGAAGCAGGCTTCCCGCAGAGCAGGGAGCCCGATGCGGGGCTCGATCCCAGGCCCCTGGGATCTGACCTGGACCGAAGGCAGACGCTTAACGACTGAGCCATCCAGGCGCCCCTCCATTCACTTATTTTTATGGTAAAATATCCAAGAATAAATTTTTCACTTAGACTATGCATTTTCAAAAGATTGGACTATTACTGTAAATAATATTTGTAAGTGGCTTTAGCATGGCAATTGTTCCGTGTCATTTAATATTCTATTGCAACATTATTTTTAGATTACATTATTTACCATTACAAAGATTTTCCAAAATGAATTCAGCTTTGTTTAAAGCCTTAACTACAATTCAATTTTTACTCGTTTCATTGTCTTCTAAAATTTTTTATATGATCATTTTGGATTTTTTTCCTTTTTTGATGTAAAAGTTATTAGGGAATATTTTTGCCTATTTTTAAATTTCTGAGTTTTTTGTTTTGATTTTGTTTTTTGTTTTGTTTACTGTTAAAGTTAACGTGTGACTTGTTGCATTATGCTCAGGTAATTTGACCTATATATTTACTGGTTTTGAATTTTTGTATTTAATTTTCACTTAGAAAATGATTATGTTTTAGAAATATTCTATGAACACATAAGAAAGGTACATCCTTTGTATTGTAAATGTATCAATACATAGTTTTAAAATACCTCTTAATTACATTACTCCATTTCTTTTATTTTTAAAGATTGTATTTATTTATTTGACAGAGAGAGAGAGATCACAAGTAGCAGAGAGGCAGGCAGAGAGAGAAGGGGAAGCAGGCTCCCTGCTGAGCAGAGAGCCCAATGCAGGGCTGGATCCCAGGACCCTGAGATCATGACCTGAGCTGAAGGCAGAGGCCTTAACCAACTGAGCCACCCAGGCGCCCCACATTACTCCATTTCTTGATCGTCTCTATGTTTCTACAAGTTTAATATGTCTGGGAATTAGAGAGACATACTACAATTTTGTTTCCCCAAAAGTGGGAAAATTAACTTATATAAAAGATAGTAGTAAATTTGTGAGATTCACACGTATCCATCAAGTGTTTCTTCTTAGTGAGAAAATAGAATATTAGCTTAGTGGAGCTGGGATAACTATTTCAAATGGAAGGAGGTAATTTATTCTCATCATATAACAATAGTAATCATATTCCAAATAAATGAACATATGTAAATAAGTGAAAGGATTTTAGAGCCAGAGAAGATAAAGGTGTATGTTTGTGTAAGCTAACTGGGAGGAGGGCATTGGGCACTTAGGTCAGATCAGACCGAACAACAAAAAGGAAGGGAATTCTTTTGCATGCAGACTCCATGAATGAGTTCAGGTAGTTATTGAGACTTCTTTTTACATCTTTACGCAAAGCTTTCTGGACATCTTTTTCCCCCGAGACTCTAATTCTTTTATTAAATTTTCCAATGTGTCTGTATTAGAAAAGGTCGGTACTGATCAATAAGGAATATAAAAGTTTATTTTGTATGTGTGATAAAACCTTAAACAAAATCATAAGAAAAGAGATAATATAACATGTAGGATGCTCTGATGAAAGACAATTATTTTATTAAATAGGAAATGTAGAACTGCAAACAAATCAATCAAAAATAAAATGTCATATACTTTGAATTAAAGAAGACAAAGAAATGAGAGGCAATCTGAGAAAGAAATAGAAAGTGCCAATTATGAAGAAATGCCAAATTGACAAATAAAAGACATGCAGATTACACTAAAAATCAGCTACCTTTTTTCCTTATCAGATTAGTAAATGTTTTCGAAATTATTAACTCTAGTGTTGCTAGATAATGGGTAAACTTTTCCAGAAGACAATTTCAAAATATGTATTAAATGACTTTACAACATACATATCATTTAACCTAAAAAACACTGAGAAACTGTACTAAAGAAAAGACATTAGCTTATATTTGCCTTGTATGCAAAAAAAATTCTACAAAGGGAGGAAAAAAATTCTATATGAGCTAACTCCATATTTCTTAAATGCTGTGTCCATTCACAATAAATGATGTATTTGTGAAAAATACTTTCAGCATTGCTCATTGTGATAGTAATCTGTGATACCTACCAATACACAGGGGGCTAGCAAAATGATGCAGGCTATCTGTATGACTGAAGGTTTTAAGTTTTTTTTTTTTTTTTTGAGTGGGATTAATGTACTCCTCAAATTAAGCTAAATCAATTGGTTATGAATGAACTGAGTTGTAAAACCAACACCACCTGTGCTCCTTTGTAGGTGTGAATTAGAGTTTCTTCCTCTGCAGTGCACAGTTGGTGGTATTAGAGAAAGAACAATTTTCCTTTCTATTACATATTTAGAAGAAAACATTTCCTCATCAAAGTATATCCTCTCTCTTGGTTGCAAATTTTTCTTAATGTCCATATGTCTGCATTTCACACAATCAATTGTTTGCAATGTACTCAACCTTCCCTTTCTCCAACTTTCAACTTTACAGAATGGAATTTGGACCTTGGGATATCAGTTGGATGAACAAAGATTTATATTATTATGCTGTGATGCTGTCTGGCAAACAACAATTATGTTGTGAAAGCTTTAACTATGTTTGTATCACAAAGGAAGGTGTTGATTTTTTGAAAATTTCATCATATTGTGCCTTTATTGTTTTATAAGCAGTGCAATCTGAAAGAATTGCTGATTGCTGCACACAACATAGTTGAATCAGAGATGATCCTTGCTACATCTGCAGAAAATAGCTAATTTTGACTCTCAAACATATTGGATTTAAATAGGTCAATGTGGGTCAATTATAAAGCAAACTGAAGAAACTGAAGGATAAGTCGGGGGTTAAAATTTTCCTTGATTAATTTGGTACTAGAATTTCTGTAACACTTACCTGACTTTTGAATATTTTATAATCTTGATTTAATTTTGATATTTTTTGGTGTAAACCAAAACTGTCATATTGATTCTGTTGCAACCTTTCTGACATTGTTGGAGCCACCCCTCTTGAGAAGTTTCCAATGAAATAGGCTTCCATGACAATTTTATATACAATGAATCATATACATATTGGCAGTTTACCTTTGTCAGAAAACCACAGATAAAGTTAAGTCAACAAAAGAAGAAATAGGATTGACAATTTACAAAAAGTCTTACCTACGTATACAAATAGCTGCAGCCCCAAACAAATACCTGCAAATCTATCCAGTGTCTTTTGCTTCTGTTTTTTTTTCAGCTGCTCTCTTTCCTTTGCTCTCTCTTCCTTACTCTGTCCCTCCCTTCCTCTGTTAGCCTATCTCTCCACACATGCTAATTTTTAAGTAATTTTCTTTTGAATATTTTTCTCTGAAATTTAAAATACATACACATGAACACTTTAAATGTGAATCCCGTGGTTGATTTTTTTTTCTGCATCACTGACCCAGAAATAACAAAAAGTCATGTTTGTATTTCGGTGTAATACCAATGAGAGGAATGAGAGGTGAAAACAAAACAAGGACAAAGCAGATAAATCCACCCAGCTCATGATCTAAATGAACGGAGGTGACAGAGAACACGTTCTAAATTGCCAGGACTAATTGAATAAATGGTTACTTGTGAGAATGACGTACAAGCAGGCTTGGCCTGACTGTTGCTGTGTTTAGAATTCCACCTACCAAAGAAAGTGGGGAAAGTGCACAAAGAAAAAAATCTCTTTTTCATTTCTTTATTAGTGTCACATACACTGGTGCCAATGAAGCTGTCAGGCAGATGTTTTGGTTTAAATACCCCTGGCAGTAACTTTATTGAAAATCAACACAAATCATGGTCAACTATCAGTTCTTACTCCCCAAAGAAACAATTAAGTCAAAGTGACAGCTCAGAAGGCCTCATGAGGCGAAAACCAAAGCTCAAGGTCTGTGA
Source organism: Procyon lotor (assembly GCA_028646535.1). NCBI lineage: Eukaryota > Metazoa > Chordata > Mammalia > Carnivora > Procyonidae > Procyon > Procyon lotor. Next base: position 78,252,361 of record CM053610.1, on the reverse strand, counting down.
GTGGAAGGTATTCTGTGTCACAGTTGTCAAGCTGCAATCGGGTCAATGGTCTTTTCTTTATTTGATTTTACTTGTACATCAGTCCCACTCATTTCTAGAAAGAAAAAAAAAAAGGGCTAATAGAGCTATCAGGTGAGCACTGTGCATAAAATCAATCCCATTAGCCTGCAGGGAAAGCAAAACTCCTGTGTCTGAGTGACATTAATTTGTGTGCATGTCTTTGATTTTACATGTTCTGTTATTATAACAATAACCATACTTATCCTAAAACTACTTCCTTATTAATTATTTGATAAATAATTGTTTCAAATACTTAGAAGAGTGATTAATATTTATTACATAATGTTTATAATTATTTTAATAATATAACATTTAGCCATTTTCAAGTTGCTTTTACAGTTATTATCCACCTTGATTTCCCCCAACAATCCAAAAGTGGGAAGGGGAGATATGCTTATATGTATATAACAGTCTCAAAATCTGAGTCTCAAAATCTTAGTGACCTGATAATGAGGATGGACTGTATGTGTAGGAGTGTGTGTGTGTGTGTGTGTGTGTGTATGTAAATTGCAGAAGAAAGTATTCCTGATACAGGAATACAGTCCTTATTTTCTGACTCTAAATCCTCACTCTGTTATCCCTCCAGGCTTCTTTCTGGTTTAATCACTGCCTTTATCTATTTAACATTTTAATTTAGGAATATTACTATATATTCATATCACAATTAGTTTAATAACAGTGGCCGTGCGCTTGCCTGTCTCAAAAAGATGATTTATTCAGTTTAGAATTAGACATACCTGAAACTCACCTGTTATTTAATTAACTCACTTATTCCTTCCTTTATTTCTTTCATGAACAATTTATTTATCTACCAACTTCATCTTGAACAATACTGAGGTGGATAGGAACCCAGATAGGGTAGCAACTCTTCCTGGTTTCACATCTTGGCACTGACAGTTACCACTGAGAAAATTAAGCAAGTGATTGACTCCTTGTTATAAGTTTTTTATCTATAAAGTGGGTGCAGGAGTCCCTACAACACTGAATAGTTGGTAGGATTAAATGATGTACATATATATTATCACTACTGAGTATGTGCTATATTCCAGGCATAGGGTTAAGCACAGGAAATACATCATTGAGGAAAATAAACTGGGCCATGGTTTTACAGAGTCTTCTACGTTTGGGAAGAATATGACAATAAAAAAGAGCAAATATGGTCAAATCTCATACAATGGTTATGTTTTATAACATCACCATGAACTCTGAATTAGCACACCCTAAACCACTGCTCGTGGGGGAAAGAAACAGAGGGTGGGTTCTGGTCACAACAGTTTCTGTCAGTTGATCAATATATAACCTTGTTTTGTGTGTGTTTATAGGTAAAAACACCTTATTTATTTATTTATTTATTTATTTATTTATTTATTTATTTTTAAAGATTTTATTTATTTGACAGCGAGAAACACAGCGAGAGAGGGAACACAAGCAGAGGGAATGGTAGCGGGAGAAGCAGGCTCCCTGCCGCGCAGAGAGCCCGATGCGGGGCTCGATCCCAGGACCCTGGGATCTGACCTGGGCCGAAGGCAGACGCTTAACGACTGAGCCACCCAGGCGCCCCAAAACACCTTATTTAATATATGCTGTTGATTCACTGACATTGAACTCACTGCAAACAGCACTATAATTCATTCCTGAACAAATCTCATCTAACACACACATTTTCTCTGTAAGGCACATCATAGCTTTCTTGCACTTAGGACCACTAGACAGTACTTCAGCAGTACACCTGGGGCCATTTTGAACAGAAAAATCACCAACAAAAGGCACAAAAAATGTGAAAAATGTGGCACAAAATAGACCACAGAAAAGACACTTGTTTGTGCTATGATAGCTGAAACAAGAAAGCAGAGAGTTCAGTCTTAGATGAGAACATGTTCCCCGGATGACAAATTTTTCGCAGCTGTGCACATGCCGTGAATGACCCTGAAAACACTGTAAGTGTTAGGTTTGAGGTTACAAGTAAATTTTGTGAGGAGGGCAAATTTGTGAATACGGAATTTGTGAATAAATAAGAAAGACTGTGTGTGTGTGTGTGTGTGTGTGTGTGTGTGTGTGTGTGTGTGTGTCTAAGACATACCAGTTGGTAAAATGTATCATGGAGAAAAATAAGTTGAGGTACAGGGGCTAGAGACTACTGCTATTGATGGTGGAGTGTGTGTTGTGTGTCTAGGTAGTCAGCAAAGACCTCTATGATGAGTTGACATTTGAACAAAGATCTTAAAGTTAGGGAAGAGGCCATGTGGGTATGTGGGTATGTATTGGAAATGTCTTCCAGGCAAAGAACAGCAAGTGCAAATGACTTGAGGCAGTATTATAATCGCTTTGTTTAAAAATCAGCAAGAAGGCATAGGAGCTAAAGTGAGATGGGGCTGTGGAGGAGATGGGATCAGAGAGATGGCAAGGAGACAGGGTATGTGAGGCATGAGAAAGAGCTATGGGAAGTCAGGGGGTGTTTAAGAAGATGAGTGACATAATCTATCATATTTAAAGTGGATCACTCTGGCTTTTGTGAGGAACTGATGAGAAGGGATCAAGGATCCATTTAGGAGATTATTACAGTCTCAGGACTGGTTCCAATAGTTTGGCTAGAGATGATGGGACTTTGAACCAGAATGGTCAAGAGTGACCAGATTTTAGATATATTTGGAAAATAGAGTTAATAGGATTTGCTAATTGCATATCAGGTATAGGAAAAGAGGAGTTCATTATAACTCCATGATGACTCAGAAACTGGTAGAATGGAGTTCCTTTTAATAAGAGGGTGGGGGATATGTATGAAGTTGGCTTGTGAAGAAGGGGCAATCATGAATTTGGCTTTGTGCATGCCACATTTCAGATGAAGATTTAAAATGCAAGTGGGAATGTCAAGTCCAGAGCTGTTGTGTGAATTTGGAGTTTAGGGAAATAGTCTGGACTAGAGATGTATATCAGGAGTCAGCGACACATGGAGGGTATTTAAAGCCACAAGACTGCAGAGGACCACTGAGCAAGAAGAATACAGACGAGAGGTGCTAAGACTGAGTCCTGCTTATTATGTTACTAGGTCATTGTGGACTTAATGAGTTATATGTCCACTTTATTGGTTCTAATTGAGCCCCACAGAACATTCATGATTTCTGAAACAATTGACATGATCCTATCATAACCTTATCTATATAAGTTAAATGGAAAGGCAAAGTTGTCCTCTAAGAAACATTGGCTTCTATCTTAATGGCTCCAGGGTGAATTTTGGGTTCTATAATTGCAAAAGCAAAATCTTAAGACAAACCTATCATAAAATACTCAATGAATTATTGATTCTGACCAAGATTCACTCTATGATGCTGGGGTGCATTTTTATGGACTGTCAACAACCAAAGGTTGTGACTATGCCATAAATACTCTTTCCTTACCTGACACAACAGTCTTTGGATCTACCTAGTGCTTGTTCAACGGACTCACATTTCCGTTCTTTATAGCTTCATTGAATAGTGAACCAAATGCCTCTTGGTATTTTTCTAAAAGTACATTATCGTGCCTTCCTTGTCAAAAGGATTTCATGCTTTCAAACACTTGCTTTGTGTCATTTGGTCTGTGTTTTATGTAATTTTCAATATATTTGGCATCAACTTGGTGTGCCTTCCAAAATTCTCATGTCCATCCATCTGCTTGTCCATATGCCAAAAACCAAGATAAATAGCTCTTAATCCTTAGTTCTTAAGGGAATAGTTGTACTACTTGGAATGAAATATTCTACCTTGCTATATGATATGTGATCACAAATGATACATACAACTTGCATGCCTAATGTTATATATTTTAAAATGCATATGCCTGTGCCTAAACATATTTTGTGCTTTTCATAGCAGTTCTGTGTTGGTCCTAAGGAACTATGCCTAATTGGGCTAATACACATTGATCCAAAGCAACTGGTTTCTTACCCTATCTGATCCACTCTTGCCTTTCAAACGGTGTAATCTTACATTTGCGGGAATATACGTTTATTGCAATTAGCTGTACTTTTATAAATAAGAAAACTTTACTCAATTATGGTATTAAGCTAATCATCACTTTGGAATGGAGACAGTTATATCAGCCTTATCCACCCTCAAGAGTTGTGTGAAAATGGCAGAAAGCATATAAAGTGCTATAGAAAAAAGAAGTTGTCCTTGAGTGTGTATTATTATAAAACTGAATGTATTTATAGCAATATATGGATTCATATGTATGTTTTAAGTATATGCAATATACACCCATAAAAAATTTTAATCATCTTCCTTTTCCAGAGTGAGATTCATATCTTTAGTTTGCTGCAATTCATCATCTCACTTTCTTAAAATCTTTTTATATATTCATCAAAATTAGGGTCTTTATTCTGGAATCAGATGGAAATGAAATAAAGTCTCTGGCTTTCTCATTTG
>CM053610.1:78216211-78247798 GCA_028646535.1 Procyon lotor | reverse complement strand
GTAAAGACTTCCAGACTCCTCCAGTCAGAATTTATGTCCCCAAGTCAGGGTAAACAGTGCTGATGATGTTCCCAGAGCTCTCTGCAGGGAGCCCTGTTCTGGCACTCACCACACTGCATGGCAATTGCCCTAGACTCCAAGCCCAATGAGGACTTGGTACCCCGGAATAGAACAGCTTCTCTGTATTTGAAGAATAGATAGTTTGTTCCACAAATGTTTTAAGCATGCCTCGATTTCATAGCATATTTTATGAGAATGAATGGTTTGCCTGACTGTGGTCTTCCTATAGACAAGGAATGTGTATTAAGCATATTTGCATCCTTAGTAAATGGTTCTTAGTTCATATGCTTCCCAAGAGCATATCATAATTCTGTACTCATAGTAAGAGTTAAATGTTTGTCAGATGAGGACACAAATAGAAGAACTGAAAAAGTCAGCGATAGCCAATGTGTAGCTAAATAATGTGGTTTTGATGAGCGTTTTTTTCCCTTGGTACTCTCTGAGCTTTGGGTTTTATTATCTGGAGAAGAAATAGAGGAGCATTATAAAACAAATACTGGAGTCACTGGCAAGGTATTCCATGATGAATATTTAGAGTATCATAGATATGTTGAAGAAAAATAGGGCACAGCTAATGAAATAAAACCAAAACACATAAATAAACAAATAAACAAACAGAAACTGTATGACATGACTTTTTTATATCACTTGGCTGATGTCAAGTACTATATAAACGCCTCTGATTGCAACTCAAAAGTAAACAGTAGTGGGGGGAAAACAAATCAATAAATAACCTCTGACGTTCATTCAAAATATTTTTTTAGGGTTGACAGCCATTGATTTTATAGCACACAAAATGCATTTCTTTTCTAAAAGTCTCGTTATTTTTCCCACTATCCAAACTTGAGATCACTTTATTCCTTTTGTTATTAACAACATGTGGTTTTCAGGATAAAATGTCTATTTAAGTTGTGTCTAAAATCATTGTTACATGATTATTTATATATTCAATCTCAGAATAACTAATAACCAAATTGTGTTCTTGGGCCCAATTTCTTTGACATGTATCATTCTTAGAATATGTTCAAAGGATTCTCCTCTGTATGTTGGTGGTTAATAGTGCAGTGTACAAGCCTACACACACAGCCACGCAGTCATGAATGTGTAAATAAATGCAGATACATTCTTGGGCCATCTGAAGTGGGATTTTATCCAGGTACTCAGACTCCTTACAGGTATATGTAAAATGACTAGGTGGCTTTAGTGCAGTCCCTAGTGGATAAGAATCTAGAACAACAGGAACATGGCAGCATGGCTTTTGTCTTTCTTGGATGACCACAAGATGGAGAGATCATTCTGGAACTGTTTGTAGAGGGGGTAAAGTCTTGCTGTTATGTGTCAGGATGGCCATTCCAAACTGAGAATACATGAATAAAGAAACTTAATGTGGTGACCACCAAATCCTGTGAAAAACTCAGAGCTCAGAGCTGTCTGCAAGATATATTTTTCAGCTGGGACGCTTGGGTGGCTCAGTTGGTTAAGTGTCTGTCTTCAGCTCAGGTCATGATCACAGGATCCTGGGACGAAGCCCTGAGTCAAGATCCCTGTTCAGTGGGAGCCTGCTTCTCCTCTGCCCCTACCCCCTACTCGTGCTCTCTCTTTCTCTCTCTGTCTCAAATAAATAAATAAAATCTTTGAGAAAAAAAAGATACATCATTCTGCTACACAAACCCCATTTCCTCTCCTTATCCCCCCCCAAAATAACCAAAAAACCCAGAACAACAAAAAGCAAAACAGCCTTGTTTTATATAAAAATGTTACCATGTAAAATATGATGCTTAGTCTCAGTTATGTCAATAAATTAACACACAGAAATGAAAGTTGATACAGTTTGGAAGTTTTTATCACACATCAAATATTTTATTGAAGACAAATTATCCCAGAAATGAAAGATTGGAAAAGGAACTTAGTGGTGTTAGTGTCTCACTGATCTGATTTTGTTGATTATTGACAAAGAGAAACAGTGTTTAAGAAGCATGATATTATCATTTAACTGTTAATAGTAATATAAAATGGAGAGATGCTTTACAGCCTGAAATAGCTGATGGATTGGATTTGTTCGTTAGTGAATCTAGTGCCTTCCATCAGTGGCCTTCACTTTCTTGCATTAAGGCATCTCTCCCAGACCATTAACCTCACCTCTGAGGTTATAAAACTCAAAATACTTCAACTTATCTGGCAGATATTCTCATTATTATTTTTTTTTCCTGCTCAGTGGTAACCAAGACCGATTTAATTCCGACTCCTCTGAGGTAATTAATTTGGGGTCTTTTAAAAATCAGAATTCTGCAGAAGCAAGGTTCTTTTCACTTCCATCCAATTAAATTCACAAGCCTTTACTGTCCCCATATGCCCCTTTCTGATAAGCTTTGTTCAGAATTGAAACTCTGTGGAGAGCTGATCTGAATTTAATTCTATTGTTTCTAAGAAATGTATCCCATAGTTAGAGTCTTGTTGTTTTTCTCTAAAACAAAGACCTCCTCCTTACATAAAAAGAGTCATGGTTGCTTAGGGCCTGAGTTAGACAAGTTTTATGTTCTGTGAATGGATCATAATCGCTAAGCAAAATAGAGGTACAAAGGAAAAATAGTCTATATTGCATTTGAGAAGACTGCTGTTTTTATCATTACCCTAGGTACCAGCTGCCCATATGTATTGTTCTGTAGTACTAGTCTAATCAGGGCAGAGAGAAGGAACACAATATCCGTGAAAACCAAAGAAATTTTGCTAAAAACAATAAATCCAAACAGAAATCGCAACATTGGAACGGTTGCATTTTAAAAGAAAATGCTTTCTGTGACAAACAGTAGGTAAAATCTTTGACAGAAACAAATGTGTTTTCTACTTATAATCATTGGGTTAAACCAGGCTTAAGGAGGGGTGGGAGAAACTTAGGTCTTCCCTCTATGATAAAATAATAGTGAGGGGTGCCAGGGTGGCTCAGTCGTTAAGCGTCTGCCTTCGGCCCAGGTCGGATCCCGGGGGCCTGGGATCGAGCCCCGCATCAGGCTCTCTGCCTTGCGGGAAGTCTGCTTCTCTCACTACCATTCCCTCTGCTTGTGTTCCCTCTCTCGCTGTGTTTCTCTCTGTCAAATAAATAAAATCTTTAAAAAATAATAATAATGATAGTGAATTTCCCTGTCCCCCACTATGGTCACAAGACAGAATAACAACTATTAGAGTAACTCCTTACGGACTGAAGAGGATCTCTCCAGATATTTGTTTTTAAAATGCAAATGTCCTTGGGAGGGGGAATACAATTTATTAATAACTGCACTTTTATGAATTCACTATTCCCTCTTACAGGAAAAATAGACAAACAGTGGAAAAAACATATGTCAAATAAAGACCTTCTATATATAATCATTTCTCATTTCATGAAATCCTTCAAGGTACATATTATCTTTCATTTCTGGATGAACACACTTTTAGTTCATATAGTTAAGTAACTGGTTAAAGGAAGTAAAGATTTCACTCATTCATTAATCAAATATATGTTGGGCAGCTACTATTTTGCTAGGTGCTATTTTAATAAATAAAAACTCTATATTATACAGATACTATACATCAGACCCAAACATAAAGATTGTATACTAGTTGTGGCTTAAAGACAATCACAGGGCTATATTATAGTGGGGGGCAGTGATAAATGCTATCATGAAAAATTAAATATCGAGTTTCTGATAATATGACAATTATGAATTTCATAATTTTATTTTCTCTACCATGCTTCCTCTTAAAGTAAAGGTGATTAGAATTGGTTTGGATTTTAAATATTAATGGTTTCATGTAGCATTTCTCCTTGTGTCATTTGTTTGTCAGGAAAGCATTTTTTAAAAGCTGTGTTTTCAGGGGCGCCTGGGTGGCTCAGTCCTTAAGCGTCTGCCTTCGGCTCAGGTCATGATCCCAGGGTCCTGGGATCGAGCCCTGCATCGAGCCCCGCATCGGGCTCCTTGCTCGGCAGGAAGCCTGCTTCTCCCGCTACCATTCCCTCTGCTTGTGTACCCTCTCTCGCTGTGTTTCTCTCTGTCAAATAAATAAAATCTTAAAAAAAAAAAAAAAGCTGTGTTTTCAGGTATTAATCTACATAAGAAACACTTGGTTAGATTGCTTAAAAATGCTGATTCTTGGGGTACCTGGGTAGCACAGTGGGTTAAGTCTCTGTCATCCGCTCAGGTCATGATCTCAGGGTCCTGGGATGAGGTCCCACATCTGGCTCTCTGCTCAGCAGGGAACCTGCTTCCCCCTCTCTCTCTGGCTGCCTTGTAATCTCTCTCTCTGTGTCAAATAAATAAATAAAATCTTTAAAAAAAATGCTGATTCTTATTGCTCAGCCCAAAAGTTCTAATTTAACAAAACTTGGTGGACGACTATTTTAATAAACATCTGATGCAGGTGATCCATTGCCATATTTTGAGAAGAAATCACCACAAAGAATGGATAATTAGCATATCACCCTACTATCAAGCCCTACCAATAAGGGTTCTGAAGAACAAAAGACCTAAAACGAATTCATACCTAAGAGCTACCTCCTTCAATACAAGTGACTTTTGAGGCCTTAAAATGTGTATGGTCCAAGTTGAGATGCACTGAAAATGTAAAATACACACTGGATTTTGAAGACTTAGTAAAAAAAACAAAAGAATGTAACATAACTCACTAATAATTTTTGTATTGATTACAGGCTGAAATGATGATATGTTTGATATATTAGATTAAAAATATATATTATTAAATTAATTTTACCTTTTAAAAAGTTTTATTGTGGCTACTAGAAAATTTAAATTCATTTATTTATTTATTTTTAAAGATTTTATTTATTTATTTGACAGAGAGAGAGAGATCACAAGTAGGCAGAGAGGCAGGCAGAGACAGAGAGGGGAAGCAGGCCCCCAGCTGAGCAGAGAGCCTGATGCAGGGCTCAGTCCCAGGACCCTGAGATCATGACCTGAGCTGAAGGTAGAAGCTTTAACCTACTGAGCCACCCAGGCACCCCTAGAAAATTTAAATTTATATATATATGGTTCACATTATAATTTTATTAGACTTAGACCAATTATGAGCTCTTGTTTATTTAAAACTCTATGGAAATGATTGCACTGTTATCTTAAACTTGCTTCCCAGGGTCATGTTACTGTGGCATTTTCTGGTATTTTCCTAGTCTCACCAGACCTATGTACTGCCTTTACTTGCTATGTTCTGGGCCAGCCTGTATCCAGGCAATTTGCTTTGTCTTACCTTCCTAACAAGAATCCATCTCTACTATTATATGATCCGTCAAGCCCAGTTCAGATCCCATCTTCCCTAAGAAACATTCCTGTTTACCTACAGCATTTTTTGTGTAACTCTGAATTCGTCAACTCATTGATTCACTCAGAAAATAATTAAAATAGTGCATTGGTAATAGTATCTCCTATCATTATGTACTGTAGAGCAACCAATCATGTGGTTTAGAGAGGAGATAAGCAATCACTGTCTACCCTATTATTATAAAATACATCACCAGAGATGGTGCTTCAGTGAAACTATGATATAATATGTACATTTAGTTTATTATTCATCATTCTACTTGTAAAAAGCATATTGGACTAGGAGGAAGGTAACCAGGTCTGTGAATGAGAAGAATACATCTTAGAATCATGTCAGAACTGTAAAATATATAGTGACCTTTCATTCATACAAAGTACAGTTGCTATTCTCTGGTGGGTTTTTGTGGAAGATAATTACAGTCATAAATATATACTTAGAAACTATAAACATTTTTCAGTATTGTGTTGCAAAAAAAGTATCTAAAGCTAATATGAATTTAATAATTAGAACATGTGATTTTGATTTATTGATGAAAGAGAATAGTATTCATGCATAATATTTGAGATTTTCAATACACAGGTTATTCATGAAAATATATTACCATAGAAGAAAACAGTGGTTTGTTGCTTACTTACTAAGACAATATAATCAAATGATAATTAAATCCAGCATTAACAATCAAAATAATTTTCATCTCTAATTACATAGTCATTTCTCCTTTGGGATTTTCATAATCTTTGCTAGATCCTCCTCTGTTAAGTCAGGTTGCCCTTGCTCCTCAACCCCAGCAAACACAGACACATAAGCACACATGCATACACATACATGCACGCACGCATGGACACGCTTGGAAAACTCTCTTAAAATAAGAGGTGTTGCCCTGGTCTCAAAATCTTAAAAATCATATGTGCAATGATTTCTGCACAGGTAGACAATTTTTGATTTTATTTTTCCTTATGTGATTGCTAATTAGGGTGGATGTAAGACCTGCTTTGTTTCCATTTAAAAGCTTTTGCTAGTGAGTGTTTCATCATTTGTGAACCCTGCAACAGCATGAATATCAAAGAGAAAGCTGTTGGTAGATCTTCTTGCCACCTGTTTTTATTTTTTTTATTTTTTTCCTAGTGAGCTGGTAGTGCATTTCCATATGCTAAAACATTTCCTTGTAAGATTTCCTTATGTCAATGCAGACATTTTATTAACTGATAGGCAGTAGTCAGGAGTGAGGATAGGGCTGGGTCAGGAAGTGTGAGGAGGAGGCTGGATTCTAAATAACCCTTTCTATTGTTCTCCACTGAGCTTACTCAGATCTATACGATGGAAGAAGTCTACACCACAATAATTTCTGGGTGAAGGAAGGCTTTCCAGATGCCTGAACTGATTACTTTCCTTTTACAACAATAGTCATTGCTTTGAGAGATTTGGTTTTGTTTTGATAATGAGTTCTCTCTGTCAAATATTTTGCTCTATACTGAGGATGCAATGGTAGATACTCCAGAGCTCACATCATGGCTTTTATAGCACCTTGAAGACCACAAGCAAATTGGCCTTTGCAATAAAGCATAATAAGTGCCTTGGTAAAGGTATGCATGGGGTATTATGGGAACAGAGTAGGTAGGGCATTTAAATCAGACTTCCCAGAGTGTCAGTTGAGTTGCTAGTTAAGTGAGTAGATAACTAGGGGAGAAAGAGAAAGGATGATCTTAAATGCTCTCCATTTGTTCTCAGAGAAAAGTGAATTAAAGATCCTATTTTATTTAAATGTTCAAGAGTTATTACAGGAAGATGAAAACAACGAGTAAGTTTTTACTAAAGGCAAGTAAACAAAACAAACCATCAGTGAAAGAAATAGCAGTTCAGTGAGCCATTTGAGGCAATTGACTGAAAAATCATTCTACTGGTTGCTTGGTATAATTCAGTACTCCCAGGGCAAGAGACCAAAATCAGCTACAGAGCAGGGAACGCTGAGTGAAAAGGTTGTAATGTTCCCAGAATCTCAGAATGAAGTGGATCAACAGGGAAGAAGTTGGTTAGACCCCCAGAGAAAGAATAATATGCATGCATTTTTAAAAAATTGATATTTGTTATTTCAAAATAATCATAAAAGTACTCCTCATTAGTAAAATGATACTCCTTATGGTTGTTTTACAGTTTTGTGCTATACTTATTTTTCACTGCACAGAGATAATTAGAAGTAGGGAATGGGATATTTTGACATTTTCAGACCATATGGCCTCAGAAGTTCTTAATTCCACTATGGTAAGAAGGTATGCATATTCACTTACAAATCTGAAAAGATATTTAATCAGCATTCAAATGAGCAGAGCCAAGGTAATCCAAACACCAGGGCTGCTGGCTGACAAGTATTGAGTCTGAATAAATTTCTCTGCATTTGAGGATGTGTACAGTAACCAGAAAATAAAATCCATGGTAACAGTGGTTACCTCTAGGTGACCTATAATGTATTTTTATGTATTTTCATGTTTCATGAAATAGTATATGCTTTAAGTAAGAAAAATAAATTTAAAAATGAGCCTATACAACCCTGGCATCTGCATGTGTGTATGTATATGAAAATACGTTGACGTTTTAAAAAAAAGAAAATTTTGAAGTATGCCAAAGGGTTAATTAAAAATGATTGACTCAGGGTTCAAGAGTTTTTCTCTCTCAATTACACTGTAATTTTCAAATTCCTTAAAATTTAGTTTATATTCCATTTGTGATATTCAATGGGGCAAACCTTAGTTTAAAAAATGTCAGGCTTGGTAGAGGATAGGGGAAATGGGCTGCAATTCCCAGTGTCACAATGGATTACTAGAATGCAGTTGCCTTATTGGGAATTACTGCCCCAACTAGAGTGGGGTTAAAGGAGCCGCATTCTTGGGGGCTTTTATAGCAATGCTCTTTCCTTGTGCTCTCAATTTAGGTACAGAGAGCCAATTTCCTTAAGAAATGCAAAATGCATTCTCTAATAACCAAGTCAAGCACTTAATATGTTTTTGCCTTTCCAACTAGCCTACATCTGAGTTAGTGTCTACATCATTTCAAAAGGAATATTCTTTCATGATTAATTTATCTTATTATGTGTGAATAATTATTTTGGTCAATGAACTATATAAATCATCATTTTAAATGTACTTTTTATTGTCGTCGGGACTTACTAAAATGACCTCAAGAAATAAACCACCTGGGGAGTTTTTTTTCTTGCCTGGTACAAATGGACATGCAGAAGAGATTTGTCATCATCATCTATAAACTAGCAGCTGTAATGGCTTTTCTCTTATAGCAGAAAGCTCAAAGAAGTTAAGTACCTTAACCAAAGTCATACTGCTATCAGAGGTGCACATTCTTAGTGCAGCAGTCACACTGCTTCTCCTACACAGAATTAAATTTGGTTAATAATACATTTTTTTAAAGAAAGAAAATAAAACTTGCCTTTGACATAAGCAACAGCCTAAGTCAGCCTGATTATGGGGAGGGTGAGTATCAGGGAGTCAGCATATTAAAAGCATAGAAAAGGTATCTGTGTTGTTTAGTAACTCTACAGGTATTTAGGTATTCAGTCAGTTCCTATGCTTTCTTGTGTTCTTCTGTGTATCCATGGAAAATACAGAATGGAATTCTTTTAATTAGTTCACTCAGTTGGAAAGAGAAAATGTAATTTGAAGATTATCATCTTTCATCATGACCTTAGGATAGATTGGGACTCAATGATTTGGTCATTGTAATAAGAAGAAATTATATGTCTAATCATAATACAAGGCAGAAACCCATTGCTAAAAAGCAAGATTAGCTCATGAGCATCTGAGATTCCATAGCATAAATGACTATTCAAGAGCCACACAGTTTGGTGGTAAACCTCTTTTTTTTTACTTTAACCAAGACAAATGTATACATTAAGGGTATAAAGCTTTTTAAGTATGTCATGGAAAAAGAATTCACATCTCTGCCCCTTGTTTTACTGAAATATATTACTGAAATCTATTTTACTGGCACCTCAGTGAGGCTGGACAGCATATATATTTAATAATAGCTGTTTTTATAAATGCCATAGATGCCTTTATATGATATTTTGGAAGGGGCCAATATTTTACTGAATTACTCTATGGGGAGAGCTATGTAGGGACTATAATCAAGAGCTGACTCCTAGTTTTTTTTAAAAATCTGGATTTGTATTTTATTGAGAAGGGCTTTTAAAATGTGTTTCATGGGAAGACCTCTACTCTTAATAGCTGTATATGTATATTTATTTATTTAAACATAGAGAAACAAACAATTCTAACTTTAACATGCTGAGTTTTAGGTACATATGAAATAATCACCTTAATTGTGTCATCCAAAGGGTCAAATACATTCACTTTTATTTATTCTCTTGAAATGAGCCATAGCTTAATAGTAGTATAACAAAAGTTAAGTAAAAAACCAGCTTGCGTCTTCCAGAAATAAGGTGAAGAGGAAGTCAGTTTTTTTAAGAGATAAATAATGGTTCCTTCAGGCATTATATAGAATGGAGAATTTATCATTCTAGTTGTTTATTGTTATTTTAGATAAGAAACAGATAGCTGAACTTTCTGAACAAATATAAATAAGTTGTGATATAACCTAGATTTTTAAAAATAAAAATCTCCATATAGTTTGCATTACAAACTTATAAAAATCCATAAAATTGATGTAATGCCAGAATAGAAAAAGAACCAAAGGGCATGCTGTCATGAACCCATAGATACAGTAGTGCAATTTTTACTGGTCAAATCAATATATATTTAAGATAGCAATCAGAACTCATATATTTAAACTTGCCTCAGTTTTGAATTTCCACTGAAATGACAAAATAATGCAATAAGAGCAAAAATTCCCATCAACATTGAAATGTAGGAAGCCACTCAAATGTGGAAAGTATTGCAAAATTTCTATAACATAAATTGTAGCTATGAGCACCACAATAGGACAAAGGGCACAGTCACTGGCCATTCAGTGAGTCTCCTCAAGGATGGAAAAACCTACTTGGATACAAAGGGTGGGAACTGCACTGTGGAATCCCACTAACAGTCTTTTCTTTGCACCAGCAGAAGATGAAGCCAAGGGTAGCCTCTGGGCAGTTGATGGGGAGTACAAATTGATTTCTTTATTCCTCCAGATTTCTACCAAATAGTAAATCCGTCCCATGGGACAACACTCCAGTGGTGCTGCCTGCTAGGTCACATTTGGCATGTATGGCTTTTTAAGTAAAGCAGGGCAATACTACAGCTGGCTCTAAATGAAGGGCATGATGCCAGCTCTAAAGACTTTGCCACTGACCCAGCTAATTCCTGCTGCTCTGAGAAATACAAAAAGAAATGATTTGGCACAAAGGTGAAGCACTCTTCTGCTCTTTCGGCTATAGTTCCCTTGCTACTCTGCTGGCAAGTGAAAGTAGAGCAACTCTTAAACTTCCCCTTTATTCCTTTGGTCGGAAAATATTTGAACAGAGATCAACATAATCTCTGATAGATCCCATCTCAAATCCCAAATCTGGAAAAGAATTGTTGACTATCTGCACTCTGTAGGGTTGGAAAAATATATTGGACATATGCAAAGACTGAGTTTTAGAAAGATATTTAATCTAAGGATTAAACCAATGCTACTTATGAGACAGATTTGGCATTTCTCTCACCTGGATAATTTTAACTATCATCCAGTTGGGTTTCCTGCTTCTAGCCTGACTTTCTTTCTGTAAATCCATGTCTTCCCTGTAGCCAGAGTGATCTCTAAAATAAAATTGTGTTAAGAATGCAGGGTGATTCAGGAATTCATCCCTTAGAAAGTGACCTTTGAGCTGAGGCATGATGAAGAGAAGAAGGTGCCAGGTGATGATATTTGGGGAGACTGTTCTAGACAGAGGACCAAAAAAGGTCAAGGCATTAATTCAGGAATGAAATGGGCTTTGTGGAGAGACAGAAAGAGCTCAGATGGCTTCAGTGCTTGGATGGAAGAGGAGAAAGATGAAAGGTGATAGGGAGCATTAGGAAATGGGACACATTTTTCCTACACATAGTAGGAAGAACACATGAGGTATAGTAGTATGTGATGCAGCATTAGGAAATTTCTTAATAGAAATGGGAAACTTTTTAAGTGTTTTTAAGTAGAAGAATACCATATATGATTTATGTTTTAAAATATTATTCTGGCTTCTGTATAGAAAATGAACCAAGGCAGGGAGGTTGCTGTGGAAGCTCTTACTGTATGTAGTCCAGCTGAGAAGTGAAGGTGATTAGATTAGAGTTGTAGATACAGAGATGGATTTTGTGCTGAGGTATAACAGAACTTTAAGAGTCTCTAGATTGTGTGTTGAGAGATGGGGGTAATTGGGGAAAGAAAAAAAAGTCAAGAATGGATTTTAGCCTACCCAACTTCACTTACTGAGATTAAAAAAACAAAAACAAAAGCAAAACAAAACAAAACAAAACCTGAAGGAGGGATAGATTTTGTGGCAAGAGAGTGGGGAATAAAGTGCACTTATATAGCTTTAAGAAGTTTGAGATAGCAGTAGACAGTTGGATATTTCAATATCTAACTCTGAGTAATGTTTCGAGTTGGGGATATAATTTAAAAATTAATTAGCATATAGGTAGTATTTAAAAACCACTGGACAAAAAGAAATCGTAAAAGGAAGAATAGCAAAGAAGTCTTGCCAAAATATCCCAGGGGGTGGAAATTAGAGTTTTTCAGAGAACAGAGTCAGCAAAGATGAATGAGCTTGGGGAATGAAGAGAGGAAATAAAGGATGGTGTTACAGAAAATTAGAGAAGGAAGTAGTATTTCATTTTTTTAATTTATCTTTAAAGACTTATTTTATTTTAGAGAGAGAGAGAGAGCAGAGGTGGGGTAGGGGCAGAGGGTGAGGGAGAGTCTTAGGCAGATTCCAGGCTGAGCATGGAGCCTGATCTGGGGCTTGATTCCATGACCCTGTGATCACGGCCTTACACAAAACCAAGAGTTGGACACTTGACCATGCCACCTATGTGCTCTGGAAGTAGCATTTTAGTAAGAGGGCTTAAGTAAATGTGATAAATACTAATAGATGAGAATAAGATAAGGTCAGGATGAGTAAAAAGGGATAGAATATAGATTATGAAGGGACAAATTGACCTTGCTTAATGAGCAAGGATAGTTAACTTGCTTTAGTCTGAAAATGCAGAGCATTTGTGAAAGGGAGGAGGTACATATTTTTCTATTTTATTTGGTACGAAGAAAATAAAATAGTTTCTTATTTTAACCATTTCTCTCTGAATTACCAGTTAATATCAGTAGTTGAGAGTATGATTTGAAGGAAAATATTGAAGAGTTCAGAGAAGTTTTAGGGTGGCATAGTAAAGAGTAAGCAATAGAGTACACTATGATTTTCTGGATTAACCAAATGTCCACTTGAAATTTGTGAGCACAAGTATATGGCGAATTCAGTCAGTAGTGATTCATGATTTTCTGTAGCAATGCTCAGCTTATTGAATATTAGTATTCCTAATTTTGATATTTTGACAAAAACATTCAAGGTTGGGGAAGTAAATGGATTGAGGCATGTTGACAGGTAATATATATTAGTTTAAGAGGGTGTACACTAAGGAGAGAGAGAAGTGAGGTCACGAGGAAGTTATGGATAAGGAAAATTCATAAAAAATAGTGGATTGCAGACAAAGGAATATTGGAGGGAGACCAAAAGAATGAGTGTCCTGAAGTGGTGGAAAGTAACATTTTACAGAGGCTGTTCGTAACAGAGAATTTATTGGAGATGTATTTTTTGATAAAAAAAAATTGTTATGTGTGTAGCTAGCTAATATGAGATGATAAAAAAGTATTGAGGTGTTAAGATGTCTGGGAACTAAGAGGCAGGGAGAAAAAGAGTATGGGAAGGACATGGGGTATGAGAGGTATATGCACTTCACCTTCACGCTGGACATGTGTGATGTGTTGGAAGAAAGCCCTTTTTAGAGAAGGCTGCAATGCAAATAGTGTCATTTCTGGTGGGACACCAGATTAACATAGGGGAAAAGGTTGAACACATAAGAAAATCTGTTGATGGCAGATCTTGAGTTCTATTTCCTCATATATTATTATTTTTTAAAGATTTTATTTATTTATTTGACAGAGAGAGAGATCACAAGTAGGCAGAGAGGCAGGCAGAGAGAGAGGGGGAAGCAGGCTCTCTGCTGAGCAGAGAGCCCCACGTGGGGCTCAATCCCAGGACCCTGAGACCATGACCTGAGCCAAAGGCAGAGGCTTTAACCCACTGAGCTCTCCAGGTGCCCCATATTTCCTCATATTTTAAATCTGAAATAGACATAGAGATATTTTTAAAAATTAACATAAAAAGTACTCATAGGAGAAAATACATGTATATAAGAATGTTCAAATACTAAAGCCAATCTTTTGAAAATAAGATAGGATAATTTCCGTGGTTTCTTTGCTCAAGATTGCCTAAAATTTTAAATCATTTAAAAATATCATGGAGCTTTCAGGATAAAACAGAAAGAAAAAAACTTGTCATTTGCTCAACAAATATTTAGGAAGCATCATCTATGTTTCTGACACTGATGTAGGTGCTGGGAATACATTACTGAGCAAAACAAACATGCTTCCTGACTTGACTCAATTAATAATCTAGCTCTCCTAACCTTTCTGAGTTTAAATAATCAGCAAGATTAAAAAACAAAAACGGAAGTCTCTGCTCTCTGTGATATTAACTGGATGGTGTCCTTAGCATTCTGAATAGTTGCAGTTAGCCTCTTTTCAGGATATATTGAGAATTTCTACTGCACCCAGTTGGATTTTATGGTTAACCAGAATCTGTTGTGTGTGTTCCCAAACTTTTTTCTGTGTTGTGCTTGTTTTGTGATGGTGCAATTTAATGGAATGTTAGATAAACTCTGAGAGCTGTTTATTCTATGAAAATTAACTTCGATGATTTCAGGAATATGGTAAGAGAAAATCACTGAAAACAATTACTATATAGAATTAAGTGTGGGCAAGACAACTCTAAGAGATTGGGAAAAAGCAATAAAAAGCAAATTTTGCTTTCATATTCCCAGGCTAGTGTATATAAATTCTTGTTCTGCTTTTAAAAACATTTAAAAAATGGACTTCCTTCAGAAGATGAATGAAACTACATTTATAGGTCTTAAGTTTAATTCTTTTATAAATTTGTGCTTCATAGACATTTTAGAAAAATTGACCAGTGATGATTCCCAGTCTCCTATTATAGTCACACAAAAATGTGATTGCAAACTATGATGGAGCTTTTTTTTTTTTTTTTAAAGATTTATTTATTTATTTATTTATTTATTTATTTATTTATTTATTTGAGAGGTAGTGCATGAGTTGGGGCAGGAACAGTGGGAGAGAATCTTTTGAGCAGACTCCATGCTGAGCGTGGATCCCTACTCAGGGCTCCATCCCAGGATCCATGAGACCGTGACCTGAGCCAAAACCAAGAGTCAGATGCTTAACTGACCAAGCCACCCAGGCACCCCGATAGAGCTTTTTTAAAAGAATGTGGAAGTGTTGGGGTACCTGGGTGGCAGAGTCAGCAAAGCACTGGACTCTTGGTTTCGGTTCAGGTCATGATCTCAGGGTGGTGAGATCAAGCCCATGTGGTAGGCTTATGCTCAGTGCATAGTCTGTTTGAGTTTATCTTTGACTTTCCTTCTGCCCCCCCTTTTTGTTTTTGTTTCTACAGTTTTGTTTTGAAATGGTGTTAGATAAAATAAGGGAATAAATAGAGAATGGGTAAGAGGCGGAATCTCCATCCCCAGGTCACACTGCCAGAGGGAGTTATAGGGAAGAATCTTCTGGGGGCCTGTCCTCACTGGGCTGTGATTGAGGCTCCCCCCAGTTGCTTATGCACATTCTCTGTCTCTCAGACAAATCTTAAAAAAACGTGTAAAGTGTTATGAGAAAAGCTAATAGAGGAGGAATCTGTTATGTGGAGTATTGAAAGAAACTTTGAGTTGTGATCTGAAAGATGAGCAGATGCTAATTAGATGAACCAGGGAGGAAATTACTCGGGAGAGTAAAAATGTTGAGAAAATTTGGTCAGTATGGGGGAATATAGGAGGAAGGCCTAAGAAGAAAACAAGGAAAAACAAATGGTAAAATGGTAAAATCACAAACGTCTAAATGAAAGGCTATCACAAAAGTGTGAATGGATGAAAGAACATATAGGAAGAAAACTCAACAGTATGCCTTTTGCAAGAGATATATATACCAAAAACAAAATTCCACAGAAAAGTTGCAAACAAAAGATAAAGAGATATTGGTAAGACAAAAAAAATGTCAAAAATGATATCACTATAGATAGGAATATTAATATCCAGAAAATTAGAATTCAAGATAAAAAGCAATTATCAGATAATATTGATCATTGTTTTGTAAGGATCAAAAGTGTAATCTGCAGTTAGGATAGACCACAAATGAATCTTTATAAGTCAGTATCTTAGAATGAACACTCGCAAAGAATATAAAACTTCAAGAATAGAGTGATAAGGGACGCCTGAGTGGCTCAGTTGGTTAAGCGGCTGCCTTCGGCTCAGGTCATGATCCCAGGGTCCTGGGATCGAGTCCCACATCGGGCTCCTTGCTCGGCAGGGAGCCTGCTTCTGCCTCTTCCTGCCTCTCTGTCTAATTGTGATCTCTCTCTCTCTGTGTCAAATAAATAAATAAAGTCTTTAAAAAAAAAAAAAGAGTGATAAAATAAAAATAGTAGTAGAATATATTAGCACATGTATATTTATACTTGGTATATCAAAAAACATCACAAAAATAGGGATGTTTGACTTAAATAACATTAACACTAACTTTGGATTAGTAGTTCTATATCAAGCATTCTCCTTTATTATTAGAATTTTTTTCCAAATGTGTATAAAAGATCATTTACAATGTCTCATAGAAACCATCAACAAATTGGGTGAGCCAATAGGAAGCAATTGGTTTTATGAAAAAGCGCATTGAATAAAGGACTTGGAAATAAAACTATAAATCTTACTTCTTCTGGTGACCCATGGTGTACTGAAGCTAAGTCATAAAATCCTGGCTGAAAAAGCCATTGTTTTAGCTACAGTTAATTCAGCCCCATAATCACTTTCTATTCTTGATTATGACTGTCAGGACCAACGACATAATTTGCAGGACTCAGTGCAAAATGAAAATTCAGGACCCCTTTTTAAAAAATTATTAAGAATTTCAAGACAGTGACAGCAGAACATTAAACCAAAGCCGGAGCACTCCTCAGTTTGGGGGCCCTGTGTCACTGCAGAGGTTGCACATCTGGTCTCTCTTGTTAGCACATCCCTCTGCCTGCCAACATGATGCATTAAAATGATTTTACCCTATTTTTACTGCTGCAGTTGAGTCCATACTATCTCAACCTCCCATTGCATATACAGAATCTTTTTATTAGTTAGAAAGATTATTAAAATGAGTTCATGACATATTCATTTTTAAAACCTTGCAAATGTTTTTATGTCTCCTGGAATAAAATTCAAAGTTCTTACTAAGGAATCGGACCTCTCCTTTTCTTGATTAAAGCTTTTTTCCCTTTATTCCCCACATCCAATCCATCAGCCACTCCTGTAGGTTCTACCAACCACATATACCCTGCATTTGTTAACTTCTCCACAACTGCACTGCTGCCATCTTACTCCATGCTATGTGAACCACTATAATAACTTTCTAAATGGTCTCCTTTTATCTGGTTTTGTTTGTTTGTTTGGGGGGGACGGGCAGAGGAAGAGAAAGAATCCCAAGTAGGCTCTATGCCCAGTGCAGAGGTGGATGCAAGGCTTGATCTCACCGCCCTGAGATCATGACCTGAGCCAAAATCAAGAGTCGGATGCTAAACCAACTGAGCCACCCTGGTGCCCTCCTTTTATCTGTTATTATCTTTAGTAAGCCATTTTCCTCATAACTGAAAGTAACTTTTAAAACCATAAATAAGATCATAAAACCCCTCTAGAGATTAAAAGCTCCTCATGGCTTTCAACTGCACATAAAATGAAATCTGAACTCCTAACATTAGTCTACAAGGATAACACACATTATCTTTCCTTGCTTAGCTCTTCAGTTCCCGACTTGCCTCCCCCTTCCTGTATCTTATAAATAGAAGTTTACCAGAAATAAGAATTTTACCCTTAAATATGCCACACTCATTGGTAACTAAAGGCCTTTGAACTTTTACAGATTTTTTTAAGATTTTATTTATCTGACAGAGAGAGATCACAAGTAGGCAGAGAGGCAGGCAGATAGAAAGGAGGAAGCAAGCTCCCCGATGAGAAGAGAGCCCGATGCAGGGCTTGATTCCAGGACCCTGAGATCATGACCTGAGCTGAAGGCAGAGGCTTTAACCCACTGAGCCACCCAGGTGCCCCTTTAATTTTTTAAAAAAGAAAATATAGGAAATTGTTTTAAGTAGAAACAAAAGAATTTTGTTGAACTAGAGTAAATTAGCTAGAGAGGTTTTTTTTGGTTTTTTGTTTGTTTGTTTGTTTTAAGATTTTATTTATTTATTTGACAGAGAGAGAGATCACAAGTAGGCAGAGAGGCAGGCAGAGCTAGAGGGAGGAAGCAGGCTTCCCGCTGAGCAGAGAGCCCAATGCCAGGCTCCATCCCAGGCCCCTGAGATCATGACCTGAGCTGAAGGCAGAGGCTTAACCCACTGGGCCACCCAGGTACTCTTTTTACAGATCTTTTTGTCTGGAGAGCTTTTCACAGCTCTATGGCCTGTTCTTATCATTCGTGTCTCATTCAGCTATTGCCTCCAAGATGTTCTAACCTGAAGTGACCTTTCCTCCTACCCACTAACCTCTGGATTGAATTCAAATTAATTATTGCCGTCTAAAATCACCTTATTTATTTATTTAGTTAGTTACTTAGATAGTTTTGTTTTCACCTACTGTGAAGAAAGATCTATGAGTGTCTTGATCTTCCTGTATTGTCAGTGCTTAGAATAGTACCTAGAATTTAGAAGTTCAGAAGATTTTAATTGAATAATTAGAAGTGGAAATTGTCTCTAACTTCTGTAGGAAAATTAGAACTAATAATAAAAGATTGAGCAAGCCTACATAAGTGTTTTTTCTGCATCCAAAATAAGACAAAAGTACACTAGATTTTGTATTCTGAGTCTCATCTCTAATCAAGTCCACTGAATTTCCATGTTTCATTTTCTAACTCATTAGGAAGAATAGCATTGATGCTAAGATTGTGTCTAAAAATCAATCAACAGATATCGATTTCTTCTTATAGGCATTGAGGAGGATTAGAAATTTAAAAAATACAATATACTATGATTGTATTGCATGTTAGAGGGGCCTGGATTCTAAAGCTATGATGCACAGGATACATTAAAAAAGCTAAGGGAATTCATAGAACAGATTGGTGTTGGGAGAGCCAGGGATGACTTAAGGAAGAGCTAATCTTCAGATCAGGTTTTATAAGATAGACTGGATTGGGATTGGAGAACAAAACTTGCAAATGCAGATATGATCCTCTCCAAAAGAATTTTATGAGGCAGTATGTGAACCATTTTTGTTATTGCAAAATTTACATATAGAATCTGTGGAAGATAAATTAGAAAGTTATGTTTAGTTAGATTGTGGAGATTCTTGAATGCTAAGTGCATTTAAAAATTAAAATGTTGGCGATGAAGATTCATAATGCCTTTTTGGCAAGGGAGTAATATTGGGGAAGTAGTGTTAGAATTAATCTATAGAAATTCATAGAGTTAGATTGGACTAGCAGGAACTTGGAGTTGGGAATAAAAATTGCAATATTATAATCACCTAGATATAAGGTGATATGTGTTTCAGCTGGGATGTCTACCGTGGAATATTGAACTAGGGAGATAAAAATAGCAAGCTTTTAGTATGTGGCCAGATGTAGTTGCTTTGAGGAAAAGAAGAATCAAATTCTTGGATACTATTTCAACTCTTGTGATACAGAGGTGAAGAGAGGCAAGAATAATAGATAGAGACCCCTATAAAAAGTTGATTGCTGCTTGCAGAGGTATTTTTCTTTCTTTCCTTTTCTTTCTTTTCCCCCTAGTTTCCTAAAGTGTAGTTCAATCACATTGCTGATTATAGGCACTTAGGTGAAGAATAAGTAAACTTATCTATCTTCTTTATTTAGGTTTACTTAAAAAATTAATTTAGAAAAAAATTAATTTAGCTTTATTACCAGAAAATATGTAGAATCAAATATATTTTGATTGATATATATATCTTCCTATATTATTGGTTTAAGTTAAAATTCAGATTTAAGCTCTAGATTGATAGACTTTGGGAAGTATATTTTTTGAGAATGAAACAAGATAATTTTTATTACGTACGCTGTAACTTTGTACATGATGAGGTGTGTAATGTGTGTGTGTGCACGCGTGTGTGCATGTGTGTGGCTGGTGGCAGGGAACAGGGAAAATTAATATTGAAACTGTTAAATAATGTCTTTCTAAGGCACATAGGAAGTTATCAGGTAGGATCATCAAAATCTTGTATTAAATTTTTAAAGTAACAATTTTAATCTTTCAATGACTAATTTTTTCTCATTTCAATGACTACATTTTTGTTTGACTATTAGTTCTGAGATGATAATAGTAAGAATTCATCCAATAAATATTTATTCAGTGCCTACTACTATCTGCTAACCTAAGCTAGGTGCTGGGCATGTGACATTGAACAAAAAAAAAATCATAATTCCTGACCTCTTGGAGCTTATATTCATCATTACTGTGGACCTGGTACTGTTTGAGTATCTAACATACGGTATCAGTCAAGGTTTAATGCCAAAAGCAATAGAAACTAGTTGATTAAAGTTTGAGCAGAATTCATTAACAGTGGAGGTTGAAAACAGGATTAGAGGGGACATAGCCAGTAACACTGTCCAAATTTATGCCAAAGGAAATGTCCAGTGAAGTTACATTGTGGTCACACTGGGCACCAATTGCCACAGTTGGCAATGCTGGCCCCAGCAATGCAGCATACTGGACCATAGGACTGCCGCTTCTGGGAATTAGATGGAGTTGCTGCCAGTGGCCACCTCTTTTCACATGGATTCTGTGTCGAACCTGCTGCTTTATATCAGTGGCTTTTGACTCAAGGTCTATGGAGATACAGAGTTCAGGTACAGTCCAGATCACATGATTGTAATCTAGTGATAAGGGAGGCTGGAAATGAGCCTGGTACTTCTGACTTCTCCAGAGGCATGAATGCTGTGCCTCATGAGGTGGGGTATTCCCTAATTATTAGGCAGCAGGTGCAAAATTCTGAAAAGGCAAATAAACAAGAAACAAAAATGACAAATACCCACTCCCTGTAAATTATCTAATTTAAGACTTACTACAACTCTGACATTATTATAATTATTCAAAACATGAGATAACTGACATGCAGAAATTCTAATATGTCTAATTAATTTAAAAAATTAATATGCCCACATTTTAACTGAGCCCTGTCAGATTCTAAAACCCATTGCCAAACACCCTGTACTACAAATCTTTCCTTAATCTACACACTTCTGGGATATTTTACTGCACAATAAAATATTTTATTAATATATATTCATGTTGGTTGAAGTAGTTGGATTCCATAAAATTTCAGATCCCTTATTAACTTAAAATTTATAACCAATGACAGAAAAGGGATATATAAATTTAGAAGATAATTTATGATTTGAGACTCTTCTTTATATTAGGACTCATAATGTATGTCACACAGAAGGAATTATCAAAATACTTTTAGTTTATCTTTGTTAAAGATCATTGAATTTCAAGTAGTCCAATGTCATTGGGACATATATTAAAATGTCTTGAACCTGCCACTTTCCATGAATATTGTATGAGGATCATTGCCTGGTGATATGGTCAAATCTGAAAACATGTACTAAAAATAAAAAAATACATTCTTAACTTTGTTAGGTACACTCATAAATAATATACTCTTTTGATTCTTGGCAGAGAGCATCCATGTAAAAAAGTAAGATATTACAGAAGAGATCACTATACAATTGCATAGTTTTACTCCTAGAACTACTCCAAGACACTCTTGCTTATGTTCAAACAAGTTATTTATAGTAATATTGTTCAAAGTACCCCAAACTGGAAATGGTACAAATATCCATTTAGGAGAATTGAAAATAGATTTCCCTTTATACCTTAGAATACTATACAGAAGTGCAAATAGATTAATTATAGCCTCATACATCAAAATGAAGGAATCTCAAAGCATAATACTAAGTGAAAGCAGTAAGCTGCAAAAATATATATATACAGTATGATTCAATTTATATAAAGTTTAAAAGCAGAAAATAACTCTAGTTATAAAATAAATAATAAAATAATATAATATTATAATTTATTTTGTAATATAGCCTTAATGGTGGGATTAGAAGTAAAACAAGGGAGATATTTATACAAGAATAAGTGCAGAAAGGAAGTAGAAGGAAGGAAGAAGATATAATCAGAAATTGGTACATAGAGGTGTCTTTAAAGGTACTGACAATGTTCAATTTTTTAATCTTGGTAGTTTTTTTTATTATTACTTTTATACAACATATACAAGTTTTATACACTATTAATTACATAATGTAATCACATTTAAGAAAAAAGAAATATGTAACATATATGTTCTGGAATCTACAATTTTTACCACCCTTGATTTTAGGTGACTACTTTTGTTGGAGTCTTTTGGAGGCCATGAATGAAAACAGAGCTAATTCCATATATGCTAGGTCATTGGGAAGAAATTTGAATTCTGTACAACTCTTCCCTTTCTACATCTGTCCTTTGTACCTTCTTTTCCTATCCCTCAAGGAAATGCAATATCCGAAGGTTTACCTCACTTTCTGTCTCCCAAGATATTCACTTGTTTTCAGTGTGCTGTATAGGAGCCAATGAGCTGTCAACAGCATTGCTTATTTCTGATCTTTCTTTCTTCATGCCCTATAGATCTTTTATCTATGTCTTGCTCTTTATTTTATTTTAATTTTTAATTTTTAAAAAAAATTTATTAACATATAATGTATTATTTGTTTAATTACATTGATCACATCTATGAATCATCAGGCTTACACATTTTACAGCATTTGCCATAGCTCATACCCTCCCCAATGTCCATAACCCAGCCACCCTATTTCTACCCCCCAACCTCCCACCAGCCCTCAGTTTGTTTCATGAGTTTAAGAGCCTCTTATAGTTTGTCTCCCTCCTGATCCCATCTTGTTTCATTCCCTCCCACCCCCCACCACCCCCCGCCCTGCCTCTCAAATTCTTCTTATCAGAGAGATCATATGATAATTGTCTTTCTCTGATTGACTTATTTTGCTTTTGCTCTTTATTTTAGATTATAAGTAGGAATATGTTAATTCAGGTAGAACACATATCTGTGCATTTATTTGCAATGTATTATTATTAATTGAAATCATAATCATTGCATTTGTAATTGGATATTCATAGGCTTTTTTTTAACAATGAGAAAGAGCTTATTTTAATGACAGAATTATTTCTGGGAACAAAGTATATTATAAATTTTTTGACAAATTAGGATGAAGTGATTTTAATTTGTTCCCAAGAATGTTTTATTAGCATGCCCATAACTAATAATCCTGGGATGATGCTTCATATTCATCATATGGTTCCACTTAGATGTGATTCACCTGTTAGATTCAGAAAAAACTTTGAGTGCACCCTGGGGATGATCATTTAATTAAAACAAACAAACCAACAAAACAGTACAACCAACCAAAGGAATTTGGACACAAGATAACTAACTCTAGCTTTACATGATTATGTTAACCAGGATCCCCAAAGCATGATGGTGCTGACAAAACAAATAAACACAAACAAAAAACATCGACTTCTAAATACACAGTAAATTAATTGCAGTCCCTTTCCCCTGAAAAACTCACCATGCTATTGAATAAACATTGAATGTACTCACAGAGATAGTGCTATTTCCTTCTTTTCAACACAACTGCTTTTCCTCTTCCTAAATCAATAAGCCAACAATGAATATAGAGCAGCATGCAATTTCTGCACATACATATATTTTCAGATTAATTTTTTTCAGTGTTACTATCGTTAGTAGAAAAGCAAGGAAATTGGCATTCTTGTCTTAGCTCTGCCACTAATTAGCTGCATCATTTTGAACAGTTTGCTTTATCACTCAGTTTTTTTTATTCCTCCAACTGAATCAGAGGGTACACATTGCACAGTATGAGCCATTTATGCTTGACAGCTATGTTTTATGTGGTTGGTTTTAGTGTTTTAAAATGCTTTGAATTGTCAACATTTGGAAATTTAAGTTCTTCACTTAAATATCAGGATACCCACCATTTGGCACCTCCCAGTGGATGTTTTCAAAGTGATGTGGATATTCCTCCCCAAGCCTGAAGTCACAGACCCCTCCTCCACTGCAGCCGTTCACTGTATGTTGTCAACTTTATCTTCTAAGAACCTTTCTAATCTAATTGTCCTCCTCATTCCTAAAGCATTGTCACTTGACTGCATTATAGCAACAGATCCCATCAAATTTTTTTGCCTATAGTCTCTTCTTGTTCCAACTAAATGTGATTATATTCTTCAACACAGCATTTTAAAAAAGTGCTCTTTATTGGATTTAGGACAAATCTTAGGTCATGGTGCAAACAGAGGGACAGGGACACCGATTGTGAGTACTACTTGATTCCAGAGCTGCTTCTGCCACCACATTATCCCACATTCAATGGGGTTAGAAAACTATTTAGAGTTCTTGATCTTGAAAGATCTCTTCTTTTGGGGATCTTTTGTATATGCTCCTTATTCCCTCTAGGTGTACCACCCTTACTTTTGTCTTTCCCCAGGTAATTCTTAAAGAAGTTGCAGTGTGAAGTTCTTGTCTTTAACTTGAAGCCTCTGCTGCAAAGTTCAGTCTCCCTCCTCTCTGGTGTTTGAGTACTGTGTGCATTCTTTTTAAAAAGATTTTATTTATTTATTTGACAGAGAGAGAGAGAGATCACAAGTAGGCAGAGAGGCAGGCAGACAGAGAGGGAAGCAGGCTCCCTGCTGAGCAGAGAGCCCATGTGGGGCTTGATCCTGGGACCCTGAGATCATGACCTGAGCCAAAGGCAAAGGCTTTAATCCACTGAGCCATCCAGGCGCCCCAACTGTGTGCATTCTTTAGCCACATGAATCGTTCATTGCCAGACTAGTTTATTAGGCTAATTGCTTCAACATCTTTTTTCCCATTCATAAAATACTCATTTGCAAAGACTACATCTTCTTAGTCTTTAGTAGAGTCAGACACAACTGTTTTCTAAAACTTTCCCCACCCTGCCCACAAAGGGGTCAGTGAGCCAACTGCACTGAAATTACTAGGAATTTCTCTCTATACTGAAATTACTTCTCAAAAATCTCTGGAGGCAGGGCTCTGAATTCTTCATATTTTAAACAAATATATTAGATAAATTTATACCCATTGAAATTGAAGAACCACTGTCATAAATGATTATTTGTTGAATGAATGTGTCTATTCCAGCCTCTTTAGATGTACTCTTCAACTTATTTAATTGTGTGTTCAAATTAGTCTAATCATAGTTCTGCCATTTGATTGATCCCACATGTATTTTCTTGGTAATAACATTTTTATCAATGTAAATACTAGACTTATAAATCAATAGGTCCAGAACTCAATAAAGTGTGTTGAAGAAGCTCCACCTGGAGAGAAGGCTAGCTATAATTGCAAAGGTCATGTTGACAGCTTCTTAAAGAATAGATTACATGCAAAGCACTGAGAAATGAAATCTAACCAGTTAAAGAGCTTCCTTGACTAAGGCTTCTTGAATTGATTTTAAGTTATTAAGTGCCAAGAAAGTATTACATGTGTGATTAGTTTTGTGCAGGACCTCATTTAAATAGTTTTGAATTAACTGTGATCACTTCGGTTACATGGGCATGGGACCTGTGGCAATCTCTGCTTAGTGCTATTATATCCAATTGATTTCCTCAGAATCCTTTGGAAAATTAGGAAGTGAAATGAAACTATTTGTGAGTGTCAATTAAAAATGAATTACACATTTCAAATTCCTCCTGCTTATTCTTCCCTATACTTCTCTCCTTCAAAAGTATTTAATTTTTATAATGCTATCGTACAATTTTATGACTAAAACCCAAGGTAGTGGTGAAAAATGCAGCTTTACATAATAAAGGTTAAAACTCTTCCTAATGATTAAGAATATGGTTTTAATCCTTGCCTGTAGTGACTCAGGCAAGTAGACATGAATGATGAATGATCTCCTGTTCTCATGCCTCCTTCTAGTTGGATTCTTGAGTAGACACATACACAAAACATGGAATAGAGTGGAAGGAAGTCAGTGAAACTCTTGACAAATGTTGGCTAAGATGCAAACCTCTAGCAAAAGACTGTGTTGGAGCAGGCCATTTAGACATAGGCTGATGTAGATATCCTTGGTCCTCTGTTTCAAATTTTAGAATACCTGGACCTTTGCATCTGTAGAGACTCAGAGATGGCTGTGTTCCATGTTCCGAGTTATTCTTTTAGTGACATGGAACTGGGAAGAGAGGGAAGTGACCTTTTTTGAGGGGTGTGAGTTGGTTTTGTGGAGGAGGCTGATCTGAATTATCACCTATATCTTCCCAGCCATGTAAATTCAAGGAGATGGACAGAGAGAAAGGTTAGAGAGTGCCATGTTGCAAAGTGGGAATGGGAGCAGTCAGGATGAGTGGAAACAGAAGGGGATAATGGCTTCTTTAGTAGTAATCATAGCTCAATCATTGTCTAATATTTTAAACTATTTGATTAACATCTTCTTCTCCCTAAATGAAGAATATAGAAAGGAGATAGGTAGAAATAGTCATGGAATAGGAAAAAGCACTCATAAGTTTTCCTAACCCTACATACCCTGCTTTTTCTTTCTCCTCCAATTTTAATTTTCTCTTTACTCTTTGGACTCAATATTTAAGGCTATAGGCAAGGGAAATGAGATTCTCTCTTTCAAAGGAGGAGAAGAAAGCTATGAGGGGAGTCTGGCTTTCTTTTATATGAAGTTATTATTCAAATACTTAAGTTTCTTTACAATCTTCTGAAATCTCTAAGAAAGACAAACCCATGCTCTCAAATCCCCCAGGTCAGAAATTCACCCTGATTGTGTTTATCATCTCAAATCATTCACAGTCACAACTGTCCAGTCTGACTCTTTAGAGATCATACTGTGAGCCCAAATGAGAACATGATCCCGATTACAATGAAGTAGGCATTACAATTGAGCACTATAGAGTTCTACAAAATTCAATAAATGCCAAAAAGATATTAAAATCTAGATAAGAATTGTCCTTTTCCTCTCTTATACAATGTTCCCAAAAATCAGTTTCCAATTGTGATTGCAAGAAACTTGGCATCACTCCACAATTACATAACTCAGAATGGCATCATAACAAATGGTAAGAAGTATAGTCTATTTAACAACTCACTTAAACACTCTGTGCTTCTGCTCCCCCACTGTAAAACAGGAATAATACTATAGGGAGGATATAATGACCTAATACATGTGAGGTTCTTAGAACAATGCTGAGCATGTTTTAAGTGTTTGCTAGTATAGTTCTCTGAACAATCAGAATAACAAAATACCATACTTTTTCTGCCCTTTGTGAGAGAAAAGGAGGAAGAAGGAGGAAGGGGGCCCAGGATTGGAAGAGAGTGGATGTTCTCCCTCCACAGCCATCATATCATTGGTTTTTGAGCCCCATTATTTTATATTGTTAATACAAGGAAGTGCAATTAGTAATAGCACATCCAATTGATCACCTTACATTTGTATATATATCTATATACATATTTGTATGTGTGTCTATAAGAAAATATTTTACTCTCATTTGTTTTGAGGTGAAAAAGACCTAAAAGAATAAGAAGGAGAGTGAGAATAAGAATCACCAGTTCTTTTCCCATTAGAGAACATTAGGGAATGAAAACTTGAAAATTCAAGCTGCAGAGATGAACAAAATTACTTGAAAAAAAATATTTGATTTTCTTGATAACAAAATTAGAGGGGTACAGATGCAAAATTATAAACTATTTCCTCCTAGAGATCTAGTTATTTCTGTTGTAGGCCAATGAATAATTTTAAAAGGCTAGGGAAGGTACTATGTGGATTATGAGTAATAATTTCATCATTGAAATAAGGGGCTGACCTCTACCGGAAGCCAGGTAGACAGTCACTACCCAGCCACTTGACAGTCAGCTGGGAGTGTCTGTAGTTGAGCCACAGTGGAGGACTGGTGGTCAGAACACGCTGAGCCATCTACATCACAACAGTTGAGTCTCATGCAAAACCTACTGACAGTGACAGAGGAGCTAAAGCCACCTTCTGTGTAATATGGCACATGTCCTACTTTTTAATCCCTTGAGAGTGGATAAGAAATTAATTGTAGAATGATTAAGGAAAGGTAACTTCTTCATAATTTGTTTTCTCTCTTGTATACCTTCTCCTGTTTCCCTGATGGTTCATTCATCTAATCTGCTCTTTAAATAAGCAATGCCTCTTCTGCTTTTTACGTAAAAAGGAAAGTGTTTAAGAAATAAATTGTTCTTTTTTAAAAATATTTTATTTATTTATTTAAAACAGAGAGAGAGATCACAAGTAGGCAGAGAGGCAGGCAGAGGGGGGAGGGGGGAAGCAGGCTCCTTGCTGAGCAGAGAGCCCATGTGGGGCTATATCACAGGCCCCTGAGATCATGACCTAAGCAGAAGGCAGAGGCTTAACTCGCTGAGCCACTCAGGTGCCCCAAGAAATAAATTGTTCTTATACAGTGCTAAAATTCCCACAGTCAACATTAGTAGCCAAAACTTTCATATAGAAATAACTAAGTCCAACAGTAATAGGACTATTGCCAACATTGTTAAACTATGGTTGGGTCTGTTATAATATGACATATGTGTACCTAAAAACCACAATGATATGCATAATTGTGCAGTGAAGTCCACAGGGCTTGTGGAAAGATGGAGTTAGGGGAACACCACTGAAAAACTCTGTCAGTGACATATTTTTAAAAATAATCATAGGGACCTAATAAAAAGTGTAGCACAGTTGTGTACATATTGAATCATTAAGAATTTGCAAATACCATAATAAATATGATGACAGATAAACTTAAAAAATCCTTAAAGTTTAATAATGGGACTTTTAAGTGATTGGAGCTTATGGTCTTATACAGTGATAGAAGGAGGGTGATTGAAATTGCACACCAGATGTGGAAGGACATGGCTAATATTGCAATGAATGGAGGTAACGGTGGACATTTGACATGTGTTTCCTATTTGGCTCTCTTCAGCTGTGTGTAGTTTTCTGCATTCTAGTGTTCTTGCAGACATAATTGAACATACAAATTTTTATTTATATCTAGATACAAATACAAATATATCTATGTCCTCATATATTTGCTTACATCATATATATAAAACATAAATATGTACATATATGCTTATCAATTGCCTTGAAACAAATTTACATTTTCAAAGCAAGCGTTATGGTAAAACTGCATTTGGAAAAAAAGTGATACGGTATAGTAGAAGTATTTGGAGTTATTACAGTATTGGAGAATCTGATTAAAGATGTGAATCTTCTCCCATAAATATCCACAAATGTATACATACATTAATGCACATTGTATATAAAGACTCTTATTCCTTAGGATTTCTACCTCTGGTCCTATGTTTTACAAGCTCCTTTGCATCACAAGATTTTGTATCCTTTAGTTTTGTTTTGTTCTAGTTTTATTCATATGTTGGAAACTGTAAACTCTCAAATGACAATGCTTCCTTCAGCAAAGAAATTTCAAGCTTATTCTCAACTATGGTTTTATAAATCTGAGTACCATTGTGAATCCCCAAAGCCTGAGATATTTCCTTTGGTTTTCTATACCAGTAGAGGAAAGTGGCACTTTTTGCCAAATTTGGGTTACAGAGATAGCCAGAATACATTTTACATAGAAAAACTGCATTTTAGGAGGAAAGTTCATATAACAAGGGCATTGTGATTTTACAGTATCCATATGTAAAGTGCTTTCTTTTTGTGGCTAAAGTCCAAACTCTGATTCTTGTTTACATCAATAAAATGAAAGAGGGAAAACAGTGTGGCTGATGTTAAATCTTAATGAAGCAAAAAAGTTTCCATTGGAACTAGACCAAATTAGGCCCCTACAAAGGACTAATTATTACAGTTTGCTAATGATACTAAATTATTAGTAAGAATAACCAAACTGTCTTATTCTCTTCATTTTCAAGGTAAGATATATGTTTTATTGTTGAAGATGATCAGCTAATAATGTTATCACAACACACCAGTTGTAGAGCAGTGGTTCTCAACCAGGGACAAGTTTTGACAATCTGGTAGGGGCTATCTGACAATGTCTGGAGACACTGTCACAACGGAGGAATGGGATGTGCAGCTAGTGTTTGTGGGGAGGACACTGGGGATAATGCTAAACAGCCTACAATACACAGGACCAGCCTCCCACACACACAAAAAAAGAATTATACCACCCAACCAGGGCAGCATTTGATCATGGGCACTAAGGTTATATATGTGTCAGTAGCACTAAGATGGAAAAAAACATGGTGTGGAGGAGACATAACA
Organism: Procyon lotor; assembly: GCA_028646535.1. Lineage (NCBI taxonomy): Eukaryota > Metazoa > Chordata > Mammalia > Carnivora > Procyonidae > Procyon > Procyon lotor. Next base: position 78,217,786 of record CM053610.1, on the reverse strand, counting down.
TTTTATTTACTTAAATAAACAAATGGATTATCACACGCTCGCTCTAAATTTTGTATGATGATGCTACTGTTTTGAAAGTGCTCATATTATGCTTCATTTCAGTCCCAGAGGAACTTGGAACATGTCACATATTTTCTGCTTGGTGATAACAACATCTCATTTGGCAAAATAAAATTAATAGCAATACTGTTAGTAGAAATCATTATTTTTTTTACCAGTTGCTTACCAGACACTATTTTGAATAATATGAATGCTTTATTTCATTTAATTTCCATAGTAGTCCATGGGATAAATTCACAGTTTTTTTTTCTGATTTACATGTGAGGAAACTGAGAAGTTAAATACCTGAGTTGTACACCTTGCAGTAGTAGAACCAGGAAATGGGGGATGGAAATGGTTTATGAAACCATTTTTATATGTCTTAAAACTAAGAGACCACAAACTCAGTGTAACTGTGCCAAATGGTATTTTGTTGGGGGTATAAAATTATACATTGATATCCTGAGCACACTAAGGTTATTTCCAAATGTGCTTTGTTGATGCTTAGGAAATAGTTAACTCTGCTTGACCACATTTTCACTCCATGTTATATGTTATACAGTTTTCCAGTTTTTCTTTACATTAGAGCCACACTGCCTTTCTCTGAGACCCTTTTATTAGGACCATCTCTCCTGTCGCGGGGCTTTTGACCATGCTATTATTTCTGATGATGATGATAATAATAATAACAACAGGGAGAAGGAGGAGGGAGTAGGAAAGGTGGAAGAATGAGGAAGGCATGAAGGAGGAGGAAGAAGAAGACAGAAGAGGAGGAGGAGTAGGTGGAGAAGGAGAAAAAGGGTAAGGCGAAGAAGGGGACAAAGAGGAAGAAGAAGGAGAAGTAGAGGAGGAGAAAGGGTATGGGAGGGGTATGGAGAAGGAGAAAAGAAGGAAGGTGAGGGGAAGGAGGAGGAGAGGCAGTGGTGAAAGAAGAAGGAAGGGGAAGGAAGAGGAAGAAAAGGAGGAGGGTACAAATAGCTAACATATACTGAGTGAGCCCTTACTATGTTTCAGGAGCTGACCAAAGCAGCATATGTGTATTACATAACTCAGTCCACCACAATGACCACAAGAGTGAGATGCTATTAGCATGAACATTTAATGAACCCCCATACCCTTTCCATGGAATCAATGAACATTTAATGAACCCCCATACCCTTTCCATGGAATCAAAACCTTTTGGCTCAGACCTCCACACAAATATTACTTTTTCAGGAGTATCTCAGACCTCCACACAAATATTACTTTTTCAGGAGTATCTTCTTCTCCTCCTCCTCCTCCTCCTCCTCCTCCTGCTTCCTCCTCCTCCTCTTCCTCCTCCTCCTTCTTCTTTCTTCTCCTTCTCCTCCTCCTCCTCCTCCTCCTCCTCCTCCTCCTCCTCCTTCTTCTTCTTCTTCTTCTTCTTCTTCTTCCTCCTCCTCCTCCTCCTGCTTCTTTCTTCTTCCTCTTCTTCTTCTTCTTCTTCTTCTTCTTCTTCTTCTTCTTCTTCTTCTTCTTCTTCTTCTTCTTCTTCTTCTTCTTCTTCTCCTCCTCCTC
>CM053610.1:78187797-78215711 GCA_028646535.1 Procyon lotor | reverse complement strand
CCTCCTCCTCCTCCTCCTCCTCCTCCTCCTTCTTCTTCTTCCTCTTTTTAATTTTATTTATTTGACAGACACAGAGAGAGAGGGAACACAAGCAGGGGAAGTGGGAGAGGGAGAAGCAGGCTTCCCACTGAGCAGGGAGCCCGATGCGGGGCTTAATCCCAGGATGCTGGGATCATGACCTGAACCCAAGGCAGACGCTTAACGACTGAGCCACCCAGGTGCCCTTTGGGAGTATCTTCTTTGCCCTCTTTGACTCGGCTAAATCTACCTAACATACACCTTGAAATACAGTGTTCACATATGATGAGTGCCAAATGTAATGCTGCTCACTTCTAAGAGTTTTTCCTAAGGCCTGGAACACAGATATTATCAACAAGTATTTGCTCTATTAATAATGTATACTCAATAGCAGAGTTTAAAGTACCTTAACACATTACTCAAACATTTTAATGTCTGCAGGCAGTATTGATAACAGAAGAGTGTGACACACATGCAGCTTTAAGGGAAGTTTTATAGAAAGCACTATTGTAATCACCATGCTACTGGGTAGGTAGTATCATTCACAAATTTTTGTTTCTGGAAGATGAACAGTTCTGAGTTGTGATATGTAAAATTTCTTCTTGCTTCCATCCAAATACATGAACTTATACTGAGTTTTAGGAAATCTGAAATGCTATTAATGATTAGACTCACCATTATTTTATATACTTCTTTTTTTTTTTTTTTTAAAGATTTTATTTATTTGACAGCGAGAAACACAGCGAGAGAGGGAACACAAGCAGAGGGAATGGTAGCGGGAGAAGCAGGCCCCCTGCCGCGCAGAGAGCCCGATGCGGGGCTCCATCCCAGGTCGCTGGGATCTGACCTGGGCCGAAGGCAGACGCTTAACGACTGAGCCACCCAGGCGCCCCTATTTTATATACTTCTTACAAAGAAAATGAAAATACGACATGATGCTTTCTTGTTAGTTAGACTTGTATGTTTTGCTTATTTAAATAATACTTTTAGATTAATCAGAAAATGAAATGTACATTGATAAAAGGAAAATATATGTGAAATAAATTGGGCATGCTACTTCTTTTTTTTTAAGATTTTATTTATTTATTTGAGGGAGAGCATAAGCAGGTGGGGGTGAGGGATAAAGGGAGAAGGAGAGGCAGACTCCCCGATGAGCAGGGAGCCTGACACTGAGCTCAATCCCAGCACCTAGAGACCATGACCTGAGCTGAAGGCAGATGCTCAACTGACTGAGCCACCCAGGTGCCCCATATTTGGTTATGTTATTTCTAAAACCTCTTTGCATTTAATGCCCTGTTCTTCTGTATCAGCTTTAAACCCACAGTCCTCTCTATCCATGTTTGTCCATATTATATTGCTCTCTAGGACCTTGAGAATGATGTAGTGAAGAATTTCTGAAAATAATACTTAACAGTTGTCTCTCTTTTGCTCGCTTATTTTCTGGTTTGGTTTTGTTTTTCCAAGCTGATAATTTCTATTCTGAAATTTTCTTGATGACACTTCTTGTTTTTAGTAGAAAGAAAACTTCTAGACAATAGGACTCATATTCCTACCTTAAGTAAGTTCTTAAATGATTTATTGACTAAAACATTGAGCAGTTACGGTTGTCTAGCTAAGCAACAGGAATTAAATTTATACTTATTCAAGCAAGGAAAACTATGTCCAGCTTCCATGTAGTTGACTATCATTATAAAATGTAATTTTTTTTGCTTTGAAGGCTTATGAAATATATTTTGTGATTATATACGATCAACTATGTGTCTAGCGCTGTGATAAATATTTTTTTTTAGTCATTATTTCTCAAAACTCAACCCAGATAAGCTTATTATGTCCATTTTACAGGTGAGGAGAGACAGGCTCTGAGGGAGAAAGAGATTTGCTGTCTTGCCCAAGATAAAATACCTAGTAAAAATCTGACATTTAAACTGATTTGTGAAGCTATATTAATAAATACAGCTTCAATATAAATTAGCACAATACCTAGGAAATAGTAAGCACCAATACATATTAACTATTTGTTTCATTCATTTATTCAGCAACTATTTTTTGAGCTTCTACATGGGGCAAGTTACTACTCAAGGCACTGAGTATAATTAAAAAATAATAATCATTAAAAAAAAATCTCAGTCCTTGCTCTCTTGAACATTTATTCTAGTGGATCATTAATAAAGATTTACCTTTTTAACTCCAAGGTGAGATAGGTATGTCTAAATATTAAATAGACTTTACACAAATTTATTAAGGTATAAAAATTTGTTAACAAAGTCAGCAAGAACTCTTCATTGAGTTTTGGAGAGGACCTCTTAAATTATATATGAAATGGCCAATCATATTGTTCCATTAAAATATTACATCCATTCCTACAAATCCAAATCCATGTGAATAAGGAAGGAAAATATATCAAAATTTTCTTAGGGGATTGAAACTATACTTCTCTATAAGACTTTTTTTCCTGAGCAAGTTTGGTGTTTTGAAAATAATATATAATAAAAGGCAGTATATCCATTAGAAATAAATTATATTTGCACTGATTTTGAAGGAATTATTTTAGTATCAGTTAGTTAATTGATAACTGCTGAACTGGTACTGATTTGAAAGCTTAAAGATAGGAACTGCTAAGTTTTCGATTATTTGACATTGACATTCTGAGCAATCATTGTCCCAAATAAAATTATTTTCATAGCAAATATTTAATTCCTTGGTAAACTCTAGAAGGTAAATTTATTCTTGATTTTTGCCCCATTGGACTCAACACTCCCTTGTGATGCTATCTCACACACGATTTTCAGACCATTCTCAAGCCTGTTTGTAGAATACCCCATCTCATCCTTCTCTCCTTTGCCAGTGCCACATTACTTTAATTACTGCAGAATAAATTTTTGATAGGGAAATATCACTTCTTATATTTAAATGTACAGTATAATTTTAAGAGCACAATCCCTGGGAATCAGCCAGCTTGGTTGGTTTGTACTAGCTGTGACGTTCAAAATAATACTCAAATTTTGCCTATTTCATTTGCTTTATTGATAAAGTGGAAATAATGGTGATGCCTTCCATGCAGTGTTGTTCTTAGGATTAAATGAGTTAATACATGTAAAATAGCACTGGCCTTTAGACATCATATAGTATAGAAGTGTCACTATTTCTATTACCATCATCACTTTTGCTATTTTAATAAAATCCGTATCTTCCTTGACATACTAATACTGTTAACTTTCAAATATAATCCTGCTTGGTTTCTGATTGCTGTTACATTTAATTTAGAGATTAATTTTGGAAAATAATAATCCTTAGAATAACATGTCTTCTCATTCAATAGATTTTATTTTTTACTAATTTCTTCCTCATGGATGGCTTCCTTTTCCCTAAGCTCCTGAACTGAATAAAGATTTTTAATTTTTTTGTTAGACAACAAATAATAAATAAAGCCATAATTATGTCCAAATTTGGCTTTATTTGGCCATAACTTGGTTTTATTCCATAACATGCAAATATAATAGAAAAAGGAAGAAGAGGAAGAGGGAGAAAGGAAGGAGAAGGGGAGAAAGAAGAAAAATATGAGTTTAGCATTGTAATTCTTTTGATATAGGACTGCTAGGAGTTTTAAGTTGTGAATTATCTCTGATTTTTCCACATCCTGGGTATGTTCCGGGTTCTATTGCCCTTTTATAGGTTTAGCATCTTAGGTTTAAATGGGTCAAATAACATCTTCAGCTTCATAGCACTTTAGCCTAAGTATGAAGATCATGAACTTACCACTGCTCTGTCTTACCTCATTACATTCTAAAGGGCCTGTAAGTGCATTTTGAGTTTTCTGTCATGGTGACTTTCAGCACTATTCCTTAACTTCTACTTGACAGGATCGCTTGGTCTATTTCCATTATTAAGTTCTAGTACAGTTGCCTTAGGCCCATGCAACAAGGTCTATAGGTTCATGCCTTACATAAAGTTTTGAGATTGGGAGTGCCTGGGTGGCTCAGTTGTTAAGCGTCTCTGCCTTCAGCTCAGGTCATGATCACAGGCACTTGTGATGGAGCCCTGCATCGGGCTCCCTACTTGGCTGAAAGCCTGCTTCTCTCTCTCCCACTCCCCCTGCTTGTGTTCCCTCTCTTGCTGTGTCTCTGTCAAATAAATAAAATCTTGAAAAGAAAAGTTTTGAGACTGTATCCTTGCTACAAATGAAACCTGCTTTTATAAAATGTTCCAGGCTTCCTAGAATGAAGTGTTTTCTATTCAAGGGCTTCATAGTTTGATATCTTTGTTTATACCTGTGCTAATAACAACCTTTAGTACCTGAGATTTCTTTAATTTCTATTTTTCTAATTATCATCAAGACAGAAAAAGTATTTTTTAGGTTTCACTGTACATTTATTTCTACCTTCCCACAAAGTAAGGATTTTTTTAAATGCTGAGTTTTAAATTTACATTACTACTCTATTAATTTCTTTATTTTATAACCCCTGTCAAGATCATTCTCGAACATTTTTATTCAGTGCTATAACAATATTTCACTCTACCAAAATACATGTTTCGTTTATTTTGTAGTTTGGCAATATAGTTTGATATATTATAGATACACTGTGTGAACAACCTTTCACAGTCTCGGAAATAAGAATATATTCACTACAATTTGGTGATCTAGCTTTGTTGAATTTTAAGAAACTTAGTAAAAGATGTCATTTGTACAATAATTGTGACATCAGTTACATGAATTTAAACCTCCATAACAACTTGATAATAATCTTGCTAAGCATATAGAGTAGCTATACTTATAATGTGAATTGTTTATAATTAAAAAAATAATTCTAATATAGGTTCTCCACTATTTGGAGGAGGAAATTAAAAGGAAAATGTTATAAGTTCTCAGTAAATATGTGCTTATATATTTCACTATTCAGGGGAGGAAAATATTTAAAACATATTGAGAAAATACTAATTGGTCCATAGAAACAAAAAAAAAATCTAAAGTAGATATTCATTAAATATTCTGGCCTTATATTTTCTATCAAACACAATTCAGTTAATTTTTGGAATGTACTTTTTAATGTTCTTTTTAATCACTTTGATAACTTTACAAGAACAATGTTAATGTTTTACATTTATCTGGTGAGTTAAATGTCCCTACTAGAAGTATACTTTTTCCAATTCAGTGAGTTTTCATTCTTTTATATGAAAAGGTTATGCCCCAATTTCCTCAAAGCTACTTGGTTATTTCTTAATATATTTCTTTTCAAATATTGAGTATAATAGCTCTGACACGATGGTTTAAAAAGTCATTGGGGTTGAGATAATACAATTAGCTTGTTTTCTTGCATGAGTCAACAAATAGAGTTCATTAAAGGGTTGAATCTCTGTGTAATATGAAACTGTTGTGAAAAGCAAAGCATATTTCAAATTTCTCATGCTTGCCTGCTCAGAAGGGCATATTTAATAAGCTCGACTTTTCATGTTCAAAAATACCATTTATATTTCTGATTTCTTTGACTATCCTAAACATCTTGCTTGGTCAAAATTTATAAAAATCATCATATTTAGTCAACTGGAAATGTAGCAGGCCAGTATTATTGAAAGGTTATCTCAATTAAAAGGGATACTCTTGGCAAAATTATTATACCCTAGGCTCTTTCTAATCAGATCACTGTAAAACAGATAATCATAATTTTCTTTCTAACCCTATAAAAGCAGATGCATGAGTTATTAGTATAGGTTAATTATTTATATTAATATTTAAGTTGCTACATTATGTGTGGATTCTCAGCTGATAAGAACAAACAAACAAACAAACAAACAAACAAACAAAACCTCTTTGGTGTAGCTGTACCAAGAACTGATTACAAGTTACATTAAATTTATGTCCTTAAACTCAATTTGCTATTTTATTTTATTTTATTTATTTTATTTTATTTTATTTTATTCTTTTTTTTTTTTTAAAGATTTTATTTATTTGACAGAGTGAAACACAGCTAGAGAGGGAACACAAGCAGAGGGAATAGTAGTGGGAGAAGCAGGCTTTCCGCAGAGCAGGGAGCCTGATGCGGGGCTTGATCCCAGTACTCTGGGATCATGACCTGAGCCAAAGGCTCAAGGCTTGATGACCGAGCCACCCAGGCGCCCCACTAATTTGCTATTTTAAGAGATTAGAGAGTTGACAGAATGGTTTGTCTATACAAATAAAATGTGACTTTCATAGGTAATATGTTATATAGCTCATCTAGACACAGTAGTCAGATATGGTAACTTTATTCCTTTGACAACATATTTTTGTACAGAAAACTCTAGAACCTGATGTTCATGCAGACTCATGAAACCAGGCTAAGGTACCCTCTGCTCTAGAGGGATTCTACCACAACTTATCTAGGGATTTTACTGTCCTACTTTCCATGAAGCTCAGACAAGTTTGGAAACACAAAGTAAAAGGCCATTTCTTGAGGAGCTTTTCCAAAGCTGAATTAATTCTTTTGTTCTCTTTGGTGCTTGCTGTGTCTCAGTTCAAAGGTGGGTAGAAAGAGGTTTATTTATTCATTCTATAGCTTTACAGTGACTTAGAAGTTTCCTTCCCATCCTGTTGTTTGCATTAGGACTTTAGCTTTTGAAAACCTAGAAGCCAAGGAATTCTCTCTCTCTTTTTTTTAATGGCTTTCTTTAATTGATGGTAATATGGCTGAAGCTCTTATGGCTATGGAGAATTAAAAATGCATAGGTAAAGTTATCAAAGTATTACATATTCAGTATGTAATTTCCTTTCACTACAAAGACAATCCATTTCATAATGAGAATTCTTTATAGGTATAGTGCTTGACTTTTAGAAGTTTAGGCATTCTTAGATTCATTAGCATTGGTGCAAGGCTGAGATGGAAGGTGGAAGGTAATCTTCCTTTTGGCTCAGCAACTTAATTTGATTTCAGGATGGCATTGCTGATTCTGTTTGATCTTTTCCAGTTCTCAGTTCCTCACAATTTAATATTATTGCTTTCGACACATCCTATTTTTTTTTCACAGAGCACGCATAACTTTCTGTTCATCTAGTCTCTCCTGTTCCCATTTTCCAGGAAATAAATGGGGGAGGCTTTCCTGAGTTCTTCATTAAATGTCTTTCCTCATGGTGCAAGAAGAAGGCTTAGGAATTCCCAGGGCATGGATATATTTCAGAGATTTAATTCCCAGATAATGCTATTTCTGAAAACTGACATACCTGAGAATTGTCTCCCAGCTACATATTATTTCACCCACCTCCTCTATCACAATTGTCCCTCACCCATTTTACCAAAGAAAGATGCAACTTTTTCTCAGCTGCTGTCTGTCCACTGACAAAAGCCACAAAAAAAAAAAATCGGGGGCACCAAACAAAGAAGCAGTTGAAGAATGTTTTACTTCTGAAGGACATGTCCAGGAGCAAAGCACAGAAAGTATTAATAAGTACTAACAGGGACGGAGGCTTATTTCATCCTAGTCACATGCTCCTTCCTTGCATCTTGGATGAAATAAGATTCTGCTTCTTTCAGTGCTTATCAGCAGTTTTTGGGTATATATGTGCCAAATGTGTATTTATTTATTTTTAATTTTTATTGAATTATAATTAACATGCAGTGTTATATTACTTCAGGTGTACAATATATTGATTTGACAATTCTATAAATTATTCAATGCTCAACTTGATAAGTGTAGTCACCATACAACACTCTTACAATATCATTGATTATATTCCCTATCTGTACTTTTCATCTCCCTGGCTTATTTCTGACTGGAAGTTTATATCATTTAATCCCCTTTATCTCTTTTGCTCAACCTCCCACCTACCTCTCCTGTGGCAATCCCCAGGTTGTTTTCTGTGTTTAACAATCTCTTTTCTGTTTTTTCTTTGCTTTGTTTTATTTTTAGATTCCAAATATAAGTGGAATCATATGGTATTTGTCTTTCTCTAACTTATTTTATTTAGTATAATACCTTCTGGGTCCACCATATTGTTGCAAATGGCATGCTCTCATTCTTGCTTATGGCTGAGTAATATTATATTGTGTGTGTGTGTGTGTGTGTGTGTGTGTGTGTGTGTGTGTGTGTACCACATCTCCACATCTTCATCCATTCATCTATCAATGCATAGTTGGGTTGCTTCTATATATTGGCAATTGTAAATAATGCTGCAATAAATATAGGGATGCATGCATGTATCTCTTAATCTATCTCTTTACCTGCATAAGAATTAGACTTTAAAGTAAAAAGGCTGTCATGTGGGTATAAGCCATATGTTGATCTTCATTAAAAAAAAATAATCTTGTTTTTTTTCCGAGAAAAAGGTATCTAATTTGACTGGATGATTTGACAATGAGGACCAGCTTTTACCAGTATAGATGGTTTCTCTAAATTGAATGAGATAAATTTGCCCCTTGAAAGTTTAATAAAAAATGAATTTAAAGAATATTCCATATACAACTTGCCTAAAAAAATAACATCTCTCACAATGATTTGAACATAAGATACAACTAAGATGTATCTAAGATACATCTTAGATATCAACTCAAAAAGTACAAGACATTATCTAGTTTTCAAAGCCTTATGAGGAGTATATGACTCAAATTTTTGAAGGCCAATGCTTTAGAGAGTTCTAAAATATCACTGGAATAAAATGGAAATATTAAATGGTTATAGTAGCTTTTTGTAAGCCATTCTTTATGTAAATGACCAACTGCAAGTTTATTTCATAACAACAATCAAAGTGTCTCTCCCTGAATTGAGTTACCTTTATTTAGTATTTTTGGAATTTTCATGTGCAAATTTCAAAGTTCATCTTCACCTAAATCTTGCAGTGATAGTTCGGAGAATTGTGTATGAAGGACAGGCAATATGTAGCAGAATATATTTTTGAAGATTTTATTTATTTATTTGTGTGTGAGAGAGAGAGAGATGGCAAGAGCATGAAAGGGGAGAGGGGCAGAGAGAAAAGAAGGAGGCCCATGTGGCAGAACATTTTTTAATAGAAATGTGTATTTTGTATTACTAATTAAATCTTAAACTTTTAAATATAATCCCTACATAATGTGTGGTTTGAAATTGCATATAGAGAGAGATAGTGATAGAAATAAAGAGAGATAAGTGGAGAATATGAACTAGGAAAAAACAAAACATTAACCAGATATTTCAAAACCTTGGAACTGCTTTGAATACTAGATATAAATTAGTAAGTACATTTGTTTCTCTCTTTTTTTTTTAAAGATTTATTTATTTATTTGACAGAGAAAGAGAAACAGCAAGAGGGAACAGGAGCAGGGAGAGTGGGGGAGGGAGAAACAGGCTTCCTGCTGAGCAGGGCGCCCAATGCAGGGCTCAATCCCAGGACCCAGGACCCAGGATCCTGGGATCATGACCTGAGTTGAAGGCAGACACCTAATGACCGAGCCACCCAGGCGCCCCCATTTGTTTCTTAATAAAATAAATGTTTCCTTATCTGTATCAAATACAAATTTAATGAATATTTAATAATATTTCCTTCCTAATTCTAGGAAACTTGATATTTTCTACAAGGCTTCATTTGTCTTCATTACTCCTATTTTCAAAGGAAGGCATGTATAGCAGAAGAGCACAGTTTCTGGACCCAAAATTGGGGCATTTGTTTTTCCATGTGATCCTATATTTTGAATTAAAATGAAATGTTTAGTTGAGGTGTTTAATGTACATACAAGATTAGCTGGAAAATGCAAGACCCATTTATTCATTCATTCATTGCATGTGTGATGGATTTATCCAGTGCAAGTAAGAACACACTCTATGGTGGTGTACTTTAGAAATGAAATGAGACCCAGTACATGTATTGCTGAAATTATACAAGGAACTCAGTCATTGTACTTCAGTGTCCTAGAACTAAAAAGTGGTTCACAAAATATTATAAAGCATTATATATATATATATATATATATATATATATATATGTATATATATATATATATGTATGTATATATAGAGAGAGAGATAGAGAGAGAGAGAGAGAAAGAGAGAGAGAGAGAGTATTATAGAGGAGGAGCATTTGACAGCATCAGAAATGCAGAAGAGTCCATGTTAAGTGTTCAATGAAATTGTCTGCTTGATGAGAAGTGTTTGCCAGAAGTGGAAATGTAGGGGGACATTCCAGGTAGACAAAACAAAAATTCTAAGTGTAAAAGTCCATCGTATAAGAAAATTTTATTTGTTTTTAGAAACCCTAAGTCATTTAGTATGCCCAGGAAGTAGGTATGTGGCACAGGACTTGGACAGAGGTACAGAGGGTTAAAGGATAAAATTCCCAAGGTGTTAGGGAAAACAAGAAATTTTAATTTTAAAAATCCTGTAAAGGCATTGAAATATTTCAAGTAAAGAAGTGGTAACATCACATTTTTACTTTGTCAAAATCACAGTAATAGAATGGAGAGGGATGGATCTGCATTTATGGAAAGAAAGGACAGTTGGGAGAGGTAAGAAAAATAACAAGTGAACTAGAGTAGTGACAATGGAAAGAGATGAAATATACAAGTTGTGACTATGAAAACAAAGTCTTCCAATTTAATAATTCAGTAAAAGTTGAATTAAGTGAGGAGGAAGCTAAAATGACTCCTAAGGCATTGGGGATTATGTATGAGACTATGTTAATGTTACTTCCTAAAATACAGAACATTAAAAAAATAACATGCTTTGGGAGAGAAAGCAGTGAGCACAGTTTTGAATGTATAATTTATGATATTATTCAGGAATACCCAGACGGACATAATCATTCAATTGGAAATATGGCTGGATTTCAGAAGGGAGGTTTTCACTTCAAATAGCTCACCAGTACACCACTGTACCAGTTCAACAATGTACTATGTTGAGCATCATTTATTTCTATTGTAAGTGACAGAAATCCAATTCAAATTAATGTAGAAAAAATAATTTTCACTCATCTACTATATGGAGCCACTTTTGGGTACAAATAAATTGGGCATCCAAGATACCATGTCTCTTTATTCCCTCTGGATTGGCTCCATTTTCAGGATACATATGAAGGTTGCCATCAGCTTCAGCCTTCTCCCAAACCATGACTGCTACCTAGACCCCATATTTTCATGTCAATAAAACCCAGGAAAGATAGAATGCTTTTCTTTCCAAAAGCTCCACCAAACATCTCACATTGCCTTTATTCTGCTACTTGTCCTTTCCTGAACTGATAACCATGGGCAGGGCACATTATTTGCTTAATTGCCACAGGCTAATTTTGCCTCATTGAGGCTGTATGCAGCATCATATTTGCCTGGAAACACTTGGGCTAAAAGCAGAGAAGGTGGTGGTTCCCCCAAGGAAAACTGGGACATGTTACCAAAGAAAGGACGTGGAATGCTGACCCTGGATAAATAAGATATTAAAGGAAAGAAAACATAAGAAATATTGCATATGGCAATTGAAGCTATGAGTTTGGAAGCAGATTACCTTGGGTATTGTATGGAAAGAAAAGCTTTAATCTTATGGTCTTCTAAGGAATTACCAACATTTAAGAGGTCCATAGTGAGTGAAGTTGGAAGAGACTTTTTGAATGAGAGAGCATATTGTAATTCTTAGATCATTTTCCTGGATCAAAAATGATACCTCATAATCTTTTATGCCATATCTGGAATTGTTCTTTAAATGCTTTACTTCACACTTGCCCACATTGAAGCTCAATTGCCATTTGTCTTACCCCACACAGCTTCATGAGTTCTCTCTGCACTTTACTCCCACTGACTCAGCATTCCTTTGCTTAGAAGAGCTTGGGTAACTTACTGTGTACTCCCACTTTTAGGTTATTTATAAAAATCTTTAAATAAAATTACTGTCAAACCTGGGGAATGACATTGTTAAACTTTCCCACCCAGTAGCAAATTAATTTAGCTCTGTTCTTTTTCTCCTAATTGTATCTACTCCTTATCCAAGGGAATCAATATGTATTTGTTAAACAGCACACTATGTGCTTAAAAGGACACCAGGGTTTGGGGGCATACTAATGAGCTTGAAGACATTAAGGAGATTCTCCTTAATCACAAAGCAATTACACTTTATTTGCTTTTTTAACAGTTTCAATGAAACTTTGCTTAAGAGCATGCATTAGTTATGACCACCGCTTTCTGTTCTGACTCTTCCATTAATGAAAGGCCTTACCTGTGTTTCCAATTGATAACACACAGGCCAACTTCAATTTTCTTCTCAGTTTTAAACACGTATCCAATCAATATTGAAATTATCTGGAACGTATTTCTGATGTAGAAATGTAGAAATTTCTTAGAATTATTCCCAAGAATGTGAATAGGAAATATCTTACTGTTGGTTGAGTCCCTCTCACCTATGTTATATGAGTGATTCTCAAATGTGAAATTGTGTACCAGGCTGGCGATTTTAACAGACCTAGGTGAAATGATGAAAATAAGGATAATTACCACAGTTTGACAAATAGTAACATTTTTGTAATTAAAAAGCCTATCCTTATGTCTTTCTGATTTTCTTATGTTAATATAGCCCTCCTTTGCTGATAATGTGGTTATTGAACAAGAAATGTAGCTCTTTTGAATATCCAGAGTTGGCAAGTGAAAAAGTTGTCAACTTTATGCTTGTCTTCCCTACTCTTTTAAACATTATATGATTTATAATTTTCTAAACATTAGTAACATTGATTTATATGCCAATAGGCAAAGAATTTCGTTTATGTAGCTGAGCTTTCATTTCAGGATCTGAGCAAAAAATATATATATATAAATAAAAATATATATTTTTATATATAAATATATAAAATTTTTATATATATTTATAAATATATATATCAATAAAATATTTATATATATATATTTATATATATATATATATATATATATATATCTCTCTCCAAAACGCAGAGTGTTCTCCCTACTGTTCTCTCCCCATGGCAGACTGACAGCTATACCATATAATCTAAGGTAAAAATGTGTGTTAAATCAACAATTCAACTACACAACTGCTTCACATGGAAGATTCATTTTCAAAAGAGCTTAACTATCTCATACTGCTCTAAAGACTTTTAACTTCAAACTACAAATAAAAGAGAATTTTCTCTGTATTCTATGCTGGTAGTTCATTGTTGCATGCATTTATGTGTGTGTGGAAATGTGTACTTCTTTTCACTTTAGCAAAGTGGTTTCCAAGAAAAAAATAATTTAACTTGATAAATACATTAGTTAAGAAAAAGACAGTATAGGTAAAGATAGTATTAAGGTAGGGATATATGACTCGAAAGCATTTATTTTATTATTTTATTTTTTAAACAAATATCTCTTAGATACTAACAAGGTCCCAGGCACTTTGCTAGATGCTAGAAGATACCTATCTATACATTTATCTAAAGCTACATCTTTATCTATCTATCTATCTATCTATCTATCTATCTATCTATCTATCTATCTATCTATCTATCATCTATGTATCTCTGGAGCAAATCTGAGGAATAAGTGATAATTAATAAAACAAAACTGAAGAGAAACAGACTTATGTGAGGGGCTAGTTGATGGCCACAATGAAAGGTTGCTAGGGGTAACTCAGTGTTCCTAGGAGAAAAGGGTTGCCTACCAGTGTTTTACTTGAATATAATTATTAGATTAATGTGATAAAAATACTGCTTTGGTTGGGGTACCTGGGTGACTGAGTCAGTTAAGTGTCTGCTTTATGCTCAGATCATGATCCCAGGATCCTGGGATTGAGCCCCGCATCTGGCTCCCTGCTCAGCAAGGAATCTGTCCTCTGTGCCGCCCTCCCACACTCATTCTCTCCCTCTCAAATAGATAAATAAAATCATAAAAAAAAAAAATACTGCTCTGGTTGAATATAAAGAATAGACTATAGGGAAGCCAGAAGTATGTATGTGGGTAAGTGATTAGGTCTCTATTGTGGATATTAAGGACAGAAATAATGGGAGATTGAACTAAAAATAGTGTTAGCAAGAGAAATTTTCAGAAGTAAATGAGCTTGAATAACATTTAACAGGTGTATTTGAGAGGATTTTTGATGAATTGGATGGAAAAAATAAGGAGATAGATGTAACAGTTAACTCTTAACTACTGACTTGAATAGTTAGATGTTGAAAGGTATTTCCCAATACATGAGAAAAGAAAGGTTGAAAGGAGACATATGTGGACCATGTGAAGATAATATGCCTTTGGGATATCCAAGCAAATTTGTCAAGGAAGCAGTGGATATAGATGTCTAAAGTTAAGAGTGAGATTTGGCCTAATGATATAAATTTGTTGTGTCTCTGCTTATATGTCAATTGGTATGTGTGTGATTACTGTGATTATCTAGGGGAATAGTATATTGTGAAAAGAAGATACATTTTTAGACCAAATCTTAAGGAGTTCAAATTAGTAGAGAAAGTAAGGCCCCAAAGAAGCCGTAGAGTAGATAGCCTAACATAAGAAAGAACAGAAAAGAGGAATGACCAGTAAGACAAGGGAAAATATGTTAACAAAAGTAAATGCTGTTTAGAGGCCAATAATATGATGGTTGGAAATAGCTAATGGATTTAGAAAAATAGGTTCGATTGGTGACCATCATGAACAATTTTAAAGTAGAATGATGGATTAAACTTTATGACTAAGCTGAAAATTGTATAAAAGGCCAGAAAATGAAGAGGTTGAATATAGACAGCTTTTATAAGAGGTTTAACTATGAAACTAGAAGATCTCTAACTTAATCCTTACTTTTCAGACATTGTGTTAAACTGAACAAATAAAAACAGAAAAAAGAAAAACTTAAGAAATGTAAATGAAAATATTTGAAAATTACTAAATGCTAAAATTCTCACTGTATGAGTGTAGTTTTATTTAGCACAAGTCTTTTTGTAATTTGCATAGGTTTTTAATAGACATCATGCTTAATCATCCTCAAGAATCTGCCACTGTGATTCAAAGATGTTTCATATTCCATTTAAAATATCAAGCATCTAAAATAAAAAGGAATATATTCGTTCACCTCCTGGAGCTTTAATAAGAACAACTAACACTAATGATGGACTCATTAACATTTGTCTCTGCCATCTATAGGCATCCCTGGTTCTACAGGCAAATATAGTATGACTTGCACCACGAATGTGTATGTAGGGGCCCCTGGGTGGCTCAGTCATTAAGCATCTGCCTTCAGCTCAGGTCATGATCCTAGAACCCTGGGATCAAGCCCCACATTGAGACCCATCCAGCTCCCAGGAGGCCTGCTTCTCCCTCTCGCCCTCCCCTGCTGTGTTCCCTCTCTCGCTGTGTCTCTCTTTGTCAAAAAAATAAATAAAATCTTAAAAAAATAAAAGAATGTGTATGTAAGTAGGGCAGAAATTTCCTCAAGTTTATAGCAAATGCCCCAAACATTTGTTTGTTCTGATGCATTTGCAGTTGAATAATCTCAAGATATTCATATCAATAGAGATGGCAATTTATACAGTCATCTCTAAGGCATTGTTTAATGGGATCTGAAATTTTTCCTTTACTAAAGTATTGCACCCATCTGAAAATTGCTAACAGAGAATCATACATTGTAAAATATGCATTCCATTGGGATAAGGAACTGATGTTGGTTAAAATAAAAATATTCTATCAGAGAATAATGAACTACCTCGTGTCTATTTTTAATGCTTTGGTACTGAAGTGTTTATCTAATCCTAACCCAACTGACAGTAAGCTTATATCAGCTCATTACGTAATAAGACATGTCATGGGAACTTTTGAAGGTCAAGGAGTAGAACAAAAGGTCTCGAGCTAAAGCACAATCTTTGGAGGATGGGCAGAACATCACGTCAAGGATAATTTTTTTTCCTGGGGCGCCTGGGTGGCTCAGTGGGTTAAAGCCTCTGCTTTTGGCTCAGGTCATGATCTCAGGGTCCTGGGATCGAGCCCCGCATTGGGCTCTCTGCTCAGCAGGGAAGTCTGCTTCCCCTTCTCTCTCTCTGCCTGCCTCTCTGCCTACTTGTGATCTCTCTCTCTACGTCTAATAGATACATAAAAATCTTTTAAAAAAAGATTATTTTTCCTCAAATTCGACTTTATAGTGATTACTTATTTTATCAACAACAACAAATCAACACATACAGAGTGCTTCTTATGTGCCTAGCAGTGTGCCAAGTTTGTGTGAATGCTAAGGGTTAAAGCCTTACAGTAAACTAGGCTATTTAACTTCAGATTCTGTGTTTTCAACCCTCCCAATCACTATAATATCTGCTTACCCCTAAATTGTTTATATAAATTGCTTAATAAATATATAGCTTCTTATTTAGGTAATGGCAAAGAAAATAAAGCAATTTAAAAATGATACAGCATCTTATATATAATTATTAAATGAAATGAGAATAGTTATAACAAAAACTGGATGTCATTTAGCACTTTGGTATTCTTGAAATGTGGGCCTCATGTACCATGAATTGGCTCACTCAGCACTCATTCCTAACTACCTTATATCTTTTACACTAGAAAACTAAACACCTTGTTTTCCTACAGCTTCCCTTTCTCATAAATGAGGTCAGAAGAAGTCTACAAGGAATTCCTCCCATAGCTACATACAAAGATGAAACCTTGAAAGGTTTTGTTCCCTCTACCCTAGTTACAATCTTGGTCCCTAGATATGGTGCTATAGCATATGTATTGTGGCAGTCGAAACTGTGCTAAAGATGGCAAACAGAAGAAGAGAAAGAATTTGTTACTGAAACATCATGGCACTTCTATATTAATATTGAACTTTTTATTTTGTGAGACAGACAAAATGCCTCTTGCTTAAATAATTGTTATAGGATGCTCAATGTTTTGTGGCCAAATGCTTTGTTAATCTCTGCAGAGAGTGATTTGTCTTTATGTCTCAATAATCTTTAGAATGATGAGACCTCATACTCAGTTATTTAAATTTCTGGGGATTATTCCAAAGAGATGGATTTATTCCAGACCTATATGCTCTAAAATGAATGAGTTTGGATAAGAAGTTATATTATATGTAAAAGTGTTTATTTCAGCACTATCTATAATAATGAAAAGTAGAAAAAATAAAATGGCAAGTAGGGGTTGAAAAGTAAATTAAACAGTGATAGTTTTTTAATGGACTATTATCTATCAATATCATAACTTGAAAATGAGTAATGCTAAAATAAAACTTATTTTAATATAAATAGAAAGTTAAAAATTAATGCTTAATATTATATGTGGTATGATTAAAATGCTATATATGCCAAGTTTTGTTTCAAGTTGATATACATTATGAAATATTTTATTGCTATTTTACCATTGGTTTTTTCCTTAAAATGAGTATAGTAATAAATAAATAGAACTTGTAAACCTTTAAAACTTTTGTGCAAAATTTCAAAAACACACAAAAGAGGGAATGGTATCATAAATTCATAGCTACAGATTGTTTCATCTATATTCCTACACATACACTCTTTTTCCATTCTAGATTATTTTTGAAGCAACTACCATAGCTTATCATTATTCTGTAATAATTTCAATCTCTATCTTAAAAAGATGAGAATGCTTTTTTTCTAAGTTTCAAGTTTAATTCCAGTTAGTTAACGTACAGTGTTATATTAGTTTTAGGTGTACAATACAGTGATTCAACGAGTCCATACATCTCCAGGTGCTCATCATGACAAGTGCACTTCTTTTTTGTTTGTTTGTTTTTTTGTTTTTTAAGATTTTATTTATTTTTTTGACAGAGAGAGAGAGATCGCAAGTAGACAGAGGCAGGCAGAGAGAGAGGGGGAAGCAGGTTCCCCGCTAGTAGAGAGCCTGATGCGGGGCTCCATCCCAGGACCCTGAGATCATGAGCTGAGCCGAAGGCAGAGGTCTTAACCCACTGAGCCACCCAAGTGCCCCAACAAGTGCGCTTCTTAATCCCCATCACCTATTTAACTCATTTTTCCACTCCCTCCCCTCTGGTAACCATCAGTTTTTCCTCTACAATTAAGAATCTATTTCTTGGTCTCTCTCTCTCTCTCTTTCTCTTTCTTTAATCATCTATTTTGTTTCTTAAATTCCACATATGAGTGAAATCATGTATTTGTCTTTCTCTGGCTTATTTTGCTTAACATTATATGCTGTAGCTCCATCTATGTTATTGCAGATGGCAAGTTTTCATTCTTTTTTATGACTGAATAATATTCCCTATATATGTATGACACATCTTTACTCATTCAGCAGTGGACTCTTGGGCTCTTCCATATCTTGGCTATTGTAAATAATACTGCTATAAACATAGAGATGCATTTATCCCTTCAAATTATTTGTTTTGTATTTGAGTAAATACCCAGTAGCTGGATCATAAGGTAGTTCTATTTTTAACTTTTTGAGGGAGCTCCATACTGTTTTCCACAGTTTCTGTACCACTGCATTCCCAACAGTGCTTGAAGGTTCCTTTTTCTCCACATATTCACAAACACCTGTTGTTTCTTGTGTTGTTGATTTTAGCCATTCTGACAGGTGTAAGGTGATATCTCATTGTAGTTTTGATTTGCGTTTCCCTGATGGTGATGATGAACATCTTTTCGTGTGTCATGTGTCTATTGGCTCTCTGTATGTCTTCACAGAAATGTCTGTTCATGTCTTCTGCCCATTTTTTAGTTGGATTATTTGGTTGTTGGGTGTTGAGTTTTATTAGTTCTCTATGTATTTTGGATACTAACCCTTTATTGGATAGGTCATTTGCAAATATCTTCTCCAATTATGTAGGTTGCGTTTTGGTTTTGTGGATTCTTTCCTTTGCTGTGCAGAAGCTTTTCAGTTTGATGTATTCTCAATAGTTTATTTTTGCTTTTATTTCCCATGCTTCAGAAGGAAACATATCTAGCAAAACGCTGCTCCCTATGTCAAAGAAGTTTACCATCTGTGACCTCTTCTAGGATTTTTATGGTTTTAATGGTCTGACACTTAGGTCTTTTATCCATTTTGAATTTTGTGCATGGTGTAAGAAAGTGTTCCAATTTTATTCTTTTGCATGTTGCTATCCAGTGTTCCCAATACCAAGATAAGAATGTTTTTTAAAAATATGACCACAATATCATTGTCACACCTAAAATGATTTAAATAACTTCTTAAAGTCATAGTCAAATGTTTGATTCTTTCCAAGTTTCTCTGATGGTCTTATAACTTGTTTTCTGCTTATTTGTGTTCATTAGAATCCAAATATATTTCATATATTGCAGTTGGTTGAGGTGTCTCCTCTCTCTCTCTCTCTTTTTTTTTTTTTTTTTTGCGGTTTACTTATTGAAGAAACTGAAACATCTGTCCAAGTAGAATTTTTTTGAAGTTTGCATTTAGCAAATTGCATCTAGCTGGTGCCACTTATTATTTTCTTTTATCATATGTAGATTCAGTTTATTGACAATAATATTACATGGATGGTTTCATGTTTATGTGATATTAACAGCCATTTGTGATAAGTGGCAAAACCTGTCTTTTAATAGATTGCAAAGAGGTGATATTTTACTTTAAACATTTCTAAATTGTTTATTAGTACATCTAAGAAGAAAAATTTCATCTCTTTAACTACTTGATCATCTGAGAATTTCTCAACTTAGGTCCTATTGATAATTTTAGACTAGGTAATTTTTTGCTTTGAGGGGTTGTTCTCTGCATTTTGGTTGTTTAGCAGCATCCCTGACCTCTTCCTATTAGGTATTGGTAGTTCCCTTCCTCAGTCATGAGAACTACAGCTATCTCCAGACATTGTCAAGTGACCTCTGAAGGCAAAATAGCCCCCCCCATTAAGAACCACTGGTTTATCCTGAAGTTCATACATGAAAAACATGAAGTACAGGATATATATTTGATTCTTTTCCTGTGTCTGTCAGCTTTCAAAAAGATCTTGAGCTTTCCTTAGAAAAGATAGTTGAGATATTTTCTAATATCTTTATGAGCTCATTATTTTAAATGTAATTCATATCTTTGAAATCAGTGTAGTTATTATTCCAAATTATGCTTATTTTTTGTTTTTGATGTGATTCTCTTTGTTTCCTAAATTCATTCAACACATCTAGTGGCATTGCTTTTTCCTGTAATAAGTTCATCCAAGCTAATTTGGTTCATTTCCTGTCAAGGCCAGGCATCCATTATTTCTCCATGGAGCCTTATTTCTTTTAGTACAAAATAGAATTTAGAGAGTGATGTCTGTGTGATTGAGGTGCTCATTAGTTCTTAGGCCTTTTTGGTGGACAAAAATAGGAAATGTATATATACATAAAATTATGTGTGTGTGCGTGTGTGTGTACTTGGATTCATATTTCCAATTCAAATTTGGGAACTACAGGATTTTTACTTAATTTTTAACCTTACACTTGGATCTCTTTTCTCTACTGCTGCAAATCCCAATAACCAATGACATCAACATAGTCACTTATTTGATTTATACCCATAATAGGAAAATTCTAATGTTTTCCTTTAATCTTCATTTCTTGGTGGTCATGCTCTAGTGTCATCCCAAACTCTTGAATGTGGGCTGAACCAAGTGACTCACTGCTAGTGAATAGAATTCAGAAAAAATGATGTGATGTCACTTCCCAGATTAGGTTACAAAGAACATACGTTGTCTTACTGGCTTTCTCTAGTTCTCTTGATGGTGTGCTCCGAGGGACTCCATCTGCTCTATTATTAGCTGCCCTATGGTGAGGATCACATGGCAAGAAATGAGGAAGACCTCCTACTAACAGCCTGAGAGAAACAGAGGCCCTCAATACAACAGGCAAGGAGGATTTAAATCCTGCCAACGACCACATGAGTGAGCTAGGATACAGATTGATTTTAATACAGCATATACAACCTAGTTGTATATAAGGTGTGTGTGTATATATCCTTGCAACCAACAATTTAAATATTTAAAATATATTCAAAATAGTTAAGTTTCCTGGTCATTTATTTTTGTCCACAGTGTATAAACTATTAGAGATAGACAGTTAAATTATTGTTTTAAACTCATTGAATATAATTTTTATTTGTGCAATTATACTACTAGCTCAATGCCAAAATACACAATTAGGTTCATTGTTTTATTTTGCTTTTCCTTAGTATAAATTTTGTGGGTTATTTTTAATATTATGAATGTATTTACATAGTTCTAAAGTTAAATCCTCAAGCAAGGAATATTCAGAAAATTCTATTTTCCAAACCCATTTCCTCTATCATATTATCAAACCTCTCATGGGTTAACTTTTTATTTTTTGAGGAAATAATCATATTTTCTCATATTTTGATTATCATTTTTTCATATTTTGATTATAAACGTATAATCAAATATGTTTATATATTTCTAGGCTCTCTTAAGGATATAAGGTAAATGGTAACAAACTACATACATTATATACATCTTTTTTCCCCTTGCTTTGCTGATTTGCCAGTATTATCTGTTTCAGGATTTCTTAGTCTCGACACTATTGAAATTTTGGCTGGATGATTCTTTGTTATGAGGGACTATCCTGTATTATAGGATAGCAGTTTTCCTCTCTCTCTACCCAATAGATTCCAGTAGCACCTCTCCGCACAGTTGTGACAACCCAACATGTCTTTAAACATTGCCAAAGATCCCTGGGGAACAATATCAATCCCTTTGAGAACAACTGTCTTAGCTATAAATATGATGTGTTCCTTTTTTTTTTTTTTTTACAGCTGCACAATATTCATTTGTGTGCATATGCCATAGATTTTTTTGTCCAGTCCCTTATTGAAAGACTTTTTGGTCTTTTCCAGAATTTTGTTATTACTTGTGCTTTTATCTTTTTTACATATTTGCCGGTCATCGGAATAGGTTCCCAATAGTAGGATCCCTACATCAAAGCATATATGGCGTATGTAATCTTGCAATATAATGACAGAGTATTCCTTCACTCCTTAGGGTTCCAACTATTTTTCTTTCCTACCGTCAAAATGTAAAAATATTTCCTCTGACCTCACATACAGTCTGTTTTTGAGGGTTAGGATTAGTGCCAATATGATAGGGAAAAAGGGCATCTCAATGTCATTTCACAAGTGCATCTCAATGTCATTTCACAAGTGTCACTTGTGTCTCTCTTATGAGCAGCAAGGCTCAAAAACTCTTCATACATTTATATTTATTGTTATTTTTTTCTGTGAACTATGTTCATATCTGTTGCTCATTTATTATTGGTTGTCTTGTTCTCTTTTTCTTTTAGGAGATCTTTATATATTAAGTCAATTAACCACTTTTATTAGAAGTGGAAAATGTTTTTCCAGTTACCACTTGTGTTTTTACTTGTTTATAACGCAAAATTTTTAGATCTTTCTTTTTTTTTAAGATTTTATTTATTTGACAGAGAGAGAGAGATCACAAGTAGGCAGAGAGGCAGGCAGAGAGAGAAGGGGAAGCAGGCCCCCCGCTGAGCAGAAAGCCCGATGTGGGGCTCGATCCCAGGACCCTGAGATCATGACCTGAGTCAAAGGCAGAGGCTTAACCCTCTGAGCCACCCAGGCGCCCCTTGATCCTTCTTTTTAGAAAAAAATTAGTATTTTTTCTGTGTTGCATCTGGATTTTGAGTATTTAGAAATTCTCTCAACACCCAAAATAGACTAGAATTCAATCATGGTTTTCCCTAGTAATTATACAGTTTCTGAATAATTTTGCATTTGTTCTACTGGACCTCATAAGAGGAACAATTTCAATTTTATCTTTTTCAATGTACCTACCCAGTTATACCAACACTGCTAATTTTAAAACTTCATCTTTTCTTTACTGATTTGAAATGATACATTTATAACACATTCCCAAATGTATTGGGTCTATCTGGATTTTTTTAATTCTTTATGAAGTTATAACTTACATACCTTGAAATTTATTTATTTAAAAGGTAAATTTAAATAACTTTTAGTAAATTTACAAAGTTTGCAGCCATCACCAAAATGGAATTACTTTGAAAAGATCTGTTCCCTTTTGCCATCACTGTCTATTCCCATAGACATATAGCTGGGCCCAGGGACCCACTAATCAACTTTCTGTCTTTACGGATTTGTCACTTCTGGAAATTTTATATAAGTGGTGCATATTATATTTGGTATTTTGTGTCTGACTTGTTTTACAAAGCATACTATTTTTCAGTTTCATCCATTTTGTGGTATGTTTCATTCCCTTTTATTGTCAAATAATATTCCATTGTGTGGATATACTACATTTTGTATTTATTTATCAGTTTAAGAGCATTTTGATTGTTTCCACTTTTGGCTACTATCAATAATGTTCCTATGAGCATTCACTCACATGTATTCCTATGTACAATACATATTTTATTCCTCTTGGATATACACCTAGGACTGGGATTGCTGAATCATATGGTAAATTTATGTTTAACTTTCAAAGGCACTTCCAAATCATTTCCCTGGATTTTCTGTTGTTTAACTTTGGTCTGTGTATGTGTCTAAACCACACCAATGTGATTATAGGAAGCATATCTTTGAATGCCTGAAAATCTAGACCCTTCCTTCAGTAAGATATTTCCTGGCTATTCTTGCTCATTTGTTTTAATTTCAGTTTTGAAAAAATGGTAATTTAATTGAAATCACCTTATATATATGAAGTGAAGAGGACATTCATTATTATATTAATTTTTATGTTCAGAAATGAGGTACACCTTTCTATTTGTACTGGATCTTGACCAACACCTGGTCCAAATCTGGTTTTGTGTCTCTCAGAAATATATGTTTTAGGATTTTTTTTTTTTGAGTCTTCTCAACTTCTACATTGTGAAGTATTCCAAATGTAGATTTCTATTCTGTTACATCTTATAACAAGTTGTTTTTATTATGAAGGCTATTGATTTTGGTTTTGATTTTATGATTTTCTACTTTGTTCAATTATCTTATTGCTTATCGTATATTTCCCATTGACTCTTGGGTTTTCTAGATCTCTAATAGTGTTATCTGAAAAAAAGTTTTATATTTTTTTCAATTCTTTTTTTTTTTTTAAAGATTTTATTTATTTGACAGAGAGAAACACAGTGAGAGAGGGAACACAAGCAGAGGGAATGGTAGCGGGAAAAGCAGGCTTCCTGCGGAGCAAGGAACCTGATGCGGGGCTCGATCCCAGGACTCTGGGATCATGACCTGAGCCGAAGGCAGACACTTAACGACTGAGCCACCCAGGCGCCCCTTTTTTTTCAATTCTTATGTCTCTATTTGTTTTCTCTTTTCTAATTATATTGGATAATACCTCCAATAAAATCTAAGTAATAGTATAGATAATAAATATCTATATTTGTGGCACTATCAAGAAAGCCTCTATAATCCCCCATTGAAAAGTTGTAGTTTTTGACATGAACTATCCACCAATTTTTAATCTACGAAGAAAATTCTGCTATTGAACTGGTTGGACTCAGGTTTTTGTTTGGTTTGGGTTGGTGCTGTGTATCAACTTTATTTCTTCTTTGGTAAATGGCCTTTTTAAACTTCTGTTTATTGGGGACATTTTTTTAAGTTGTATTTCTCTAAAAAATTATATATTTCATCTAGGTTTTCAAAGTAATATCCTTTTAAAAAAAATCTGATTCAACAGTCACTTTGCCCTTGTCAATTTTATGTTTTTAAATGTTCTCTATTTGAGTCTTCCCCAAACTACAGTGCACTGTCTTTTTTTTACCCTTTACTAGACCAACAAGTGACTAATAATATTTTTATTATTATTTTCAAAGAAACAGTTTTTTAGTTATTAGTTTCACTGTATTTTATTTTGGTACTGCAGTTTACTTACAAATAAAACCACTGAATATGCAAAATACTGAAGTATTAATAGTCATAAGAGCTGAAACCAGCAGAATCACTAGATCTGGGGTTCAAATCAAGGGAGTCTCAAAGTTTGGCTATATTAAGAGTAGATTTTTGATAGAAAACAGAATGGGGCTTGCTCACGTGAATTACTTACAACTCAGATTAATCGGCTCTGAGGTTCTCATTCTACTTAAATATGAATGTTAGAGGACACATTCAAAGTTGAAAGTCTTAGATGCCTGATGTACCTGGCTAGTTATTACTCAATTTATACAGAAAGGATATGTTCTCTAAAAAGAAAAGAGAAACTCAGGAGGTCATGTGTCATTTTCTGTGCATTTTCATAAAATGAAAGTGACATAACAATGGCATATTTAAAAAATCTTTAAATGCAGAACATATTTCTGGACAACTGCTAGCACTACCTTCAAGTCCGTGGTAAAAATTCCAACTCTTGACTCTAGGTATTGACAGTGAGTAAAAGCAAATTTGTGATGAAAACTTTATTCAAGACTGCATACTATAAAAGGATTAGCTATGGATACAGTCAAAAAGAGAGAGTTGCTGAGAAATGCCAGAAACTCAAATGTGAGAAAGAACTTGCAGGTGAAGGTACATATGTAGCTACTAAATACTGCTCATGTCACCATGTTTTCTTCCTTGATGGTCCCTTTAATTTGAAGGTGTCTTTGTTGTTGCCTAATGCTGACTCAAAAATTGATGATTTAGGCTCTGGTGTGAAATTCCTGCATGCTGTAGTATTATAAATATGATACCACTTTTATTCTATTTTACTTGGGTTTCTCAATCTGGGTACTATAGACATTAAGTCCAGCTAATTATTTGCTGTGTGTCTTTGGTTTGAATGATGTTTATCAGCATCCCTAGTCTCTATCCACTAGATGCCAGTAACACCTTCCCCTTAGGTGTAGCAATCAGAAATGTTTCCAGACATTGCCAAATGTCCTTTTGGAACTATTGCATTTTATATTTATTGACCATATTCCTTTGATGATTGACAATTATTCCTTTCCCTTATGCTCCTGGAAGTGTATGGGAGGAAGGAGCCTGGACAGGTGTGCTTTGTCCTTGTTTGCCTTTTTTGAAATTCCATTTTTAAAAATCTTATATGCTTGTTATTTTTAAGCCCACTAAAATTTGTTCTATAATGCCTCTAGTAGGCACTGGGGGAAAATGACAATTTATAAATTAGTAATAGACCCCAAATAAAATATAACATGTGTCAAAATATAGGACTTTCTGTTGGCTGGACATTAATTCGTCATAACAGCTCATTCTCTTAACCAGGCACATGACCCCCAGGATTAATTTTGGCTCAGATATTTATAATCACAGCATAGAGAGTATTGCAAAACAAACAAATAGACAAGTCCACAGATAGGGCAGTCAAGAAGAATTTATTCTGTAGGGCAACAAATATTTATTGTGTATACTATATTCCAAGTATTATGCTAATACTCAGGATACAGCAGTGAAAAAAAAGTAGAATAAAAACAGAAAGCATTTCATGTCCTCATAGAACTTTAATCTAGTAGGAAGAGATAGAAAATAAACATGATAAATAAGTGAACATCAAGAGACAGGGATCCTACAGGCCACTTAGGAGTTTGTTGGCCACAGTAAGTAAACGGCATGATATATTGGAAGCTGGTAAATGATATGAAGATAAACAAAGCAGGGTAGGAGACAAGGAATGTATATGTAAGGATGTGTCTAAATTGAACTGGGATGGATAATAGAGAACTCTCTAACAATCTGATTGTGTGCAAAGTCATGGATATGACTTAGGGAAGAACATTTAATCTGGGAAAGAGCAAGTTCAAAGGCCTGTGGCAGGCACATACCTGCCACGGTAGGCAGTTGGTAAGAGTTATATGGCTGGGACAAAATGAATAAAAAGATAAAGTCAAAGAGATGTTCAGGGGGACACTGGCTTGTTCAGGGCTAAATAGGCATAGGGGCACTTTGTACTTTTCTCTGCACACTTTTGAGAAATATTGGAAGTGTCTGAGCAGATCATTCTTAGTAATGATCAGATAACAGAATTTTACTTCAACTACCATTTTTCAAAATAAGTGAAGAATATATAGTACAGTGTTCAGAAAGGAATTTTTCAGGGGATGGAGCATGATCTAAAATTTTTCTAAATTTATCTCAAATATCTATGTGACTTTGCTATCTAAACATGTTGCTTTTTTGCTTAATGTTGTATAAAATTATCAAAAGATCAAAATCAACGAAAAGGTATTGATAAACCAGATCAAGTCACATCTTGTCTTTACTTTTTAATCATTAACACTGTTAATACAGAAATGCTGTTGTCACTACCTCACAGAGTCGGTTTGGAGAATTCACTAAGCCCACACTTTTGTGTTTTAAGAAAAATATCAAAAATTTAGTTAGAGCATAAACTAAGAACTCTTTGGCACAGAAATGGCTGTTTGGGTTGTAGTGTACCTCTTCTTTAATGCCTTAGGGCTCCCCTGCTACAAGTGAATATTTTTTTTCCCTTCAGATATTATCCAGTGCTTTTCAAACTAATTCATAAGAACTAGTAATCTAATTAATGAGATTGTGTTCTCCATTTTCTCTTTTCCCTTCTTCTGGAACTCCTGTAATTCAAATCAAAAGAGTAGTACATTTCCCTTGTTAAGTTTTCATCTTACTTTTTATTTTTAAAAAGATTTTTGCTTTGTGTTTGTTTTAGGTTAGGCCTCCCATAACAAGAAACCATAGGCTGGCTGGTTTAAACAACAACAATTTATATTGTCACAGTTCTGGAGTCCAGATGTCCAAAGTCAGGGGGCCAGCATGGTTGAGTTCCATCAGAGACTGATTTCTGTTGAGAGATTTCCTTTTGACTTGCGGATGGCCAACTTCTATGTCCTTACATGGTGGAGAGAGAGAAAGGGCTCTCTGTCTTACTCTTCTTGTAAGGCCACCAATCCAGCTGGATTAGGAATCTACTCTTATGACCTCATTTAACCTTAATTATCTCCTAAAAGCCCTTTCTCCAAATATCGTTACATTAAGGATTAGGGTATCAACATATGAATTTGAGAGGAATACAATTCAGTCCATAGCAGGGTTGTTAAATAATTATTGGTATCCTAGAGCATTAATTTTATTTCAGTATTTCTGTGCTCTGTTATC
>CM053610.1:78144721-78187697 GCA_028646535.1 Procyon lotor | reverse complement strand
GTTTGATTCTACTCAAATAACTGAGTTCTTTAAATAAAGAGTAAATTCCCTTTGTCTACTTATACTATTCCAGTTACACTAGACCAACCCTCACATGAGTATGTATTTATTATCAGCAGGGACTAAGAAATCATTCATTAGCCAGGGAATAGAAGTAATTTTTTCCCTGTAGGCTGATAGTAAATGGGATTCAGAGTTGAATCTTCCTGAGAACCAAGGGGAGCCTCCTGCTTCTTAGTCTTTGACAAAAGGAGGAGTAGGTCTCAGTTACATGATAGAAAAATGATTCTACTTTTGTTTTTTAATTCTACTTTTTGAGTAGAGCCCCTAAAGGCAGCCAGGACTGTAAGCTCAGCAATATTTCTGTATGTTAGCTTAACATGTAGGCAGAAGCAATTCGTCTCCTAATATAAGCAGGACACCATGAAAATGTTCACTTTCCAACAGGTACACTCCACTGTTCGTACATGCAACGATGCTTCAGTACCAAGAATTTACACATGTAGAATCCCATTAGACCACACTTCCCTACCTCCACCATCCCCCCATCAATGTCTATTATTTGTATTAGTTGAGTTAGCCTAGCAGGACATAGCAGAGATAATATATCCTTCTAGGCCTATTGTGCTCTGCCCAAGTCAGAGCCATTAACACTGCTTTGATTTTATTTTTTCTCTCCTCCTTCTTTTCCAGGGGTCAGAGTTCATCTCAGTTTTAAAAATTTTTATTTATACATCTTCTGTTCTTGTTTTATTCTCTTAAAAGAACAAATTTAATTATTTAACAAATGTTCACTTTGCAATCATTTGCTGTCTTGTTGGGTGTTTATACAATTCTGTATCAAGTATAATTGGATAAATAAGGGAATAGAAAGAGACTTCCTGACCTTCATGAGTTTATTATACAGTTAGAAGTTCATACATGATTCCATAAACAGAGATGATTAAAATAAGCTTGGGATAACCTCTTCTGACTTTGATATAAAGTCCTGTGGAAATACAAAATAGCAGCGGTCAGGATGAATTTAGAGTTCACCAAGAAATGTATTGAAGATGTCTTAAAGCAGTTTTAAAGGAAGTCAGGGATGTGAGTGGGTGGAAATTGTTACCTAGCTTACGTTGAGAAAAAGCAACTGTGAGAATAAAGGAAGGAGCAATGAGGATTAGAAGATTTTCAAGTAAGCCAAGTTCAGATATAGCCTCATTTGTATGCCTTTAAAAAAAAAATCCTGTTAAATTTTCTTTAGCATATATAGTTTTTTTTTATTTAGTAAACACAATTTTCATTTAACTCAGTGCATTTCAAGCTATGTAAAACAGTCTAGATGCAATGATAATTACTAGGTTTCTACAATGTGATTGGTTGTACTATAGGAAAATTGAGTATACCCATGTCTTATTCTCTGATTTCACCAGTTGTCTACATAGGAATGGTACAAAAATAAGAAAGTCATACCTATTCCTCTGACCCAATCTCAGATAATATCTGAATGAGTCTTGGGGAGGAAGGATCTCCTTAGCAGTGAACCATAGAATCTTTATAGGAATTATTCTAAAACAGAGAAATGATGCAAAAGATGTAGTTTGAAAAGTGATCATCAAAATTTTTAGCATATGCCTGATGGAAGTTAGTGTTGTCTAATACATGTGAGCTCTTGATGCCTTTCTCCAATAAATCATGATGAGGAAGAACCAAATATAAAGAAATATTTCATTCTCATGATCCTCACTGCTACTTACTCAGAAACACGTGTGAATTCTCAGCATTTCTAGTCCTAATAAAATGGTGAAATCATACGAAAAGGATAAACCATAGAGGTGCAAATTTCTAAAACTGAGGTCTAATAAAGGCTATCTTTGGGATGTGAGCTACTTACTTACTTTCCGAAATTTCAGGTTGAGTGTTTTGCTCTAAAATGACAACTTAAGAAATTATTTTGCAATGTTAATTTTCCATTAAACAAAGAAACAAACATACAACAGGATAATATTTAAAGTGAAAAAAATGTTACTAAATTAAAAATGCTTCTTAGAGGTTTAAGTTATTGCAATGCAGTTGTTTTTTTTTTTAAATGGTTAACTTCTTATGTTTTTAAATTCCTTGCCTACTTTTTTTTTTTTAAGATTTTATTAATTTATTTGACAGTGAGAGAGATCACAAGTAGGCAGAGAGAGGGGGAGGCAGGATCCCTACTGAGCATAGAGCCTGATGTGGGGCTCGATCCCAGGACCCTGAGTTCATGACCTGAGCTGAAGATAGAGGCTTTAACCTGCTGAGCCAGCCACCTAGGCGCCCCCGCTTTCCTTATGTTTTAGAGACATTTGTTCATAAAGACATTTTAGGGAGTTAAAGCATACTAGCAGGCTATTTACAAAATGAAACATAAATACTTTCCTAAGCAAAAGCAAAATTTTTTGAAATATTACAAATTTAAAAGTACTTTGTATTGATTTTAGAAAATATTTTTGATTATGTCTTTTAAGAAATGCAAACCATTTATGTTTGAGGGGAAGCTTTTATTTTTACACATTTGATATAATTTATTAGATATATCTGATGTTAGTTACTGCAATGCTTACTTGAAAACTCTGCTCCCTGTTGTGAAGATAATAGAAATATAATAATTTAGTGTGTATTGCCCCACTTGTCTTCACAAAAAATTACCATAGCATGAAAATAAGCAAGAAACCACTTCTACTGCATTTATATTGTTTTAGCTATTCTCAAAAGAAATATAGATTTCTCACCTTTTTAAAGCTATTTTAATGCAAAAATTTTAAGAAAATCCAAATACCAAAAATGTCCTTTGATTGATAAAATCAGTATTTAAAGGAAGAAATAAATGTGGCAGATGTGTTGTTTTTGCTTACCTCCACCTAAAGCTGTATTTGGCACAGAGAAGGTACTCAAGCTGTATTTGTTGATTGAACAAATGACTGAGGGTACCATTATCAAGTGTGTTCACTATTCCATTTTTAAGGAAAGAGTTACAATGGGTAGTGAACTAATATCTTTGAAGGCTTTTTAAAGTATTTTTTATAATCAAGTCTAATAAAAGATGAAATGTTATAGCGTTTTAATGATACTTCTTTATTTCAGAGACCTATTTTTTCAGTTACATACTAACTTCTTTTTTGTTTTTTTTTTCTTGACTCAGTTTCTTCAGTTTTTCTGCCAGAAAGGAGACCTTTTTTGCTAAACATGGGAAATCTAGTTCTAGGCTATAGTTTTGTCTGATGTGGTGTACTTTTACTAATATTCCATTAATAAATGTCCATATTAAGAGAAACCTTTTGAAATAGTAATTTTCTGAGTTTATCTAAAGGCAGGGTCAGAAAAGCATATTTTTTTTTTCCTTGAGAATGGGTTTGTAATCATTTTGATGTTTGGCAATTGTAAGCCTTTATAAAAGGTGAACTGTATTTATGAACAAACCTAAGGCATTCAGTAACAACCACTACAAGTAATGAGTTATATATTTATTTCATAAAAAATTCTAGATGGACTGAATAATTTGTAAGTGGCCACAGAATATTATCTGTTACTAAAGGCCAAAAAAGTATAAAAACATCAGGCTTGCTTATTTTGTAGGCCTATTGTGGAAGCTTTTGTGGAGGTGAATGTTTATTGGGTTACTATCAGTAATTTTGCAGTCATGATTTGAAACCACAAGATTTAGAGGACAAAATGAAGTAAATATTATTCTAATCATAATAAAGTAGGTTGGGAAAGTGGACTCACCATACAAGGAGAAAAATACAAACCATATTTTATTTTTGAATAAAGATGTTACATGGGCTATGGAAAGAAAAATACTTGTATATTGTCATACTACTCCTTGATTTGATAGTATAAATGTAGAGAAATACTAGTCAATTATATAGATATCCTATAGATGATTGTGGTCATAATCTAATAATCAAAATTGAATCAATCTTTTGAATTTAGTTAATTAGGATTTACTTAATGACATTTGTTTTTATTTATGTACACATGTGATAGATATCTAAGAAGCACTTTTGACGTACCAAGCACTGTACTAAAATCTGTGATACAGAAGCTGTATTTGATCTCATGAAATTAAAGTTAGTAGGGTACATACAAATAAATAGGCAATCACTATGCAGATGTTGAGAGAAAAGCAAGCTGCTGGGGAAAATTTCTAGAAAATATTCATAAAAGGGATTCTATAGGAGATTCCTAGAAAAGCAGTATTATTAAGTTGTAGTACTTAAGATGAAGCTATATGTTGAAAAGAAATTAAACAGGCAAACAATTAATCTTGTAACGCTGAAAAAACAACATAAACATATTTGGGAATAAAAAGAAATTAACCAGGCAAATGGGTGGGGAAACAGAATGTTCAATGCAAATAAAACAGGTTCTCACATGCATAAAGGTTCTCATAGGGAATCAAGATTATATGGTATCTGGCAAGACTTAAATATAGGTCAAAATGGTTGATGCATGGAATTTAAGGCCTTGTGGTTAAATCTCAAATTCCCCAAGAAATCTTGTTGGCTACAAAACTGAGAAAGGTTGAATTTAAGGATTTAATATGTTCTTGCACCTTGTAAAAAAGAAAACAGTTTTCAAGTGGCAGACATTACAGATAGGAGAAGTGAGTATTAGCATGAAGAAATGCATTTCTCTAAGCAAAGTCTGTGACATATAGTTAAGATAAAGTCATTCTTCCATTATAAGTATTGTGCGTAGTAGTATGATTTTACTAAAGGTACTTCCTTAGGAAGGAAATGTGTATCAAATATTTGGGTAAAGTGGGGAAACTTATTTATGTCTTCTTTGGTGATTTTATGGTGAATTTGATTTGCAAAACCCCAGATTGCAAACACATCAGTACAGTTTAGAGCCATAATCAATATTTCGTCCTTCCTACATTATTACCATTAAATCTTTCTATACTTGTTATGAAATGATTGGATTTCAGTAGGACTTTAGAGATTATCTTATCTACCTTCTTCATATTATATAGGAAAAAATACCATTGGAAATAGTTAAATTCTATTTTTTTCAATAAAAAATGTATATATTTAAGGTGTACAGTGTGATATTCTGATAAATGTATATATTGTGAAATGATTACCATACTCAAGATAATTGTCACATCTGTTACATCACACAATTATCATAAGAGATCTACTCTTTTAGCAAATGGTCCATCTCTGATTTTAGTTTTGATGTTTTGAGGTTTGACTTTCTAGTCAGGTAGCTCATGCATTGACAATGAATTATTGACGCTGTGTAAATGTGAGGGGGAAAGGGTATAAAGTGTGTACAGGGAGGACTAGGAGACTTGTTCATAGATCACATGGATCAATAAGCATAAATTTCTTGTCATGACACTACACTGCTCATTTTCCCCTTGATCCTTTCCTAATAGCTTTTGTCTTCCCAAGAAAGCATGATTGGATCAGAACAATCCCTAATCACTATGAGAAATTATAGAAAAAAGCAAATCTTTCACTGACAGCAAATTATACTTAGGAACCTGTCCTTATGGAGTTCATGGTCTCTAATTGGTTTTAATGCTGATAGTGGCTATGGTTGGCAAAAAATAGAGACAATTAAAACACACTGAGATAAATAGAAGTATGAACAGGGCTCTTTGGGAACACAGAAGGAGGTCACTAATCAGACACAGTTTGGGCAACGAGCAAGGGAAGGATTCCTTGGGCAGGACAATGAAACTAGCAGATAAGCTATTCATATAACACTCAATCAACATCTCTCTTCATAGCATTTATCAGACTAAATTGTAATTATCTGTGTACTTGTTCATTTCCCTTACAGACAAGGATCTGGCTTTGTCTTTATTTTCTCAGCTCTTAGTATAGTGCCTCACACTTACTGGATGGAAGGATGATAGGAAAGGAGTAAATAATGGGGGAGGGATGTAGGAAGAAAGGAAAGAAAGTAACAGAAAGCCACCTGAATAATCAAGTGGTATTCAGAGCACTTTCTATTATAGGAAGCAGTCTAATCTTCTTTCAACCCTCAAGCATCTTGTCAGTCAGGAGTATTGCAAATATTTCTCATTTTTCTGGTATATTTAAACAGGATTGTGATCAACTCTTCTTAGAAGATAGTCCTACTGACTTTTGGGAAACACAATCACCTGCCAAGTTAGGATCAAGGACCCCAGCCATCCACATGGTTGGGACTATCTCTGAGGGAATTAATATAACCCTGCATGTAACTAGACAGAAATATTATTGATGTTTTCCTGGTGTGCTTTATACTTCTAAAACATGGGTTCATATATAAATAGGTAATTTATTCCAGGAGTTAATAGTGGGGTGGAGGGTGAGATGAGGGAGATCCCTAGAGTAGGCATTTGTGGTTTTCTTCCCAATATCAATTCTCCCTCCTTCTGGAAACAGTTTCCCAAATTTCTGATGAGAAATCATCCCTCTTATTCTCATGTGTGGGTAGAATTTTCCCCAACACCAACTGTATTGGATTAAACCAATTGGACTATACATCTCACATGGCATGGTAATTGGTTCAGAGTAGCACATTCCAGACCAAAATGGATCAAAAGAAACATTGCTGTAACTTCTGAAAAGAAAAACTTTCACTGTCTTTTAGAATGTGTAGTGTGAGTTTGAGAGACTGGAGTTGCTGAAGTCAATTAGCTGTCATGAAGGGGAGAGCTACTTGATGAGGAGACAGAGGAAAGGACTTGTATAGATCTCCATGACCTGGTTTGAGCCTTAACTGTAAGTAAAGCCAGATCTACCCTTAATTTTTTCAGGTCTATGAACCAATCAATTTCTTTTTAGTTTAATACAGTTTGAGTCAAGATGCACTCACAAGTGAAAGAATCCATAACGGTGCAGGTGGTGAGCTAGGAATTATAACACCAGCATTTGAAGTCCATAATCTTGCCACTAACCAACCACACTTGATAGCAAGTTATCTTTGTGGTTTGAAAACTAACTACAAAAACGGGGTGCCTGGGTGGCTCAGTGGGTTAAAGCCTCTGCCTTCAGCTCACGTCATGATCTCAGGGGTCCTGGGATCGAGCCCCACATGGGGCTCTCTGCTCAGCAGGGAGCCTGCTTCTCCATCTCTCTCTGCCTGCCTCTCTGCCTACTTGTGATCTCTCTCCTCTCTGTCAAATAAATAAATAAAATCTTTAAAAAAATAAAAAAAAAAGAAAAAAGAAAACTAACTACAAAAACAAAAAAGAACTTTCCTTCCTACTTCAGAATACTGTTTGTGAGTCTCAATAGAGACAATGTATATCAAAATACTTTATAACTAGTAATTAATAAATAAATAAAAGATACTATTATTAATATCTCAAAAGGTGAGCATCCATTTTTTCCTACTTACTAATAACGAAACTAGGATACAAAAAATAGATCATAGAAAGTTAAATGAAGATATTTTAACTTTCTGACTTTCTATCCAAATTTGTCTCTGCCATGTTGTGCTGCTGGTAAAATGTAGAATAATTTTCAAAATTGTATTTCATTAATGATGGCAATTTCTGATTAATTATTATACACTGCTCCCTTGATAATCCAGCAGCCAAATTTACCCTAATGGGCTTTGATTGCACAGACATGACCTTGTGTTTCAATGTTGTCATGTCTCCTGTTACAGACAGAAATGATTTGAAACAGCCAGAATTCTTTTTTATAACCAGTAATTCACATTTAGGCTCTTCAAAAATACCCTTGGGGTTAGCACATCAAGAAGGCATTATCCCAAGATTAAACACTGGTAGCTGCTTGCAAAATGCTTGCAAATACAGAATATTTGCTAGGTGGCTGAACAGATGCGATTGTAGTATGCTGTAGAGATTTTGG
Source organism: Procyon lotor (assembly GCA_028646535.1). Lineage (NCBI taxonomy): Eukaryota > Metazoa > Chordata > Mammalia > Carnivora > Procyonidae > Procyon > Procyon lotor. The sequence goes on along the minus strand of CM053610.1, from coordinate 78,179,859 downwards.
GAAAACTTAGAAGTGGAACATATTAAGAGAGGATACTTTTCTTCCACTGTCTGCGAGTCATTGTTCATAGATAAATTAATTTCTTTCAAACGGTATCCTGCTAGAAGGTTGGTTGTATGGCAAACTTCAGAATCTATACCTAGACCTAGTGTCCTTGCTCACTCCACTGACCTACCTGCTGTTCCTTGAACTGAGGAGATATTTATGTGGGAAGAACTTGGAGGTGATTAATGCCAAAGGGAGGCAGCACTTCAGCCTGTGGAATTCAGGAACAATTGGTCAGTCCTTCAAGAACCCATGTAACCACCACAATTGTGCCCATGGGAGGACTAAAACTGAGGTAGGTAGCTGGGCTGATACCACAGAAGCTCATTCCTAAAACAAAGTGAGAGAAGCAAGGGAGAGCATAGCCTCAGAGACTGAAACCAACATCCCATTAGCAGCAGTTCATGTGTTTCTCAAGGATAAGGATTGTATTCATTCCTGCTTTTCAGAATCTTGCAGACTTCTTTACCTGACAGTGAGCCTTCTGTTGATTGCCTAAATAAATACATTGATATGGTGGTAGGGAGAATGATGTAGTGGAAACCCCAGGTCCTGAGGTCAAATGCCTGCGTACCCTATCCTGTGGCAAGGTGTAAGGGAAAATGACTGCAGTCCTGCTTCCCTGCTCATTTTGCTGAGACTAACTTGGGGTCTTGAGCCTAATGTAGTTTAGGGACACAAAAGAAACTAAGGCTGTGGGATAGCCACCCCACAGAGTCCTTTGTGAGGGACAAGGGGAAGTTAGGGAGCCTGAACATATGTTCCAGGAAACCTTTCCTGACATTTATTTTCAAAAGTAATCTATTCCTCTTCCCTTTATTTGTAGCATTTTCATAATACTTAGATTATTCCTTGTATTTCTAATGCTCACAATTTATTATTCCTGGTAGATTATAATCTCCTTGAAAATGAGATTCGTGTCTAGGCCATTCACATTACCTCAATGTTGTTCCTTCTACATAGTAAGTTCACAATGAAGGTTTTTTGAATAAAACTGAGCCCAATATAGTTAACTTACTAGCTTTTTATGGCGATGGTGTATGCAACAGAGTTATCTGGGGACATTTTAAATATGCAGACCTGGTCTATCTACCAGAGATCTGAAGCATTCAATCAATTTTGGGGCTTAGAACATGGTTTTAATAATCTCCTCAGATGTTTCTCATCTACATCCCTGTTTTATAATCGTACTTTAGTCAGTGGGAAAGAAAATGGTGTTGATATCCAATACATGCATCCGTAGGATAAATTTCAATTTGACCAAATTTTCTTTAGCATCTTCTTTCTCAGTTAGTATTCCTCTCCTTCTTATGGGCCCCCCATCCTCAATGTACTTTCCCATAGGAACTATCTCACTTAATTAGCTGTCTGCCAGATTGGAAAGCAATCCCTGATCAGGTGTTAGCTGATGCTTCCTATGGTGTTACATCCTGTAAAGCAATTTCAATTTAATAGGGAAATGGGAGGACCAAAATCTTCAGGGCTTAAGATATCTAATAGGGGTTTCAAGTACCAGTGTGGGAGCTATTTCAGGGCAGGAAGGTCTTTAAGAGATAAACCTTAAAAATCACAACAAAACTGGCTCCCTATTCATGTGGATGGTCTCATGTCCCTAGATATCAAACACCAGTTATACCTGACGTGACAAAGTTTCTGGCAATTACTCTTCTATTGCATTGTAAAATCCTGATCTTAGCAAAAATCAGATCAAAATCCTGATCTTATTTGTCAACTGTCTTTTTGTATAATATTTTTAAGAACCTATGATGTGTGTGTGTGTGGTTACTTCAGAAATATATATAAAACAAAACAAGTGATTTCTTCAGAATTCAAGAAATCATGACTTGTGGAACAAGGTTAGCAGTGACAGGTTGATTCTTCTAAGCTGTTTCCTTTAAGGAGCCAGTCAAGTTTTTCTTGTTGGGAAACATCTTCTACTTTGCTCATCATGATGTTAAGTGGAACAAGGAGGGGTAGGATTGCCACCAGAGGAGAAGCGCTGCACTAGGAAGTTATAAATGATTCTCCTTTTCTATTCTGGGTCTGATTACCATTATTCCTTAAACTTTTTCAGTCAACTTTGGTAGCAGCTTAAGGTAGATAAGACATGACTAACGATAAGATTCTTCTTAAATTTTTCTTTTAAAAATTTTTTAAAAGAGAAAAAGCTGAAGAAATGATATTTCTTATTAAAGGATATTTGCCAGTTTTTGTTGTTGTTGTTTCATGCTGAAGGAAATAAAAACACATGCACGTGTTCACACAAATTCACCAACTATACAACTTAAATTAGTTAATCAGTTAATTAGTTAAATGATACTGTGTATCATACACTCTTACACATTTATTTATTTATTTACTTAATTCATATACTAATTCTGTAAGGCAAAAATATTGTCTTCTTTTTTTTTCTGCCATTAATTATCTTGATGAAATTCCCACACAGCAGGATGCAATGTTCATTGAAAAACAAACAAACAAAATGCTTTCAGTGGAAGAATGTTATTTGTATGGTTAGATAAAAACAGCTATATTTTTTCTGATAGAGATTGTCTCAATGATAATATTTTTTTCAAAAAGTACAAAAATCATTACGTTCCAGTAATGGAACGTAGCCCTTAAAGCTAAGACTTGGACTCTTCCAGTAGAACACACACGTATGATTCATTGCATATTTTCTTAATTGACTGTTTAATTGATATTCATTTTTCATGGAAACATATTTATTAAACAGAAATTATAACATCTGTATTAGACACTAGGGATTAAGAGGGGCATAATTTCTTCTTCTGAAGAGCTTCAGTCTACTGGGAGAGTGAGAGAAGTAAAAAAGCAATTATAATATAGAACCATAAGGACCACCATAGGGAATTAGGTTTTGACAAAGGAGGAACATCTAACTTGGACAAGAGGAGTGGAGATATGCAGAGCTCACTAGCAATTTGGATAAACATAGCAGCCAGTGGCCCAGTTACTACAATCACTTGTTTTCATGAGAAAACACATGAGGGGAATTATTTGTGAACAGAATTGCAGCAAATTGAATATTGATTTTATATGATATTTCTTGGGGACTTAAATTCTAAGCTTAACAGATAGATGAAAATCCTAATTAGTAGCAACATCTTTTAATGACTAATTCAAATTGAGATTTATGACCTAGTATAACAAATTATGTCTGGAAAAATATTTCAAACCATGATAAATATTGAGCTGTTAACAAAGAATCACCAAATTGGAAGATAAATTTCAGGAGCAGATACAAGAGCAAATAGCCTAATTCCATAGGATTAAAAAACATCAGGAAGGGATAACACAGGCATGGTAGAGCCCAGACTCTTAATAAACAAATGTAGACAGGAAAAAAAAAATCATTTTATTAGACAAGATTAAATGAGAGGGATAGAAGGCATCAATGCAGAAACATTTTTTTAAAAATGGAAAATGTGAATAGAATATTTTTCTAACAAGATTTGGTAAATTTTTTTGTATGTTTGTCAAAATAGAGTATTCTTGTTATGTATGTGCGTACAGACTTTGATATAGGAATTCCCTCCTGAAACTTACCAAGGGTAGAAGGACAAGCTATGGGTTTGGACCAAAGGGACAATCGTGAGGTAGTTGTAATTTTTTTTTCCCTATCACCACATTATTTGAAGATCACTATGTCCTCAACACCTATCCCTAGATTAAGGAGAAATAATTCAAACATGATTTGGAAAAGAGCCTGCACTAGTGTTTAAGGGTGATTTTGGAGGCACTGAAATAGCCCTGAGAGTGATAGGTCAGGCTAACTGCCATATTTTTTTTTTAAGATTTTATTTATTTGACAGAGAGAGAGATCACAAGCAGGCAGAGAGGCAAGCAGAGAGGCAGGCAGAGAGAGACGGGAAGCAGGCTCCCCGTCCAGCAGAGAGCCCAATGTGGGCCTCGATCCCATGACTCTGGGATCATGACCCAAGCAGAAAACAGAGGCTTTAACCCACTGAGCCACCCAGGCACCCAATCCTTTAAATGCATATATATGATTTTGACCACGGCTCTTGTCAAGATTTACTAATAACTTTATTTATTTTTTTAAAGATTTTATTTATTTGACAGAGAGAGAGAGATCACAAGTAGGCAGAGAGGCTGGCAGAGAGAGAAGGGGAAGCGGGCTCTCCACTGAGCAGAGAGCCTGATGTGGGCTCAATTCCAGAACCCTGAGACCATGACCTGAGCAGAAGGCAGAGGCTTTAACCCACTGAGCCAACCAGGCACCTCTACCAATGACTTTAACTACCAAAACAAAAACATAAACTAACAATAAACTTAAAACAAACTCATACTCAAAAGTAGGTGTGCTTTTGTCTAAAACGAAAGCTTCATTCTGCAGAGTATCTGTTAGTCTGAAATCAACACAGTGATTAGAGTCAGTTCTCGAGATTTTCAAGCAAGGATTATATCTTTTACATATAAAACAATATTTGAGGGTACATTCTGAACATAATATAAAGGTAAATATACTTGGTTTATGTAAATTATTTTTTTTTCTCCTAACCAAATATTTTCCTTGTCCTTGTCTCAGTTTTTCTCAAATAGGGCATGGAAGATTGACAGGCATGTATAAATTTCTTTGCCCTGATGAATACCACAAAACAAATAAGCAGATACCAATTCTTTATGAGATTTTCTTGATAAGATTTACTTTTAATTACAAGTGAACTCAATAATCCAGGTCTAAGGAATAAATTCTTCCTCTACAATTAGAAATTATCTATTTAAAAGACTGGCTTTATTGACCAACTTTATAGTGGTTAACTTCATAGGATATGCATCAGCTCCTTGCTGAAGGAGAATTTATTTCTCCCTGGGCATTGGGCAGTATATTTTCCTAGTTATTTCTCATTAAAATGGAAAGACCTATTTTTGATAGTCATATTTTTAAGGTATAAAATTGATGTATTTGGCATTTCCTTGTTATTTCTGAACTTAGAGCAAGAAACGTTTTCAACTGTTTTTCTTTATATGAAATGGAAATAGTCTCTTTTTATGCTGAAGGAAGGTATTTGATTTTAATCTATGCATTGCACTAAGTGATGACCACCAATTTTCATAGTAGCAACCATATTATTGCTTTAATATAAAAATGATTTTACTACTAATCTAAATATTAGTAAAAGATGATGTGTATAAAAGTCCCTGTTATAAAACCCAATATAATTAATTGGTTGCTTAGGTTAGCAGTTGATTAATAAATATCTCAATATGAGTTTTCAGTCCAATCTCTAGTGAGCAGTTTCCAAGTATTACTCCCATCCTTTTGTTTTCTTTTTTTTTAATTCAACTTCCCTGTTTAATCCCTATCGTCCAACTATTCAAAGAAGAAAGATCATTATGGCAAATATCTATTAAAATGTGGATGGTGTTGCTGATTTGCTGCTGTTTATAACTTATTCTTTCATTTATTTATCCAGTAACTACTGTTTCTGTACTGTTGGGCTTTGGTACATAGATAAAGAAAAGGTAGCTGGTTCTGCTCATAAGAAATTCATTTCTAGTGTAGGAGTCAGACATGTGAACACAAAAAGGTAGGAGAGAGAGAGAAAAGCTCTGCAAACCAATCATGGAGACTTATGAGACTGAAACAGGTAATCCAAACAGAGATAATCCAAGAAGACTCTGGATAAATGCAGGTTGGCTGGATATGAAATCCTAATTCTTGGTTCTCAAATCTCCTTTCTCCTTCAAGGCCACTTAACCAATGATAGATGTCAACACCTCTTTTGTTTCAGGAGTGGCTCTGTGGCTAAACTAATTTTAGTTGACTAGAAGAGAATTCCTGGAAAGGCATATCTTTGGATCAAATAGCAAACACAAAATAGATATTAGCCTGGTGAAGATGGAGTGAAGGAAAAGACGTTGGCAAAGAGGAGAGGTATGGTGATGTACTGAGGTAATGCTCAATCCTGAAATGAAACTATGCTCAAAGTCCAAGAGATCTATCACATTCAAGTACATGCTTGTTCTCTAGAACAGAAACAAGGCTTTAAGGGATTAGGGTGGTAAGAGGTGGCCCACTTCATAGATCTCACCAGTCGGTACTATATTCAAGAGTCTCCACCCCCACCCCAGTTTTCAGTGGTAAAGGAGTAAAAGTATCTCTGGGCTTTGTGTAATTCCCAGGAGGGCAGCCAAGTCAAAATTAGCATTTTGCCCATAAATCAAAGTAAATTGTATTAATTTGGTTGCAATTAGAGTGAGGCTGATAAGTGGAAGCTTTCAACTCAAACATCTGTGGAAGCTGAGTTTTTATGTTAGACTTTTAAAATTACATTATAAGAGTAATTTAAATCATGGCTTACACCTGCTATTCAGTAACGCTGATTGAAGAGGCTTTAAAAAGTTTATAAATTTACCTTAAAAGTGACATCACATTTACCAATAACATGAAAGTTCAGCGATCTTAAAAAGGAGGACGGAGTGGGGGTTCATGGAAAATATTAAGAGACATTAAATTCAAGATACCCAGTGATTCCTGTTGCTTAGCTAAAAATGCTATTTTTTTACTATTATTCCATGCAGCTACCTATTTAGAAGTTTCCTGTGGCCATTCTAATTAGCTTTCCCACCACTCCTGTGAGACAGGCAGGTTGCATACTATGTTGGGTGAGATGAATCTGGCTATGGCTGAGCTATTTTTTGTAGAAATTTGGTGGGTTTGATGGTGTTAAAAGAAAGCCCCGTATCTCTGCAGCCCATTTGATAATTCACCAAGCTGAGGCAATTAGAGGTCAAACTACCATCGTGACATATATGTTAACAGTGTGTTCAGCTACTATATCCTCCCAGTATTTTCTCTCACTCTTAAAGGCCTCTTTTGTCTCTTTAAGTTTGCTTAAAGGCAAGTGCTTTGCTTGCTCTCAGAGGATTTAAAAGTGTCATTTCCTGGAATGCAGTTTTCTCAAATGTAGAGAAAGTCCTAATATTAAAAAAAATTTAATCGCAATATTACTATTGTAAAATGCTGATGCATTGAATTGAATAAAACTCTGCCTGTATTAAGTAGCAGCCATCTCAAAAAAGATGAAGGGGAAATTAGAGATGGTGACAACTGAAGAGCACGCTTTTTCCCCAGCACACAATTACAACAATTTCAAATTTGTTTTTCATTTCCGTAAATTGGTTATGTGACCGTATTTTAAAGTAGAGTGACTTGCAAAATAAGAAACCAGAATACCATCAGGAAGCATTCTCCTAATAAGAGCTGATCTAAGGACTATTCTGCTATATACAACAATAAATTAGCATAGAAGTGGCATTGCTGTATTTATCCAGGCAAGAAAACTTTGATTCCAGCTGATTTGTGTTGAATTCCAGGATGGATCCTTTAAAACAATAATAATAAATTGAATTGTGTTATATTTATCTATAAGGTATTTTCTAAAGTAAGTATAATGAACATTTTTCTTCCTCCTAGTGAGGAAAAAAAAAAAATCCCTCAACCAAATTTCCTTTCCTAAAATATGTGTTTCTCATGTAAATGAGGAGGGAAGAGACATAATGATTTATTAAATCAACAACGTGAATTAGTTATATTGGGGCACTTGGGTGGCTTTAACCCAGGTTTAACCCATCTGGGTGGGTTAAACCTCTACCTTCAGCTCAGGTCATGATCTCAGGGTTCTGGAATCAAGCCCTGCCTTGGGCTCTCTGCTAGGCAGGGAACCTACTTCCTCCCATCTCTGCCTGCCTCTCTGCCTACTTGTGATCTCTCTGTCAAATAAATAAATAAAATCTTAAAAAAAAAGAAAAAGAATTAGTTACATTAAATGTTGGCCACTGCACAATCCAGTCAGCGTTAGGGTAGGATTAAGTTTCAAGATAGTGATGGTAAAATGTGACACATATCTATGAAAGCAAACAGAACAAAGATTTGAAGGGAAGAATTATCTAAGACCAATCATCTAAGACCTGACAATTACCTTAGAATTATCTGAAACCCACAAAGCCCCAACCCTGCTACTGAATAGTTAAAAATCATTTATTAAATATTTACCAAGTAGAACATAAGGATAAAGAAGAAATAAAAGGTCAATGTATTAGAGGGTGACCTTATTTTTTAAGTAATATATAAATACATTTATATTATATATGTATATTATGTATATGAAGTATTCCCAATCTCTATTCTTATTTTTCAGTCATTTATTTATTCATCCCTTCTTTATATAAATATTAAATACCCATTCTACTCTAAGTAGGTACTATACTCAGTATTTGATATCCAGCAGAAGCAACACATAGCTCCTGGTCTTAAGGAAATTGCAATCATATGGCAAGGACAAGCCAATGAGTAGCAATAAGTGATTTCTTGGGCGTATCTCAGGGTATGGTTAACCAATCAACTCAATTAGCTTTCTGTGGCTATGCAATTCTGACAAGAGACCTTAAGACAGGTTAGGATAAAACAGCTAAAAAGGGGGCAAGAGGGATTTTGGAGAAAGTCGCGATTATCAATATATATCTATAAAATCATAGATTATAATTAGAGGGCTGAAATTCCCATTCAGTAGGAATAGAGCCCTAGAACCAAGATGACAGTGGAAGATTGTTTTTAGTTTTTTTGTTTTAGGTGGGAAGAATGGGTCATGGAAAAATTATATTAAAAGGTTAGGATAGAAAGGCATTATGAGCTTTTCCTGATCAGGTTAGGGACTTTAAACTTTACCTGAGGTTAACAGGAGTCTATGTTAGATGGCTTTCAGCACAAAAGTGGTATAATGAAATTTGTACTTTAGAAGGATTTTTATGGCTCAGTGTGGGGAATGGCTTAAAGGTAGTGAAACAAGAAAACACTCTTATAGGAATCTAAGAAGTAATAATGTTAATTGCAATTAGGGTAGTTACTAGTAGGGAGCAGAGAATTGTGAACACTTTTCATGAGTGAATTGACAGGCTTTTCTTACCTACCACAATACAGAGCCCTGAAGATGGTAGATACTTAATAAATATGTATAGGCATCCATGAAAGGTTGTATAGGCCCATCACCGACCTTATTCTAATAAGTAAATCATTTGTGAGGATTTTTCAACGGGGAAATGGCATGATCTGATACATTTTTGAAGTTCCTCTCTACCTGCTCTACATAAACATGAGACAAAGTGGTGAGAAAAAAAAATGGAGCAAGAAATAAAGCAGGGAGAATTATCAGAAACTTCCCTCAATTATCCAGGTGAACACTGTGGGCTTGAACTCAGGCAGTGGTATACTGATGGTAGAAAAGCCTTTTTTTTTTTAAAGAGAAAACAAATGCTTGAACAGGGGAATGGGAGGGTCAGGGGGTGGGGCAGAGGGAGAGGGTGGGAGAATCTTAAGCAGTCCCCATACCCAGCATGCCACTTGGGACTCATTCTTACAACCCTGAGATCAGGACCTGAGTCCTGAGTCAGATGCTTCACGGACTGAACCATTCAGGGACCCCTAGGAAAGTTTTTTTGAGATACAAGCCACCTAAACATGCTGATGGATGAGCCATGAGTGAAAGGGGAATAAAGAAGTCTGATAGTTCTAAACATGTCAGTCTGGAAGCCAGGTGAATTGTAGGGCCAATCCTTAGCTGGAGGCCATAGAGCACATTGTGGGATCAATTACTCAGCTGTAGGCAACAGAGAAAAAAATTGTGAAAAGTCACAATGGAGGAAGCAAACCAAGAGGACAGCATCATGCCAGGGAGAGAAAAGACAAAGAACACGGTATCGTTAAATAAAGAAAGTGTTTCAAGAAGAATGGGGTCAACATGTTCAGACACTGGGAAGGAAGGTAAAGGTGAAGATGGAGAATTGGCACAGGTATGACATTGACATTTTCTAAGTTGCTAAGTTGTGAAATTGTGGATGAGATTCAAGAAAGGGAGAAAAGAAATGCAGTGTTTACAAGGTTGTTCTAGAAGAATTTTGCTGATGCAGGGAACAGAGAATGGTGTAATGGCTAGAAAAATGTGGAAAGAAGTGGTGCCCCTTCCCTCTGCTGCTTTGAGTGAAGACTGGGAATATTGTGGTATGTACATGTGCTGATAGGTATTAAAAAGGGAAAAACTTGATGAAAGGAAGAGATTGAGGGAAATTACTGATGTAGGTTATTGAGTTTGTTAGAAGGAGTGGCTTCTTTTTTATGTTTGGAGCATTGCCATCACAGAAATAGAGAAGAGAGTAACATGTTCATGCAGATGTAACAAATATGGGGAGAGGATGTACATGTTTTTCTCTGTAAACTTCTATTTTTTTGTGGTCTGGAAATGACAAGGAAAAGCTCTACTTTTCTCCAAGTATTGTGCAGATTAACTGGTAGAAAACAAACAAAGGAAAGACAGCTGCTTCGTGAAAGGATTTCTCAGGAATCCATTTTATGCAAGGGCAGCCTGGTTTCATGAAGGAGATATTCAAAGAAGAAACTGGGGGAGTCTGTGATGAGGACATATTTTCAGAGCTGGAAGAAAAGTCTGGGGAGGGATTCAAATTAGGCTGTGTGCAGGTCATAATGGACCTATGTCCATTATGGATATGTGTCCAAGTGCAAACTGATGCATTTTCTCGAGACCAGGTGGTGTCATAGATAATATTGAAATATTGGGGAAGAGTGGTGGTCTGACCAAGAGAAGGAAGAGTTTTGTGGCTTTGCATCCAGTCTTTTGGGGTCAGTGATGAAATGTAGGACCAAGCCTTGTGGGCCTCATAAATCCTGCAAGGCACTGCCCCGGCAGCTGAAGGTCACTTGTGAACACACTCTGTACCAATTCACATGACCTCTCCTTTAGTTATCTTGACGCTATTACAAAGATCATTAGTCTGCCACCTCATAAATTAGCATTCGCAAGTTTAAAGTGCCTTTACCCAAATTTTCTGAGATAGCCTTCTGTCCAAATTGTCTTGACTTTATGGTCTGTACTTTCAGCCACATCTAAATAGACACCATGAGTGGGAGAGGTAAAAGATTCAATTGGCACACCTTTCTCAGTTTCTCTTTTGGAGTTAGTGAAGTTATATTTAAGGGCAAGGTCACTGATTGCTATTATATTCTCACCAACTTACTGTGTGTCTTGGACAAATTACTGAAATGTTTTCAAGTGTTTGAGTCCTTATTTATATGTAGACAGTAAGGAACCACTTAACTACTTTCAAGATTATTATGAAAATATAACAAGAACTCACTAAATGCTCATTGGTTATTATTGAAGGTCCATAATTCTGAAATCTATACATTCTGAAAACTGAAAGCTGTTTTCGTAATTCGCTTGACATTAAAAACTTGACCTGAATCTACATGGGACTTTTTTTTTTTTTTTTACCCTTTATTCCATTTACTGTAGATGTTCATATATTTGTCTAAAAAAATATTAAGGCATTTGGTTATAGGGTGTAGCTAGGACCCCTCTGAGATATAATATGCAATATTTAGAATATGCTTATTCTAAAGCATAATTACTTAATGCTTAATTACTTTTCTAAAACTGATATTTTCTGAATTCTAAGCAAATCTGGCTCCATCGCCAATGAGTGTTTTCTAGACCTGTTTTATCATTATTCATTATCCTTTACCAGGACATGTTATGAATTGATGTGATTACATGAAATGACTAGTTCCTTTGCAAGATTTTTTTTAAGTCCTAACTCAAGTAGAAGAACATGATTTACATTGGTAGAGATATTTGGAGCAATTATGTAGAAATAGAAGAAATGGAAGTTTAAAGTAGGGCGCAGTGAAGTGGAAGCTGTTTCTGGGTCAGGCAGCTAGTTGGATTTCTCAAAGCCTGATGAGTTGCATGATATACAGGAATTTGCTCCATTCCTGTGTCCAGCCTTAAACCTTGCTGCTTGAAAAATCTGTCAGTTCTTCCTCCAGAATGGATGTGTCTCCTGGGCTTTGATTCACCTAAATGAAGCTCATGAGACTAAGGTGTAAACTATAATGCCGGACTAGTGCTTTCCAAAGGGAACTGCCACTGACAATGGAATCAGCCGTACTTGGTGCAGGGTCTCCCTAAAGGCAAGGAATGTAGAAACCCAAATTATACTCAAGGTTTCAGTCTAAATATTTACTGATAAGGAGATAATGCATTCAGTCCGGCATATGGGAGGACAATAACACACATAGCTCTGTGTATTTTGCATAGAATCAGGATAAAAGAAGGGGAATAATAATCTGAGTTTAAATGTTTAGTGGCATGTGCATGAGATAAGCAGTGGAGAGTTTCCTATGGGGCATCTTAGTAGAGATAGAAAAGGCAAAGCCTAGGGCCAGCAGCACCTCCTAGCTCAGCACAGCTCTGGAATGAGCATTGCAGAGAATCTTCTATGTGAGGCTCTTTGTATTCTATGCCCTACAAACTGTCACACCCACTTAGAGAGCGGATTCTTTTATAGAGATGATAAATAATTTGATCAAGTTATAATCACATCGTGCTGGCCTGTGAGTCATCAAGTCTTTTTAAAATGCCATTTCTTATCTTTTCCCTGATTCATTGTCTGCTGATGTCTGTGTTTAATTAGCAAAAACCAGTCTTAGAGGTCTTCCCTCCACCTCCTGTTTCTAAGATCCTGAGGGTTAGCACATTATGCTAAGGAAGGACTGAAAGGACTTACGTTCCAGTGTTGATTTTGAAACTTATTCTAGGATGAGAGTTCTTACTGCACCTGTTACACATTAATTATGCAAATGGAAATGTTTCAGTGTGGCCTCACATACTTGTCTAATCATCTAGACAATGCATGAAAAAAGAAACTTGAGATGTATGAAAATCTGTTCAAATTGCATTTGTTTATCTTCCAGCATATATTGCACACTCTCACACTCTCTATATTCAGCTAACATTTTTTGAATGGATAAGCAAATCAAAGAGTCAATCTACCTATCTATCAATCATTGTCTTTTGCTGTACTGGAAGCCACAGGTTGGAGGTTCCTGTTGTGTATAACTTTACCCATGGGTAAAGTAAAAAATAGCAGTAGGACAGTAGCAATGTACTGTCTTCTATGTATAAATAGCTTTCTCTTAAGAAACATATATTCAGTCATTGATTTCAATTGACCTTGTTGCTCCACTCTCTAGCAGCAACAATGCTGCCTAATCACTTAACTGTTCTGCTGTTCTGGAAACACCTGGTGTGCGGGTTGCTCAGTCTCTCTAGTAAATAACTTACTTGCTGTCAGCTGTGTCACTGAAACATAAACCTCTGACGCTGTTTTTCCTTAAACTCTCATAATCTAGGATGCATTATTTTGTTCTATCATGAAGAAAATAATCTGTCATCTATCTTGGATTTTAAGGGTATTTGAAGTTGTTTCTTGTGACCTAGAGTGAGACCATATCGCGTGTGCACCCTCTGTGATTTACTCAGGAAAAATTTTCACCAAATGTGGACCCTACAGACAGCGGTCACCTCAATTTTTGGTTCTCTCTCTCCCTTTTGCTCTCTTTTCCCCTCACTCCTTCTCCTCTAGTCCTCTCCCTTTATGTTTGTCTTTTCTCCTTTCTTCATTTATTTTCCTTTCTATTATTCTATTTTGATTATATTTTGTGGGGCCTGGACAATTAGACTCAAATTCAGACGTGTTGCAGGAGAGACATACAGTGTGCATCTCTGAGAAACATTGAGAATTATCTTTTAAGTAAAGAATCTTGCCTTTGTATGCTCTTTTGAGTACTTCTACTGTCAATGGAAAATAAGGGTGAATGGCAACAAGTGTGGTCATCTGTATTTCCTGGATGACACTGGAGACCTGTAGAAGGAAGTGAGGAACTGGGGGTGAATGTGGACTTGGTTTGTGTTGTCGTCGCAATATTTCTGGAGATCACTATATATACTTCATAAAAAACTCTCTTTTAAGTTGAGTCTTAAATGAGAACCTCTGAAGCATTAGTTGCATTATGCAGTGGTTGAGGTGAACCCTGAGGGAAAGAAGTGTTAAAACGGATGTTGATGTTTAAAAAGACCAAATATAAAACTACCAATTAAAATCGGATAATACATGTAAAGACCTCAGTATGTAATAGTTGCACAATTAATGCTGAGTTTTAAAGTGTTTTGAGGGGTGCCTGGGTGGCTCAGTGGGTTAAAGCCCCTCCCTTCAACTCAGGTCATGATCTCGGGGTCCTCGGATCAAGCCCTGCATCAGGCTCTCTGCTCAGCGGGGGCCTGCTCCCCCCCACCCCCCGCCTACCTCTCTGCCTACTTGCGATTTCTCTCTGTCAAATAGATAAATAAAATCTTTAAAGAAATAAAGTGTTTTTAATTTTCTCATGTATCTACATGCTAAAGTTGGGCTTGAAGTGCCTTGGTTTCTAGAAATGAGAATAGTTGTTCATGGGAGCAACACTCATTTTGGTAGTCATTTCCTATTTATCGTATCTTTCAGAGAAATAGGAAAATTAACAAATACTTAATTTAAATAAACAACTCAGTTGCTTTTGAATGTTTCCAAAACTGAGTTTATCACACAGATAACTCAAGCTCCCAGTGAAGGGGACTTCTGTGTGACTGCTTAGTAATATTCAAAAGACATCAGAAGATAAGACTTTAATATTCTCACTGTCAAGAAAGGGCCTTTCTCTGTTTCATAATTTCTCCTTAAGGAATAATATCTTAAAATTGTATCCAAGGAAATTTTTGCCCAGAAAAGTGAAGTGGCTTTCTCTTTTATAGTCACAAACTATACCTTAACAGTTTTGATCACCCACGTATTAAAATAGCATTTGGCTAAGGTTGATCTCAACCTTCTAACCCTGTGACCATAATTCCTATAACTTTTGATAGTTATCATGCTCTGTTCTATCTAAGGAGAGAGTATAATCTTGTGATTTCCATATTTAAGACAAGATGTAATTTAACCTAGGTTATTAATAAAAGATTAAAAAAATAAAATTAAAGAATAAAACATTCTGGGCTTTTTCCTTCCAGAAACAAAATATATCTGCACTTTTGCATGTCACAAGTCTATTTCCAGAAATTTCTTTTCCTTCCATGCATACAGACCCTATTATTCAATAATTTTAATGGAAGTCAAGCCTGTACAAATAATTATCTACATAGTATGTTTTTATATTGTATACTATTTTATTTCCTGAATGTTGATTTTCTTTTTTTGAAGGAAATGCATGGTTCCATTTACATTTATTATTGAAGGAGGGAAGTGGTCCATATTTATGATTTTATTTTCACTTCAAAATAGTGTAAATGAACTAGTTGGACCACTTCACTCTTAGCAAATCTTTTGCTAAGATATTCCTTTTGGAATTTAAAATTGATATAATTTTATTTGGTTGGGTCAGTGATCCAGAAACCAAAGAGTAGGTTTGCTATGGGCAATCCCAGTGGGGGTACTTTGAAACTTGACTTTCTTCTCTATCCTTCCAAGGACAAACTTTTCTGTTCTACTTATCTGTATTCCACAAATAAGGAGTGATGTGCCCTCCCTCCTTCTCTGTCACTGCCAGCACCACCAAGAGAGGGGTCTATAGCTTCAGGAGGAACTCTTAGCAAACAGAAACTTAACTGATTTCAGTTTAGTGTGGCCACATTTACACTTGAGCCTACCAGTTCAGCTGACTTGGAAATTTTTTTTTTTTTTTCCCTTATCTAGGATGGCTAAAGAGGTTCCTAGAGGAGTTCTTTTCCGCCAGTTCTCACTTTTCTAAAATTAAGGCACATTGGGACACCGGGGGGCTCAGTCAGTTAAGTGTCTGCATTAGGCTTAGGTCATGATCCCAGTGTCCTGGGATCCAGACTGCCTTGGGCTCCCTGCTCTGCACGGAGCCTATTTCCCCCCTCCCTCTGCCCCTCCCCCTCACTCATGCTTGGCTCTGTCTCTCTCTCTCAAATAAAATCTTTAAAATAGGAAAAAAATTGTAAAATTAAGGCACATTTATGGGATTCTTTTGGCTTTTTTTTCAGGAAGCAAATGACTACCCTTCGATTTGGTTCCATTTCAATTGAATTAAGCAAAGCTCCCTTGAAGATTTCAAAAGTAGATGACTTCCTTCTCTATTAGTGCTGATGAAAGTATTTTCTACTTTTATAAACCTTTGTTCATTTCAGTCAACTTCTAATATCAAAGGAAGGGAGTTATAGTTGCCTATTGTGAAACTATCACTAGTCTCTGAAGACATTCTATAGAATAAGCTTTTGATCTTTGGCATCTTTAAATTAATCACTTAAGTTACTATATCAGAAACTAATATTATGCTTCACTGGACAATACAGAAGGATTGTATAATCAGAAGACAGGATAATCTCAAGTATTTTCTATTTTCATCTTAAATCCCTTTTTAACCTCACATCTGCAGTAGGAGATGGTACTTTATTGATTAAAGAAATAATTTAAGGTCTAGGAAGTAAATCAGTTAGAAATAAGAAGTCTGGGAAGAAAAGCTTTTATGGGGACTAGCTTTACTGCATTTTCATAACAAAATACTTCTAAACTGAGGGGTCAAGTAAACTAAATTTATTTATTTTTGTCATTCATTTAACAAACATTTAACAAGTACTAACACTATGCAAAGCTGTGTGTAGACACTGTGGGAGATATAAAGATGAATTAAACACAGTTTCTACCTGTAAAGCTCTTACGGGAGATGAGAAATATGCATAAATAGCTTGAAGACAAGCTCAAGAAATGATGAATGTCATAAGAAGAGCATAAACAAAGTCTATTGAGTTCAGTAGTTGTAGAGATTACTCTCCTGCTGAAGGTAAATGTGGAAAACATAAGCATAGATGCATGTATGTATTTCTGTATACACACACACAAACACACACAATGTTTGTGAGGATTTTTTTATGGGTCAGCCTTTAGAATGTTAACCAGTTGTTAACATGATAAATCATTTTGGTGGGTTTCATATATAAACCAGCAAAATTATACATGTCCTAACGATAGAATCTAAATCATTCAAAACATGACCCTGATTTTAATAATGTTCAAAGAAATGTTTTAGTACAAATATCAATTACAAGACATGAAACTTATGCAATGATTAATGAGCAAATTAACTTGTCTCTTAGCAAATATCATAGAAGCATATCCATTTATATCTATTTAAAAAGTGGTAAAAATTAGGAGGAAAACCAAGTCATTTAAGACAAAAAAAAAAAACAAAACCCTGAGAACAACTGATATAATACTGAGGTGGATATTCACCACATTTTGTGAGTGCTTTAAATAATGTGAAATAAGATCTCGGCCCAATGGACTTAAAGCATAAAAGTTTTACAAACAGCACTGGCCAGTTAGTCTTATTTGTCTCTGTGCATAGACATGGAGCAAATACAGTTTAATTATACCAACACAAGCTTATGTTAGATTTAAGGAATTCTCAGAGAGAGCAACCTAAATATGAAGGACACATCTGAGCAACTTACTAATAATTGTCAACTTAAAAAATCCTGTAAGTTAATCAAAGAGCCTTGAGAGAAGTTGTAAATGAAGTGGGATTTCATGGGAGTTGGTCAAAATGAATTAAATTCAAGCACTGGCTACTTTGGGTTCTAGCAATGTGATTCCAGGCAAATTTTTAACCTTTCTGATCCTTTTTAGAAATTTCCAGAATGGATATCATAAAGCTAGGATATAAATACCTACCTCATTCATTGCTTTAATAATTAAGTGAGTTTATATATGGAAAGTTTAAGAGTAGTGCTTTCTCAGATATTAATTCTCTATAAATCTTCCCTCCAAAGCAAAAGTGGAAAACTGACAGTAAGGGAGAGACAGAGAAAAACACTTGATATGGGGAAATTGATTGTTACAAATATCATGATAATTCTTTACTTTTCTGCATGAGAATCTGGATGGAATCCAGGAGTATTATAACAGAATAAAGATAAGTTCCTTGAATTTTTTATTAAAATTGATTTTATTTTTACACAATTAACTTTCCTTTCTCCAGTCTTTTCTTGCCCTAGATTTGATTTTTCTGGTATTCTTGATTTAAAATTATGAATTGTATTAAATGAAACATAAACTTATATCTGTGATCAAAGATAGAGGAATTTCTGAATGTCATAAAAATGGAGGTACTATATCCAATCCTTCACTGCAGTGTGGTTGCCAGATTTTTAAGTACAGGACTCCTGGTTAAATTTGAATTTGATTTAAAAAAAATGAATACATTTTTTAGCATAATGTCCCAAAGTTACATGAGACATGTTATGTTAAAAAAATTATCTGTTTATCTAAAATTCACGTTTAACTGGGCATCTTGTATTTTTATTTGATAAATCTGGCAACCTGAACTGTAGGAAGCCCACTAATCTGCAATGTGTCAGCCCTAAAACAGGTCAATCAACAAGTAATTGTGTACATTCATCTCAGTCTCTGCTGCAACCTTCTTCCTTTAGACTACAATCATTCTGACTATAATTCCAACAGTCTCCTAATTGTCTCTGGCCAGTCTGTTCTTCATCCTGTAGCAAAAGTGATTGTTCTGAAACACAAATCTGATCACAGTGACTTGCCTGTTAAAAACTTGTCAATGGTTCCCCAGAGCCCTGTGGATAAAATTTAAACTCCTTAGTAAATAATGCACAGGAAAGCCTTAGGTGATCTAGGACCTGCTTTCTTTTCCAGTTTATTCATTGCAAATTAAACTCTACCTACAGCGAACCTCATTCTGCCTTGAATCCTCTGCCTGAAAAGATCTTCCCCAACCTTCTCTCCCTCCTTGGGTTAGCTCCTGCTCACCAGTCTTGAGTTATGTGCCTTTTCTCTTAATGTTATCTCATAGTGTTCCAGTTTCAGCACGTTCTAACAATTGTCAAATAATACTGCAATTGCCTTTTTCCCTGTTAGTACCCGTGGTAGACTGTGCTCTGGGAAAAGGGACTGTCTTTTTTAACTTTAATATACACCGTTTGACACATTTTTAAAGTATATTGAATGAAGACAGCTCTTTAGTTTAATAATATATCAGGGCAGCAGGTCGGATGAAATGAGAGTGTTTTTGAAAAGTTATAGCTGCAAAACTAAAGTAAGGCTCTTCGCCACCCTTTGTGTTTTGCCCACCTTTGATTATTCATTGGCAGCACTGTTCTTAACATGCTAGGTCAGTGACATCCAATTACTTGTTTAAATACTATACAGGATTATGGGCTATTATCTCTTTTTTTTTTCACTGAAGACAGAAGTGAACTAACGTGACCCGAGAAAGAATTTTCTTACTTTTAACCAAGGACTTTTAAAAATTTTTTGATTTAAAAACAATTTATTTTTTAATAAGTAATTTATACACAATGTTCAAAAAGTATAGAGAGCATCTACTCCATCCACCCAGTCACCTATTTCCATTCCCCAGATAACCATTGCCAGAGTTTCCCCACATGCCCTTCCAGAGACATTGTATGCATACGCAAGCAAATATATGCAAATAGAAGCACACATACATTTCTATTGTTTCTATGGGTAATTAAATCTTCAACTAGTAAAGAATATAAAGTTATAAAGCTATCATCTGACCTATTCAAGCAGTGGATTTCATGAGAATAATTTTTTTTTTTGCTTGGTTTCACTGTTTCGATCAGTTAATTAAGTAATTAAATATTCATTAATAAAGAATTTGTAATGTCCTGATTGCAACTTTAAGTGGGTCATGTTCCACAAAATATGCTCCATTTCACTGTCTCAAGTTTTTAAAATTTAAACAGTCAGCCTCTCTGAAAATTATATATTTCCTTTTGTTTTCAGTTTTTTTCTTCTCAGTATTGCATTTTTGAATTTCCTATTTCTCTTTGTACTCATTTTCAATGCCAAAAAATTAAAAATTAAAATAGGATTTGTTTACAAACTATATAGAATTGGGTATATTTTAACAAAAATAAAAATATAAATGACATTTTTCTTCTAAATTATTAAAAATTTTATAATTTCTTTTGTCTCTTAATTTTAATTACTATAAGTCAAAATTATAAAGGTTTATATCTAGATCATTTTATTTAGCTTTTTGAAAACTTAAGTCAAATTTATAACTTTTTATAATAAAACTAATTTGCAATTTTAGCTTTCTAGAATATAAAGAATATTCTGGTCGCCAGTGTTAAGAAGAGAGATCACACTTCATACATATTATATACGAACCCTCATATACACTAATTTACCGACAGTGTGAATTATTTTGTACTGAAAAATTATTCCCAACTGCTAAATACAACTTATATGAAAATATCAGTGATGCGTGAGGAACACTGGAAGCACAAAATGAAATAATAAGGAAAAAAATAGTTGCTCCACCTTTCTGAGAAATGATTTTTCACTATGCAAGAAGCTATCACCTTCAAGCTAACATTAGAAGTAAATACTTATTATCTCTTAACTAAGCCCATCCTCTGCTCAGTTCTCTCAACAGTGTCCAAAACAACATCCATCTTCCAATGCCATACAACACACAAATTTTTGTAGCACTTGGTTAAAGTTGTTTCATGTTTAAAAGGAATAAGCCTAAAATGTGAAGAGCTGTTTCCTGAAGTCTAAACAGTATTATTATGAAAGTGGAGGTTTAGAATTAAGAGTTTTCCTGTGCTGGACCTGAATGCAAGATTCTTAGTGACAAGGCAGCTGTGTTCTTTAGGACATGTGTTTGTGATATGCTGAGCCCTCTAAAGCCCAAGACTCAGAGCAGAGACCCCTCTTACCCAGGTAGCACCAAGATAGTTACTGAACTATCTGCCTTTCCTAATGATGATTTCCATAAAGGCTCCTCACTGTATTCACAAAACCTAGCATGGGAAGGGAGGAAAGGAAGGAAAGGAAAGGAGATTTTGTATTTTTTTCAGGCAGAGAATTGTTTCTTCTGGTGGAGTGATGGGTCAAGTGGGAGTTTGTTAGCTCATTCAGCAGTATGATCTTGAAATAGAAGTTTTAAATTCCTTTTGGGGGTAGGTAGTTTGAATATAAGAAAGTATCAACCTTTATAAGATGATTACCCAGAAATAAATTTAAAGTACCAATTGACTTTGTTAATCAGATAGCAGTAAAGGATTCCCAAACAAGGCCTTTTAAATCTCTTTTATGTTTTGGTTCTCTCTCTAAACAGAGGTGAGGAATAAATAATCACCTGATAATCACCTGTTTGAAATTATCCACCTACTAGTTACTTTTGGCTTCTTAATGCAGTTGAATGGTTCTACCTTATCACAACTCTGTTCACCCTTTTTTTTTTTTTTTTTTTGGCTTTAGGAAGATATTCAATACCTTTCCTGCAATTAGAGTTTGATAAGTAATTCAGTCCCTTAGATTTTCCAAATTTTTTTTTGGAACAAAACCAAGCAGTTTTCAGCTTGCTGAATTCTTAACTTTCTTCTTCTGTTAAGTATGTTAAAATATAGTTACAATAAAAATGTAATTAATTTAGGGGCATCTGTGCGGCTCAGTTGGTTAAGCATCTGCCTTAGGCTTAGGTCATGATCTCCGGGTCTTGGAATCCAACCCCACATTGGGGTCCCTTCTCAGTGGGGAGTCTGCTTCTCCCTCTGCCTCTCCCCTATTTGTGCATGTTCTATCTCTCTTTCAAATAAATAAAATCTTAACTTTAAGATTTTATTTAAAATTAAATTAAAACTAATTAATTTAGTTCGGAATGCCAGTGTGATTGACACCTATTTAAAAACTGATACTTTAAAACATTGTGAAATTTTTATGTAGAATTTTTTTATGCTCAGTTATACTTATTTTTCTTTTATAAATTTTGAGGTACATGTGAGTACACAGTATATTAATGGACATTGTGGGAAATCCTCAATAGTTCAGAACTAACTCTATAAAATCGATTATATCTTTGGAATTTTGCAGTATGTTCTAACTTCTAATGAAATAGTTTTATTATATTAATCGGTATTTATATCACCTAAATGACTTTTTTTAAAACCCTCTATTTATATATGGCATTTTAAACTAAAAATATATGCAATGAAGTATATATGTTTATATAAAATAGCACATAAAATATTTGCTATTGTGTATATTCATTTATGTATTTATTTATATAATTCCCTGAAATGAATTAATGGCATAATGAATTAGTGACATAAAAAACATTCACTAAGATGCCTGCCTTGGGAAATGTTGACAAAAAGAGAAAACATCCAACTAAATTCCAAATTTGAAATACAATTGATACCAAACTGATTCCTACTATTTCATATCTAATACTCTTTAACATTCACTAAAAATTATTTAGTATGTAAATAATTGTAATAGAAATAGAAACTTTATAATTAGTCTTGGTGAGAAACAATATTTATAAATCTCAAAACGCTTACATTACATGAACCTGTAGCACAAGTACATGAAGGAATAATAATAGTCCCACAAAAATGAAAGGAAGAGACAATGAATGAGAAAGCGAAACTCTCTGATTTATTTTCCTCAGACCAGGGGCTGCAAACTCCATCTGTATTGCTGTCACAGTTTTGAATGTCTGGTGTAGAGCAATAATATGCTGGCCTTGTAGTTATGAGGTCTGTGTGCCACCAATGGCACAGCGTGACCTTGGACAAGTGACTGAGTCTCTCTAGACTTGGACTAGATTATATTTATGGTCTGATCCAACTTTAACATTCTATATCTAATCTAATCTTTTCTGTGAAGATTCATTTCATTCACTTCTCTACACACAGGACCCGAATGACCGTTCACTTTCAGAAACCCTTACTTTTGTTATTTTTGACTGAAGACTGAAGTTACTAATCTGACTTTTCCTTTCCTGAAGATGGGCATGTCCCTTAGTCTTCCATTACACCGTCAGGTAAATCAATTTACCATGCAGCTACCACAAAGGCCTTCTTCTAGTCGGGAACAAAACGGTTGCGGCAAAAGAGTAATTTGAGCAGAAAAAGAACAAGGACCTGATCTTACCCCAGGTCCTGTGAAAATACCAAGTAGAGAACCATTGCAAATATCCTGTATCTTATTTTTGTTTCGCTGTCAAGTGAAGTGGTATGTAATACAAGTTTGAGGACATTTTAATATGATGATCTCTATTCAAAAACATAACATGGTAAAGTAATTTCATTAACTATTAGCCTTATGCTTTCCAACTCATTACCATGTTCCTAGTTTTTACATAATTTATCTCATCAATTAGAATGACTTCCCTTTAGGTAAGGTAGTCCTTGTTAAGCACTGTGAAGGGCCCAAGATGTTACCTTGCTTGCAAGCTAACAGGTTAGCCTGTCGTGCCTTCATGGGCACTGGCAGGGGGTGCATGAGGACTTAAGGCATTGCACACAGAATAAGCTTCATGTTCATATGCTTATTTTGCTCCTGATACCCCCGGGGTGATATGGAGTTGCCCAGCTTGATGATGAGTAAGCAGTTAGTTTGCGTGACAGTTAAGAAACAAGCTTAGGAAGCTCCAATCTTCTATTTTTTTAAATTATTATTTTAAAGATTTTATTTATTTACTTATCAGAGAGAGCACAAGCAGGGGAGTGGCAGGCAGAGGAAGAAGCAGGTTCCCCACTGAGCAAGGAGTCTGATATGGAACTCAATCCCAGGACCCTGAGATCATGACCTGTGTCAAAGACAGACGCTTAACCAACTAAGTCACCTAGGAGTCTCAAGCTCCATTCTTTTAAAGAGGGATAACTTGTACACTTGTACAACTTTGCCTGAAATGGGAGACATCTTAGCACAGAAACCTGCACTTTGCTTAGAAGACGGGCAAAAACACGTAAGATGCATGAAAAATTCTCCTCTAGCAGTCCTCATAAACAGACCAAAATAAAAAACAAGAAAACTTAGAAAATTTACCTTCGTGTATAAATCAACATGATTATAAAAATTAGTATATTTCTCCTTTCTTAAGGAAAAAGCCAAAAGATGACATAATCAACCAAATCGAGTTATCTTTAACATCTATTAAATGCTTATTATATTCCAGGAATTTTCATATATAATTTTGCTCTAATTCCTAAAGCATCTATATAAGGAATACTGTACTATCTTTACTTGCATAGGTAAGGAAATTTAATGTTCATGCAGGAATATTACCTGCTTCTTGGTCATAAAAACCATTCCATAGCAGCACTGGGGTTTAAATCCAGTATAGCACATGAGAAATAATATATATAAGGCCTTAAAATGGAGTGGAAATAATAACTACCTTCTGATTATAAAATTTCTTTTTTCTATCTACCTACTAGATATACTGAATTCACATAATCACCTTGTTAAAAGGTGATAATGCTCACTATATAAATATGCTAAATTAAGACCAAATAGATTTATAGATTTATGAAATCAGTCACTCTTACTCATATCTGATAACTTATTGAAATAACCTCTCCAACACCACTATTTCCTCTCTTTTTGTCTTTTAGTAGTTTTACGACAACCTGATGAGTTAGTTTCAATAGCATATCTTCAGATATTTTCTCTAGAAATAATCTGTTTATCTTCTACATCAGAACTTCTAAAATTTTAATATGTAACATTATAAATATGTTCTTGATATTTATTTTTAAGATTGGAGTTTACTGATTAGCTTGGTATATCTTGTATTATCAGTGGAGTGAGGAAGCTTGAGGTTCATGTTTCCAAAGCATGTTTTAAAGTAATCTTTCTGATCATTTTAAGAATATCATAAATCATGCTTCTTCAACCTGAAGTTTTTTGTTAGGAAACTACTCCTATTTCAAAGCTCATGATTGCTGTAGGACAACTGCCTGAGTAGTCAGTGAGAGGGTTAATCAGGAGCAAAGAATTATACTATGCAAACATTTTCAAAGCCAACAATAGCTAAGAGGATTTGTTCTTTACCAGTGAATCTACTTCAGAAATCTCTTTGGAACCACAGTAAACACAATTCTACTCCCTTGCCTATTGTTAATGTTATTGTTAGTTAATTTTGGCTAAGCCCTAAGGATAAAAGGCTGAGAAATATACAGTTAGTATTATTAATGGAATTTATAAAATCAGATGGGTCATTAGAGTGCAATCTACTCTGATCCCTTTTGAAGAAATCTATTTTCGGTTATCTCTTGATCTGTTTCTCAGGCTCGAATTTTAGCCTACGGAGATCCTACTGTGTTACCTCTTAAAACACACTGCCCAACAATGTGATTTTTTTTTTTAACCTAAAAGTGTTTTCATTCACTTCATGCTTCCTTTCTATGAGCCCTTTTCACTGGGTATAGCATTTAGAGGATTAAAAGAAGTCCTGTATAATTGGGGATTATTAGATCTTTGTCAATACCTATGACTGGAGAATGATAATTTTATACTTTTTCTCTACCATATAAGATGTGTATAACATGTGAAATTTGTCCTTAGTGGAGATGAATTTTACTTTATAGCAAGATAAAGCCCACACCTGATATCTGACCTTGTTCCATCTTCACCTAATTCTCCTCACCAGTCTGTTCCCTCATCAAAACTTGTTTATTCACTTTCTTAGAAATATTCTTTCAAATTCCTCTTTTTAGCAACTTCTTTTCCATTTTTTTTAAAGAGTTTATTTATTTATTTGACAGAAAGAGAGATCACAAGTAGGCAGAGAGGCAGGCAGAGAGAGGAGGAAGCAGGCTCCCTGCTGAGCAGAGAGCCAGATGTGGGGCTCAATCCCAGGACCCTGAGATCATGACCTGAGCTGAAAGCAGAGGCTTTAACCCACTGAGCCACCCAGGCACCCATTCTTTTCCTTTTCACCGAAGGGAGATAAAGACAGAAGTGGCTGAACTTAGGTTCCATCCATTAGGTTCCATTTTCTCTAAACTTCTTGAATACACCAGGCCTCAGTGATCTTCTGGTCAGCTTCTCATAGTAGCTGGAGAAGTGGTGATAATTAACATTTATTGGGAGTTTAATATCTGTTAGTCATTGTACAAAAGACTCACCTTTTCCTAGTGACTTAATTTGTTAACTTCTTTCGAGGAAAATTGAGAAACTAGTCAAATAATTTGGGTAAAGTCACACAGCTAGTCAATGTTGGACTAGGGATTCAAACCCAGTTTTTCTAACTCAAGATGTCACATTCTAAACTAAGCTATCAAGGTATATATAGTGTTTTCAGTGATCCCTGTTTTTAAATCTTTTTGTCTCCCTAATTATATCACCAGATCTTTGAGGGAAATGGTGTCTTACTCATTTCTTACTCCTTCATACAGCCTAACTCTTGTACACTGAAAAGTCTTAATGAATATTAAGCCCTTAGTTGAACAGCTGATGTAGTGAATTGTAAAACATGTTGTTTAACAAAATATAAATATTAAGAGTAAAAATAAAATAACAAAAAACAATGTATTCTAGCATATCTGTCATCCATTTATATCCACCTCTTGTTAAATTAAGCCCTGCAACAGTGCAGCTGAATGTGGTCCTCATATTTGAGCTTGCATCAGGATCCCTTGGAGGGCTTGTCAAAACACAGACTGAACTCTATTCAGAGTTTCTTTTTTTTTTTTTTTTTTATTTGGAGTTTTTGACTCAATAGATCTGGGGTAGATCTGCTCATTTACATTTCTAACAAATTCAAAGTTGATGCTGGTCTTCCAGGAACCACTCTTTGAGAAATCACTATTAGTGATTCCAGAATCAGAGTGACAGAGCTAAAACCTCAACTATATAACTTTTTAAAAGATTTTATTTATTTATCTGACAGAGAGAAACCACCAGCAGGAAGAGCAGCAGGCAGAGGGAGAAGGAGAAGCAGGCTCCTGGTGGAGCAAGGAGCCTGATATGTACCTCCATCCTAGGACCCTGGGATCATGACCTGAGCCAAGGCAGACGCTTAACCAACTGAGTCACCCAGGCACCTCCCCAACTCTATAACTTACTGTGTGAAATTGACCAAGTCATTAGAACAAGTATTTCTGGGTTTCAATTTCTTTATCTATGTCAAGGGAATATCAGAGTTTTTGTGTTGGTTAAATGAGAATAGCATATATAAGTTGCTTAGAACAGTGCCTGGCCCTTATATGTAATATGGTTCAATAATTACTGACCATATTTATTTCTTACACTAACTATAATTATGAAGTTGCAAACATCTAGATTATCAGCTCTTAGACTGTCTTTGTGTGTAATATAAAAAGCAAAGCTTTGCAAAGTAGACTCTGAGCTGTGATTCTCAGAATAGCAGAGAAGAAAAGAATGAGGAATGAGAAAGGGTTTAGTAGAAAATCCAAACAGTGATACAAAGAATACAGAGATCCTCATAGGGAAAAATTATCAGGGAGAAGATGAAGAAAGCAAGATGATTTAAAAAGGGACAGAGTAGAGGTCAGAAAGTCAGGTAATTTTTAATAAATATGGGACACAATTGGACATGTATGAAATCTAAGATAAAGGTTTCTAAAACTATCACTGCTTGGGGATGCTCGGGTGGCGCAGTCTGTTAAGTATTGGACTGGTGATTTTGACTCAGGTTGTGATCTCAGGGTTCTGGGATGGAGCCCTGCTTCCCTCTCCTTGCTCAGCTGGGAGTGTCTGCTTCTCTCTCTCTCCCCATCCCCCTTCTCGCACTTACATCCTCTATCCTCTAAAAATCAATCAATCAATCTTTTAAAAATAAAAAAAAATCTCTAACTGCTTTGTGTGTAGTTAACAAGACCTGTAGTTTTCTCAGTCATTTGACATGAGGTTACAAAACATGAAATTGGTGTAATATCCAAAACTTAATTTGAAGTGCAGAAATATCTCAGATGTTCTCCCTATTCCTTGTGAACATGAAAGCAATAAAATTAGAAACTGAGGGAATTTCACAGTTTGTTTTTCCAAATGGAGAATCTGATTTTTTTTTTTTTAAGCAGAGGATGTATTGTACCAGAGTTCTATTCAAATCGGTTTCTTCAACAGCAAAAGCAACCATGTAATAAGATAATATCTAAAGATACAATGGATGTGGGTTTTGGTCTGGCTAGTACTTAACCAATGAGCCCATTTTGAGATTAGATCTGTTGTATACTTAGATTTCAATTTAAACAAAACATTCCTTTCTGTTTTTAATAAGATCACTTTATTTTAATCTACAATGATGCGAGGAGACTATACAGCAGTGGCATGATTTCGAACTTAAAAAGTCTTAGGTAAAAGGTCATTCTGTGGCCACTGTTGGGAGAATATGTTCCTGATTATTTTTGTGTATCTCGTGAGCAGATGATGGGGTAATAAAAACGAATTAACATTGCTAGGACTTATGTAAAGGACAACTACTACTGCCGTTGTTTTTCAGAGTAGAATCTGTGGGTGCCTGCCCCAGAATCACACAGGATGTTTGGGAGATATTTAGTTCTCTCAGCATCTTCTGGGACCACTGACTTGTAATTTCTGGGAGCTGACTCATAAATCAGCAGGCACTTTTCTCCTGAGCTCATAGCTAGCTGATGCGGACAAGGCCCAGCTTCCTGGGAGAATTTACATGGTTAAAAATAAATTACATTTTTTTCCTTGAGGTGAGAGAGTGTGCAAATAAATTAAGCATACTAATTGGTGATAAAATATCTGCTGAGAGACCAAAGCATATTTTAATAAATATTTTAGGGGCGCCTGGGTGGCTCAGTCGTTAAGCACCTGCCTTCGGCTCAGGTCATGATCCCAGGGTCCTGGGATCAAGCCCCACATCGGGCTCCTTGCTCAGCAGGAAGCCTGCTTCTCCTGCTACCATTCCCTCTGCTTGTGTTCCCTCTCTCGCTGTGTTTCTCTCTGTCAAATAAATAAAATCTTTTAAATAAATCAATCAATAAATAAATAAGGTCGAAAAATACTCCCATATTTTCATGTATGCCACAGATTCAACACAGAAAAATCTTCAGAGTACATAATAAACATGATACTTGAGTCTTTACGATGACTTAAAAGACAGTTGAGGGGCATCTGGGTGGCTTGGTCAGTTAAGCATCCGACTTCAGCTCGGATCATGATCTCAGGGTCCTGGGATCGAGCCCCATGTCTGATTCCCTGCTAAACTTGTCCCTCTTCTTCTGACCATCCCCCCTCCCTTATGTGTGCTCTCTCTCTTTCGAATACATAAATCTTAAAAAGACAGCAGGAACATGTTCTCCTCATACAAATATTATCATTCTGAAAATATCTAAATAGATATTCATATCACATAACAATACAGAAACAATATATCCTATAGTTCATTATTCCAATTGAGAAAGTGAAATGCCTTATACTGTTATATGTGGCATATTATATTATAAATTATTTACATTGCTTTTTTTCAAAACTCTATCACCCTGTCATAAGAAAGAATGATCTTAAAAATTCTTTTCCTGTGCAGAAATATGTATGCATGACTATAAAGTAAATATCTAGAAATGAGTTTATTGAATATTGTTTTTTGAAAATACCACTAAATCATCTACCTAAAGTTTATGACAAATTGCATGTTCATCAAAACATTGAAAGAACCAACTCTTCTTCCAAATTCCTATCCACATTAATTTATTAATAAACTTTTTTTTCATTTTTATTTGCCATATGGAGAGCAATGGTGTGTATTTATTATCATTTGCATTTATTTCCTGATGAGTGATATTGCAGATTTGTATGCTTATTGGCTATTTGCATGTGCCAAATCTGCTCCAGATAAGCCTTTATCTTATTTCTAAGAGATGTTTTGTGTTAAAAACAATTTGCCCTCTTGCTGTCTCATATGGTTGTCAATTTTATTTTCTGGTTTGTTAATAGTCCTTCAGCTTGGTTAATTATATTATCTATAAGAGGTTTAAAGTTTTATGTAATCAAATTTATCATTATTCCCTTTTCTGCATTTGGCGTATGTAGCATGGTAAGAAAATCTTACACTTTTCTAAGGCTGAAATCTCTAAATTAGGAATCTCTGTTTCTTTTGTCTTTTCAGAAATTAATTCTAATGATTTATACTCTATACTACAAATATCTAGTTTATATCTAGTTTTACTATATTTCTTGTGTTCCTCCCATTCAAAATAATTGCTTTACCTGATCATGAGGGCAATTCATGTAAAAACCATAGAAATTTCAGAAAAAAAATTTTAAAAATGTTCATGATATCCAAATACTAAATCTACCCATAGTTAGTATATTTTTTGACTTCTTTTTTTTTTTTTTAAAGATTTTATTTATTTATTTGAGAGAGACAGAGCATGAGAGCTAGAGAGAGAGAACAAG
Organism: Procyon lotor; assembly: GCA_028646535.1. Taxonomy (NCBI): domain Eukaryota; kingdom Metazoa; phylum Chordata; class Mammalia; order Carnivora; family Procyonidae; genus Procyon; species Procyon lotor. Next base: position 78,149,691 of record CM053610.1, on the reverse strand, counting down.
CAGGGGTCTAGGGGAGGGGCAGAGGGAGAAGCAGACATCCAGCTGAGCAGGGAGCCTGATGCAAGGCTGGATCCCAGGACCCTGGGATCATGACCTCAGCTGAAGGCAGACACTTAACCAACTGAGCCATCCAGGCATCCTGTATTTCATTCACTTCTTATGTTTAAGCAGTTTGACTATGTTTTTACCTTATTATATACATTGTTTATAAATTAACTTTTTTAGTAGGACATATCTCCTCTCACCTGAAGTTCCTTGGAAATATTACTTTAATAGCCTTATAAGCATTACATTGTATAGACATGCCAGTAAGTTTTAAGCATACTAATTCCAATTTAAGTTGGCTATTTTATTAAACATTGTGTTGTGTGTGTGTGTGTGTGTGTGTGTGTGTATATGTGTGTGTGTGTGTGTGTATGTGTGTATATGTGTGTATATATATATATATATATATATATATATATTTGTAGTCCTCTCAATAAAATTATTTTGAAAAATTATTAGAAGTTGAATTCCTGGGTTAATTTATACGAATATAGTTTCAGCTTTATCCACATGTTACCAAATTGCCCTAAAGGGATGTTTTAATGACTTATCTCCTCAGTTATGCATGAGGTTTTCCATTTAACTGAAACTTTGCCAACATTTGGTAGTGTTTCTTAAAGTCAATCTATAACAATAAAAATCTTAGAAAATTTAATATACAAAGGATGTTTTTTAGCCTAATTATGTGTTTCCATGGAATTTTACCCTTGTTATGTCTTAAGCATATTACTTAATTAGTCATAAGTTTTAAAGATGATTGCTAAGAATTATAAGTTCATAGTATGCTGGCTTAAAAAAATATTACCCAATGAAATGAGGGCCACATATGCCCTTTTATTCCTTGCTATCTGCATATGAACACACTATTACAAAACTCTAGACTATCAGACATGAAATGAAAATTTTTAAAGTCACTAGAAGTTAAAGATATACCAACTACAAATTAATGAGACTGAGAGACTCCCCACCTTCAGCATGAGGGTCAGGAAACAGTTACATACTTTTAAGTTATTGAGAAAAATAACTGCCAGCTAAATGAACTACCATTGAACAAAGATGACAAAATGAAACATAAAACAAGGAAGAGTTTATCCCTTTTCCAAAGAGCTACCACAAAGGTATAATTCAAGAAGAAGAAAAAAAAACTCATTAAAAAACACAGGAAAATAACAATTATGAGCAAAGGAATGGATAGTCATTTAGGGAAATCTATGTATAATTAACTGTATATATCAATATTTATAGCAGGAACTAGTGGAAGAGACTAAATTCAAGGTGGAGGTAAAATGAAGGACAAAAATAACATGCCTTGTGTGAGAAGAGCCACTGGGGTTAAACTAATCTAAAAACCAGATGTTATCAAAAGAGAGAGTGGAGTTGTATATTTTCCTAGATATTGCCATGCCAAATATTTATGTTAGAAATATAAATATAAACATTAAAATCATGTAAGGTGTTGTTTCCAAACTAGTGAAAAGAAAGAGAGGGAATAAAAATTAATAAAGAATATTCCATCAATGAATACATATCCAGAAACAAAAGGGGGAAAATGAATAGGCACTGACAACATAAGCACAAACTAGAACAAAAATAAATCTGAAAATACTAGTAATCAAAATAGAGCAAATAAAATCTAATCTCAAAGGATAAAGTACATACTTAATGAAAATGTGTGTATTATGTACACATATCTTTAAAAAAAGGCACCTCTGAACAATATAAAATTAAAATAGATTAAAAGCTAAAAACTAGGAAAATATAGGAAGCAGTTACATATAAATGAGAGTAGCATTAGACAAAGTGAAGAAGAAAGCATTTTGCAGTGACAAGGAACATCATTATGCATAATGAGAAAAGGAAGAATTCACCCGGAAGATATATTTCTGAGCCCTTGAAATGTGTAATGGCAAACACTGTCTCCTGATATATTTCAGGCAGGCCTACAGGTATTTCACACACATTGACTTGCTCAGCACTTACTAAAGCCAGATAGGAAGGTTCGTTGTACATAGAAGAACACTGAGGTGGGAGAAAGTTTGAGTGCTCAGTCTGAGTTCACACATATAATCATTCTTGAAATCCAGATATGTACCCAGTAAAATCTGGCTTCAAAGACCAGGTTGGTGCAGAACATACAAAGAAGTTACCACAACTACAGCAAGAAACTCTTACCTCAACATCTAAAAGAATGCAGATTGAATCCAAGCATCTATGGAACTTTTAACACCTGATCAGGTCCCAGAGTACAAAGAAAGTTTCAAAATACTCAATAGTTTAAAATATATAAAGCATGTTCTCGATGGACCCAATTATCCAAGAAAAGATATGATAGCTTCCAAACCATATATATGGAGAAAATTTTATTTTATTTTTTTTAAAGATTTTATTTACTTGACAGAGAGAATCACAGTGAGAGAGGGAACACAAGCAGAGGGAATGGTAGCGGGAGAAGCAGGCTTCCTGCTGAGCAAGGAGCCCGATGCGGGGCTCGATCCCAGCACCCTGATCATGACCTGAGCCGAAGGCAGACGCTTAACGACTGAGCCACCCAGGTGCCCCGATGGAGAAAATTTTAAAAGACAAACATATACACTTTACATAAAAATTGCTATTAGAGGAAATCATAATAGAAGTAATATATATTGAAACAATAAAATGTATGGTTTTTCCCTTAGAGATGTGGAATGAATTTAAAGCAACCTTTCAAATAAAAATTATAACCATAAATATATTAGAATAAAGATAGAAAATCATTAATTTTATTTATTGCAAAGAGACAGAGATACCCCCAGAGTAGGGGAAAAAAGATAAAAATAGACTTAATAAAGCAGAAAATGAAATAGAGAATAATTAATTCCCTCAAATTATTTGAAAAATGAAATAGAAAAACATATGGCAGAATTACAAAGAGAGAAAAATAGAAAGTTCAACAAAATAACATCAATGAAATAAGCAATATAATTACGAATAGTTTTTTTTTAGAATTATAAGTGGGTATTGTGCATAATTATGAACTGGTAAATCTGAAAACTTGAGCAAAGTGGACTTCTATAGAAAATCAAAATATTTTTAAGAGATGTAAAATTATGATAGGAATACAGACATTAAAGAGATCAATTTTTTTTTATTCACAATTTTTAAAAGTTTAGTAGGTTGGGGCACCTGTGCAGCTCAGTTGGTTGAGCAGCTGCCTTCAGCTCAGGTCATGATACTAGGGTCCTGGGATTGAGCTCCACTCTGGGCTCCCTGCTCAGCAGAGAGTCTGCTTCTCCCTCTGCTCAACCCCCCTGCTCCTGTGCGCTCTCGCTCTCTCTCTCTCTCTCAAATAAATAAAATCTTTAAAAAAAAAATAAAAAGTTAGTAGGTTGATTTTTACTTTAATTAAAGAGATGCAAAAAAAAAAAAAAAAAAGAGATGCAAAAATACAAAGGAAAGTGTTAGCATGTTCTGTGAAGCAATCAAAAAATAAATATGCCCTGACCAAAAAAGTGTATCTCAGACAGGCAAAGATGTGTTACTATTTGAAAATGGATTTATGTAATTTATCCCATAAACTGCTGAAAAAACCCATGTGATCTTCTCCATACATTTAGAAAAGCATGTGATAATATTCAGTATGCCTATAGGATTTATTTACTTTTCTTAGCAGTTTGGAGATAGAAAGTTTTCTCTTTAACCTGAGAAGTAGTATTATCAAACACTTGCGGAAAACATAGCACTTTACAGGAAGCAGTAGAACATTCATTTAAAGTCAGATATATGACAAAGATGCTATAACCTAACATTGTCCTGGAGATGCTATCCAAAACAACAAAACTTAGAAAAAAAATTAGTGTAAGAATTGGAAGAACTAAAATTGTCAAAATAATATTATTCCTGTAGAAAATCAACTATTATCTGCAGAATAGCCCTACACATAACAGTTTAAATCTAATATTGATAGCTGCAAGGTCAATATATAAAAATCAATAGCTATCTTGAGTGCTGTAAATATTCAGAAATTGTAATTTCAAAAAATTGTGCAACCTGTGCCCAGATCTTGGTTACTAACACCATTCTCCAAGAAAAGGAATCAGAGATCCTTGGGGAAATAGTTGATTCTAGGACTGGGAAAGGAAATATACAAAATAAGCCTGGAGGATCTTTTAATGCCAGAAAATAAGAAAGTACTCAGAATACAAAACAATGGAAGCATCTCAATGGGACACAGGAGTCAACCTGAAAGAATTTTCAGTGGACAAAGCTGGAACTGTTCGAGCAACCAAATAAATAACATATTAAATCTTAACCTGAAGTATAAAATAAATCCAAACTGATATAAATAATGGATACAATAAATAAATATACGGTAGAAGAGACAAACCTCCTATACAGAAGAATTCCAAATATTTATTATAGACATTCCCCCCCCACACACCAAGGAAAAGAAGCTTAATTCCTCACTCCTGGAGTATGAAATGTCCTTAGTGACCTACTTCCAAAGAGGAAGAGTACCCGAAGGGGAGAAAAAGTAACTTGGCAGTGGAGAGACTTCACAAACTTTACCTCAGGCAGACAACCGAGGCTAACATCACCAGTGATAAATCATGTTGATAGAATGATAAATCATAATAATTGATAATTATGGTAGAGCATTTTATTCCTGTGGTCTTCCATGAGAAAAATGTAAGCTAAAGTTTCATTCAAAAAAAAAAACAATAGATTGGGGCACCTGGGTGGCTCAGGGGGTTAAAGCCTCTGCCTTCAGCTCAGGTCATGATCTCAGGGTCCTTCCTGGAATCAAGCCCCAAATCCAGCTCTCTGCTCAGCAGGAGCCTGCTTCCCCCTTTCTCTCTGCCTGCCTCTCTGCCTACTTGTGATCTCTCTCTCTCTGTGTCAAGTAAATAAATAAAATCTTTAAAAAAACAACCAACCAACCAAAAAAA
>CM053610.1:78111654-78144221 GCA_028646535.1 Procyon lotor | reverse complement strand
AGTTTTTGGTTTTATCATGATTTCAAGTAGAAATTTGCCCCCAGGCTGGTCTGTTAGCCCTGAGATCTTGTATGTGTTTATGTGACTGTGTGTGCTGAAGTGTTAACAATGCCAAGACACTGCAAACAAGTGGGCATCTTGTGTTACTGGTTGATTTTAATAGATTTCTCAAAACCAAATTTATCCTTTTTCTCATTTCTGACCAACTAAGCTAAAGATTCTTTTTGCCCTTTAAATGGTTTTCAGTTATCTATCATTTACCATCATCTAGCTAGCAAACAAATAAATAAAACTATATTTATTTGCCTTTTTCTCTACTTATGTTACAGGCTTGCCTATAAACCTCAAGGAATTTTCTTGCCCTCATGCAGGGAAGGAAAAATGATCAGATTTCTCAGCTCTGTACTCCTAAACAAATGATGAGCAGTTTAGATCACAAGTGGCTTTTGCTTACTAGTTATTCTCCTCCTCTCATTTTTTTTCTTTTAAGAATAAGAACTGTTTTTTAAAGACTTTATTTATTTGAAAGAGTAAGACACACACAGTGAGAGAGGGAATAAAAGCAAGGGGAGTAGGAGAGGGAGGAGGAGGCTTCCTTCTGAGCAGTGAGCCCCATGTGGGGCTTGATCTCATGAGTTAAAGGCAGACACTTAAGGACTGAGCCATCCAGATGCCCTGAGAATCACATTAAAAAAAAAAAAATCAAAACAGTTCAAATGAGATATAGTAAAAAATGAAGTTACCTCCTAAATTTATTTTGTTATAACAATTTCATGAAAAATATTTCACCAACTGATGAATGATTTAACTGACTAGTAATTAGTTTTATATTGGTCTTTTTTTTTTTACTTTATTTTTAATTTTATTTATTTGAGAGAGAGAGAGAGCACAAGCAGAGGGGCAAGGCAGAGGGAAAGGGACAAGCAGACTCCCTACTGAGCATGGCGCCCAACGTAGGTCTGGATCCCAAGACACTGGGATCATGACCTGAGCTGAAGTCTGACACTAAACTGACTGAGCCACCCAGCTGTCACAGTTTTAGATTGATCTTATTTAGTTATTTGGCATTTATGTACATAGGTACAATATCTTAGGAACTTACTATGTGCTGGGTGCTGTGTTTTAACCCAGAAATTATCTCAATCCCTACAGCAAACTTGACATGTGGACTATTATCATATCCATTTATAAGAAAGGATACCCAAATTAGGAAGGATTAGGATTAATCAGGAAATATGTGTAAAATTAACTCTATCTACTTATTTTTTTTTAAGATTTTATTTATTTATTTGGTAGACAGAGAGATCATAAGTAGGCAGAGAGGGAGGCAGAGGGAGAGGGGGAAGCAGGCTCCCCGCTGAGCAGAGAGCCCGATGTGATGCGGAACTCCACCCCAGGACCCTGAGATCATGACCTGAGCCAAAGGCAGAGGCCCCTTTGGCCCACTGAGCCCCACAGGCATCCCTGTCTACTTGTTTTGGTTTGTTTAATATTACCAATTAGGTTCCTTGCTGAAATTCTTGCAATTAGGATCCTAGTGTTTATGTTCTTTGTTTCTCTATCTATCAACTTACTCTGAAAAGACACTTGTAATGGTGTGCACTAAGGTGCAACAAAAATCACTCTATTTTATTATTCTCCTTAATTCCTTGGGGTTTCCAATCCTGGTTGCTATAAAATCTTGGTTTGGAGGATGGAATTGTTGTAAAGCTTAAGGGATCCCTGTATTGTTATATTTAGACCAATAATTCACATTAAACTAAACTCTATCAGGCAAGGACAAACTTGGTCTCTCTTCCTATGTAAACACCTACAACAATGAGAACTTTTCCTTCCTTCCTTCCTTCCTTCCTTCCTTCCTTCCTTCCTTCCTTCCTTCCTCCCTTCCTTCCTTCCTCCCTTCCTCCCTTCCTCCCTTCCTCCCTTCCTCCCTTCCTCCCTTCCTCCCTTCCTTCATTTACAATGAGAACTTCTGATTACAACTCTGTTCCAAGCAATTTCCTGGGATAGTGAGTATTGTAAATAAGGTGGGTCATGCATAAAATTAATTGCAATTCCTGGAGTTCACAAAATGATCCACAGGTACTGCAGATCACTTAATAATTGCCAGAGTAATCTGTCTTCAGTGTCTTAGGTCACTGAGGGAGACTAGAATTTATTCTTCATTGCAATCAAATGTAGGAAACTAACACATTTTCCTCTGGCCATCTGGTGAGTTGTACATCAAATCAGTAATATGACTTCACTCCTAAAATCTAATTGCTATTCAAACATTGGTAAGGGGAACTAAACAAATAGCTTTAAACTGTTATTCCATAAAATGGAAGGTCAGGCTCAGCATCAAGAGGAGAGTGAACAGCTTCCCATGAATGCTGAATAGAGGAAAAGAAAGTTGTCCTGTAATAATAGAATCTTCCCTCATTACCAATTGATGTTCATGTGACTGACTAGGAATTAGGACATGCTTATGTACCTTGATCCTTCATTTCTCATTTTGATTTATACTGTCACATATTTCACACATGTGATAAAGGTGAGCTCATTAATAAAATTGCACAAAATGAAGCAAAGAGGATATTCAAAGAAGTGTAGAAAAAAATATCCACTGTTCCTAAGTATATTTCATAGTAATCATTATTTTAATTTAAATACATTTTTACAAAATACATGTTCATGAAGGAATTTTATTGTCCTATAAACACATTTTTCATATATTTTTCCTTCTTATTGCTGCTTTTTTGTTACTGTGATCTTCTTTCCTAATTTTCTTGGTTTCTGCCTTCCTCATTGTACACGGTGACCACCAAGTAGTCTGGGTGTATGACTTAATATGAGTAAGTCTATATTTTTCTGTGTGTGTGTATTTGCGTGTATGTGTATATATATTCATACACATAAATATAAAGGTTTATCTTTCACAAAAGCATATTATTTTTGCACCTTTCTTTTATTATTCAAATATACCTCATGGAAATGTTTCTAAATCATTTGATTTACTTCTATTTATCTTTTAATATTCCATGGTACAGATGTACCACAAGGTCATTAGCCATCCTATTACTGATGGGAATTCAATTTGTTTCAAATCTCTTACCATTATACTGTAATAAATACTGCAATGAACATCATTCTACTTACATCATTAAATATAGTTATTTCTAAGAAATAGAATACTTAGAAGTATCTTGTCAAAAAAGATATATCTTTCTAAATTTATATATATTTCTAAATTTTATGGGTTTTGACCATTTGATTTTATCTTACATTCTACCAACTTATATTTTTACCAGTAAAGGTTTTGTTGGTTGTTAGCCTTTAAATTTTTTTTCAGTGATGAACTTAAAATGATGTATCACTATAGTGAAATAATTTTGTTTCACACAGCATATTCCTGGGTGCTTGTGAGTCTAAACAATTTTTTATGTATTTTTGAATATTTTACAGTTCCTAATTCTCTGCTTGCTGGTGGAAATAAGTTTTTCTACCTCTCTTATATGTACCTTTAGCTTGTTTATGGTATTTCTACAAACTTTTAAATTATCTCTATATACAGATATATCTCCATTTTTTCCCCATAGTTTTTGGTTTCAAGTCTTGGTTACCCCGTAATGATAGATTATACATATACTTTCAGAGAAGTCTTAAAAGTTCAAAAAGAAACATGTAAATATTCATTTATTACCATTTCTAAAATTCTTCTTAATTCGTTCTCTGACACTTCAGCATTATTAAGCTCTCTATAGGATTATTTGTGAAGGCAAGAGTTGAAGTTCCTGAGGTTAAGGTCTCTTATCACTGAAAAGTGTAAACCTAGTACTAGAGGGATAATTGGAATTTTTTGTTATATGTGATATAGGATAGATCTAGATTCTTCAAGGTAGCTACCTAGATTTCTCAAGGATAATTAACTTATAAGCCATTAATTATCTGGTGAGTTGGGATAACACAACTTTCCTAACTTACATCCTCATATGCATTGGAGTTTTATTTTTATGAATTCCCTATGCTTCTCCATTGAGCATTTAAAAAAAATTTCCATATATATTTTATTGTAGTAAATGTAGTAAACTTTCTAATACCTGGTGAAGTTTGTCTCTTCTTTCTGTTGTTCTTTGGTTTTTTTAATGAACTTATTCTTTCTTATAAATTTTAAAGTTATCTTCTCTCTATCGCCTCACTGCAACAACAAAAACCAATGGCATCAGCAACAAATATGTTACCAGTGGTTGCATTCATAATTATTTTAAATGTATAGTAAATTTTGGGGAAATAAACCTCTGATTAAGTGCATAGTGTCACTTTCCACCTGTTTAAATCTTACTTATGTTCAAAACTATGATTAGAATTTTCTTTACCATTTCTGCTGGACCATTCTTATAAAATTCATCCATGAGAATTATCTAGTTTTTTTCTATAGTTGTAGATAGGAGATTTCTTTTTTTTTAATTTCCATCTGCTTTTCCAAGTAACTATTGCTAGACTAGAAAAGAGGTAGGGTTTTATTTTTTAATGTATTTACCTTGTATGCAGCCAAAGTAGACAGTGAATCAGTTTTAATTGCTTTTCAGTAGTTTCTACTATCACTAACATAAATAGTGTATTATCTCTCCTTTTCTGATTCTATTTCATTTTCCTGTTGTATTCACAAGATCCTCCAAAACATTGCTGATTTAAAAAAATGGCGCTCGGCAGTATCCCTGTCCACCTCCACATATTACTGGAAATGCTTTTAGTGGTTTGACATGTATAATTATATTTGCTGTCAGTTTTAATGGTTGTCTATTTTTGTTTTCTTTGAAGTATTTAAGTGGCTGCTGTACTTTATCAAATGCCTTTTCATTTAATTTTCTCATTAATTTATGAATGTAAAATTATGGTGGTAGTTTTTTTTTGATCTAAACTCCTCTGCATTCATGTAATAAATTATATTTAAAATAATCTTTAAAAATAGTAATGTCTTTTATTCAATATTGTGAATTTTTTATAACTATTCATCAGTAACATTTGATCTATGGTTTCATCTCTGTGCTTATTTGAAAATATAGGTTCATTGAAGTTTCAAGATGGTATATAAGCAAAAAGATAAATTAAGCAAATATCATCCCTCTAACATAAATCATAACTTTAACATATTGTTTTTATATTTTCCATATATAGAGAAAATGTCAATTCTATATATATAAATATACATATATGTTAAAATTTGACATTCCACTCTGTATACTTGTAAGTCATATTTCCCTTGACAAAAAAATAAAAAATAAAAAAACCTTTCCCTGACATTATACGTGCTTCTATAATTTTATTTTATTTTTTTATGTTTTTAAGATTTTATTTATTTATTTGACAGAAAAAGAGAAAGCACAAGCAGGGGGAGTGGAAAGTGATCCTAGGATCATGACCTGGGCCTAAAGCAGACACTTAACTAACTGAGCCACACAGATGCCCCTCTATAATTTATTTTAGGATCTGCATTGTATTGCATCATTATTTTATGAAAGCATTTTGTTATTTTTTAAAATTTATTTGAGAGAGAAAGAGAACACAAACAGGGGGAAAGGCAGAGTGAGAGAGAGAAGCAAACTCCCCGCTCAGCAGGGAGCCTGGTGCAAGGCCCCATCTCAGGATTCTGGGATCATGATCTGAGAGGAAGGCAGTTGCTTAACCTTCTGAGCCACCCAGATGCCCCTTTGAAAGCATTTTAAATGTTTCCTTTTGGTTGGACATTTATTTGAATTTTTCCAATTTTTCTTGACTTGTAAATAGTACTGTAGAACTTAATAATCAGACCAAAAATATACTTATTTAAATATTTAGATAGGTTTTGCCTATCTTCAGTTCCAAATGGTATATGAGAGTCCTATTCTCTGAAACTCTAGTAGTCAAAAAAAAATTGCATGTATGTTTGTGTGTATTCTGCATTTTGTTAACTGTTTTGTTTACAATTTGTTCATTCGTATTTTTAATAAATATTTACTGAGTATCTAGTAGGTGGTAAGGCACTGTCCAGGCATTGATAACTACACATCAATATAGACAGATGTACATGTAAGTAGATATAATTATAAGGATATCGATATCCTTTTATTTGTTGATTTACTTGATCATATTTTAGACCAATGACTCTAAAAGTGTGTTCTGCAAACATATGCAGGTTTACAAAGACTACATTAATTGAGATTAAATATTTAGAAACTTTATAGCAATTTAACAGTATTTTATGTCTGCTGAATTTAAATGTAAAAATTGTAGGCTTCACATGTATTTTAATTTAATTTACACATTTCTATTATATTTTATAAAATTGTATATGCATGACTGAATAAAAAAACAACTAACTTTCACCACAGAGAGTTTAAGAAACATTATTTTAGTAAATACCTGTTTTTCCTTTTGAAATTATAAAAATTCACATAAAGGTAAATGATACACAAAATGCATACATAAAAGTAAATCCACATAAGCTAACATAGATATATAAATAGTATTCCATAGCAAGGAATAGCTTCTAATATTTTGGTGAAATTATTGTTGAAGATCCCAGCAGGAAATGCCTGGTAATTAAAATGAGGCGATTAAAGGGAGAATTTAACAAAAGTACTACTTACAGAGGCATGAAGTTATAATGACAAAGAATGCTAAAACCACCCCCCCCCCCCCCCCCCCCCCGGACATAGACCAGGGTGAAATCATTCTATCTTCTGGGTTCCTGGAGGAGGCAATTGTTAGTGAAGGTCAGTGGAAACTCTAGCTTTAGGGTTTAACTATTTGACAGGGGACATGGCCTTTGATCAAGGCCTGTAACCACTATCAGGTCAGTCTGCAAGGAGATAGCTGGGGAATAAGCACTTTCAGTACTTTCTGCCCTTCCAGTTCTGTCTGTGCCTCACGTTCCAAACCAACTAGATGCCAGAGTGTGAAGGAGCCTATCAAGGTAGACTCAGAGTGGGAAGAAGAGGGCGGAGAGTATCTGTAAAGGAGAGTGAAGGATATCCTAAGGTACATGATCTATACTATTGGAGGTAGTGCACAAATTAAGAAATAACTGAATATTATTTAGAAAATATTATCAAGCCATTCTTATATTCTGTAACTAATTTTTTTAAAAATCTGTTGTGGTATTTTCTTTTTAAGTAAATATATATCTTTTTTTTTAAAAGATTTTATTTACTTATTTGACAGAGAGAGAGATCACAAGTAGGCAGAGAGGCAGGCAGAGAGAGGGGGAAGCAGGCTCCCTGCTGAGCAGAGAGCCCGATGCAGGGCTCAGTCCCAGAACCCTGAGATCATGACCTGAGCCAAGGGCAGAGGCTTAACCCACTGAGCCACCCAGGTGCCCCTAAGTAAATATATGTCTTAACATCATTTCAGTGGCTATGTATATATTGTTTAATCAAACCTGTTATTGTTTATTTACATTTTTATTGAATTATTCAGTATTGCATATAACACTCCAGTTGAAAACCCTATAGCTGTATTTTTGTCTGCATCCATAAAGATGTCTTAATTGATTTCCTGAAGTAGAATTCCTCTACTTTTTGGAAAATTTAAAATCTAATAATAATTATTCGAAGGAATATTGTAGCAATTTTAAATGTTTGCAGGCAGTATCGCTGAATGTCTGTTTTTCAGTAGCCCCGTTGCCCATGTCCACATGCAAGTGCAGGTCCACACACACACACACACACAAACACACAGACACACACGATATGTACACTTGCACACATCTGCCTCTCATTTTGTTAGACATATGTATTTTCTCATGCTTCTTAAGTTTGTGTTTGCTAAGCAAAATGTAACTATTTTCATATGGTATTAGCCATTTGTATTTCATTTCCCTGTGAACTACTTTAAATGGCCTTATACATCTTTTTATGAGTATCAATTTAAAAAAAAATCAGCAAGAGCTCTTCATAAAACTGGGTTAATTAAAACCTTTATAGTCATGTTCATTGTAAAATTACCCCTGAAGTATATAATCTGCTTTCATATTTTTTGCATTTATCACAAAATACTTCAATTTTCTTTTAAATTAATATTTCCTAACATAATTTCTGCCTTTGTATGATCTTCCAACAAACATAACTGAACAATTTTTTTCATATTCTTTTTTTTCCCATTTGTTTTCAGTAAAACTGATTTTTTGTTTGTTTGTTTACCAACACTATCCATTTTAACACAGTTAGTCCTATCTAATCATCACCTCACCTGGTACTACTTTATAGTAGTGTTCTCCCCTATGCCGAACCACAAGCAACCACTGATCTGTTCTCTGACCCTTTCAGAATGTCATATAAAGGAATCGTACATGATGCAATTTTTGAGAATGGCTTCTATTACTCAGTGCAATACCTGTGAGAGTCATACAAGATGATATGTTTAACTATAGTTCATTCCTTTTTTATTGGTGAGTAGTAGTTCACTCATAAAAGTACCACAGTTTGTTTATCCCTTCATTTAGTAGACATTTAAATTCAGTTTGGGGATTTTATTATTATTATAATTAATTATTATTTATTTATGTTTGATTGCAAATATGTATACTCTAAACATAAGTTCAAGTTTTGTGTGTATGCAAGCTTTCAATTCTGTAGGATGAATACCTAGGAATGAGATCACAAATTTCTATGGCCAATATATATCTAAATGTAAAAGAAACTGCCAACCTGTTTTCCAGAGTGACGTTATCATTTGGCATTCTCACTAGCAATGTTTGAGCTTTCTAATTGCTGCACATCCTCACCTGTAAATCATATTGTCAAGCTTTGGTGTTTTAGTTGTTTCTTTCTAGTAGGTGTACAGTGATACCTCAGGTTATTTTAATTTGCATTCCCCTAAGAGGTAGGACATCTTTTAATGTGCTTATTAGCCATCTGTATATCTTCATTGATATATTTGTTCAAATGTTTTGCCCATTTTTTTATATTGGGTTGTCGTTTATTGTTGAGCTTTTATAGTTTTTAATATATTTTAGATACAAGTCCTTTTTATAGATTTTGGATACAAATCTATATAATTTATTTGGAAATTTATTCCAAATATTCCAAATTTATTTGGAAATAAATTCCCAAACCTGTGACTCACTTTTTCCTTCTCTTACCACTGTATGTCTTAGAGAAAAAAAATAATAACTTTAATAAAGGTTAGTTTACCATTTTAAAAATGTATTTTGGCAGTCTGGTGTTTTTTTTTTTTTAATCAAGTTTTCTTATTTGAGAGATAAAGAGAGTGTGTGCACATGCACAAGTGGGGGTAGGGGCAGAGAATCCACATGTTGAGTGTGGAGCCCAACATGGGGCTCAGTCTCTCAACTCATGAGATCATGACCTAAGTTGAAATCACAAGTCAGATGCTTAACTGAGTCAGCCCCTCAGGCATCCCCGCAGTCTGTTTTTTTTCTTTTTTAATTGGTATGATTACACAACATACATTTGATATGGTTATTGATATGTTGGAATTTTATTTATTTTTTTTTTTTTACTGCAATTCTCTTTTCGTTCCTTCTTTGAATTATCTGGTTTCATTATTTCTTTCAGTTTTTATTGAGGGTTTTACTATGGTATTTTTTTTAGTAGTTGCTCTAAGACTGTTGTTTTTAGTTTTCAGTATTTTGATTGCAATATATCCTGGCATGGATTTGTTTGATTTAACCCTATCGGAAATTCTCTGAGCTTTGAAATTTGTGAATTCATCACTCTCACTTGAAAGTATTCAGCCAGTATGTTTAAATGTTTTTGTTCTGTACAACATTCTTCTTTTCTTCTGATGCTACAATAACACAAATATTAAACTTTTGTGCATTTTTTCCCTCAATCTTTTTCCTCCCTGTTTTTCAGACTGCATAATTTCTATTTCCTTAATCTTCAAGTTCACTCACATTTTCCTGTGTAATTCCCATACTTCTATGAAGCCCAATCCATTATTTTTAGTTCAAAAACTGCCATTTACTTGTTTATTTCTGTGCCAAGATTTAGTATTGCTCAATTCATTTGAAGAGGGTTTATCTTACTTCCTGGGGCTTCATTATTATGGCTATTTACAGTCTTTGTCACCTAATTCCAATATCTGAATATCACAGAAATGATTGGTATCTTTTGTCTTTATTATGATAAATCAATGTGATATGAACATATTTAACATATGATATGTATTTTTGTATATAGAATACTTTTTTAATTTTTTTATTAACGTATAATGTATTATTTGCCCCAGGGTACATGTCTGTGAATCATCAGGCTTACATATTTCACAGCACTTACCGTAGCACACACCTTCCCCAATGTCCACAACCCAGACACCCTATCCCTACCCCCCCACCTCCGAGCCACCCTTAGTTCATTTTGTGAGTCTAGGAGTCTCTTATGGTTTGTCTCCCTCCCCATCCCTTCCTGTTTCATTTCTCTCCCCCACTCCCCCACAAACCCCCACCTCGCCTCTCAAATTCTTCATATCAGAGAGATCATGTGATAATTGTCTTTCTCTGACTGACTTATTTCGCTTAGCATAATACTCTCCAGTTCCATCCATGTCGTTGCAAATGGCAAGATTTCATTTCTCTTGATGGCTGCATAGTATTCCATTGTTGTATGTAGAATAATTTTTGTGTTCTGGATATTTTGAATACCAGGTTCCAGGTCCTATTTACTTCATTTTGAGAATGCTGATTTTTTGCTTGCTTGCTTATTTATTTTTCTTCTTTTAGGTGGCTTGTGTGAATACCACTCAATGGTGAGACTGGCACAAATTTTTAAATTTATCTATTTTTTATCTAGATCTTACATACATTTTTCTATCACATCCTTTTAAAAATATTTCTCCACTGTAACAAACTAATTCCTTAAAGACTTTTATATCAAAAATTCAAACTTCTTGGAATGCTTTTCTAGCAATCCTACCTGCCTAACTTCTTTCCTAGTTTAAGATACCAACTTAAATATTCCTTCTTCAGAGAAGCATTCCCTGACCTCTTTTCATACTTATATTTGTGTCACAATTTCTTATTACCTCATAGCACAAAACACAAAGATTTTTGTCTTACCTGGTATTTGTTTTCACCATTAGCATAAACATACTAGGTTTTCACCATAGTAGCTGGCACATAGTGGACACATACCTAATAAACAAATATTTGCTAAATATAGCTTAAAATGATTTCATTACTCAGTCTTCAGTTTATATTTCAATTTTAATCACAGTCATGATATTTTCAATTATTTATATGAATTTTTTTTGCTTTTCAAGATTTTTTGGGGGAAAGTCAGTATGTTACCCAAGTACTAGTGACCATAAATAACTAAAACTAGAAAATAAAATTTTAAAATAGAATGCAGAATAAAATATTTTTATTACTATAAATCTGAGATCAACTAGTCTTCAAAAATTAATATATACTGGATGCAATTCAACAATTAAGTTGGGGTTTGGGAAGCCTAAATCAATAATATGATTTGCATTATTTTCTCTGAAATGTTTTAATATTTTCTCTGAAATGTTTTAATATTTTTTCCTAGAGCAGTCTATCTTATGGGATCAAGACACTCAGAATAACCTTTATAATGTATATTAGAAAACATAAGAACTCTCCATTTCCTATAGAATAAACAATAATTGTATGTGTGTTAGTTAGGACTCTTGCTTGCAAGTGACAGAAACCCAGTGAGCTAGGTAAAGAAAATAGCAGATATATTGGCTTTTGTTACTTCAAACAATTGACTTCAGAGATGATTGGATACAGGGCTTAAATTCAGTCTTTCCATCTACATCTCTCAATGCCAGCTTCAAGTTTTTCATGCCTTTCTCTTAATGCCAGCTTCAAGTTCTCTTACTGTAAAAGAGCTTTAGGAGGGTTGCCTACGTGGCTCATGGGTTAAAACTTCTGTCTTCAGCTTAGGTCATGATCTCAGGGGTCCTGGGATCAAGCCCTGCATCAGGCTCTCTGCTCAGCAGGGATTCTGCTTTCCCTTCTCTCTCTGCCTGCATTTCTGCCTATTTGTGATCTCTCTCTCTCTCTGTCCAATAAATAAATAAAATCTTTAAAAAAGAGAGCTTTAGGCATGTCAAACATAACTATCACAGTCTCTTGATGAGGGAACAAGAGTGTTATTTTCTATCAAGTTTGGAATCTTTGGAAAAGCACAAATGACCTATTTTGGATCATCTGCCCTTCTTAAGATTCTAACTGTGGCTACTGGCATAGGTTCCTAAGTTTGAACCTCTTGAGGCACATCCCACTGGTGTGTCCATGGAGTAGAGTTTGTTAACAGAAGCAGTGACTGGTTTGAGACAGATGTTCTACCATATAATTTCATATACAGTGTCTTTCTTAAAATAGCCTTTACCCTCCAAATTAAATAAATTCATTTCTGTTTTTCCGTGAAAAATATGAGGCCTAGTCAAATAAATAATTTGCTTAAGATCCAACAGTTATTAAGCAGCAAAATGGAGACTTCAAGTCCAGCTGTTTCCCTTTCTACTACACTAAGTTTTCTCAACTTGGGACTCCTGATACTTTGGGCTGGGCAATTCTTTATTTAGCAGCATGCCTGACCTGTACTCACCAGAAATCAGTAGCACTCCTGACCTACAGAGTTATGACAACTCAATATACCTCCAGGCATTGCAAAATATCCTTTGATGTAAAAAAAAAAAAAAAAAAAAATACAACCCTATGTGAGAACCATTGCACTACACTGCTGATTCTCAACATGTATTCTATGCATACAAACCCTTCATAAGGCTCCATGGAAAAGAGGAGTGCTCTATAAACAAACATATTAAAAAGGCTCTCTATATAATATAACTTCATAGTAGATTACATTGTGTAGTATATTGATATAGCAAGTAGCTCTGAGAAATCCTGCCGTAATGAAGCCTGTCCAAATTTTATTTAACTTAAATGTCATCTTTCTGAATCACCCATTAGCTAACATAGAACTTCTGTGATACTATGATGCTTCATCCATCTTGATTCAATGCTTTTGCATATTCTATTAAGTCCTTTATAATCTGTCTTCACAAATTGTCATTCTTTACAAGGAACTTTTCCAACTCAAACTTGGAAAAGACTCTTCAGCAAATGCGTTCTTTCTGTACATAAATATCCTTCTCTTTAGCCTGGCTGATAAACTCCTGTTCATGCCTAAAAGACCCATGTAAAGGTGTCGATACTCAATATGAACTCCAAAAATTAATTATTGTAGTATTCCCCAAAATAAACTATTTTATCTTACTGGTCTTTCAGCATTTAACCCAAATTGTCAGGTGGCATTCATTTTTTCATTTATTCTATAGATACATATTAAGTGCATTGTCTTGTGCTGAATGAAGCATATACAGTTCTTGTCCTCGTGGGGAATAGAAACTACTAGGGGATATAAAAACATGCAATTATCAATAAAAATATGATAAGCATTGTTCTAAAGGAAGTATAGATTGTTCTATATAACCATAGCAGCTGAAATAATCTATGATAAGGTAGGGAAAGTTTCACATAACAGAGTGATATTTCATCATAAACCTCAAAGCTAAGCAGGATCCACCAGAAAAACAAAATCAGTAGAGATGGAGAGGAGCATTCTAGGCAGAACAAAAGCATGAACAAAGACTCAGAGGAAAAAAGAATATGTCATTTATGGAATTGCAAAGACAAGAAGTCCCGGAGGTCTTGATCATAGATTTTAAGCATGAGAAGAGAAATCTACTATACATGAAAATGTATTTTTCTCCACCTAGTATGTACAGCTATATATGAAAGACTGTGCCCTGATCTTCGTGTCTGCCCTTGTGGCTAACAGAATGCCTGACCTACCTAATTCAAGAAGTGTTTTTGAGTAAATGGACTCTTATATTCCTGATAGTCCACAGGATAGTAAGAGATATGTACTGTACATCACTGTGCCCATGGAGGATTTCATTTCAGTGGTGGAACCTCTGAAATTGGAATTGCAAAATGCTTTATATCAGAGTTTTACACTGCCTGAATGTTCTCTGACTCAGAGGTATTTTATGAGGTTGTGTGATATGCACTGTTAAATTTCCTCCCTATACTCTTACCGAGTAACTTTTTTTTAATCTTCTTTTACTTTGAAATGTAGATCATGCTCCCTGGGCAAGGTCCATATTTTTATTCTATTAAGCAACTTGTAGTGTCAAATGACTGAAAAGAATATTGAAATCATGAGTTATGGAGGCCAAATTAAAATCATTTCTGATGCTCAATAAATGATAAATCAAGAGAATACAAACATAGGGGTACTATAAATTATTTTATTTCTACATTAATTTGAATTCCTGGCTCATAATCCCATCCCTACCAATTCTTCCCCAAATATATCCACTCTTCATTTTTCCCAGGTGACAATGAGTGTTTAAAAGAGCAACAATCAAAAAAAAAAAAATCAACAATATGTATAGAATTTTATTGTGGTTAATTTAGTGTTATTTTGACATTTAAGAATATATTTGATTCCTTCGATATGAATATGTAACCTTTAGTAAGGACTGAGGATGAGCCATATACTGTAATTAGATATACGAAGTTGTATTATCTTCACAACAGCCTTACATGGTGGATTCTTTATTATCCCAATTTTATACTTGAAGATACCAACTTACAGTGGTGCTTTCTCCCCAATATCTATGAGCTTGTGAGTTGTGGACCTACACCCTCTGACTCCAAAGCCATGTTCTTAACCACTGTTCTATACTACCATCTGTAACAAGGTATTACCAAGCGTCTATATTTAAAATACAGATTTTAGTGAAACCAGACGGATCCATACTAGGTTACATAACAAGAATAAAGTTTACTTCATGATCTCTTTCCTCTTGAGATTTTTAAAAAAATCTATCAGAATATGGTACATTATATTTCTCAGGGAATCTGTTTTATAGTAGCATTCCTTTATTTTTTTTTATAGTAGCATTCCTTTAAATCTATGTAAACTTATATTCGGAATATAGATTTATGGCATTTAAGTGCTTGCCCACTTCTTTGGTCACAGTTATCAACGTGTATAACTTTAGTTAGGAAATGAAGTGGAGAAAATAAAATCAAGTGTGAGAGTTAAGAATACATGAGCTTCTGGTGACAGGAAGCTTTCCTCTGCTCAGGAGATGAGGCTGTTTTTCTCCTTTACTCATCATACCATCCCTAGCCTCTGAGAGAGGAGTGATGGCTCTAACCTTCTCTTACCTACCATAGATAGTCTCTATCTATCTGCCTCTGCCCCATCTTCCATTGGGAAAGAGAAGATAATGTAGTGGGACTATTTAAGAAGTATAAGTCTGAAAACCTTAGTAATGAGTTGTATGGTCTTGACCCCTTCACTTATACTTCAAGAGTCTCACTTTCCTTCCTTCCTTCCTTCCTTCCTTCCTTCCTTCCTTCCTTCCTTCCTTCCTTCCTTCCTTCCTTCTTTCTTTCTTTCTTCTTTCTTTCTTTTTTTTTTTTTAAGATTTTATTTGTTTATTTACTTGTGAGAGAGAGAGAACCTGCACATGGGAGCCAGGGAGGGGAAAAGGGGGAGAGAGAGAATCTCAAGCAGACTCTGCACTGAGCAGGAGCGCAAAGCAGAGTTGGATCTCACAACCCTGAGATCGCGACCTGAGCCTAAACTAAGAGTCGGTCGCTTAACTAACTGAGACATCCAGGTGCCCCTCATTTTCCTTACTTCTAATTTGGAGCACTAATGCATGCTTATCTAGTTATTCATTTAACAAATATTTATTGAACACTTGCTACATGACCATGCTGCTCTTATGGAATGACATGGGGAAGATGGATACTAAACAAGTAAATAAACACATGATATACTATCACATAGAGATAATTTCTTTTGATAAAATAAAACAGAGAAAAAAGGAGTATAAAGAGTAATGGGAAAGCAAGAGAAGACACTTTATGTAGGACTGACAGGGAAGAGCTTCCTGAGAAGTTGGCATTTGAATGAGGTATATAGGAAGTAATGAAGTAAACCATGGCTTTCTGAATTGTGAAGTACTGTGCTAATAGTTGAGTTTGCTACTTTAAGTTTCTTCAGATTTATTTAGAGTGTGGATCTCAGAGGAGGGAACCTGCCCAATCCTAGAATAATGAGATCGGTAAGACAGAGAACTATGATAGGGTAGACGATGCCTATCAGAAACTTCTAGGTCATACAGTGTTCTCTGATACTTGTAAATAGTTGTGGTATTTACAGGATATCTCTTTGGTTATATGAATGACTGGGCACTTAGAAGTTGATGCCACAGGTAAATTTTGGCATGCCAAACTGTTTCACAAAGCCATTTCAAGGCCATATCTTATGAGATATATTTTAGCTACTTCCTGCGTGGCTACGTCTTGAAAGGAACGTAAATGGATATGTGAAATGTCCTGGCAGTCACAGAAGCTTTCTATGTCCTTCCTTTAAGAAGACTGGTGACTAAAAAAAACCATATTTAAATAATATAAACCTCGATTATGACCATAATGATACATAGCATTCTGACCTAGACGTAGAAGTTAGGTTTCTATAAGAGGATTTATTTGGTCTAGTCCAATAGCTTTAAACTCTCTTAAGTTTCATAGCAAAGAAGGTAGGTGTACTAGCCTTGGTTAAAACTGCAAGAAGGAACTGATCACACGAAAGCCTTGGCCAAACCACTGCACAAGAATCCGTGACCTCCATGACCTCTAATATACAGAAAATATTTGCAGAAATATTGTTAAGCTGTTAATTTTAGGAAAGATAAATGCATAAATATAATATTTAAAATATTTTTTGGAAAGTAATAGAAAAAATTTCAGAGTATTTTAATCTATCTTTAAGGAATTTTAAGAAAAACTTATATACTTTTTAAAGATTTATTTATTTTTTATTTGAGAGAGAGAGGTGGGAAGAGGGGCAGAGGAGAGGAAGAATCTCAAGCAGATTCCCCACTGAGCACGGAGCCTCAAGTGGGGGCTTGATCTCACAACCCTGAGATCATGACCTGAGCAGAAATTAAGAGTCCCATACTTTTTTTTTTTTAAGATTTAATTTATTTATTTATTTGACAGAGAGAGAGAGAGAGAGAGAAAGAGATCACAAGTAGACAGAGAGGCAGGCAGAGAGAGAGAGGGAAGCTGGTTCCCTGCTGAACAGAGAGCCCGATGCGGGGCTTGATCCCAGGACCCTGAGATCATGACCTGAACCGAAGGCAGAAGTTTTAACCCACTGAACCACCCTGGCGCCCCAAGGAAGTTATAGTTTTGATCAAAAATTCATGTATAAACTAACTGTTGAAGATTCAAATCTCTTATGAAACATGATGAGGGAGTATCTTTTTTTTTTTTTCTTTAAGAAATAATTTCACAAAAGAACAGTAAAGTCATTAGAGTAAGGGTCAACCAATTACGACCTGCAAACCAAACCTGGCCCGCTACCTGTTTCTGTAAGTGGAATTGTATTGGTACTCAGTCACACACATCCCTGTACATATTGTCTAAAGTGGCTCTTGCGCTATAACAGTAGGGTTGAGCAGTTGTGACAGAGGCTATATTGTTCACGAAGCCTAAAATATTTACTGACTGCTCCAGTGCAGAAAGTCTGTTGATCTTGCACTAAACCCCAACCTGTTGAGTGCAAGGAATATGAAACACGACAAATTAACAAAGGATACTTTGTAAAGAGCTCCTAAATGACTTCTATCTGAAAACTCCTGACTGAGTAGAGATGTCAAATTTGGTTTTGATGGGTATGCCAAAGGGAATACGAATCTGTTCACTCCATTCTGCCCAGCTAGATCAGTAAGTGCCTCTTTCTGCCTGTGAATGAAATGTACAAAGCATTACAATGTAGGGCTATCACATGGAGTGTTCTGTTGAAGTACCTGGCTCAGCATCATAGGATAATATGGCCAAAGTCCTGTTTTATTCCTATTTTAAGATGAGAAAACTGGAATTTAGAACAGTAAGACCAAATAACTAGTAAATGTCAGGATTTGTGTAAATATCCAAGTTTGCTGGACCTCAAAGTCCATGTTCTTTATATACTAAAACAATATTATCTCTAATGAAATACATTTTTGTCCATTATTTTTTAAAATTGCATAATTAAATGCAAGAATAGACTACGTATAAGCATGTTCGACCTTAATAAAAGTAGATACCTACCACAAAATAGCTAATATGTTTACCTATGTCAGGTATGAAAAATGAGATACAAATATTTGAATTATTAACTTTAAATATTGTGGGAACACATAGAGTGGGAAAGAGTTTCTACTGAAATAGCTTTTGAGGGAATTCTGAGCTATTTGAATAACACCAAGAGCAATCTCAACCTTATTAACACTAGAGACCTATGACAACCCAAAAGCTTGATTTAATCAAAGCTTAAATTATAAAAATTGTGAGAATAAGACTAATTTGGGTTAATTTGTTTATTCATTCAAAATAGGATTATTAAGCACCTGCTATGACCTGGACAGCAAGGATTTAGTTGTGCTCAAAATAGACATAAACTCCTGTCCCCATAGAGCTTACACTTCAGAAATAATAATTATGATAAATAAATTCTCTTTTATTTAGAAGTAATAAATAGAATAAGTAAATGATTTGCATTGGCTATAGGAACAAATTAAAAAAATATAGGAAAGTAAATATATGGGGCAAGGTGAAATTTTAAACAGAGTGATGAGGATGGCCTTCCTGAGCAGGTGTAATTTGAGCAAATGCTTGAAGAAGTTGAGTAGAGAGTGACTATGGGGAAATGTGTAAGTGCATTGCAGACATATAGAAAACCCAGTGCAAAGCCCTGAAGCAAGAGCTTAGGGGATCACCTAGAAAAATCAAGCCTGACTGGAGCCAATTAAATGAACAAGGGCAGGGTAGGTAGAGTGGGGGTCATAGAATCAATACAGGGACCAGACTGTTCAGTGCCTTTTAGCTGTTGCAAAACAATGATTTTTTTATTTGAAGTGGGATGTGATTTGGATGTTTGGGTCAATTATTTTAAGTAGATTAGGCCTGGAAAAATACACCAGTAGTCCCAAGCCCATGTTGGATCAATTGGTAGATTCTGTAACAAAGAGGATACTATACAATATCCTAGGTAACATAAGCTATTAATAAAAAAATAATATATTACCAGTATCTATAAGAACATAGAGCCATTAAGATGGGAGAGTAAAAGAAGCAAGCTAAAAAGGGGTTATAAGACAGTATAAATGGAAGACCATTAGAATTACAAATGAATATTTCCTAAATATCTTTTATATGCCAGGCACTGTACTAGTATTTTAGGTATATTATTGGTCAAAACCCACATACAAGAGAATTATTATTAACAGAGGAAGACTTATCCTATCCTTGATTAAACTGTGCAACAATACAGTTCCTTGTTAGAGTTTTATCTCTAGCAGAGCCCTGTCCTACAAGAAAGATGGACAGAAACCAGAAGATAAAGACAAATATACTATGGAGGGTTATAACTGTACCCAGCCAAAGGGTAGGACTACAAAAGTTAAAAAATGAATAACTAGAATTGTGAATAATTGGAACTATATAATGTAGGTATAAGTTACAATGCATTACAAAAACTAGTAACAATTATGTTATGCAAATGAGTATAAATACAAATAAACATAAAAGCAATGTAAAATCAATTTAGGGTTGTTAGGGCATTTTAATGTTGTTACTGAGGAAAATGTATTCTAAACTATAATCTGACCTTTCTGTGGTTGCTCTCTAAGAACAAATATGATTAATGATTCTTTGAAGGCTGTTTAAAGACAGAAGTCAGTAGAATTTGATACATGGTTTCACTAAGGGAAGAAATCCTCATAACCAATTTTTGTATCATCACTAAATACACATACACCCCTTTTCTAGAAAACTGATAATTTTTTTACATTAAAGCAAAATCAAGTTTATAATTATGGGGAAGAACTATTCTAAAATGCTTACTAATAATCAGGGCTGTGATTTATTAATTATAGAACTCCTAGTTCCTCTTCCTTTGACTCTCAACAGAAGTTCCCAAATATCCAACCCATTGCCCTTTGTGACATGCCATATTTATTGTTTAGTTTATTTATAAGTCAAAATTCCAACTATCCAAGTCCTATTGAAAGAATGAATGCAAGTAATCCAAAAATAGGCATATTTATATATTTGAGTTCTGTTTTGTTTTTGCCAGATTGCAATGTGTAGGTTAACTCTTGCAGTTTGAAGAAATTCAATCCCAGAAATTAGCCAGTTTATAATAGGCAACCATTTTTATTTTTTATTTTTTTTAATTTATTTGACAGCGAGAAACACAGCGAGAAGGGAACACAAGCAGAGGGAGTGGTAGTGGGAGAAGCAGGCTCCCCACAGAGCAGGGAGCCCGATGCGGGGCTCGATCCCAGGACCCTGGGATCACAACCCGAGCCGAAGGCAGACACTTAACGACTGAGCCACCCAGGCGCCCCAATAGGCAACCATTTTTCCCAGAAAACTAGGAATGCAAGGTTTTCCTAGGAAATATATTGGCATTTTTATTATTCATGACAATATCTGTCACTTTGCTCTATTATTAAAATTTAAAATTGATCTTAATTAAAATACATTTATTCCTCTATGTAGGTTTTTTGGTATATATCTGGTTCTCAGAGAATTTTCATAAAAATAATGTAGTTATGTATGTCCATTTATTTCTTGAGGGAACTATCCCACTTCCATTCCATATTCTTTTGGCAGGGCCTAACACAAAGGATTGGGTTGTCAATCATACTTGCAAAAATTAGAGATCTTGGCCAGGTTCAACTCTTAAAATTTCTGAGAGTACAAGTAGCTGGTAAAGTCAAAACAGGGAAAAGTCTGGGACTTTCAAACACCATTCCCCATATCCTCTCTTGCCATATCTAGGCCCAAATTAACACAGGAAATTCCTAATAACTGTGTAATTACATGACTTAGAAGAAAAGTGGTTGATATGATCATACAACCTCTCCATTTTCACTAGGTTAATAACCCCGATGCCCTTTCCCTGCCAGGGACAGCGTCCAATATAAGAAAAGAATGGACTGCAGATCTTCTACTTACTGATTTACTATATACTCTTCAGTATAGCATCTTCCTCTCTCCAAACTTTAAATATAGTCCTGGACAATCATTTTTCCCCATCCCACTGCCCTAGTAATAATGACAGGCCCAATGAAGAGCATGTAAACCAAACAGAGCCAATGAATCTTCCCTAAAATTAATACATAAGTCCTAGGAGATTGATTTTTTCCCCCATTGGGATTGGTAAACCTGTATCATGGAAAGAATCATTGAAGTAAAAGAGAATGCTCTCAGCATGAAGAAGAAAGCAAACTGAACAAAACCATAAAGGAAGAGAATAAGAGTAAACAATATACAAAGTGTTTGAATCCAGATTCCTTGAAGTTGTGCTTTCTTTACATCTTTAGATCCATATACCAATTGCATCTTTTCTCTTTCAAATTACATAAGCAATTGTTTAAAAAGTGGGTCATTGCCACTTTCTAAAGAGTCCTAATAAACAAAAACTCATAGCGAAATCTTGAAATGAGTCAGACTGCTTTATTTCTATAATGGATAAAGTATCATTTTGGTATTTTGACAACTTAATCATTTTTCCCATAACATGAAAAGCATTACGGTATGCTGGGCCTGAAATTGATTCCACCATTGAGAAGGATAAAATACATGGAACTTCTTATATTTTAATTTTTCAAATAAGTAGTTTTACTGATAGTTTAGAACATATTTTGTTAACCACATAGATGAATGTAAAACAAACAAAAAGCCCAAACCACCCATTATCCAATTATGTAAGGATAGCCACTATTAAATATTGTCACATTTTATTCATATGTATATGTATATATTCACATATATATGTAATATAATATGCATACACATAAAATAGAAAAACAAATTGTAAAAAATATTTTTAAAATGTTTATTTTATTTCACATGCCATAGAAATTTCCTCAGATCATTAAAATTCTTTATGAACATTCTTGGATGGCAGATTATCAGCTTATTTTTCTTCATTTAGTGTAGGATGAAATTCTTTGGAGGATCAATTCTCTTCCCACTCAACAAAATATAAACAATTAGTAATATTTTAAATATCACTATTTTGATTGCAATCAGCACTTACTGAATAAAGCACTATTAATTGGATACAGGTCAGCTTCTCTGTGGGTAGTTAGCAAGTCATTTGAACCATGTGGGCACGTTGTAAGTAACCAAGTTTAGGGAAGCAAACAATGCATTCCCCAAACTTGAGCTGAAACTCAGCAAGTGGTCTTTCCATCTTCAGTACTGCTCTTCTAGGTCAGCCCCTTCTAAGTGACATTTACCAAGGGACATTTCTAAAATACAGATCTGAACCAGTCACTCAATCACCTAAGGGCCCCACCAAATCAAGTCAGTTGCTTAGGGCCAAGAAGAGCTGGTGTGGTTCGACCCTGCCTTCCTTGCTCTTCCGTGCCTGTCCTCCCATAGTCCAGTCAAGGCCAGATCGGGCCCTGTTCTTTCAGCTTCCTGACTCCCTTGGCTGAAATACCTTCACAACTTGGGCTTGAATAGGAATATTTAGTTAATGCTTATAATCATGGGGCTATTATTTGCCCCTGTAATTCTTCACCCTGGCTAATCAGGCCATCTGGGCACCTTCTGTACATTCCCCAAGATCCCAAATAAACGTCCACCCCTTCTATGAAACTTTTTCTTATTTTCTTCTCCGCCTCATGTACATCACAGTCAGGGGTAAATATCTTCTCCATTTCCCTTCCACAAGCTCCTGTCCATCCTTCTGTGAAGATGCCCAAGGCCCATGCACCATATCTGTTGGTATGCCTGATACTGTCACTAAGCTGAGCACCTGCATTTCAGGCCAGGGACCATGGTTTGTGCCACTGTACAGTGTCAATGTAAATATAGTGCGGAGAGCCCTCCCTGGCTTTTTTCCTGAGTACTTAGCATTGTTAAACATGTATAGTCTTTACTGGTATGTCTTTTTTTTTTTTTTTTTTTAATACCAGTTGCTCCTAGAATGGAAACTCCCTGAGGATATGATTTTGTTTCTATTGTGTCCAGCATTCCTCACCTAGAATCCCCAGTCCAGCACATATGAGGTACTCACTGAAATACCTATTGAATAAAATCTGAAAGCTAGAGGACACAGAGGTACAGGCACAGTTTTACGTGAGCAATTTTCTGATAAGTTGGGCTGATGTGAGGTTACTCACATCAGTGAGGTTACACCTAGTCGAATGTCTTATTAACAAGTCAGTGGAACAGTGTGACACTTCTGTGATGAGTGGGGGGTTCCTGGGATTGCTCTTATCCTGAAACAAACTGCTTCAGTGTCCTAAACTTGGGAGAAGACACTTGGCTGTTGTGAACATTCATAGCCATCTCATCTGAGATTCATGAAATTCTGGCTGTTCTCTATATTTTCCAAGTGAGAAAACTCAGTTTGGAATACTGAAGGTACCAGATAGCTGTTGGACCATTTGGCCTGTTGCTTCCCACCTAGTTCTCCAGAGGTTTCTGCCCGAAAGAATTCTATATCTAGAGCATGCACAGTGCCTTTTGAGATATCAGGGCTGAAGTATAGAAGCCATTTGTCAGCTTATTTCAATTTATGTGCCTATGGTGCAGCCTGAAATCCCTAAATAAGAATAAATCACTTGCCGAGTTATGTGAAGAGTCCTGTGTAACTTCTCCGAACGACAGCACTTGTAAACCATAGATCATGGCTCACTGCACTCTCCCCCCGGGCTTCACATTTTGCTTATGAATGTATAATATATTTGGGAAGTTATAGTTCTAGAAACTGTCATTGTAAAGCTCTAATCCTTATATCCTCAAACTGTGGCCTGAACATGTTCTGATGGAACAGTTGTGATAAATGAAAGGAAGCGAATGAGGGAGAAGAAAGGAAAGGAGGAAGGGAGGCAGAGGACAAAGAAAGCTGACTTTACCCCCCATTATAGAAATGTCCCTTTTCAAATACACAGTTGTAAAAATGTCAACACAAACAGCAGGCTTCAGGAGCCTCCATGAAAAAACCAATGAACTCTCTGGCCACCATCCCATCTGAAGCCCATGGGGTTGCCCTGACTGTGGGTCCAGGGTTTTATGTGGCTGGGGTTTTGCAGAGAGCTATTATTCAGTTAGACCTAAGAGCAACAAGCTTCACCTATACCTTTGAGTGCACTTGGACTTTAAAAATTTCACTTAATCTCAGGTTATATCAAACAGGCTATGGAGTTAATGGATAAAATCCATTTGCTGAAATTATAACTTATATTACCAGAAATAAGAGGTCACCATGGGTGTAGTACAGTGTGTAGTAAGAAATGCAGTGCCATGTCTCTTAATACATGCATTTTGATAAAAAGCAGATAGAGATCCTCATGACAAAAGAGCTACCAAGTAGCCTGTCTTTCCCTGTGTTTTCAGCTTTCTCTCTGATCTTCTATTCCTTTCCTCCGTCTTGCCTCCAGCTTCCTTTTAAGATCTCCTCCCCTTTCCCTCCTCCTCATCCTTCCCTTTCTTTGTTCTTGCTGTTGCTCAATTTTTATTTTCCTTCATTCTTTTTTCTCTCTTTTTACTAACATATACTTCTATATCTCCTTAGATATTCCCCTCTCCACCCAAACTACTGAGATCATTTTCAAAGGGATAGCTATATGAATGTGACTCGGCTTCCTGTCTCCCAAAACACAAACATGTACTGTCAGAGAAGATAGGTCTGTCTGTAATTAAACAAAGGAAAAATAGAAGACAAATGATGAATGACACTAGTCCAAATGCTACAGATACATAGGATAAGGGACCCCTCAACAACTCTCTTCTTTATCCCTACCCACCTCACTTACACTCTATTCTGCCTTTTTCTCTGTTCCATGTAAAGAATTTAAATTACTTTTTTCAACTATAAAATGTACCATGACTAAGGAACAGTTTTACATAACAGTCTTTATTATATATAGCCAAATAGCTCTTCATTGTTATTGATACATTACTAATTATCTTGGCAAAAAAGAGCTCTCCACCCACCCAAGACGTGTAAGATATTGGGGAGCTCTAGGAGCTAAAAGTCTTGAAGATACATATAAATAAACTTTGTACCTTATTCTAAGGTTATTCTATATTTTTTTTAGTCTTTTATAACTTCTTATATTGTGTACAGTGTGATTAGGCCCACAAGTTATTTGATTTACACAGTGTTACCCCCTGGTTCTGCAGTATGTAGGAATAATGAAGTATAGTTAGCCTGACTGCTACTCTGTATCCAGGTGTTGAGATGTTCTCTACATTTAACATAGGAAGAAAATCCTTCCCCTACTCCTTTACTGTACGCACCTTCAAAGAAAGAACTATAGATTCAAACACAAAACAAAACAGTAACAAAAATCTTTCTTTGCATAGGATGTGTCTTGCAGCAGAGACAACTCAGGCCCAGGGTTTAGGAAACATTTTACATTCTGAAATTAAAACAGGTATGGGGGGAACTGGAAGCTCATTAAAGTAGTGAAAAAAAATGTCAGGTGGTAGTCCCAAACATGCATGAAGTATGCATGACATTTTTGTGACGAGATAGCATCAGAGAAAGGGAGACTAGTCTAATAGGACAAAATGCAGTATCTTTCATCTTATTGGCTGGAAATAAGGTTACATTCTATGGATCCTATTCAAAGTAGAGATGGAGAGAGGAGTATTTTGATGATAAAAAGGTAAACTAGGAGTGGTTTAAACATGACCCCTAATATTTCTACTGTGAGGCTCAACCCCAGATAAAGCTGATGCACTACTTAGGGGAAAAAAAATAAATTTTAAAAATCTTTCACACAGTTTTTACCAATATGTAATACAAAAAGCTGAAAGCTGCAAAAATATTTGGTATCACTTCAGAAAGAGTGTCCTCACCAAAACAAACAGAGTACATTTCTCAAACCTCAACGTGAAAAGGGCTCTCAGAAAAGTAGAGAGAATTCTGCTGGCAAATGGCTCATTGATCATTTCAAATCTTTGAGGGGAGACTTGACTCTGTTTTCATGCTATTCTCTCTCCCAGTTCCCATGCTGCATTTTTATATTATGACGTCCATACAATATAATTTTATTTATTTTCTTTCTGAGGTCCAGAGCCTTTTATAGCTAAGCAACAACTTGACATCTCTACTCGGTTGGCTCGTATGGGTCTCAAACCCAACAGCCCAAACTGAATTCACATCTGTAATCTCCATAACCACATCTATAATCTCCAGCTCTACCAGTAGTGTAAGAAAAGTAAAAGTTGCTTTGGCTAGAAGAATGAGAATCATCCTCAAAATATTTTGTCCTTTGCCAAATGCCCAACTGTCTTTTTTCAGGTCCCCTAGTAGCAGAGACTCAGACTGGGATTTGGATGTACAAGATATTCTGTGTCTAGGGGGATAGTCCTTTGGAGAGTGTCAGTCACTGGCTTGGGGAATGGATATGAGAAATAGGAATAGCATCTAACCTTCAAGCAGCTTTTCTAATTTCTCTGTAGAAGGGATTAGCTGTCAGTCTAGCAGCCAATTTAAACAGCAGCTGTTCCAGTCGAGGGGATTGGAGTGGGCACCATAACCTCTATTCCACTAGTTTTATCTAGTTCATCACCATCTCTTATTAATTCAAATTCTTAAATGATTATTGATTCACCTTCTTGAAAGCAATAATCTGCTCTCAAGACCACAAATATATCTTCCTAATTAATCTTCACAAATTTACTTGTGTGCCTTTCCCATCAACAATGACTTCTTTAAAAAACAAAATTAAAATCACACCTCTGTCTTACTTAAGACACCTGGGATGAATTCACAAATCTCTACAATTGTTTACAAAATGCAGTATGATCTGTTCTTTGTCAGTCTCTCCAGCTAAGTGCCTGACTATATATTCCCTACTTCACTCTACTTTAGCTACAGGAGGATGTTCAAGTTCTCTGAAAGCATGAAGTTGCTTTCTGTTTCATGGTTGTTGGCCATGCTATGGTCTTTGTCCTAAACACTTTTCCCTGGATGAAGCTAGTTCTAGATAAAAATCTCATCTTCAGAGGACCCTCTCCTTGCTTCCTGGACTAGATGTGAACCTCCAATTATCTGCACAGTATCAAGTATGCTTGACACTTTTTGCAGCACTTTTGTCCAAAATATATTTATTGTGTGTGAGCTTATGTATCTATCTCCTGAGCCCTGCAAGACCGTTAAGCCCCTTGAAAGTAAAAACCTTTTCTGCTTTATGTTTCCATCCTCCAGCTCCCAAACTCCTTAACACCAGCTAAACTTTCAATAAATATATGTTGAAGGAAAAATCAATTAAGTCCAATGCATGTGGAATAAAAAGACAAAACCAGAAAGATTGCAGTCATTCTTATGTGACCTGTGTGAAAAACCCATGTCTCCAACTGAAACTTGTTTAATGCTGGTTTTAGGAGGTGATGATATGCCTAAAAAAAATTGTATTCTGTTGGTTAGGAAGCCTAACCTGAAGACATTTTCAGGAAAACTAATAGATGTAAGCCTGGTGTCAAATGGCAGAACTAAAACAATTTGATAACAAGTCGGATGCCCTTTACTCAAGGGAAGACAGTCCCTGGATTGGGGAACACAATGCCCCATAAACAGTGGAGCATAAGTCCCCTGAGGGATTTTGGGCAAGAGTGAGTTTCATAGAGCCTTAGGAGAGGCAACTCAGGAACTGGCCATTATTGACTAGGAGGTTGAGGATTTCTGTATAAGGCCAGAAGGTCTTATTTCCTAGGATGAGAGAAGCTAGCTAACACTCAGTTGCAAGATTGTCATTAGGACTGTGAGTAATTAATTAGGTTTCCTTAGCCAGTGTCTCCTGTAAATGCAGGCTAACTTAGGTATAGATTTGTGATGTGGGCTGGAACACTGGGGTGGCCTCCATTTGTGGGCTCTGATATACAAATTAACTTTATCACTAGTAATTATAGTAAGCACTAATATTTTTAAGTGATTACTCTTATACACATACTTTTCTAAGTACTTCATATATATTAATTTTTAATCCTCATATAAATTAGGAACTATTGTTTTCCCAAATTCATGTTTGAAGAAATTGAGACCCAGTGAGGTTAAACAATTTGTCCAAGGTCACCCAGCTAATAATGGTGAAGCCAATATTCGAGCCCAAGATGGCTTTTCCTGATAGCCATGCTCTCATTTGGGACACCCAAAGAGTTAGGTTTAAAAGAGTGTGGACTTTATAATCAGAAAGATGCCATTTGAGTTGTAGTTCTGACAGTTTATGAGATGCGTGATCTTAAGCAGGTCATTCAACCTCTCCAAATCTGTTTATCAATGAAATGGAGGTAATAATTAAGCGTTCAGGGAACCCATGCCTTTCAAATTAGGGAATACTTAAATCATGGTAACTATTGTCATTGCCATTGTGATTAAGTTTGTTTGCAAGCAACAGAAAACTTTAATTAAACTATCATAAGCAATACAGAGAAATCGTTGGCTCATGCAGTTAAGAGGCATCCAGGCAAGGGTTAGAGCAGTGTGGCCCGGGACTTAGGACTTAACCTACTCTCTGTTCTTCTGCAGTAGCAGTTTAACATAAAACCTAGATCCCTTCATGACCTCACCATGGTGCAGACAATAATGAGGAGGCTGGCCTATTTCTGGTTTATAGTGAGAATGTTTCTCTTCCATTCACTAAACCTGGGGAAGGGAGTTCTGGGATTGACTCTGTTTGGAATAACCTTGGTCAGGAAGCAAAGTGGACAGGAGGTCACCATGAGACAGTTGCAGAGAACTGGGCTACTGCTCTCTGGGGCAAGAAGACAAGTAGAACAGTGGATGGTGTGTGAAAATCAGAACTCTCCCCAGAGGCCCATGCCACTCAAACCTTGTGACTTCAGTATATGGAAAATGGGTGGTTCTCTCAAGGAACTTCCAAATGCTATTGAGAAACAATGATATTGGATAGATACCCAATGAATTTTCCTAAAAATTATTACTATTATAGCTTATTTGTTAATATAAGTATTTATATTACAGATATTGGATGCCAGCATTTCTAGTTAGCACAACTGGTTATCAGTTTGTTTGAAAGAGAGGGAGAGATCACATAGTCCCAAAATGCCAACTCTCAGTCTTGGACCTTCTCTGGCATATGAATACCAAAATCACATGGATTTTAAAAATTGTATATAGTTTCTAGGTATGTTACTTTTTTAAAATATTTTTTACACTTGTTTGATGAAGATGTCTTATTGATATTAGGATTTGAGAAGGTTATTTTTACCCTAGAACTAGGTATGCATTCGTGGCAGAGGCAGTTACCTCCTAAAGCCATGCCAAACATTTATTTTTATCATACACTACAAAATTTGTATGAATGCATTTTTTCTTCCCATTGCATTCAGAAATGTTCTAACATTTGGGAAAGTATCTGTGGACTCAACTGTTAAACTTGCTCTATCATGTAATGAAAGCAGAATCATTTTTAGTTCAACTGTGACACTGGATCACATCTTGAAATACTGAGAGTATATTCTCTAGTGGGTAGAGGAGCCCAATGCTTGGTAAATGTTTTAAATGTCAATTGATTTTAAAGAGGTATATTTGTATTACATAAGAGAAGTGGTAAAGTACCTCCATAGTAAAGCTTAGGAGGTTACTCATATATAGTATAGGAGAAGTTATATTTACCCTTACCTACCCATCACCTCCCACCACTCAGAAAAAAGTATTGGTATATTTAAGAGCCTTCTTTTTAAATTTGAAAAACAATGTTTTTGAAAACTAAGAGCCTAAATTCAGGTGTCAGCTCTATCAATTCTACCTGTGTGACTTCGCTTTACCTTCATTATCCTTGAAACTCAATTTCTCTATCTGTAATGGGGAGACATTAATTTAAAAAAAGAAAAAAAAAAAACTTTCCTCCTACAGCTCAGAATTTTATATCTTAAATTTTAGTTTGAAATAATTAAATTCAGTCCTCTCAAGAGAATGTAGAAAATGAGTTCTATTGAATTTACAAAAAAGCTGTGTAGCAACAGAAGATTTCTTTGTTCTATGTTTATAATCCATTAGGTCAAATGCTCATATTAAAAGTCTCTTATACTTCCCAAAATTAATACCTTTTTTTTGAAATCTCAAAAAATTCTAAATTTATTCTTTTCATGACGATCTTTCTTTAAAAATAAAAAGCATCACTCCTCCCTTGCTAATGTTAAATTCACACATCAAATTTTGGCATAGTTAAAAATATCTATCTAATGAATATAAAATATGAGGGCTTTATCCCCCCCAGTTTTGTCTTATCTCACATCAAGTCATAGTCACGAATTTATTTTCCCTTTTGTCATTCAGCCAACACTTATTTAGAACCTACTGTGGGCTAGAATCAAGCTATAGGCTGGGCTAGTTAAAACACTTCAATTTAGATTTTGTAATGTCTCCTGTGGGGGAGGCCTCTGCACTTACTGAACTAACAATTGCCTTTTGGTTATGTAAGACTGATTTAGAAGAGAAAATACTCTCATTTATATACCTAAGCTTTCCAATAAAAGGCAAGCTGTAAAATTGATTTCCATTGCATGCACACACACATAGACTAAAACATTTTACCAATAAAATCTACCTCCCGTTTCTCTAGGCTTATAACTTCAATATGCAGAGGGGAATCTGTGCAGACATGCAAGAGAAAAATGTTTTTCTATTCTTTTATCAACGAATCTGAAGACAAATTGAAATGCATCAATTTCTAGTAACCAGCAGATGGTGCTTTTAGTAATAAATTTATAAGAGGTTACTGGAATATCCTTTCTGCATCTTTTTAAATAAAGCTAACAAAAAATTAGGCAAGGTAATATTTTGCCATATCATGAAACTTCTTTTATTGTTATTAACATGTGTACTTACAAAGCTCAGCACAGTTTTTCCAATTTCCCTGTCAGGTATCAGTCAAATAATAAGAGATATGAAATATCAAAGAAGCTGAAGTTAATATAAGTATTATATACCAGTGGTTTGTTTAAATGCTATATGCTTTTTGATAGCTGGAGTAATTTAACTGCCAGCATAATGTCAATTACAAATAAACTCACAAGGAGCTCCTGGATGGTACACTCAGTTAAGCATCTGACTCTTGGTTTCAGCTCAGGTCTTGATCTCAGGGTCTTGAGAACAAGCCTTGCATTGTTCTCTGAGCTCAGCAAGGAGTCGGCTAAAGTTTCTTTCTCCCTCTCCCTCTGCCCTTCCCCATTCTCTCTCTCTCACTCCCAAATAAGTAAATAAATCTTAAAAAAAAAAACTCACAAGGATTATTTTAACTCATGTTGATTTGGTAACATATTTTTCTATGTGTATAATATTTTTAAGTATTAAAAATTAAAAATTTTAAATAACTTAGATAAAATTACCATGAAGATGAGATTCTTGATCTCTAATAACAACAACTACATTAGCATTTGCTCTTGGCATGTTTTATGTGGTTTCTTCCTTTGGTTCTGGACTTCATCTATCTAAAATCAACTTCACTGCATTATGTTCTTCAAGTTGGCTACCTCAAATCCTTTTTAGATGGAAATTGATTTTAAATAAATAGTTACATAACACTAGATAGTATATAGTGTTTAATAGTATAGTAGTAACTTCAAGTACATTGTTTAATGAGGTAAGAAAGGAAAATCACATTGATTTGATTTTTGTGGAAGAATCATGCAGATCACATTTGAGGTCATCACAATGGGAAGACTAAATCTCTCTTATAATAGCTTGAAAATTTTCTTTCTCCTTCCATGGCCAGTGTCTATTGGATGGAAAATTAAGGGTGTTGGTGAGACCACCCGACAAGTCTCTTTTACCAGCTGAAATATGAGAAAGCATAATTATTTTTATTATTATTGCTTTTGCCCTTTAGTCCCTTGTTAAAGTGCCTTATGCCCATGTGTAGTGGTCATTCTGTCTCTCATTTTTGATATGAACATGAATGGACTTAGTTGATCTAACATTAATAAAGAAAAGGGAGGAGAGAGACACTAGGGTTACACACTGTCTGAGAAAGCTCAGAAAATCACCAGTAGGAGTAATGGAAGTTAAATGGGGAGCCTGTAGCTACTGGAATACTTTCCCCTGAAAGAATCCATAGTGAGAACATTATATTATTTCTTTTTCCTTTTCACTTAAAGTTAAAAAAAAAAGAAGGAAATTTGTCTTCTAAATCAACAATGCTAGAATGGATACTCGATGATGATTTTCATATAAGGCAGTGAATTGTATAAGCCTGGGTTTTTTTTTTTTTTTTTTTTGAGATTTTATTTATTTATTTATTTGTTTGTTTGTTTTTAAGATTTATTTATTTATTTATTTGACAGAGAGAGAGAGAGAGAGAGATCACAAGCAGGCAGAGAGGTAGGTAGAGAGAGGGGGAGGGAGGAAGCAGGCTCCCTGCTGAGCAGAGAGCCTGATGAGGGGCTCAATCCCAGGACCCTGAGATCATGACCTGAGCCAAAGGCAGAGGCTTTAACCCACTGAGCCACCCAGGCGCCCCAAGATTTTACTTATTTTTGACAG
>CM053610.1:78080970-78111154 GCA_028646535.1 Procyon lotor | reverse complement strand
CCCAGGACCCTGGGATCCTGACCTGAGCTGAAGGCAGATTCTTAATGACTGAGCCACTCAGGCACCGCAAGCCTGGATTTTGAATTCCTGATTTAAAAAACATACATGAATTTTCATTATGGAGGGTTAATTGCATATCTTCCATGGACTACGAGTCTTGATTTCTGTATAATCAAAATCTGTATACTATAGCTACTCAAAATGTAGATGTCCTTAGTTTGAAACCCAATAAGCAGTTGTGCTTATTATGAACTATGCTGAAAGTGTTGCACTTGGATAGTTTACACTTATATTTGAGGGCTTCTCATGATAAAATCAGGTTTAATTTTCTGGAATCCCAAATTCCAATAGGCTTTGCTCTTTACAAGATACAAGAGAATGAGACATAAGGACAAGTTGAAAGCATTCAAGAACTCTCGTTGGTCATTGGGTCACTGTCCCATCCTCACCAGCAGGACTCACCACAGTTCCAAGGGGTAGAAAGGATGGTTGGTTGGAATCAAGTAGAAGTTGAGTTTTGGCAAAACAGGAATTTGGGAAAATATCAAACTCTACATGCATTTTCTCTACTTGCAAAATATAAGTTGTGCCTATTAATACTTGGCTATCTCCATTTCAAAGAAATAAATTGCATTCAAATATACAAAGGGAATCTGGTTCTTAGGTTAGGTAATGGGGGTGGGGGCTTTCAATAGTAAGAGTAATAGTAAAATTTACAATATTAAAGCATTTTAGTTTACCCTAATTTACTCTGTTCTCTATATTGTATTTGAGATTTGGAGAAATGCTTTTAAAAATAGGTTCTTTTATACCCTACTCACTTAACCAAATTAGGCATCTTTTTAAATTCAATATTAGATCTTTTACTTTAATGTGTATAATTATGAATATATTTCTTAGAGTTGCTGTGAATGAATATTCACACCCATATGAAAAACACCCATATTAATTTCCATATAGCTTTAAATTCACACAATTCCTGGTAAATATATATATATATATCCTAGTAGTTTCCCCCTCCCCTAAGGTCCCAAATGTCAACACAGAGATTTCTCTACTGAAGATGCAGCATTTTAGTTGTTTTTGTTGTTGTTGTTTATTTGTACCATATATTAGCCTCACCTTCAGCTTAATAGAAAGATGTTGGTATCTGTAGTTTGACATTTAAAAAATAAGAAGTTGACTTCCAAAAACTTGGATTTTTTTTTCTTACTGAAAATTTTTTATTAGGTTTCATAGGCATAAATAAAAATTATTCTGAACAACATTTAGGGAGAGACAATTGCTAACAGTTACCTCTATAATGTTTCCAAGGACATACCTACTCTGAGAAGCAAGACTACAATCAGTCAGAATAACATCATGTACCTCATGATGGGAGGCACTGTGCTGTTCTTACCAAAAAATCTATAACTTCAAACTAGTCATGAGAAAATATAAGATAAACCCAAACTGAAGGACATTCTATAAAAAAACTGACCAGTATTCATCAAAATTGTTGTACATTGGAGGAGCCTGAAGAGATATGCCAACTAAATGCAGTGTGGGATGCTGGTTTGGATTCTAGACCTGAAAAGTATATCAGTGGAGAAACTGTCAAAATTCAAATAGTGTCTGTTAAGTGAATTTAAAATATTTTATTAGTGTAATTTCCCAGTTTCTATCATTGTTCGATGGTTTTATAAGCTGTTAACATAGGGGAATCAGGTGAAAGTATAAGGGAACACTGTACTATTTTGCAATTTTTCTATAATCTCACATTTCAAAGTAAAAAATGGGCGGGTAGGTATCTAAATAATCCATAGCACTCAGGATTTTACAGAATTCCATCATATTTACCTTAGCATTCAAGTGTTTATTCTGAGATATCTTTATCTCAGTTTAGCTTCAAATAAGAGTCTTTTGGAGGAGGTGCCTGGGTGGCTCAGTGGGTTAAAGCCTCTGCCTTTGACTCAGGTCATGATCTCCAGGTCCTGGGATCCAGCCCCACATTGGGCTCTCTGCTCAGTGGGGAGCCTGCTTCTCCCTCTCTCTGCCTGCCTCTCTGCCTACTTGTGATCTCTCTCTGTCAAATAAATAAATAAGTAATATTAAAAAAAAAAAGAGGGTTTTTTTTGGGGGGGGAAAGAAAGCCTTGTCATCCTTAAGAAATTACCCATTCTAAAATTATAATTATCACTATAGTATTAAAGAAAATAGTATACATGCTACATAAATGAATTGGTATACCTTGTTCCTTTATGCAAATTAGATAAACTGTCCTACTTCAAGCCAAAATGATATTAAGTAAGGAGATTATTAGATTTGGTCTCTATCCCTTGAAAAGGGTAGTTATATTTTCCAAGTGTCATTTTAATTTTCAGCCAAAGGACAATGTGGTATGCAGCACTTCTATGGAAACTTAGGGTCTAAGTTTGCTTTCCCATGGTGCTTATAAATCTATCAATGTTTAATTTCCTGTGTGTCTCCACATTGTTAATGTAACAGTTTAACCATATGCTATTTGCCATATGCAATTTATGCCAGCTAACCATATAAACAGGCTTCAAATAAAACTTGGAATTAGGAACATAAAGGAAAATGCTAATTTGAAGAGGAAAGCAATGATACACTAATTTTATATCTTCTGAGAAATAAAATCTACAATATGAGTCTTTATTAACAACATTACTAACCTATGATGAGTCCATGTTAATAGTTCTTTCATGTGAGGTTTTATGTTTTTGTTTCTGCTTTTTCAATAGGCACTTTGTAGGCAGTGGCTTTAAGTTTTATCTACGTGGAGACTAGAAATAAATAAGATTCTTGATAGTCATTGTCATACTGTCATCTAGAAAGATAATAGTAATTTCTAGATATTTCTACCCTTAGTATGTGAGAATGTTTGCTTTGCCAAACACCACCTCTATAAAGACATTAAAAGAAAAATTCTATGTCACTTTGGTTACTGGAACTCACATTTCACTGTTTCAGCTTTCGTTCTAAAAAAGTTACAATTGACATGGAACATCTTTTCAACTGTTAACTGGCAGATTATTTTTGTAATTGCCTATTCAAACCTTAGAGACTCTTCTTTCTAATCTTTACTGAGCACGTCCTATGCATTATCTTCTTTGTTCCTGACAACCATTCTTCACTGTGCTTGGGAGGTGCTGTAAATTTCTATTTACAAATCAGAAATTGAAATTTAACTATGTAACTTGCTCCAAATTAAAAAACAAGCTGTAAAAATCCAGAACCACCATGCCTCTGTTAAAAAGAAAAAGAGAGAAAGAGAGAAAGAGATCTCACAGAACAAGACAAGCACACAAGTTGATTTTATTCTGATAAGATTGCCAGCAAGAGGGGAGATGGAACAGATTAAATATAGATAAACCAGTTCTGCTCAAACAAAAGTTTGGAGAGGTTTTAACAGCTTGATTTGGGGAGGATCATAGGTCATCTCTGTTTGCCAATTGGCCTTACCTAAAGGAAAAGCAAACTTTCTTCTGTCTTCACAGCAGAAAGTAGTGTTAGAATTTAGAGTAAGGCTCTTGGCTAAGTTAGGCTCCTATGGTCCCACAGAAACTAGCAAATTGGGACTCTATCTTCCTTGATGATTACATTACAAAGAGCTAGTTCTTAGGGTCTTGAGAAGAGCAGTTCTTGTTTATAAAGCTGGCAAGAGGCTTTGGCTAGAGAAAACAGTCACATTTTCATTGCCCTTACAACTAAACTGCTCTAAGAAAAAGGAAGTTAGGGGTTTAGAGTCAGAAAGCAGACTATCTAAAATTTAGTCAAACTGCTGGGAACTTTAAAGCCTTCGTGGGCTTTCACAATAACCTTTAATATTCAAAGAAATTAACTCTGTCATATTGCAAATAATTTTCAACAACTATATCTCACTTTGCAATTTAGTAAATTTTATGGTACTAGCAATCTTTGTTATAGAAAAATGAAAAAAATGGAGTAATAGGAAACATTTAGACTAGATATTTCTGTTATGCCAATGAGTTGCCTACTGCTTCCAGTTAACAATGTATTTTAAACATTTTTTGTAAATAATGACATTCATTAATATCATCCTAAACTTCTGACACTTCATCAGTTTTTTTATGATTTAAGCCAATGCCCACTATTTCACGTAGATTGTTTTTAACCTAATGAAAATCCATGTGCCATATACTATTCCAGAAAAAATGGTTTGTGTTTACATATGTTGTTTTTATTGTTATGTTATAGCACAGAATATTTTTTAGGTTCTTTGCATTTAATCCTCTCAAGAGCCCTAAGAGAAAGGTACTATTTTCTCTGTATTTCCTCTGTATATTTTGGATAAGAAAACTTAAATCACATTGATAGTAAGTTATTCCCTTAGGGTGATACAGCTAGTAAGTGGTCTTACAGAATCTCTTTTAATTAGTAAACCTGTCAAGCATAGAGTATTTAATATTAGGTGAAGAAAAACTGATTGAAAAGCAGTCAATATGTTATAATCCTATTAAAAAACTGGCACAGATGTATGTATAAAATATATAAAAGACTATAAACCAAGACTATGAACAGTGCTTACCTCTATTAGATTATATGTTATTTTTTTTAAAGATTTTATTTATTTGACAGAGAGGAGAGAGATCACAAGCAGGCAGAGAGGCAGGCAGAGAGAGAGGGGGAAGCAGGCTTCTTGATGAGCAGAGAGCCTGTGGCAGGACTTGATCCTAGGACCCTGAGATCATGACCTAAGCTGAAGACAGAGACTTTAACCCACTAAGCCACCCAGGCGCCCCTATTTTATTTTATTTTTGTTAAAAAATATTTGAGCATCGATTGAATTTATAATATTATATAAATATTTATTTTAAAAAGATATGATAGATGAAACTTTGTTTGCTGAACATTAAAAGCACAGCAAAACATAAAACAATTAACAAAATGTACCTAAAAGTTGAGAAATGCTATAACTATAGAGATTCTCTAGTATACTTTCTATAGTATTTGAACATTCAAGAAAATGAAATAAATAAAAATCTAGATGCTTTGAATATTATAAATAAGCTTAATCTAAAACGTGTGACAATTTGTTTACTACAATCACATGAAATATGAAATATAGACATTGTCTAAAACTTACCTCTTTTGGAGCACCTGGGTGGCTCAGTGGGCTAAAGCCTCTGCCTTAGGCTCAGGTTATGATCTCGGGGTCTGGGATCGAGCCCCGCATCAGGCTCTCTGCTCAGGGGGGAGCCTGCTTCCCCCCCTCTCTCTGCCTGCCTCTCTGCCTACTTGTGATCTCTCTCTCTGTCAAATAAATAAATAAAATATTTTAAAAAAATGAAAAAATTAAAAAAAAATAAAACTTACCTCTTTGGCCACAGAGTACATTATAAATTATATTATCAACAATTTAGAGATAGCAAAGGAACTTTGGTTCAAAATTGAGGACAGCAATCCCCACTAAAATGTTTTTGTTTTTGTTTCTCATTTTACTATAGACTTTTGTAATAAGACAATAAATAACAGATTTTTGTTCAAAGGGGATGTGATAATGATTAATATTTTGATTTTGAGTAGAGTATGCTTTCCCAAGGAATTTGGATGTTACTGGGTAGGCTACGAGGAATCATTGACTTTTAGGAGTACTTTTTTGTATTCCAAGAGAAGTGCATTAGCATAATTTTAGGAGAAACACTGTTAACAGTGTATGGGATGAACCAAAGTGGAGAAGAGATTAGGGGCGAGAATAGCACACAGATGAGCAGGATAGTAATAGATAAATAAGAAGGATATTCTGTGTCAGTATTTAAAGAAGATGAAAAGGAATGTGGGATAGGAAGGATGCTTGTGGATGCCAAGATGAAGGGAAAAGGTAGAGAATGGTATCATAATAACAGTTCCCACGTGGCTGTTTTGTCAATGAAGGTAGGTTTGGTATAAAGAGTCTGACAAATCTATCTCTATGATATGAGTTAGAGTTTCCTAAGGATGGGATGAAATAAAACAACCTAAAGAGATGCCTAACTTTTCTATAAATTTATTTACC
The DNA here is from genome assembly GCA_028646535.1 of Procyon lotor. NCBI lineage: Eukaryota > Metazoa > Chordata > Mammalia > Carnivora > Procyonidae > Procyon > Procyon lotor. Next base: position 78,105,135 of record CM053610.1, on the reverse strand, counting down.
CTAATTTTAGGCATGTACCATTGTCTTTCCCAAGACCTTTCTTCTTCTTTTCAAGGCACTCTTATCAAAGAAAAGTTGTTGGTACTAACTCATTTGACCTTATTCATTGACTTCAACATCCACTTAATATTCTCCCTTAAAACTGTGTGATTATAGAGGGTCCATATGAAATCTTTATTTTGGTTTTAGAGTAACATGAATTGCCATTTGTTTTTCTTTTCTTTTTTACAGAATAATCCTCTATATTATCTAACTACTATACTATCTAGCTACTATAACTATATAACTATAGTAGTTATCTAACTACTAACTACTAACTACCATCTAACTACTAACTACCATAACTATATAACTAACTATATAACTAATTACTAGATACTATATTATCTAACTATATACTTTTCTGTATTATCTAACAAATACTTAAATTGAGAATCATTTTTGTCTTCAAACTCGATTTTTAAGGTGAGTTTCAAAGTGGATAATTGAAGCTCTGTATACTGATCTGAACTCTAGGAATGTCACCAAAATAAAATCACATTTACATAATTGGTTTGATACCTTGTTGATGTAACTGAATGGGATTTAATAATAGCATTTTTCACTGAATGAAACAATCACAGTCCAGAAGAGGCTGAAATGCAACATGAATAAGCAAGCCGATTGTACATCATTAGGAGGATTTAAGTGACATCTAATTAACACTGAGGAATTATATACTTTTGTAGAATAGAATACAGTATTGAGAAATAAATGGGAGAAATTCATATTAAGAACAGGAATATGTGGGCAGTGAAATGGATTGAAGTCACACAAATTTTAAAAGAAGCATCACATGTTTCAATACTTTGGGTGTCCAGGGTGGGGATTTGGGGTACAAGCAGAGATTATAGGATGATAAAAAGGCAAAACATATTGTGCCTGCTAGTTATTTGTAGAATAATAAAGAGAAACAAATTGGAATCCAATGTCACCTACATGGATTGCCTCATAGCCATTTAGAATGTCCAGGGTAAGAGTAAAACAGAATTTACTTATGTTTCTACTGACAACGCAGTATTTTGTGAGACTCTCTTCCAATTTTTAGTCTGTCTTCTTTTCTACCAAAGCTGGAATTTTCAACTACCTTGTGTCTTTTGGAAGTTTTTTTAAAGTTTATGTCTGGCCTATGGCTTAGCTTACAGCCAACTTTGTCTTTCCTTCCTAAATGCTGCTTCTTTCCTGCTCACTCTTCTTAGTGACTGTGTTGGTGGCCTGCTGTGGCCTTTCAAATAAGCTTCACATTTGTCACCATTTACTTAACAAATATATAATATATGCAGTCTTTGATATATGCCATCCACGGTGTTAACACTTTGCAATTATTAACCCATTTGATTGTCAAAACAGCCTTACCTTATGAGGGAGACGGGTAGTGATACAATTGCCTGTGCTTTGAGCAAACTGAGGACTTGAAACTTGTGCAATACCCCATAGCCAGTGAACTAAATTAAATCCCAAATTTTCTGACTCTAGAGATTATGCTTTTACCTCAAATACTCTTGTTCATTTCCACATCAGCACTCACCCCTTAGTGCCGTAAGTAGAGTAATTCCTTGTAAACTCCACATTTCACTTATATTATTCTTTGTAGTCCTCAGGAAATGAGACAGTTTTGATAAATGCAAAAATGATATTCAGAGGACATTTTTTAAAAAGGGCCAAGCACGTAGAGTTTGTCAAATTTCTGCTTTATTCTAATTTGTTGATGTCGAACACTTTTGTGGTTGCATTTGAATTCAACTCAGTTTTCACCGAAAAACAACAAAACCCTCCATATCTTTAAATAATTTGAAGATATTCTATGGCAATATTTGCAGGCCCCTACTTGGCAGCAAAAAGTAAATTTTGTAGTCCAAGGCTTAAGTTCATACTGAAAATGAAACTTCTGAATTATGAAAGAACTCAATATTTCCAATATATTCTCACATTCTTTAAGCAGAAGAGTCTATTTTAGGTCAAATGATAGGCTAACCACAAATGTATGTATACACATATGTATGTAATACAAACATACGCACACCATATATAGATGGCCATGTTTGTTATTCCCAATGTTGGAATGCTTAATGTTATTAAAAAAAATTAGCCTTCATGGTCTGGTACAGGTATTGATGTGACACCTGCAACCAGTAGCAGCTGGGGAGCTCTTATATCGAGAGCAGCCTTTCCTGCCACATCAGACAAAAGTCTTATGACAGATGTTCCATATTTGATTTAAAAGAACACAGATGAAAGTAACAGTTTCTCCATGCTTGTGAGACCACAGTTGAAAATGAGCAGTTGTCCCCCTTTCAGACAACTGCTATCAAACTCATGGAACCTTGAAATAATTTGCAACCTGTCCTGCACTGGAATGAGGCCCCCTTAGTCCTTCAGGCTGGCAAGCTCCATACTAGTAAAACACAAGGAGGGGCCACATTGCCTTTCAGAAAATTCAGCTGTTTGGACCAGTGATTGCACAAACAATGGTAAAACCTGCCTCAGTGTTTTCACTCCTTTTCTGTTTCAAAATATCTTTTCTCTTGTTGTTATGTAGGCAATATGGTTTCTTATGGATAAACTTTAAAAATAGTTAGTAATGACAACATGGTGTTTACTCTTCCCTACATTCACAAATTCATGCATGCGTGAACCACACACATACATTTTTAGATACACAAAAATATGAGCTTTGTAGATGTAGTTTTATAATTTCTTCTTTCACTCTATATAATCTCACAAAAATGTCTCCATGTCATTAAAAATACTTCTTTTTTTTAACCAGGACTTAGAAAACCTTTTCTGTAAAGGGCAAGGTAACAAATATTTTAGGCTTTCCTGGACAGACGGTCTCAGTTACAATGAATCAACTCTGCCATTGCAGCTTAACAGCAGCCGTAAGCAGTAGCTAAATAAATGTGTGTGGCTTGTTCCAATGAAACTTTATTGACAAAAGCAGGAAGTGGACCAGAATTGACCTGTGGGTCCTAACTGATTATCCCTGACCTAGACTATTATTTTCATTTGGAAATAAAGTTCCATGATATGGGTATTGTATGGTTTACTTAAGTCTTTTGCTCCCAAGGGGATTCTGTGTGTTGTCAGCATTTTGTTATTGAAAAACCTTTCTGTTCCGCTAAGGATCCCACTGCATGGGGTCCTCTCTGTCCTCTCTCCAGACAATGGTTAATGTCCTAGAGGGGCTAATTTTCCCATAATTATGGGAAATTATAATTCCCATAATTATGGACTCTCCCAACTTGATTTGACTTTCAGGCTTTCTCTTTCCCTTTGATGAGTGTGTTGTTTTATTATAGTCATATCTGTACCTTGTTTTATAGAAGTTCTGCAAAAATTTCAGCACTAGGATGATGGTTCTTTCACATAGCTTGGCAGATCAGTGAAGTTTATTTCTCATATTTTCATATTTCCTAAGTCCTAAGAAAGAAAAGGACAGAGTCTGATGTTTGTCATTTTGCCCTTCCTGCAAGACCTGTTCATTTAATTTTTCAGGACATGTTGCTCTTCTAATATTATTTAAAGTGCATTGTTTGAACTGTACTCCAGCTTCCGCCTTTTTGCATTTGAAAGGGTGGACAAAGAATCATCATTAAGGAGTTTTATTTTTGCCCTCTCATTTCTAATTTGTATTATTTTTTTTTCTTGAATTTGTTAGTGAATAGAAATGTTTGGGCTTTGTTTCCCTTCCTTTTATGTACATTTTTGTTTTTGCAATTCCGAACTTGAATTTGATTCTTTTGTGATTTTGAGTTATGTTAGTAGGTTTTTGTTTTTTTTTTTTTTTTTTAGGCAAAATTGGTGCACTCTATAGAGAGTTAGGATGTACTTACCCAATACCCCAAATACCCAAATATAGCATAATTTGATAGAAACTGTTAGCAAATCGTTTGGCTTAAGAGAATGGGTTTGTCTTGTATCAAACTTTCTCAATGTACATATGTTGCTATGGTTTGACAGATGTCAAGAAGCGAGGGTGATGGAAGAGATGTGGGACAATGTAATGGCATTTATTTCCTCTCTTACACAGTGTGAATTAAGAGACAGTGCCCCAAGTGACAGAACAATAAGGGTTTATATAAAAATTGATGAAGAGGTGGGTAAAGAGATGGGTGAAATAGATAAAGGGGAGTAAGAAGTACAAACTTCCAGTAACAAAATAAATAAATCATGGAGATGAAAAGTACAGCATAGGGAATATAGCCAATAATATTTAATAATGTTAAATGGTGACAGATGGTGACTACACTTCTTGTGAGCACTAATATATTGAATTGTTGAATCAATATATTGTATAACTGAAACTAATATAACACTGTATGCTAATTATAAATTAAAAATATAGTTGGAATGAAAAATAAAATTTCTTTTTTCTACATGACACAAAAAAAAGAGATCAACAAAGAAATACCTACCTATAAAACTCACAAGAAGAAAGTAATTAGCAAGAGAATATGCTAAATTCCTCAAATTAAAAGGAGCTAGTAAGTTGACATTATTTGAAATTAAAAATCAAGTAACTGAGATCAACTTATTATTGAGAACCATAGCAGTAACCAGTATAATAATAAAAATAGAGTTGAAATGGACCTCTTAGAGATAGAACTAAAATTGGGAAAGGGACATATCAGTGTCTTTCAATTTTCATTTAGTGTTTTTCTTTACCATTTGTGTTTTAAAAATGGATTTACATTGCATTTATTAATAAAGAAAATGTACTATTTAACATCAAATATTTTATTATAATTCTTTCTTTTTAATCTTTTACTTATACAGAAGCAAATAAAATGCCAAAATCATATTATCACATGCATCTGTCTGTGTATGTGTAATGGAAGCATGTGTGTGTATGTATATATAAGACAATTATTAAATTTTAAAAATAAGCACAAGTCGTAAACATTACATCATATACAGAAAAAAGTCTGTCTCACATGCGTTAATAAATGAAATCTGGGATACTGGATGAATAAATATAATAAGTATATTATACATGGAAAGCAAAAAGTAACTAGTAATTCATATTTCAGATTGGTCTGCTACCCATTTATATTCTATAGAACTTTAGTATCCAAAGTTGACTACAAAATATATGAAAGCAGAATAAAGCTACAATTTAGAGAACTATATGAAAATTGTTGCCAAATGAACTGGGGAGTCCCTGGGGTCCTGAGGCCTCAACCCCCCCCCAGTCCTCAAGATGTCACCAAAAGCCCTTGATCTAGTCATGAGAAAGCATTCAAAGATAGACACAACACAGCAGAGCAGCACAAGCAGGGAAGTTGTTAAAGTGAAAATACACTCTTGAGATGTGAGAGATCAGGTGAGAGAAAGAGAGAAGGGAGAGAGAGAGAGAGAGAGAGAGAGAGAGAGAATGCTGCAACCCTGGGGTTCAGGTATCTTTCATAAATAGTTGTTAACAGGGGGGTAAAATAATCATTACTTAAGGCAGGGATTTTTTGGAAGCATGGGTTCTAGCTCTTTCTCTTCCTTATATGGTCAAAGGTTACCTGTCTTGGGGCGCCTGGGTGGCTCAGGGGGTTAAAGCCTCTGCCTTCAGCTCGGGTCATGATCTCAGGATCCTGGGATGGAGCCGCATTGGGTTCTCTGCTCAGCAGGGAGCCTGCTTCCTCCTCTCTCTCTGCCTGCCTCTGCCTACTTGTGATCTCTCTCTCTGTCAAATAAATAAATAAAATCTAAAAAAAAAAAAAAAAAGGTCTCCTGTCTTGGCACCCACTCTCATGGGCCTGTCTGGTTTGATCCGGCCTCTTTGGAGTAGCTGGCCAGGACTTCCTCTTTTTGCACCTTCAGGCATTCTGTTAGAACCTAACTCCCTACTCTAACAAAATGACAGTATTTAATTTTACTTTAAAAAATTATTAAGAAGGGGCACCTGGGTGGCTCAGTAGGTTAAAGCCTCTGCCTTCAGCTCAGGTCATGATCTCGGGGTCCTGGGATCGAGCCCCGCATCGGGCTCTCTGCTCAGCGGAGAACCTGCTTCCCCCTCTCTCTCTGCCTGCCTCTCTGCCTACTTGTGATCTCTCTCTCTCTCTGTCAAATAAATAAATAAAATTAAAAAAAAATGATTAAGAAGATTAGGGATTTCATCTAATCAGTTGTAGTTAATTGCTTGGCATTTAACTTTTTTTTTTTCCTATTTCATTACTTTATAACCTGATTGAGGAACAACAACAAAAAAAAAATAATAAGACTTTTTTGAAGATCAGGCTCACATGTATTGAACTCTTCTCCAAATATAGTTATTTCTCATATCTTCAAACTTAGAAAGGTAACCACATCACAGAAAACTACATCACATTTATTCCTAATTGGCCTCAGGTTAACTGCTTTGGAGAGGAGAGGAGGAGAGAGATATTATGGATTTATCAGCTGCAAAGTGAATAGTCATTTGAATACTAGTGGTGTCACATTTGCATACCATTTTGGGATATGTCTGCTCCCAATGCCTCAGGTGTGACTTAATGGAAACTATCAAGTTTAAGGTTTTGCAACACCAGGCTAATCAGCAATATCTGAAAGTCATGGTAAATTGCAGTAGAGCTATTGCAAGGAGGCTACAGACCATCCTGATGTGAGCCTTTGTCCCTGCAAACTGTCATTGTTAAGTGACCTGTCAGATGCTGCAAGATGCAAAAGGGCACAAAAGTATTTCTCTGTTGTTAGTTAATATATCACAAAGGCAATGCATACTAAAATTCTCTTAAAAAATCCTACCTGGCATTTCACCTGACAATTTCACTTCAAATAATGTATCTTATATATAATCAAAAATTACAGAATGGACAATGTCAAGATGAATAATTGAACTTATATCCCAATATCTGGGACTGAATAAATAAATGATGATGCATCCATGCAATGGGTCATAGGCAGCCCTTAAGAAGAAGATGTAGATATGGACACACGGTCATCACAAATGGTTATATTTAAGGGAAATAGAGATTTCAAGTGATATGATCCATTTTCTACACACCAATATGTCCACATGCTCTTATTTTGACTTATCTATACTTTCAGAATAATTTATACTGAATCAGTAATGACTTTATAGATATATTTTTTAGAAGGTTAGAATATACAGGCTTAAATAAGAACATGAAGGAGATCATTCTGGTCATATTTAAACATTAATTTGCACAATTTTCGGAAAACACAACATCCACTTTTTTTTTTTTTTACTTTAAATGGAAGGTATCATAGGAAAAAGTCATCTTGCCAACTTTTAGTAGCATAACAAAGCAATGATTTTTAAGAGCTCGGCAATAACACATGGCTACGCAATGAAAATTTTAAAACATGCATTGACTTTTAAGACGATGCCTGTTGAATATTAAACACCTGAAATTGCTAGTGCCTAAAGCACTTCATTCAGCATAATGTATATAAACTTCCAAACCATTTTCAAGCACCAGTTTTAATAAATGAGAAGCAAGACAGAGAAGGAAGTTTACTACAAAATGTTTGGTTTTATAATAAATTGTTTTAGCTACTACCTGGATTGAAACTTTGTCTCTAAGATGGGTGAAGTTAGAAACAAATTATCAGATTTGTATTTTAAGGGTCTGAGAATTTAAATTAAGATCAAGCACACTTTTAAACATGTTCTCAATAATTTCAAAAACATTCATAATTCAACTTATATTTAGTATACAGGAATTGCAAAACAAAAATAGAAGAAATTTGATAGGAGGTAAACAGCAATTAAATCATCTCAAATAACTGAGTTTTACACATACCTTTTCAACCTTAGCTTATATGGTTCAGTTTTCAGAGACTGATATACATTATAAATGTTCCTTTCATATATGTACATGACATGATGTTCCTAATAAGAAGAATTAATTCATAATGAATGAATTAAAGGATGGTTAATTTAGACTACATAATCCCTTGTATGTTATACAAGGAACTTAAAAGACATTGTTTTAACAAAATTTAGCTTGCCAAATTAAGAATATTTGGAGTCAGAAAGGCACACTTTCTATCCGGGCTATACTATGTACTAACTGTGTCATCTAAGAGAAGGTGACCACTCTGAGCCTCAGTTTATATATATGTAAAAAGGATAAAATCATACCGTTTCTACAAGGTTATTTTATTTTTTTAAAGATTTTTTTTTATTTATTTGACAGAGAGATCACAAGTAGGCAGAGAGGCAGGCAGAGAGAGAGGAGGAGGCAGGCTCCCTGCTTAGCAGAGAGCCTGATGCAGGGCTCGATCCCAGGACCCTGAGATCATCACCCGAACTGAAGGCAGAGGCTTTAACCCACTGAGCCACCCAGGTGCCCCTACAAGGTTATTTTAAAAAGTAAATGAGATCATGTTGGGAAAACACTGAATATAAAGCCCCATCACATGCAGTTTGCTCCGTGTATGGCACCTAGTACCTTAACACAATTATTGATTATTATAGCATTAGTCCACACAGTCTGGTAGCCATTGTAATAAACCACAGCAGCAAGAGCTATCACCCCCTAGTTTTTCTGACTTCTATTCATACTAACTCTCAAGAATTTCTCAGGTACATCATTTGACTATTTTTTTTTTCCCATTCATGCTCACTCATTTCATGGATAAAAGTAGTTCCATTAAAGTAACCTAAATGATGGACCATTTGCCACTAAACTCTACAAGTCTTCCCTCTGGTTTCAGGAACTTGGAATACACTTCTTATAGAACTCATTTCATTCATTCAGCAAATTTTTTGTTGAGTGTTTACCTCCAGATCAGCATTGGGGTAAAAAGTGCAGAGGTTAGAGATGTATGGGCTTCAGGACACGAACCTGTGTGTGAGACAGTCTGAACCATAATCAGACTGCTAAGATCCCAGCACTCCCAGTGGGCATACATAGTCATCACTTGTCTTTCTTCTCTATCAAAAAAACATATAGAAACTTTTGTCTTCTTGGAAAGATGAAGTACAACTGCCTTCTCTGCTGAAATTTGATGACTTCAGTAAAATCTACTTTCATATACATACCTACCAAACTGTGACAATTTTACTTTATTCTAGAGAAGGAGAAAAGACATGAAAGTTTTAAGAAGGTGACTGAAACTTTCAGGCTTATATTTTCCCTGGTACTGTTTTAAGGGGGAAGGGCAGATATACAGCATTGCAGTCATCCAGGAAAACAGGACCTGAAGAGTGACACAGCCTTGCATATATACCCTACCCTACTCAGTATCTAGAAGCTTCCGTGAGTTGTTCCTCCCTTGTATCCTCCCACCCCTGCCAGGCATGGTGGCTTTCAGCCGAAGGCTAGATTGTATTAAGACACCATCATTCCCACACAAAGTGGTCCTATCCCATCCCTTCCCTAATATCTCTTCGATAGTAATTCCCCCAAACTCATTCCACAGACCTACGAAGGGGTGTGAGTATAGACATTTCACTCAGAACTACTGCAAAAATCTCATCAAGGGTGTTGCGGGAGTTTGCAGAGGCTCCACCCGCTATTGCTAACACAGGTGCCCTCTGCTACTGAATGAGTTCCCATGGCATATTACAATTCAAGTACAAGTGAACAAACATTTACCAAGAATGCATCCCTTCCCCCATAGAGTGCTAGATACTAGTATTTACTTGTTTCATTTGATCCTCACAATACCAATAGCATATTGTGACTTCAAGCCCCATTTTTTTTTTTGATATAATGAAAAAAATTAGAAAAAAAAATTTCTCTGCCTCAGAGGAAATCTTAGGGTCCCTCTATTAATGATTTTGAGATCTATTTGCAAAGAAATCAACATCTGAATGATCAGGTTCAGTTATTAAAAATAAATATATACTTTAAGGGGTACTTGAGTGGCTCAGTTGGTTAAGCATCTGACTCTTGGTTTTGGCTCAGGTTATGATCTCAGGGTTATGAGATCTAACCCTGCGTCGAGCTCCCTGCTCAGTGTAGAATCTGCTTGAGATTCTCCCTCCCTCTGCCCTTCCTGCTCATGTTCTCTCTCTAAGATACGTAAAAATGAAAATCTTAAAAATATAAACATATATAACAAAACTATTAAATTTTAAAATAAAGTTTGGATTTATCTACTATTTTTTTAAGATTTTATTTACTTATTATTTATTTATTATTTTTTAGAGATTTATTTATTTATTTGACAGAGAGAGAAAGATCACAAGTAGGCAGAGAGTCAGGCAGAGAGAGAGAGGGGGAAGCAGGCTCCCTGCTGAGCAGAGAGCCCAATGCGGGGCTCGATCCCAGGACCCTGAGATCACGACCTGAGCTGAAGGCAGAGGCTTTAACCCACTGAGCCATCCAGGTGCCCCTTATCTACTATTTCTTGATATATGATAGGAGATCTCATAATGCCATGTTGAGTCAAAACTGAATAGTATTGTGAGATAAATTCTTTATTTTTATATTAGATATATATTTTATTACTTTGAATGTGGAATTCATTTCTGATTATTTCTGATGGAAATTTTACTGCCCTGATGCGAGTTTGCAGTGATGACTAGAAAAGTATGTCTTTATTTTTATCTATTCCTCACTCCTCTGATGCATGGAAAACGATGCATTTCTGCTTAGCTCTCTCTTTCCACCTAGATGACTTAAAAATTGAAAAACTATGTCTAAAATAGTTTTTAAATGATTTCACCTTTTCTCATTTCTGGTGAGTTGTCCATAGCTTTCATATTTTGATGTGTTGCTAGGCAATGTCTTTACTTTTTTTTTATTTTTTTATGATTATTTAGCTTCTCCATGTTACAAATGACTTTAGAGTAGATGTTACAGACACACAGTATGCCATTTTTACCCTGTGTTTGAATCTTTCTGTGGCCTAAGAATGAGTAAGTTTACTATGATTCATTTTCAGTTCTATTAGCAAAAATGCCTGCCTAATAATTCAAACATAGGGAAAAGTATAATTATATCGGTGGATTGCCAGCTGTCTCTTGCATTCCTCTTGTATCTCCTGGGACAAAATAGAAGTGACTGCAATTATAGTTCAAATATCAGGAGGATATTAATGTGATAGATTTAACCATAGCTTTCTTATTTTTCATAAAGTTGTGTTAATGAAAAGGATGGCTCTGGTAATTTGTGCAGTATTAAATTTTGTTAGTAGTTGTTAGCACTTACAGAGTATGGTACTTATAGTCTATGTGACATAATGACAAAGGACTCTTTCTGGGACATACACCAACCATTCCAGAGTAAAACCTCATAGAACATCATTCTTAATTATTAAATATTTTCTGATAATATTTTATGCTAGTTGTGCCTACTTATGTTCTTCTTAGCAATAATTTATTTCTTTAGCAATGGTATTATGTTTTTCAAGTTTAATTACTTTATCATATAAACTCAAAATTAGGAGTTCTCATCATTCAGTGGTTTTAAAATCGAGAAGCATAAACATTATCCATTTTCCTAAAAATGAGTTTAAATATGTAAAGTTAAACAGAACAAGGAATCTTAAAATTTTAAAATGTATAAAGTGCGTTTTTAGGATAGGTTTATATTTGTACTGTTAACCCTAGACAAACCAAAAGCCCAAATAGCTTTAAAAGAAACAATTATATGGCTTTCAAACCTGTTTAAAAAAAAGAAGAAATCTAGGGCGCCTGGGTGGCTCACTTGTTAAGCGTCTGCCTTAGGCTCAGGTCATGATCCCAGGCCCCTGGGATCGAGCCCCGCATCAGGCTCTCTGCTCAGCAGGAAGCCTGCTTCTCCTGCTACCATTCCCTCTGCTTGTGTTCCCTCTCTCGCTGTGTTTCTTGCTGTCAAATAAATAAAAAATCTTAAAAAAAAAAAAAAAAAGAAATCCATCTATGTAGAATCAAAGTGCTTATTCATTTGCTATGATTGGATTTTCATTATGATTTACATCTTCCTTTTAACTCAGTATGTGTTACTATTTTTAAGTATAGAGGCATACAAAGCCCGGGATGTTATAGAATGCAAACTGATGTCCTTATCAAGTAGATGAGGATAACTCATAAGCACAATATGAACATGTGAATGTGCACATTAAATGTATGTCTCAAATCCTTTTGTAAGAAATAGTAATTAACCAATAAATGATGGTATGCATACACATTGTATGTATCTGATTTATATACAACAGCAGTAGCTACCAGTAATTGAGAGCTTTCTTTGTGCTAGATGCTCATTAAGTGGTATGCATTGTTGTTATGATTTGTTCTTCACTACAACCCTATGTGCTATTTATTATCAACTCCATATTACAAATGAAGAATTGAGCCACATGTGGAAATTAGCCCCAAAATACCCATCTAATCTTTGATAGACCTCAGACACAATTCTAGTATGTAATGCTATATTGTCTTAACACTTATTATTTTGTCTCCTGCCTTTTATATGAAGATACTTCAGAAATCCGGCCAAAGTTTAAAGTATTTCTATTTTCATCTAATAGTAGGACCAAAAGATTAGTACAGGTGTTCTAGTCGTAACAGCTCTGATTAAAGGAAAAGGCTTGTGAGTAATCATTTCTACAGATTAGATGTAGAATAACCCCATGTTTTCTAGAAGACATTACTTTTATATAGTCTAATAGACTGCATATACTTTAAATAAACTTTAAAAAAAATCAACAATATCTGACATTATATCCTTACATTTGGTGACAGTGTGTTGTTATGTTTCCCTATATCTGTCAATATATTTTCTCTGAAAGATTAAAAGTGTTTCATTTCAATAGGTTATATAATGAACAAACTCCTCTAGATTTCTTGCCCACCATGTAAGAGTCTCAATGTATCTTACAATGGATGATGGGAGCCTCTTATTTAATCAGGCTTTTATTTTTATTTTTTGGGTGTGTGTGCTTATGATTTTAGAAATAGATTACTGAAAGTAGCAAATATTCTACTACCACATAAAAAGGAAACAGTGTCCCAGTTCTTCCAGTGATAAGACTGAATTTTGAAGTTTATCTTTTAGTTTAGGAATCTTCTGTGAATTGTTATGAAATTGAAATCTTTCATCAATCATTATATGGTAATGAAGAAAATGTAATTGTGGGGGCACCTGGGTGGCTCAGTGGGTTAAAGCCTCTGCCTTCCCTCAGGTCATGATCTCAGAATCCTGGGATGGAGCCCCACATCGGGCTCTCTGCTCAGTAGGGAGCCTGCTTCCCCTTCTCCCTTTACCTGCCTCTCTGCCTGCTTGTCATCTCTCTCTCTGTCAAATAAATAAATAAAATCTTAAAAAAAAAAAAAAAGAAAATGTAGTTGTGATCTGTGTTTGTGTGTGTATGTGTGTGTGTGTGTATACACATATACATATATATGTATATGTATAACGACAAGTAGACAAAAATAGACAAACCAAAAGCTCAAGTAGCTTTAAAAGAAACAATCATATGGCTTTAAAAACTGTTTAAAAAAAGGAGAAGTCCATCTATGTAGAGTCAAAGTGCTTTTCTCAACAAAAGAAAATTTCTCTTCTCAACAAAGCTAGTTTGCATTATTGCAAATAACCATATAGAGTGTCATATTAAAAATTTAATTGTTATCCCTATATTTGTTTTTTTTAATTTTTTTTAATTTTTTTAAGGTTTTATTTATTTATTTGACAGAGGGAGAGAGATCACAACTAGGCAGAGAGGCAGGCAGAGAGAGAGAAAAGGGGAAGCAGGCTCCCTGCTGAGCAGAGAGCCCAATGTGGGGCTCGATCCCAGGACCCTGAGATCATGACCTGAGCCAAGGGCAGAGGCTTTAGCCTACTGAGCCACCCAGGCGCCCCTATATTTGTTTTCTTAAGTTGCACTTTAGCCACATTCAAAACCTCCCATATTTGGGGGCACCTGCGTGGCTCAGTCGTTAAGCATCTGCCCTCGGCTCAGGTCATGATCCCAGGACCCTGGGATCGGGCCCCACATCGGGCTCTTTGCTCAGCGGGGAGCCTGCTTCTCCCGCTACCATTCCCTCTGCTTTTGTTCCCTCTCTAGCTGTGTTTCTGTCAAATAAATAAAATTTAAAAAAAAATACAAAACCCTCCCATATTTGATTAAAAGAACATTTTTATACATTGACATTTTGTATAATGTTTTACAGAAACACTTTTTTAAAGATTTTGTTTATTGGGGCACCTGGGTTGGGTTGCATAACAACATTCTCTCTAAGCTTGTTAGAAGAACCCATAGATGTAGATCAAAGAACAAGGCAGACTTACTTAATCTCTATGTCCCAAGGTACAGAAAGAGAGAAGAAAAGAAGAAAACACTGGCTAGTCCATGTATGAGGAGAGTCACTAAGATCAACCTTCTAAAGTCTGTCTATAATTTACTCTTTCCCCTCTCACTTTATAGATGATACCCCTAAATGGAGGGCACTAACTTATCAGATGTGAAACAAAAATGTTGTAACTAAAGAAGGACTAGCATGATTTCTGCAAATGGAATAAACAGTCTCATTACAATTTAGCAAACTTTTTATAGACCTCAAAGGTCAAAGTTGTTCGTTCTTTTAATTTACTATGATTAAGACTCCTACAAAGAATAATTTTTAAATAATAAAGAGTAGGAAAGGATTTCAGTAGCTCCTTTATGACATCTGAAATATTTGAGTAAAATGTCCATATAGATGCAAAGGAAATATATGGCACAAACAACCTCCCCATCAAGATCTCCTAATTCCAGAATACTAGAGGAATTTCCATTCTCTAGTAGGGCTGTGATAAAGTTTGGAGGGCAGAGAACCCTCTCATCTGTGCTGATTCCAGGGGTCACTTAAGATAGACCTGGAACAGATTCTCCCTTGTAACCCTCAGGAGGAGCCAGCCCTGCTGAAAAACACCTTGATCTTGGACTTCTAGCCTCCAGAACCGTTAGAAATAAATTTCTGTGGTTTAAACCCAGTGTGTGCTACTCTCTATGGTAGCCCTAGCAAGCAAATACAATCATGGTGAAATCATATAATTGGTTATATTAGTGTGTGAGTATTATTCCAGGAGGAGGAATTTGCCTGAACCTGCTAACATGGGCCTGACAGTGCTGATGCACGTAAGAATTCCCATCTCACTCCTTAGAGGATGTAAGCTTTAAACTATAAGAAAAAAATATGTATCTTAGAAAAATTATGAGTAGCAGAGAGTTTCCTGATTAAAAAAGGGATCTTTATCGAGGGGACAACAATTGCTGAGAAATAAACTGCTTTTTTGTCTAATGTAACATAAGAGGGTACTGTGGGTGTGTGCTTAAAGTAATATGTAAAAGATAAAAAAAGAAATCACATTTGCCTCAATTAAACACTTGTAAGGAAAGACTATATCTTCAAGTCTAGAAATAGTTTATTAAATCTATGAGTGACAATAAAGTAAACAGTATGGCTAGAGATGCTAGTATTCTTAAGCGTTGTCTGGGTGGCTCAGTTGGTTGAGCTCAGGTCATGATCTCAAGGTCATGGGGTCAAGCCCCACCTCAGGCTTTACATTCGGGGAGGTCTGCTTGAGATTCTCTCTCTCTCCCTCTCCCCCTGCTATACCCCCACATGCACTCATTCTCTTTCTCTCAAATAAATAAATCTTTAAAAAAAAAAAGAAATTCTAATATTATTACAAATGTGTAAAGTTGATTGTACCTTAGAAATAAGATGGTTTTGATCCCCTGGAGTCATTTTGCATCTGTCAATTTTCCATGAAGATTAAATAAATGTATTTCATATTACAACATTTAAAAGTTAGTTAAGTGGAATACATGGATTAAATATAGAAAATAATTATATATAGGAAATGTTTGTTTTGATTTTTCAAGTTTTAAAATATAGATGGTGGTAGAATATAAATCCTGCATGCATTACCCATTGCAACTGAGCTCCATTCTTTTCCAGTGTCATTTCCAGTTCCCTGTTGCCATAGTTGCTGCTCAGAAAATGCATTTTTCTAAAAGATTTATAAATAATGATTGCAATGTTTTTAGCTCTTTGTAGTGAAATACAATATCCAATGCCTCTGAGAAGAATATAAATCCAAGCACTAGGGAGCCATTCAGGTCACACCGGAGTCTTGTTACAAGTAGGGCAAGAAAAGTGTCTCACTGGTATACATTAATGTGCACTCTCCTGCCCACTCAAAAGATAAATTCCATGTAGTTACGTTTTGAAGACATATATAAGACTGTCTTTAAGCTTTATATCTGCTTTTGTTACTCCAACATCTTGTCAAACAGAAAAAACCCTTCTCTTTACTAATCTTGCTTACTGTCATCATCCTTCCAAATGCTAAGTTAAAATATTTAGTTTATAAGTGAACATGTTTGGCCAAATGCATGTGTTCTTAATATCTCCAAAAATTAGGTATATTCTAATCTTTATTGTAATGGGGAGTCAAGAATATTCTGTGCTTGATAAATTTATTTTTATTATGGCTCTTGATCTAAATTGAAAGTAAATATTCAAGAGCCATTTCTTGTCTTTTTTTCCTCCAAAAATCAGCCACTGCTTATTAATTGAATAATTAAGTTATTCCACGTGTAGTACATGCCATCTGAAGTAGAAAATGTACCCAGAAACACCCCAAAACAGAAAACAAACAATGATTATAAAATAGCCTAACTGTCTGGGACACCCGGGTGGCTCAGTCAGTTAAGCATCTGCTTTAGGTTCAGGTCATGATCCGAGGGTCCTGGGATTGAACCTCACATCGGGCTCCCTGCTTGGCAGGGATTCTTCTTCTCCCTCTGCCCTTCCTTGTGCTCACTCTCTCTCTCTGTCTCAATATAAATAATAAAGTCTTTAAAAAAAATAGCCTAAATGTCTACCATTCAGAAATAAGGAAAAATTTAATGTTTTTGATACACACACCTATCTATGTACATATACACACATATATACATGTCCGATAGACAGGTATGTGGCATAAGCACACATTATTTGGCTAGTCTAGGCTATGATGCAATAACAAAGCAAAATTTTAGTGAGTTGAAACAACGGAAGTTCATTTCTCCCTTATCTCCATAATTTTCAATGGAAGGGTTTGCTTCCCTTAGTCACTCAGGGACCCTAGGCTGGCAGAAACCCTACCATCTCATCATGAGGGATCAGGTTTTACCATCACAGGAGAAGAGAGTCTAGTGCTGCAGGGATCCACACCAGAAATTGAATTCTTTGGCCATTGTTCATGAGCTAGAGTTAGTCACATGACGCTGACTAACGGAGGTGATGGAGAAGTGTTTTCCTCATGTAAGTCCGAAAAAAGGGCTTCTTCTCCCTTCTCCCTTTTCTCCTTCTTCCTTTGCCCTCTGCTCCCGCTGC
Organism: Procyon lotor; assembly: GCA_028646535.1. NCBI lineage: Eukaryota > Metazoa > Chordata > Mammalia > Carnivora > Procyonidae > Procyon > Procyon lotor. Next base: position 78,087,842 of record CM053610.1, on the reverse strand, counting down.
TTGTACGCTCTCTCTGTCAAATAAATAAAATCTTTTTCTTTAAGATTATTTATATATTTGACAGAGAGAAAGACAGACAGCAAAAGGGGGAACACAAGCAGGGGGAGTGGGAGAGAGAAGCAGACTTTCCTTTGGACAGGGAACCGGTGTGGCCTTGATCCCAGGACCCTGGGATCATGAACTGAGCCAAAGGCAGACTCTTAATGACTGAGTCATCCAGGTGCCCCAATAAATAAAATCTTAAAAAAAAAAAAAAGCAAGAAAGAAAAATGTGCTAAAAGAGAGAGAGAGAATATGCCAAAAATAGATAAGGTATAATTTGAGGAACAAATAGTATAAATTAGTACTAAAGTATTTGTTGAGTTTCTATTTTCTAATTCTTTTATCATTATTTTGTGACACTATTTTTAACTCACAAAACTCCACATTTTACAACAAACTAGTTTGGACTGTGCCACAATTTTAGTTAACCGTAGTACGCTTAACAGGGAGGTATAATAAAGTCTTATCCCTACTAACACAACTATAGTTTTATTTCCATCTCCCACCTGTGTAATAAAATGTCAAATAATTTTCTTAGTATTAAGAAAATTTATGGCAGCTATTAAATTCCATCTGCTGGGAACACACTATTGAGTAGGGCGCTGTCCCTACCTTATTCAGTTGGATAGATGTAGTGTTATTCCTGGGCTGTAAGAGCAGAAAAGACGTATGTAGCCAAGCAGTAATGCCCTCTTGTATGAAATTTGTGTTGAACTGAGATGGAAGGATCCCTGAACTGCCTGATGACTGGCAATCAGGAGTCATAGATATTTTGGGGAGCAAATGCAGATTCTAAGAATTGTAAGTAATTGAGTGTGGCAGGAACATTTAAGAAATCCTGAAACTGTAGGGAAGGCATGGAGAAAAGGAAGCAAGAATTATAGGTAGGAGAAAAAAAAAAAAAGAATTACAGGTAGGGCCATATCATAAAGGGACTTAGGTGCTAATTCTGGAACTAGGACTTTGAAAGCAATGGGACACCACTGGGGATGAATTCAAGCATCCAAGGAAAATTGTCAAGAACATGTTAATCTCTTGAATGTAGCCTACGATGCCTGGGAAATGTATCACCTAATAACTACTGGTAATTACCGGTAGTGCATCCACATCTGTGTGGACTGGGATCTTATTTATTTATTTGACAGAGAGAGAGAGAGATCACAAGTAGGCAGAGAGGCAGGCAGAGAGAGGGGGAAGCAGGCTCCCTGCTGAGCAGAGAGCCCAATGTGGGGCTTGATCCCAGGACCCTGAGATCATGACCTGAGCCTAAGGCTGAGAGGCTTTAACCCACTGAGCCACCCAGGCGCCCCTGGACTGGGATATTAAACTGCTTCATCACGTCTAATGAATCACACAGTTTATGATTCTCCCTCCAGCCTTGTATAAGTTTTCATTAAATTTCATACTCTTTTAGTTCGCAAAATATTTAAGATTGCTTACAAAGCATTAAAAAAATTAAGTAAAGTCAACTAATGAGAAATAAAACACTTCTTAATATTTCTATCAGACAGTAATTCCTCCTGAATGTTTTTCATGAGTTTTCCCTTCAGGATGAAGAGATAAATTAACTGGGAGCGAGTGGCCAAGAGAAAGGATGAAGGAACACTGTTTTGAGAAATATGGAAAATGGCAAAAGAGATTAATTATGTGAGGTTCTTTACAGTAAATAAAGATTTACCTCAGAGTTTTTAAACTTTGGAATCCTTTTATTTCAAACAGAACTTAATAGAAAACAAATCTTACTGTATATTTATTAAATATGAAATTTAATCAGCATGCTCACTCTGGAGGCAGAAGTAGTCCTGTCTGAGTAGAAGCGCCAAAGTCCAAGTTGTCAGTAGTAACCAAGATTGCCCACTAAACAACAATCCCTAAAAACACAAACATATCTTCTTGATCCTGCGAGTGTTATTGTTGACATGAGATTTAAAAAAAAAAAAAAAAAAGCTTTGTCAACAGTGCATTATGAAGCCCATGGTTAATATAAATATTAATCAGGGTTATGATAGTAGCTCCAGGGATTATGGTAATCGCATAGCATATAACGCAAGCATAAATGTTTCAATTCAAGTATAAATATGTAGTTAATGAAGAGTACAATCACTTAACAAACTGTTTTTATACTCACGGTTTAGAAATGTCAGGGCTATAAATTCATTATCTTTCAAATTTTGCTTTTCAAAATAAAGACACCTATTTTGAATATTTTATTTATTTATTTATTTATTTATTTATTTATTTATTTAACAGAGAGAGAGAGAGAGAGAGAGAGAGATCACAAGTAGGCAGGCAGGCAGAGAGAGAGGGAGAAGCAGGCTCCCCACTGAGCAGAGAGCCTGATGCGGGGCTCAGTCTCAGGACCCTGAGATCATGATCTGAGCTGAAGGGAGAGGCTTTAACCCACTGAGCCACGCAGGTGCCCCAAGACATCTATTTTGTATCAGTGCCTGACTTAAGACATGTTATTGTAGCAGGGGGAAAAAAGAACTGAAGGAAAAAAAAAAAAGGACAATCCTACTACCACTCTGTAAAAACCCCTTTCACATCTGGATGATGCTGGACAAGATCTAGTTCATGCATATACAGATCTTTATGGACTTACAGTGGGGTTATATCTGATAAATTTGTCATAAATTGAAAATATTGGAAGTCAAAAATGCATTTAATGCACTTAACCTACTGAACATCAGAGCTCCGTCTAGTCTACCTTAAACATGCTCAGAACACTTACATTTCCTGTAGTTGGGCAAAATTATAAAACACAAAGCGTATTTTATAATAAAGTTTTGCATATTTCCTATAATTTATGGAATATTATACTAGAAATGAAAAATAAAATGGCTGTATGGGTATAGAATGGTTGTAAGCATAGAGGTTGTTGACTCTTGTGATGCTGTAGCTGAGTGGGAGCCCTTGTTCGATGCTGCTGTCTAGCAGTGCAAGAGAAAATTTCATACTGCTTATCACTAGACTGGGCCAAGATCCAAACTAAAAATTTGAAGTACAGTTTTTACTGTACATATATTGCTTTTGTAACATTATAAAGTCAAAAAATCCTAAGTCAAACCATGGTAAGTCGGGGTAGTATTGTTTTTAATGAAAGGATACAACTATAACTGTATGTAAGCCTTGTAGTTTAAAAAAGAAACCTCTGACACTGTATTGCAGAGGTATTTGTGTATCAGAAAATAGCTATTCATTTTCGAATATGTTTTTTAAATATTTTATTTACTTATTTGACGAGAGAGAGAGAGAGAGAGAGACATCACAAGTAGGCAGAGAGGCAGGCTCCCCACTGAGCAGAGAGCCCGATGCGGGGCTTGATCCCAGGATCCTGAGATCATGACCTGAGCTGAAGGCAGAGGCTTTAACCCAGTGAGCCACCCAGGTGCCCCTCATTTTCAAATATTTTAAATGACAAGGCTGTCCCTGAGTGACTCAGTAGGTTGAGCATCCAACTCTTCATTTCGGCTCAAGTCATGATCTCATGGGACTTGAGATCCAGCTGCATGGGGCTGTGCTCTGCAGGGAGTCTACTTGAGATTCTCTCCCATTCTCTCCCCCCCCCCAACTCTCCCTCTGTTTCTTTAAAATAACTAAATAAGTCTTTACAAAAATATTTTAGGGGTGTCTGGGTGGCCCAGTCGCTAAGCGTCTGCTTTCGGCGTAGGTCATGATCCCAGGGTCCTGGGACTGAGCCCCACATTGGGCTCTGCTCAGTGGGAAACCTGCTTCTCCCTCTCCCAAGCCCCTGCTTGTGTTCCCCCTCTTGCTGTGTTTCTCTCTGTTAAATAAATAAATAATAAATAAAATCTTTAAAATATATGATTTTTTAAATGGAAAACAACTTTCTATTATAATGGGGGAGCAGTAAATTTATTGATCCATTAGCTCTTTATTATTTTTCTTTCCCAAAGTTAAAGTAAGTACCTTGTAACTTAATTTTTGTGACTCCACTCACAAAAACTGCAGTGTTAAATTTTACACTTGATCTTAGCCAAAAGGCCGAGAAGCGATGCAGTGTAAAATTTTGAACACAAATGTATTTTTTTTCCTTAACTGTGTGTTTTACCATTATAATGGGATGTTGATGTATTGGACATATTACCCTAGAAAATAATAATTCTTAAAACCAGTGTGTATAATATTTTTCATAGTTTGAATATTCTCTTCTAATAAGGCATTACTTTCTCACTTCTGTTCCTTTTATTTTTCATCTTTCTTTTGGAAACATCAACTTGTCATGTACTATTCTCTCTAGCATATCTACTGTACTCCTCTCCTTTATATAATTTATTTTTACCTTTTTAAAAACATTTGTTTTCTCTACCATTTTTTAACAACCTAATTGTTTTTTTAATATTTTATTTATTTATTTGACAGAGAGAGAGATCACAAGTAGGCAGAGAGAGTGGGGGAAGTAGGCTCCCCACTGAGCAGAGAGCCCAATGTGGGGCTCGATCCCAGGATCCTGAGATCATGACCTGAGACAAAGGCAGAGGCTTTAACTCATTGAGCCATCCAGGTGCCCCATAAGAACCTAATTGTTATTTGTCTTCAAATTATGTTGTAATTTCACTGAATTTTTAAAATTTGTTTTACTCCTCTTTTTTGTGTTTCTCTTTTAAATTTATTACTTCATCTATTTTTTTTAAACTATTCTTTTTGCTTTATGCTCTGCTTCTGATTCATGGGGACCATGCTCTGTTATCACCTACTTGGTATGTCAGTTTTCTGTGTCTTCCTTCTGAAGCTTCTACTGAGTCATATTCAGAGGTAAGCTTGTCCCCCAAATCATGAAGAAGCTTTTATTTTCCTCTTTTCCTAACCATTAGGACCAGTGTTTTTGTGGCTTGCTCTCTTTTGTTTTAATCATCCTTAAAGGACATCCAGACATCAGATTTGTCCAGTGCTCAAGTATGATTGGATTGCCCTTTTTTATACACTTGTGTTTTGGAGAAATTTTGCACGTAGGTATATATGTAATTTCAATGTAGAAGATGTTTTTCTGTATTATCCTTTTTTGTGTACTGCTTGGTTCTCTCTATTTATTTTTTTTTTTTTAAGATTTTATTTATTTGACAGAGAGAAACACAGTGAGAGAGGGAACACAAGCAGAGGGAATGGTAGCGGGAGAAGCAGGCTTCCTGCCGAGCAGGGAGCCTGATGCGGGCTTGATCCCAGGGGCCTGGGATCATGACCTGAGCCGAAGGCAGATGCTTAACGACTGAGCCACCCAGGTGCCCCTGGTTCTCTATATTCTGAAACAGTGGCTAAAACAAACAAATCAAAAACAAACTATAGTTCCCTCCCTGAATTTCTATAATACTTTCCCTTTGCTTGTCTCCTGGGGAACTTTCGCAGGCTTTACCTGTGTCTGGGGGCTGCATTGCATAACTGGTGCTGGCTCACTCAGTACTCCAGTGGGGCCTTGTTGGGGGATTGCAGCTGTGAACACAACGTTGTAATTGATTTTCTCTATCTACTTTCCCCACTTGTGCAAAGATGGAGAGTCGAAGATAGGACAGGGTAGGAAAAAGTAAAAAGATTAATTTTGAATAGGTTTTCCTTTAGGTTGGCTATAAGCTTCAATTAATGTCATTTTTACTTCTAAAAGTATGACAATTCTGAGATATTTCTTTGACTTTCATTTTTCCCATTAATGTGAATTTTTATGAAATCTGGTGTAGGCTGTGTTATGAATTCTTATTGAATACCAATTTAAAATAGAAGCTCTCAACTGTTTGTCTTTATATCACTATGTAGTTTCTGTAGTGTGCCTTTCTTTTTGCTAGAGGTTTTTATATATATATACATATACATATATATATAGATGGTGATAAGTTAGTTTTATGATATTATGGCTTTAAATAATTTTAATTAGATAAAAAGAGTAATGATTAATAGTTAAAATTCTTAACTAACATCTCTTTTATTTTATTTATTTTTTAAATTTTATTTTATTTTTTCAGTGTTCCAAGATTCATTGATTATGCACCATACCCAGTGCTCCATGCAATACATGCTCTTCTTAATACCCACCACCAGGCTGACCTAATCCCCCACCCTCCTCCCCTCCAAAACCCTCAGTTTGTTGCTCAGAGTCCACAGTCTCTCATGCTTCATCTCCCTCTCTGATTTCCCCCAATTCACTTTTCCTTTCCTTCTCCTAATATCCTCCATGTTATCTAACATCACTTTTAAAATCAATTCATAAAAGTAGCTTAGAATGATTTATTAATATAAACTTTAACTACGTTGTATTTTGTGTATTTAAAAACACTTTCATTTTACTAAATTATTCAGTATGAAAATAGAGTCTTAACCTCTTTAAAAATCTAGATTTTAATTAGTGTACTCCAGTTGAACTTACAAGACTGATGCAATTCCTCAATTTAGTGGATTCATAGTATTCCTTCAGCTCTGTAAATAGCAGGAAACATACAAGTTTGCTCTATAAAAGAGTATAATCTTTCCAAAGTTCATTAGATTATAATTTTCCCATCAGCCACATCCAGTGCAGTTCAACATGCCATGAAATATAAAGTTAGACATCTGTAATTCATATAAGAAAACTGTTATTTATATTTAAAGAAAATATTTTGCATTATTTTGTCTGGCAGTGCCAACTTCTCTATTCTTTAAGCTTAGATTTACATTCATTTTGTAGGGTTACCATCCAGTAGGGCTTGTTTTATCTTATATTGTGAAGACAGAGATATATGTAATTGGCAAAAATTGTGAGGCTTAGAATGCCTTGAAGTTTGTGTTGCTTGTCCTCTTCTATTTTAGACTATCGGGATCTCGGATCTCTCTCTCCTTTTTTTTCA
>CM053610.1:78062940-78080870 GCA_028646535.1 Procyon lotor | reverse complement strand
TTCTTCTTACAGGATTTCTGTATTGCTTGCTTGCAATTACTCATGCTTCTATATTTTTATATTAATACTGGCTAAATACAATTTTTTAAAATTTTATGTTGGGGTAGAATGAAATTTACATAGATTTAATTATTCTCATCATTTACATGGCATTAAGGCATTTCCTTTTACTGCAAGTTGAAAATACCTCCATTGTTTGTTAAAGAAGATTTGTGCTAGAATGCTTACAGGTAGGTGTTGGAAATACTGGCTACAGGAAAATAAAAGGGCAGAAAAAAACACAAAACATTATTAGAATAGATAAAGTTTTTCAGCCCAGTTTTGTAGCTATCAGGGGTTTATATCATTTGACCTTCAGTTAAATACTCTGAGCCTGCAGGAATAAAGGCTCTATAGTAGCATTAAGTATTATTGCTCTTATCTTCATCATCTAAATGCAATCTTTAAACTACTTAAGATTCACCTCTCACTGTTGGACACTTTCTTTAATACCTCTGTAATTGTAAAGAGGACTTTGATGAGTGTATTAAGGTTTCCCAGCTTCTGAGTGAATTGCCTGTTTAATGGTAGATAAGCAGACTTCAAGAACTGTTGAGATTATCAATATTCAGTTTCCTTTGATTTCTTCATTTTTCTAATTTCCTTAAAATTCATCTCTTTCTCACCGTTGTAAAACTGTGTAAACAAGCACCATGTTAAGGTAGAAGGAACACAGAAAGATTTAGGAAACAAATTGCATTCTTGACTTCATCATTAACTTTGAACAGGATCTTCAGAAAAAATACTCAATCACCTGCAGAATGGAGTGACTGGGCCAGACCATATGGCTTGGAATACTGGGATTATTTAAGAATGTATTTAATGCTTACCCTATACCTAAACATATTTTCAGTGATTTGCTGACACTTCAGAACAAATATGTCACCTGTCTACATGGAAGTTTAAATACAGTTGTCTTTTTCATTTTAAAGTATTTTCTATATATAAGGAAAAGACATGAGATTGAAAGAGAAAACCATTTTACTTTTGAAATAAAACATAATTATTCACCAGTTTAGATAAGTTTGGATTTCTAGGATGTGTAATTTTCTGACATTAACTAATATTAGTAGAATATTATTCCCTGGGACAATGAGTACATTATGAGAATTATTAACAGTCCATTTTGTGCACCTTTGCTATTTCCATTACTATGGGTATATAGATCCTTCCCATGTGACACGCATCCCAAAGAACAAGTTGGACAATAAGTAGTTGTTATCTATAAATTCCTAAATAGTTTTGCTTGTTGGACAAAGGAACACAGTAATACAATTTCAGAATCCACCTAAGCAGTTGCAAGGTACTGCTTTTACATATATAGGGGACAAATCTTCTGTTAAAAAGACAAAACCAAACGGTATGAACCAAAGTTGTTTGATAACTCACCTGCATTTTATTTTTAACTATTTTATGGAGCATGGCAGAAGCCAGGAGCGAGTGACTAACTACATCGTAGTCTAAGCAGTCAAGCTTTCTCTTCATGAGCTCTGTATATTTGGCTGTTTTTGTCACTTTGTTTCCATGTTTTCCTTAACACATTTACCTAAGTCACGTGTTCTATCTCACCCATTTGCATGTATCTGTCCACAATTGAGAAGCTAAAGCTTTTTGAACATAATACATATCATTTCTGTCCTGCTTTATTACTCCCCCACCCCCTGCCAAATGAGAATTTAGCTGCTGGGAATAGTAGCAAATTGACAACCCTACCACCTAAATCACAAAGCAGATCGGTCCTTTTATGGTCAAAACTGAGCCACATAAGAGGTTGATATGTGAAACTTCCTATTTTACCCCTACTAATTTTAAATTTACCTTTATCATTTGTTTAATAAATGAATCTATATTTTAGTCATGGTGGTTCACAATTCTTCAGTAGATGTTTGAAGATAGCAAGCATGAGAAACTCTAGTATTGCCCAAATTGTGATCATTGGAAGTTTCAGCTAAGAAATCTAGAATGCAGGGATGCCTGGGTGGCTCAGTCAGTTAAGTGTCTGCCTTTAGCTCAGGTCTTGATCCCAGGGTTCTGAGATGGAGCCCCACATCACTTTCTATACCCTGCTCAGCAGGGAGTCTGCTGCTCTCTCTCTCTCTCTCTGCCCTTCCCCTCCCCTCTTCACCCCTGCTCACGTGCTCTCTCTTGTTCTCCCTCAAATAAACAAATAAAATTTAAAAAAAAGAAAGCTAGAATGCAAAATGTTGCAGCCATGATGGAAAACAATGTAGAGATTCTTCAAAAATTAAAAATAGAACCACCCTGTGATCCAGCAGTTCCACCTTTGGATATTTATCCTAAAGAACTAAAAGCAGGATCTTGAATAGATAATTGCATGCTCATGTTCACTGAAGTGTTATTCGCAAGAGCCAACAAATGAAAATAACCTAAGTGTCCATTAGTGGATTAACTGAAAAAGAAAATCTGGCATATATACAATGGAGTGCTGATCAGCCAAGAAAAAGAAAGTAAATCCTGCCATTTGTGACAACACAGATGAACTTTGAGGGCTTTATTCTAAGTGAAATAACTTGGAGAAAAATACATACTCTATGATCTCACTTAGATGTAGAATCTAATAGGGCTGAACTCATAGAAACAGAATAGATTGGTGGTTGCCCGAGGCTGAGGATTGGGGAAAATAGGAAAATGTTGGTCCAAGGGTGCAAACTTTTTCAGAGGAATATGTTCTGGGGATGTAAGAGGTTATAAGAGGAATAATTTTGGGCGATCTAACAGACAGCATGGTGATTGTAGTTTACAGTATTATGTGCTTGAAGGTTACTAAAAGAGTGGATTTTAAATGTTCCTATCATAACAACAATAATGAACTAAAATGGTAATTATGTGAGGTGAAGGATATGTTAACTAACCTCATTGTGATAATCATTTTGCAATACATATATATATCAAATCATTACTTTGTACACCTTAATCTTTATACAATGTTATATTTCAATTATGTCTCAATAAAAGAAGGGGAAAAAACTAAGAAAACGTGGTATAAATATAAAATGAAATATTAGCATAAGATATAAAATTCTGACATATACTTCAATGTGAATGAAAGTTGAGGATATTATGCTAAGCTAAATAAGCCAGTTATAGGAAGTTAAATATTGCATGAATCTACTTATTGAAGTATTTAAAGTAGTCAAACTTACAGAGGCAGAAAGTGGAATGATGGTTACCTGGACCGGTAGAGGGATGTGGGAGTTGCTGTTTGGTGAGTATAGAGCTCCAGATATTCAAGATGAAAATGTTCTAGAGATCCTCTGTATAACATTGTCCACATAATTAATAGTACTTTACTGTCCACTTAAGAAATTGTTAAAAAGATAGATTTCACGTTTCATATTAGGTGTTTTTACCACAGTAATAATTTAAAAAAATAGCTCTGAGAAGTAAAAGAAGTGACTTATTAGGTGTTTTAGAAGCTGGTCCCAATTCTTATTCATTCCAAACATTTGGAATTTTGGGAAGGTGAAGAGAGGGCTAGAAAAATGGGAGACCCTTGACACAGAAACTTGGCTAGTTGCTAAACTTCTCATTGAAAATCCTTTACAGTAAAATAATTAAGCCTTTAAGAAGCCTTGAAAGTATAAACTCTGGAAACGCTGTTATAACCTCCAGAAATTAGGAATAATATGAGGTTCTGGAATCCTGAGGATGACTTTGTTAACTGTGAGCTTCTTATAGACTTCTACGATATATCTTACATCACAAGAAGCTCTGAGCATGGGTTTCTGGAGTGAAACAGTATAGAGAGGAGTGAGACATTGTGCAAACATTAGCCAAATGAGATTGACATTGATTTCAGATGAAAGTCTTGAACCAATTATAAAGGAAATTATTAGTGAGTACCTGAAAGAAGGAACACATACCACTCAGTTTCAATATGGGTTCACACAAACTAAGTCATGTCAGACTAATTCAATTTCTTCTTTTAATAGGTTTAGTAGCTTAATAGATCAGGAATATTAGAGACACTGTAGACAAGGTCCGGATTTCAGCCAGGCATTTGACAAGTCTTCTGATGTTTTCCTTGTTGACAAGATAATTGAAATGAGCTGGATTTATGAGCAATTTCTACTTGAAGAAAACTTATGGTAACATGTAAATAATTTTAAAATGGTAAACTAACAATATTATAACTTTTTATGTGCAAGCCACTGCTATGTCTTTTATATGCATGCTCTAACATTTTCAGTCCTCATAATCTATGAAATATTGTACACATTCCTCAAGTGAGATACTGAGGCAAAGGAAGATTAATTACTTAGTATAAGGTCATGTGTACAGTAACTGGCAAAGCCACAGTTTGAGTGCAGTGTATATAACTTCAAAACCACACCCTTAACCACTATGTGATACACTACATGATTTGCTCTTACATTGATGCTATATGCTTAATTATAGCAATGAGAATATAAAAGGTATATTCATCAGATTTGGTATAATCTGTATCTGAAGTAACAAGAAATATTCTGGAGGATATAATAAGCATTAGAGTTTATGTCTTTGAGTTAGTTTTTCCTGGCTACTGTAACAAATTCCCACAAGATTAATGGCTTAAAACAATAAAAATATATTATCTTACAGTTTAGTAGGCTTGAAGTCCAACACAGGTCTTACTGGAGAAAGAGGAAGGTGTCAACAAGGCTACATTCTTTCTGTAGACTGTAGTGGAGAACTTGTTTTCTTGCTTTTTCCAGCTTCTATAGACTACCTGCATTCCTTGGTCATGACCTATCTCCAAAGCCAGTAATATTGCATCTCTCAGTGCCTTGCTTCCACAGTTACGTCTTCCCTTGACTCTCTTCTATTTCTATATTCCACGTTTGTGGTTATAATTTTGGGTTTACTCAAATAATCTAGGATATTCTCCCTATTTTAAGGTCAGCTGGGTAACAGCCTTAATTCCATCTGCAACTCTAATTTTCTTTGTAACCTGGCATAGTCCTAAATTCTGAGGATTAGGCTGTCAGCATCTTTGGGTGGGCTGTTATTTTTGTCTATAATACTCCTTATAATTAATTCTCTATGTTATAAAAAGAATGAAATTTGGTTTTGTCATTTAGTAAGCATTGTTTTTTCCTTTCTATTACAATTTGCATGAGCTTGCTAGTACAATTTCTAATTGAATACGTCCTGCTTAAAAATTTATATTCTTTTTCATAACATTCAAACAACTTCATAAGACCCATGAAAGTTGAAAATTGTTGAAACTGGATGATGGATATATAGGAGATTTATTATATTAATCTACTTTTGTATATATTTAAATTTTTCAGTAATAAAGATTGAAAATAGACTCAGAGGTTTTATTAGACTCTATAATAGTTATCCATATCGTAAGAATAAACTCAAAGTTAGTGCAATATGTACTAAGATAATAGAATTGTGATGTATAAACCAAAAGAGCAGGTGATCTACAGTGATATAATGGTTAAACAACAATTGATTTACGATATCCACTTTTGAGTGCTACAATGGAAAGAAATGTAGACAATCAAGTACATAATTCTAGGAGAGTGGTTAAAATGATCAATAAATAGCAATATACATAAACTTGGTCAAGGGAATAATATTTTTAAATTGAGAAAAAAAAAGCTGTAGTATTATCAATTATTCAAAGACTCATCATGGTAAAAAAAAAAATAGTAAGTTTATTTTCCCTGGATCCTGAAAAACAGATACTGTGGAGATTCATAGATAGAGTTTTTGGTGGGGCACCTGGGTGGCTCAGTTGGTTAAGTGTCCAGCTCTTGATTTCAGCTCAGATCATGATCTCAAGAATCCTAAGATCCAGTGTCCTGTTCTCCTCTCCCTCTTCCTCTGTTCCTCCCCACAATGCTCTATCTCTCTAGGAAAAAAAAAAAAAGGTATTGAGGAAGGGGGGAAGGAAGAAAGGAAGGAAAGAAGAAGGAAAGAAAATAAAGAGTTTTTGGTGTCTATGATAGTTTAAATTACCCAGAGATAAAAGAGGCATCATGAAAGACAATGGGTTGAATGACCCCATGAATTGGATCTAAGTAACAGTTTCTTTTTGGATTTCAAATGTTTGTAGTTCTTCTAAACTAGGCTTAAAATTAGGTGATGGGTAAATTTTACCCTTTTAATTAGCAATAACCTCCTGCAAAATCATGCATCACATTCTGATTTTTTCAGTTTTACAGAATCACCATTGCTTATTATAATCACACAAAAGTGTTTAGAGAAGTGAAATCTCATTGCTTTGAGCCAAGTTGCAAAGGGCACTTGTGCATCTTACTAAGGACAGTGGGATGTAATGCTTCAGGTACTGAAATACTAAGCCCATAAGGGTGATCGTGGGAGGAAAAAATACAATACTTGCCAAATGATGTTAAGCCAGAAAGTGGTGGAGTCCATATGGCATACACTACTTCCTAACCTGACTTCTACAAACTAGTGAAATAAGATATTATGGATGGGGTATTTATATCCCCCACACATATCTGGGTCTTTTTTCTACAGCTATATTGGGATAACTTCCCCTTGGCTCCCTTTAAATATACCCTGAAATTCATATTTTTGGCTTTTTACTTTTCTTGCCAACTCTTCCTATATACCTTTATGGAGTTTTGGGAAAATCTTTTCTCAAGTGACATTTAGTGCTCTACCACCCTGATTTTTCCAGCAATCGCAGTCTCTTAACTCTTGTTATGAGATACTTCATGAATGAAAAACATATTTCAGGGGTGCCCATCAAGCATTCATGTCTATGCATATGGTGAGTTTTTAAGCTCCGTCCACCTGTCATAGGATACTATTACATGCAAAGAAGATATTTTTGATTTAATAATTGGTACTTAAACTCCTCATTTGTGCATAAATTTAATGTTTCTATAAATATTTCACAGGTATAATCTCTTTTGATCGTTACAAGAAGCACTGAAAAAGGGAAAGTGTCCCAAGGAAACTGAGGAGATCCAGCTGTCTTTGCCCAAGGTCACATTGCTGGTTAAAAGTCAGCAGAGCTGTAGAGGTGCTACTACTATCCCATACTCATCCCTCCAGACAGGAGAAGAATCAGGCTTTGAACCTTGGACTTCTAATTATAAGTTCACTGCTCTTTTCACTATGCCATGTGACCTTTCCAAGTAAAATGCCACATCTTTCCAGCATGATAATTAGCTTTCGGTGTGACTTTGAGGCAGTGATTCTTCTAAGGGAGAAAGAGAGAGAGTGAGAGAAAGAGAGATTGTGAGGGGACGGGGGTGGAGAAGAAGAGAAAAATCCCAAATGAAACACTCCAGTTAACCCTAGCAAATGAATTTGATTTATTTTTCTTATGAACCTAATCAGGGCTGGAATTAATCTGAAATGAATATCTACAGTTTTTTCATCTTGAGTTTGCCATATAGAGCTACTTTTAAAAGTACTCAGTGACATTTTAGAGTAAATATGACAAGCAAATGTAAATGTAATTGCACAAGTCATATATGGTGTGAGTCATTTGTAAAGTTCACTACGAATGAGCTATATTGCACAGAATCCATTTGTCACTTAAGAAAATGAGATCATCTGCTTTAACATATGAAAGGAGGAATTTAACAGTGCATTAAACTCAGTCCAAGCCAGAAAATATCCAAATTAATACTCCCCAGTGGTTAGGGTTCAAGTAATCTAACCACGAGGATATTCCCCATTCACTATTCTCTTGGCACATGCTGGTAGAGAAAAGGAATGGAACATCTGAAGAATATTTTTAATATTTTATGTGTTTGAGAGGACATCTGAATAAAAGACAGATGGATATATCTTCTGTATAGCTTCACTATTTTATGTCTCTATCCTATAAATTTTCATAATATACAAGTTCTTATTTTCTGGGAGATAACATGCAATTAGCCAAACAATGATTTTTCTTTGTGATATGATCGCCCAGATCAGAAAGAGAAAGGTAAAACTTATGCTGAACTACAACAAAGTATTCTTCATTGCTGTACAGACAGAGGTACTAAAAGCTGAAAATAGTAAAATTTATTTTCCCTGAAAATAGGCTCTGTGTGCCATTGTTGCTGTCTGCAATTGGTTTTGAATATAACTGTTTCCAAAAAGTGAAAGTAGAGAACAATGAGGTATGTGCCACATTACAGAAAACTATTTCAAAAAATGCACATTTTGGATTATTCCTTCTTCACTGACATGTGTGCTATAGTTGTAAGTCACTGGGCTTGCCTATTTTGTTTTAAAGGTGAACATGCAAGATCACAGAATTCTGATAGAAGATAAAGAACTATCATATCCGGGACAAAGTGAAATAAGGCAACTAACATGCTGATCCTGCCCTCTTTCCCTGGACTCTAAATTTGGTTGCTTCTCCTCATTATTTGTCTTTGGCATTGTTGAGCCCCCCATCACATCCTTTATCAGAGAGAGTGCTCCTTTCTCCTCACTGCTAGATACTGGTTGTTTCAATCTCTCATGTTCTTCCTTGATTCTAAGGTTTTTCTTTCCATCTTACTCCAGCAACTAGGATTGGAAATAAACATATCTTTAGGGAAAAAGGTATGTATTTAAATTACATAGTAGTTATATGTCTACAAAATTTCTTAGGACAAGATTCCTTCCTTCCTCCTTCCCTGCCCGTGTTGTTTCTTTCTAATTTTCTTTATAGCTTTTAGCGTATTATATATTTTTATATGTAGTGCTTGCCTGACACTCTGAAGTAGTCAATTTGGAAAGTTTTAGGCAAGTCAAAGAATAAAAACACCATCTTATTTTTTTTTTACCATCTTATTTTAATAAGTAGAATTATAATTTTGTGGTAAACATAGAGGACAATATGGAGCTCTTTAAGTAGATTTAACTCTAGAAGCAGTAGCTGAAGATAGACTTATTTTTAAAGATTTTATTTATTTATTTGAGAGAGAGAGAAGCACAAGCCAGGAAAAGGGCAGAGGGAGAGGGAGAAGCAGACTCCCCGCAGAACAGGGAGCTTGACATGGGAATCCAGGCACACCAAGGATTGTCTTCCTAAGTGTGGGGAAGTCCAGTGAAACTCATCTTAAAAGCCAAATACATGTAAACAGTTCTGTTTTTTCCCTCCAAGACAAAAACCTCTAAGACAATCTCTCATTGGGGCGCCTGGGTGGTTCAGTCAGTTAAACATCTGCCTTCAGCTCAAGTCATGTTCCCAGTGTCCTGGGATCAAACCCTATGTTGGGCACCCTGTTCTTCCTCTCCCACTCCCCCTGCTTGGGCTCTCTCTCTCTCAAATAAATAAATAAAATCTTAAAAAAAAAAAAAAAAGAAAAAGAAGCTCTCTTGTTATGATTTGATTTGATTTGGTGTCACATTAACCTTGAGGGACTATGAACTTTCTAATGCTTGCGGTTAATAGCAGTTTACAAGAACAGTTTACAAGACAGGCATTGTCTCTCAGGCCGAGTAAAGGTGAACACAGATGAGGTCCATCATAGCGAGGAATGCATTTGTAGATGCCTAGAGGCTCATCTCCTTCTGTAGATCTGGCAGCCATACAAGAGCTAAAATAGTTTTAAAAGCCCTACTACTATTATTATAGTAGTAAGCCCTTTGAATTGATTTGTATGATCCCAATTCTATTTTGGGGGCATTTTTGTACAATAACATAGCCTACAGAATAATTCTGTCTGATTATCAGTTATATTTTTAAATTATATTCAAGAACATTTACTGAGCTTCTATTGATTGCATCTGGCTATTAGTTGGTTCTATGAAAAAAAACAACAATTAATTTAGCACCAATTGTGGAAGAGACTAATCAATGCCTTGGAGACAGAGGAGAATCAAAACATTATAGAATACCACCTTCATCTTACAGGATTTTATAATCTAGCTTGAAAGGTTATAAAGAAATCCCTGTAGGAACAAATAATGCAAATCAGTGTAGATGGGTACTAAGTGTGTGGCACAGAGAAGTGCTGTGGAGTTTTAAGGCAGGAGAGTATTTATAGGCAGCCAATGTGGCTTATGGATACATCAAGATGGCTTCAAAAGGTCCTTAGCAACCATTTTCTTTATTTTCCCTCCCCTCCCCTCCCCTCCCCTCTCCTTTCTTTTGCCTTTAAGATTTACATTTTGATTTTTGGATAGTAATAGTGATTACAATTAATAGTGATTTCCATCCCTGTTAGGAGTCTAGTATTCTTGCATATTAATGCTCATCTTTGTGTCCTTTAGAGGCTGCCCAGAGCCTGACATGTGCACAGGTATCCATGGTTAAGTGAATGGAACCCACGTAGATTGAGAGCCACCAAACCCTCATTACTCTTCATTTGCTTTCAGCCATATACTCTGTCAAGCGGTCTGGGTTTTGGAGTTCTAGAAAAGAAGGCGGGACCTAATAATAGCTATTTTTAGTTAACATGTCTGTGACTCCCTTTATATTTTTAACAGTTAGATACCCAAGCCTATAGTAGATGTCTGTGAATAGGTCATAATATTAAAAATCCAAAAGTTGTTTTGATGATAGTAATAAAGCCCCTCAAATCCCTAAGATCATGCATTTATTTAATGTAATAGCAGTAATGTAATAAGGTGTTTTTTGTTGTTTTGTTTTGTTTTTTTGTCAAAGCCTTTTGATACATTGTAACTTAGGTTAATTAATGTCACTTGGAAATTACTGATTGAGTACCTAAATTTTAGCCTTTGAATACATTAGATTAAAAAAAAATGCCATAGAGGTATAAACTATTCCCCAGCACCAAACTGGAAGCAATTTTGTTGATTCTTTAAAAAAAAAAAATCCCAGCCATAAAAAAATATGGATAGGTGAACAAATTTATCATCCAAGCACCATGACCTTTACTGCATTTGTGGTTTCACCATGCTCCTCTGCAGTTTGAGATATTTTTCCATAGGTACAGATACAACAGAAAGCCAAAGTCACATTTAAAATCACTGAATGAACATTAAAACCCTTGGGTTCCATCTCATCTAGATGCTCATTAACCTTTTTGTGATCTCTTAATATATAGTGTGAGTAACAGAAAAATCTCCTGCTTTATTGCCAAAAAGCTTAACGTCATGTGTGTCTGTGTGTGTGTGCATGTGTCTATGTGTATGTGTATTCACATTTGAAAGAGAAAGCAAAAGAGAACAAGAGTATGAGGACTTTGGAAATGTAAAATTTAGTATTATTTCCCCAGAGTGCACATAAATGCTGCCAGAGTAATTAAATTAATGAATCCCAAGCATTGTTAGCTTCTATTTTTAAGAGAGACTGAGAAAACACATTTTGTGGGGATCATTTCCTAAGAGTTTTCTTATACTTGAAGAAAGAAAGAAAGAGACATCTTGCATTTGCTAGTGCGGGAAAAAAAATGCTACATTGTTACAGAACATTAAGATACATAACTGACCATGCATTTTATAAAAGCAGTACATAATAAATATGTAATTAGCAGTTTAAGAATCTCATAAGTTGATCTATTTCTAAATCCCTTTGGATGTGAAAAGCAAAACAGACAACTGCAAGAGAAAACTTTAAATATTCCTATTGCATCTTTTATGTATTGGTCTTGTTATTTTGTTTCTAAAGAGGAGGTATAAGATTAGAACAGGATATTGTGTTTTTATCCTCCTTAAATATTCTAAAAACCTTAAATCTAATTCCCTGAAATTTCTTAATTCACCCTTCAACTTACCAGATTTTTTGAAGAATGACTCCCACCTAAACTTTACCCAAACATTTGGGTTACTTTTGTGTGTATGTGAAGGTGTTGTCCAGATGAGTTTGAATATTAGATTTTTGTCTTTATTATGCTAAATTCATATCAAAATGAAAATGAGGTTGAGTGGCCAAAATTTTTCCATAATGATTATAAATTTAGGGTAATAGACAATACAGGGTAGAGGTCTGTTTTCTTCATGGTGCTTGTTCACTGCATAAGAGAATCCAAACTGTTGAAAATAAAACAGATGCTCTGAAAATTATCAGGCTTGTATTTAATTTATGCAGCTTTCCCATTAATAGCATTATCTATTTAACACATCCATTACATATCCTCAGTGTTAATTTAGGCAGAAAAAATGTAGCAACTTCAAAAGGAAATCTTCCATTAAATTAAGGATATTGACTTTAATGGATGTCCCAAATAGACATGAAAATTAACAGGATGAAAAAACAAGTTGATTAAAAGTGGTCCCATTATAATTTGTTATGCCACATAGAATGAAAATATTAAGACAGAATTCACTAAAAAAAAGTGCCAATGAAAGCTCTTTGTACTTTAAAATACATGACTTTAAAAGCTGTCAAATTATAGAATCTTATGTAAAATTATGTCTTTTTACAACTCTGAATAAACCTGTCTTGAAAAAAAAAAAACACCTTGATATTTACAAGATTCACTTTGTTTTGATGTTCAAGGGCTTGGAAATGGTGATCAATTTACTTGTTTAAGGACCTCATTTCATGGAAATTCTGTACCATCTCAGATGGGGGTGAATTGCTGTTCCTTTCTATTCCCACTTTCTCTTCTCTCTGTATCTTACACCTTCATAAATATCTATTGTTATGTTCATCAGGTCGCTTGAAATTCTTCTTAATGATTTATTTTTTTAGGCATCAAGATCTCTCTATGTCTCAAGACACTCCTAATAAGAGTATCAATATGCCTGAGTCATCAACTAACAAACAGCTCAATGAAAGTCACAGGTGGCAAGGATTATCCACCTAGGGTGGAGAAAGAGAAACTATGACCCATGCAAATGGGCACAACATAGGGCAGGGAAAAGGTGGCTTTAACAGGGTGAAAGGGAAGGTGAGTGGGAACCAAAGATAAACTACCTTTTTTTTTTTTTTTAAGATTTTATTTATTTACTTGAGAGAGAAATAGAGCATGTGTGCATGTGTGGGGAGGGGCAGAGGCAGAGGGAGAGGGAGAGAGAGAGGAAGAATCTTAAGCACACTCTGTGCTGAGTGCAGAGCCTGACACGTGGCCTGGATTCCATGACCCTGAGATCATGACCTGAGCCTGAATCAAGAGTGAGATGCTCAACCAACTGAGCCACCCAGGTGCCCCGACAAACTTTTCTCCTTTATGATATTGTGTATGTCCAGTTTGGCAATTTAACTTAATAACTTCTTTTTTTAATCCACTGATTCATCTATTAAAACTTTTATTGAACACTTGTAATATTATTGGCTTTGTGTAGGAACAGGACATATAAAGATACATATGAGAGAGCCCCAATTCAGTCTAATGTAATGAACTATGAATGTAAATTATCACATGGTAATGCATTTTCAATTATTCGTGTATAATATGCTTACTGAAGGCCTTCCCTATACAGGGCACTGGCTAAAGATGTCAAACAACATTACTGTCTTTAAGGAGCTATCTAGTGGAAAAGGACAAAATTAATTATAAGACCCCACAGAATATGTATAATATATCATGTGTCGATAAATATACAGAAAAAATAAGTGTTCCAGAGGTAATAGTAACTATGCTTATTCAGAAGAGGAGAGGGATGGTTGGAATAAATTTCAAAGAAGAGTTGGAACATGAGCCTTCTTGAAGGAGGACTGAGAATTAACTAGGCAGAAAACTCTAAAGAAGGAATTGGATACCCCCCGCAATGAACACACCAAGTACAATGGTTTAGAAATGTTAAACAACATGATGTATTCAAAGACATTTAAGTAATACCTTATATTTGAATTACCTGTGCTCATAGAGTAAATATACATAAAACTTGATGGTGGAGGCATGTTTTGGTGAGAGATAAGAATAAGAAATGGTGGGGGATAAGGATGAAAAATTAATCTGTTGCTGGGTCATAGAACCCTTTTAATCCTATATAAAAACATTTGGCCATCAAGCAATAAATAAGTGGTAGCAAAGCATGAAAGGATGGACAAACAACGTAATCAAATTGATCCTGTAGAAACTTCAGCCTGAGTGGTAGCCTGGCAAATGAATTAGAGGAGGGTCAGCAGAAGTCAGGAAGATCTTTCAGGCAGCTATTTCACGGCCTAGACCTAAGTAGCTAATGAGGCATGAACTAAGAAAAGGGGATGGTATCAGAAATGTAAGTGGTCAAATAACAGTGCAGAAGAAGAAGAACACCGGATGTAAAATGAGGATCCTTGAGAGTCAGGTTCCTGAAAAGAAGCAGATATTTCTTTCAGAAAATATCCTAATAAATTTTAATTCCACAGAGTCTTCTATTATACGTTTATTACTATCCAAAATTAGAATTATCTTCTTCACAGAAAAGGGCATTTGGAGGAGAACCAAGCAAGGGTGACCTTATTTTCACACCAGCCATCATGGAGAGACCTGCGTCTAAATAATCTCCTTTTAGTGGACATAAAGGAAGGGCAAAAGGGTGCCGTTTCACAACCTTCCTTGGCAAACCGGGAACAAGACCTATTACCATTTTTTTTTCTTCCAATTAAGCCCTAACTTTTCAATTTTCTAGGTCACTTTTCTAAGCTGTCCCTTTCTTTCTTAAAACCAGTGACCCAAATACATAACTTATTAAGATGGAGGTTTTTCTTTGTGCCCAAGCCTCTGCAGAGGGATGCAGATGAACAGGTGCTGTCTTATCTGTTAATCCAGACATTGGCCACAGTTTGGATCTTAAGTCGTCATCTTTCCACTTTAGTGCATGACTGTGGCCAGGTGACCTCAACTTCTGTGTCTCTCAGCAATAGCAAGGAGGAGAGACACCACTGAATCAGTGTGGAAAGCATGCTCCTCGGTGAAGCCCCCATGTTGCTTAGTAACCAGGAAGCATAATTCAGAATTTAAGGAAGCGAGGCTCCAGGAGTTTAGTCTAAGCTCTTTCTAATAAAGTGCTGCTCCCAAAGATGAATCATTTAACTCGTCAGTCTCTTTTATTATTTGATTTTTGTTAAATGCTGTAAATATGTTTCATATAAAATGTATGCAAGGCAAGCACAGATCGAGCAAAGCTCTTTGTGCGCTGAAAGAAAAAGAAATTAGGAAAGAAAATAACTTGACAGAAGTCCTTGTTTACAAGTGAGCTTTGGGTAATCATGCTCTGTTTAACTAAGCACTTTTTTCCCATTCATTAAAGTCATTAGTGATTATTAGTAATTGGTATATTTGAATTTCATTTATGTTTGTTCATTTTACTAGCTTAGAACGTCTAGTAGACACAGATTCAGTAAGTTTCATGAAATGACATATAATCTATTGTCTTCCTTAAATCAGTGAATGCTTGTCATTAACAATATAGTGTGCTTATTGCCTTCCTTTACTTTGTCTTTTTACTATCATTTTATCTCTCTGTTCAACATATTGCCAGTAACCTACTCATACTTACTGAGCCCTTTTTATGTGCCACTATTCTTTTTTTTAACAATTTTTTAACTTTTTTTTTTTTTTTTAAGAGAGATTGGGGAGGGGGAGGGGGAGAGAGAGAGAATCTCAAGCAGGCTTCACACCTGGCATAGAGCCCAACGTGACGCTCAATTTCACAACCTTGAGATCAGACCTGAGCCATAACCAAGAGGTGGACACTTAACTGACTAAGCCACCCTGGTGCCCCTGTGCGCTACCATCCTTGATAGATTATAAATCTATCTAAACAGGTCCATGGTGTCCTGTTTTGCAATGTCGATTTAGGGAGATGGACATTTAATCAACTAATCATGCAAACATATATAATCACATCTTATAATAGTTGGTTTGAGTGAAAAATACTGGAAACTGTGAGGAATTTGTTACAAGAAAATCTAGACAAAGGGAAAAATGAAGTATCAGGCAAGATGCCCCAAAAGAAATAAAATTTGAGCTGGAATATGGAAAACAGGTAGAAAGTAAGAAAAGAGAGGAGAGAAAGAAATAAGTGAAGGAATTGCAAGTGAAGTTGCAAGTGAAGGAATCAGTATACAAATTTTAGTGGTTCTTATCTGGAGGGATTGTTAAAACAAATTTCTGAGGCCCACCCAAAAGTTTATGTTTCAGCAAGCCTGAGTCAGGGTCCATGAATTCGCACATACTGCATTTTTAACAAGTTTACAGGTGACACAGCCCTTGCTAGAGTGAAGAGCATACTTTGAGAACCACTGGCTTAGAGAATTAAAGAAAGGTCATTATGGTGAGTCCATAGTTAATTATGGAACAAGTGAATGAGGAGACAGAAATGTAGAGAGAAGACAGATGAATTAAGCCTCTCAAAGATTTTTTTCATGGTTTTAAGAGCAGTTGGGATGACTTTAGCGGATTTTAAGCCCGAAACTGATGTGATGACATCTGTCTCCTACAAAAAAAAAAATTCCTGGGTATATGATGTGCAGAATGAATTGAGGGGAAGTAAGAAGAATGCATGGTGGAAGAGGCCGTTAGGAGATTACTCCAGGAATTCAGGGGAGAGCAATAGCAGAGTGACAGTAATAGCAGTGCAAAGATTTAGAGAGATAAAAGGATAATCAGTAAGGAAAAAAAAGTAAGACTTTTTAATAATTTCAGTATCAGAGAGGAAGGAGTTAAGAATGACTCCAAGAATTCTCTTTCCTGATTCCCAGACTGTAGTGTGTGGTACTATCTATGGAAGAAGATTCTTGAAAGAAGGACAGATTGAAAGTGAAGGTGATGAAAAGGGAATTATAATGTGGAATTAGGAAATTGAGGCTTCTGTTTTGTTTTAGGGTTTTTCTTTTGTTTTTTTTTGGGAAGGCTTTGATTTGTTTTGTTTTTTAGTGGAAATGTCAATTGCTCATTTAGATATACTTGGATATAGACTTGGAGCTAAGATGAGAAGTAGGTGCCAAGAATAAAAACTTGAAAGTCATTGACCTATTAATGGAATTTGGAGTTTTGTATATGGATCAAGTCATCAAAGATTTAAGTATAGAATAAGATTGCAAGAAGGCTTGAAACTAGTTTAAGGAAACAAAACTAGATAGCAAAGAATATGAGCTAATAAAGAAAACTGAGAATAATAGAGATGTAGGTGGAAAAAATGATACAGTGCTATGTCTAATCGTTTTCAAATGGACTTTGATTTAGCATTATTTTCCCACTTCTTTTTTTTTTTTTAAAGATTTTATTTAATTGACAGAGAGAAACACAGCGAGAGAGGGAACACAAGCAGAGGGAACGGTAGTGGGAGAAGCAGGCTTCCTGCAGAACAGGGAGCCCAATGCAGGGCTCGATCCCAGGACCCTGGGATCATGACCTGAGCCGAAGGCAGATGCTTAACGACTGAGCCACCCAGGCACCCCTATTTTCCCACTTCTGAAGAGGTTTAAGATCTTTTACTTAACATCGGTGCTCTGATATCTTATGAACATCTACTGAAACTTTTTCTAATCTTTTAAATTCTCTCTTTGGAAAATTGCATTGTCTGATACTTTGAACTTATAATTCATAGTCCATAGTAGGATATTTTTTAACTTGAAAGTGGCATTATCAATAAATCTGCTGGAAAACAGTTCTAAACAAGAACTACCAGGGCAAACTGGAATTTATGGTCTCTCTACATTAGTCATAGAGTGGACCTTCTAGATCAGCGTTTTAAATTTTCTACTATATTTTCACTTATTTTCAATTGCTTCATTTTCAACTTTCTAGGAGATTTCCTTAATAATCATTGAAACACTAAAAGTCTTATTAGAAGATTTATATGGGGAAATTTGATTCCTATGGCTTTACTGTACAGAGATCAGGAACATAGCAAGGCATGACTTTTTGTAGGGGGGACCCTATCCCCTACCAAATATCAGTATTTCAGTATTTTTATTTGTTTCCTCTAGATAATACAACTTATTCAGCCATATTCCAGTGTCTGGTCTCTTTTCAGGGAGCAGATTTGGAGAGAGGAGAGAGGTCTCTGAGTTTAGCCCATGTCAGCTTGCATTGGCCCCGGGTTCAGACTGATGCCTTGCCTCTGCGCACCAG
>CM053610.1:78012902-78062440 GCA_028646535.1 Procyon lotor | reverse complement strand
CAAGGGTTATACGAGAACTCTGCACAGTAACTTCTCAGTAAATCTGAAAGTACTTGGAAATCAAGTTTTTTGTATGTGCAAGGGGTGTTATATTTTTATTTGTTTTTAATTAAGTTTAGTCAACAAAGTCAACAAGACCCATAGACCAGGATAAAGAGCCCCCTTTCTCCAAAGACCAGTAGTAGCCCTAATGCTGTTAGGAATCCTGCACAGACTCTTATCCATGTTTAATCTTAGGTTCCTGTTCCCAGGTACCATGTGGATTAGTCGGGAGAGATTTTTTTTTTATGACTTAGAGTAATCCAGTTTTATTTCATTCTCACATTTCATTTCCAGCTTGGAACACCAAGGGGATCTGCTCACTCAGGGACTGAGGTTAATGGGAGCTTCTTCTAACAGTACGAACTTAAACAAATTTCCAGATTTACAAGAACAGGAAAAGATATCCTGGTTAATTTCACAGAGGAATTCCACAGCTTTTGTCTAGAAATTATGATGTTACTTTTCCTCATTGCCCATTGACTAGAATTTGTCATAGGACAATTGCCAGCTGTAAGAAGACTAGAAAATATAGGGAAAAAATAGAATATTTGGTGAGCAATAAATTTACATTGATTCATATTTCCTCATTTTTAACTATTCCTTGGCTTACATTTATTTTTTATTACTACCAAAATATTTGAGAACATTGTTTTTATGACTACTTAATCTTGGATACTCATAATACTCTCAATCTCTTCTCTAGAGGAACTATGAAACCCAAACAGATTTTAATTTTCCAGCATCTCCTATGGACTAAACACAATATTCATGCTTCCTCCGATTTGTGCCTGCCTAAGACTTATCATTGGAAATAATAACAAGAAATACGAAATGACTCTGTGTGTGTGAATATAGGAAATTATTAATTTAGAGTCATTGCCTAGTGATGGAGAAAAGTACAAGTTACTCTATGGTTCATCTCCTGAAATCATTACTTTAAGATCGTCTCCAAATCCAGTGTCATCAATTAATACAAGGTCCCCAAATGCATTTTGATCAGGCTTGGTGAGGCTTTATTTTCATAAGGAAATTGCCCTCTTGCCTTCTAAATTGGATAATTACAATTCTAAAAACCCACTCAGAAATGTAAATGCCCAATCGCCTATGAAAATGCTATGTTTTGACATGCACTTTTTGCATCTGTGCCTATGAGTATAGTCAAATTCGCTTTTGCTTTTTTTTTTTTTTAAAGACTTTTATTTATTTGACAGAGAGAAACACAGCGAGAGAGGGAACACAAGTAGAGGGAACGGTAGTGGGAGAAGCAGGCTTCCCACCGAGCAGGGAGCCTGATGCAGGGCTCGATCCCAGGACCCTGGGATCATGACCTGAGCCGAAGGCAGACGCTTAACAACTGAGCCACCCAGGTGCCCCTAGCTTTTGCTTTTTGATATAAGCTCAGTTTATATATGCCTTTATTAATAACATCAAAAGCAAAATGATGACAAATTAGAATCCCTTTCATGAGGTGGTAGTTAGTGGCTATTGGAAAAGCATATTTTCAAATTTTGACAAAAAGTGGTTTAATACCTAAATACTGCTACCCATTTGTGTAGTGTTGTGTTATGAATCACAACTAATCATTAAAATTCACTTGCATAGGATATATTCTGATCCCTGATATACAGGTTACACATCATTCTACACTGAAAGCAACCATTCAACTAACCAAACACACACAAACATACAAATGCAATTTCTTGGAAATTCCAATCCATATGTATGTATGTATGTATTTAAATTATCACTATACCCAATGTGGGGCTTGAACTCAAGACCCCAAGATCAAGAATCACATGTTCTACCTACTGAGCCAGTCAGATGTCCCAGTTCTAATCTCTTCAATTATGGGTCCAGTGGTAATGAAAATCTAATGTAGGAAACCTGGAGAGGACTTTCATATACACTTGTGCTTTGTTCATGTTTTCAATCTCTTCAGCATCTTCTTTAGGAAATTTCAGATGAGCATAATTCTTTACCTCTGTAATCTGTGACTTATAGATTTGTAAACCTGAATATTGTGTAAATTCCAGAAATATTACTTTTCTGTTAAAAATGTACCAGAGACTTGTGTAATCTTTTCATATAGAATTTTCTCCTAGTCCTAAAAGGCACCCTATGACCTATTAGGATGATCTTCTAATTCACATCTTAAACCTCCTAACACTGAACTTTTACTTGTTTCACCAAATAGAATGTCCTCTCCTTTCCTTTCCGTGTTTCAGTTTACATTCACAATACTTAGAGTTATGAGTCTATTTTGACCTACAAGACTCTTAATGGGACTGTTCTCTTGAACCTCTTTGTTCATCAAACATATAGGTATTCTACATGGAAAGGATGAAAAGTAAGCTGATTAGAGCAAGATTGAGTAAATCACTTCCTCTTGGTCTTGCAACTGTTGTGCCATATGTATTGAGTCATGTTCATAATCTTAATCCACTTCTTTCCATTCCTGGGTCTTCACCTAGACCGCTCTTACTCATCCTTCATATATAACATCAGGGATCACTTTCTTCAGAAAGGGTCCTCTCACTTTTATTTAAATATTTTTTTAGATTTACTTATTTGCGTATTAATTTGAGAAAGAGAGAGAGAGCGAGCAGCAGGAGGGGTAGAGGGAGAGGGAGAGAGAATCTGAAGCAGACTCCGTGCTGGTGCTCTCATTTTTTAATTCTGATCTGGTCTCTTACTGTTGACCTCCATTCTCCCCATATATCTATTGTCGAGGAATGCATCACTGCTTAGCTGCTTGTTCATTTGTCTATGTCCTTCTTAAGTTTCCCTTCAAGATGGAATAATTCTGTTTTGATTATTATTGCTTCATCAATGTGGTACTTAGCTAGCCTCAAGAAATTGCTATTGAATGAATATCACCTAGCCAGTCAACACAAGAGCCAGGATTCACATCTAAGCTTACTTGGCTCCTAACCCATATTCTTGACTCTTGGCGTATTCTGTCACTGCTATTAATACTTTAGAGGATACTAAATTATTTTTGAATTTTTTGTTTATTTTTAAACTTTCTAATTAGTACCAAATATCTCTGTGCTAATTTCTGTTCAATCACATACAAATTTAGGTTATAGTAATTTTATTTATTTTGATGTCTTCTAGTAAAATCCATCATCCCTGTTCTTCCAGGGCTCCTTCTTCAACTTCCTAATATTCCACATCTTTATTGCTGTTGTTGTTGTTTTTAATTTCGACCTCATATCTTCTTGAAAATACTATCCATATTATTTTTCTAGGTAGACCTTATCAGAGTTTGATATTTCGATGAAAGTCCCAGTGAGCTTTTTGTTTGAGCTGTGGAATTTATATATTAAAAAGTGAGGATAGTGGTATATGCAACCATCCACTTACCTTATATTAAGTTTTTATAATATTCCTTAATACAATACAAACAATGATTTAATAGTAATACCAGAAGTTTATGGTTTACTGTCTCAATGCCCTGTGTTTTTTTTTATTTAGTTATTTTTGGTCTCTTCTTTTGTCTTTGTTGCTAACTTCTTATTTTGAAATACTTATGGATACACAGGAAGTTGCAAAGACCATACAGACAGTTTTCAGGTGCCATTCACCTAGTTTCTCCCATAGGTTACATCTCACATGGTTATACAACAATAGCAAACCAAGAAACTGTTAATACAATAAAAAGTGAGTATAGTTGTTTGACATTTTATCACAGTATGTTCACAAAACCACTACCTCAATACACCACATACAGAACTACTTTATCACTGTCAAGATTCCCATTCTCCTACCCCTTTATGGCCATATCCAAATCCCTTACCCCTTACTACTTTTTTCATTAAACCCTGGCAACCATTATTCAGTTCTCCCTCACTATAACTTTGTTTTAAGAATATTATGTAAATGGGTTTATACAGCATGTGACCCTTAGGATGGGCTTTTTTTTTTTTTCCCCCAGTCAGGAAAGTGTCCTTGAGAATGATCCAAGTTGCTGCATATATTGATAGTTTATTCCTTTTTTATTGATTAATAGTATTCCATGATATGTAGATACTACATTTTGTTTTTCCATAAACGTGTTAAGTAACGTTTTTGTTGCTTTCAATTTGGGGCTGTTACAAAGAGAGTTGCTATAAAAAATTATGTGCAGGTTTTTGTGTGGATATAAGTATTGTTTCTCTGGGATAAATGCCCAGAAGTGCAATTGATCTATTAAATGGTAATGTATATTTTATTATTTTTTTTAAAAACTGCCTAGCTATTTTTCATAGGAACTCTGCCATTTTACATTTCTGCCAGCAGTATAAGAGGGATTGAGTTTTTTTTCTTTTTTTTTTTAAGATTATGTATGTATTTATTTAGTTCATTAGTTATATTAGAGAGAAAGAGAGAGCAAGAGCAAGGGAGGAGTAGAGGGAGAAGGAAAGAGAGAATCACAAACAGACTCCCCTCTGAGTATGGACCCCCACCCCACGCCGTGAAGGCTCAGTTTCAAGAACCTGAGATCACAACGTAAGTGGAAATCAAGAGTTGGTCTCTTAACCTACTGAACCTCCCAGGCACCCCAGGATTGAATTTTTTCATAGTCTCACCAGTATTTGGTGTTGTCACTATTTTTAATTTTAGTTCTTCCAATAGGTGTGTAGTGATGTCTCATTGTGGTCTTAATTAGTATTTTCCTAATGGTTATTGATATGAAACATCTTCTTAAATGCTTATATGCCATCCATGCATCTTCTTCAGGGAAAGAAGTCCAGTTTATCTTTTTTTTTTTTTTTTTCTTTTATGAACTTTTTTTGGTGTGTGTCTAAAAACTCTTCACCAAATCTGAAATCCCAAAGATTTTCTCTTATTTTTTCAAGAAATGTTATACTTTAACTTTTTAATTTAAATCTACTGTCTATTTTGAATTAAGTTTTGTATGAATTGTGAGTTTAGATTGAGATTCATTTTTCTGCCTATGGGTGTCATACTGCTCCAGCACAATTTGTTGAAAAGGCTATTCTTCTATCAAATTGCTTTTTTCTCTTTGTCAAAAAATCAGTTGGCTGTATTTCTGTGTATCTGGATTCTTACCCTCTTCTTTTGATCTGTGTGTCTATGCCTTTTCCAGTACCACAGTCCTGATACTGTAGCTTATAATAAGTCTTCAAATTATGTGGACTATTAATTCCTACCACTTTATTATATTTTTCAGAAATATTATAGATATTTTACTTCTTTTGCCTTTCCATGTAAGCTTTAGAGTAATCTTGTATATACTACAATATATCTTGCTAGGATTTGATAGGAATTGTATTGTATTTATATGACAATTTGCAGAAACTTGATGTCTTTCCTGTGTCGAGTCTTCTAATTCATGATCAGTCTTCTAATTCAACACTCCTGTGTTGAGTCTTCTAATTCCATGTATTAAGATCTTCTTTGATTTCATCATTTTAAAATTTACAACATATCCAGTGTTGTACATATTTTATTAGATGTATATGTAGGTATTACCCTTTTCTTGAGGGTGTGGAAGTGGTATTGTATATTTAATTTTGATCTCAAGGTATTCATTGCTAGTATATAAAAATACAATTGACTTTTTAAAATGTTTGTGTTATACTATATGACATTTCTGAACTCACATATAAATTATAGAACTGTTTTGTAGATTTTTTATATTTTCTACATAGACAATCAGGTCATCTGCAAATAGGAATTATTTCTTATTTTCCAATCTGAGTGCTTTTATTTCCTTTACTTAACTGTATCCTGTTGGCTAAAATTCCTAATTCCATGTTGAATAGCAGTGGTGAGACTGGATAAACTTATCTTATTCCTAAACTTGGAGAAAAAGCATTCAGCCTTTTACTACTGGCTGTAAATTATCTGTAGTTTCTTTTTTTTTTTAAGCAAGTTGGAGAAGTCTCTCTATTCCTGGTTTTCTAAGAATTATTATGAAAGGATATTGAAATTTGCCAATGCTTTTTCTGCATCAATTGGTAAGATCATGTAATTTTTCCATGTAATTTTTCTTTCTTCCTCTTTTAATGTGGAAGGTTATATTTTCTTGGATTTGGAATCTTGATCTAGTCTGGAATCCCTAGAATAAATTCATTTGATTATGATATACTAGTTTCTTACATTTTTCTGAATTCTATTTGCTAATGTTTAATTCAGAATTATTTTTGTCTTGTATATATGAGAAATATTGATCTATTGTTTCTTCCCTTCCTTACTCCTTTACTTCTTCCCTCCCTCCCTTTCTTCCTTCCTCCTTCCCTTCCTTCCTTCCTCCCTTTTCTCTCTCTTCCTCTTTTTCTTTCTACCGTTCTTGTCATCTGGATTTGTATTAGGGTATTAGCTAATAGCAGGGTATTAGCTGCATCAGATGAGTTGGAAAGTCTTTCCTCTTCTATTTTTTATATGAGCTTGTTTAAAATTAGTTCTTTTCTTTTTATTAATTCTAAGATGTTTATTATACTTTGCCAATGAAACAATTGAGCCTGGAGATTTCTTTTTTCATAATTTTATTAAATAGCAATTTAATTTTTTAAGAGTTATGGAGGTGTTTACATTATTTATCTATTTTATGTTGGCTAAGTAGTGCTAATTTGTGCTTTCAAGAATTGGTCCATTTCATCTATGTTGTCAAATTAATTTGTGTAGAATTACTTGTGTTGTTCCCTTATTATCCCTTTGATACCAGTAGAGGCTATAGAGATATCTCTTATTTCATTCATGACATTGATGCCTTCTCTCTTTTTTCCTAATCTGTTACACTAGATATTTGTTAGTTTTATTGATCTTTTCCAAAAACCAGATTTTTTAATATAGATTTTCTTCATTGTTTCTGTTTTCTCACTTCATTAATTTCTGCCAGTTTTGTTTCTTTATTTATTATGTCCTCCCTCCTGCATGCTTTGGGCTTATTTTTGTTCTTCTTTTTCTGGTTTCCTGATGTAAAAACTTAGGTTATTGATTTGAGATATTTCTTTTTGCTAATATAGACATCTAGTGATATGCATTTCCCTTTATCACCACTTTAGCTGCATCCCACATATATTGATATGTTAATTTCATTCTCATTCTGTTAAATGTATTCTTTTTCTGTTTCCTTTAATATTTCCTCTTTGATATCTGGATCACTTAGAAATAGAGCTTAGTTTCCAGGCATTTGAAGGTTGTCCTATTATTGCTCTAATACTGGTTTTCTACTCTGATGCTATTGTAGTCAGAGAATACACTACATATGATTTAAGTCCTTTTTAATATTTTGAATTTGTTTTATGGTTAAGATAAGGTCTATTTTGACAAATGTTCTGTGGATATAATGTGTAATCTACTGTTATTAGGTGGTATGTCCTATAAATATATATTAGATCCTGTTGGTTAATAATGTTGAGTTCTTTTATATTTTTGCTAATTTTATGTCTAGTTGTCTATCACTGCTTGAGAGATGGGTGTGGGAAGGTTAACTGTAACTGTGGATTGGCCTATTCTTTCAGTGTTCCAGTTTCACTTCACATATTTTGCAGCTTTGCTATGTGGTATATAAACATTCAGTATTGTTGTCTTACTGATGGATTGGCCCCTTTATCACTATGTAATAACCCACTCTGTTCCTGGTAAATTTCTTTGCTGGGAAGTCTACTTTGTCTAATGTGTTAATACAGCCACTCCTGTTTCCTTTGATTATTTACATATTGTTTATAAATACTTTGACTTTCAACCTCCACATGTCATTATATAGGTACTCCCACTTTTTGAAAGTTTGCATCATGCCACTTTTATGAAAGATCTACATCAGTACCTGTTTCCATTAGCCTAAAGAAGTTCTAAGAGGATTTTCACTTTTATGAACAAAGGCAAAAATAGCATTCAGTGTTTCTTTTGCCATAAGCCTTTACAGAGGTAGTGCCAACCAGTAGCAGCGAGAGTTGCCCCACCAAGCTCCTTCCCTAGAAACTATGCTCAGCATCTTAGCACCGAGCCTCCCTACCTCTGAACTATGTCTATGAGCATCTGTTTTTATATCTTGATTTATTTTGTGCATCCATTAGCAAGATGTGTCCTTGGGAGTCAGAAAAACCTGAGAGAGGTTATTTTTGGGGTCTGGAGTGCTAGAAAAATTTTTCTGTATAAATTAATGATAATTGCTTCTTCACTTTATGCAACATCATAGCTTATGAAAGGTTTCATAAGAACACTTATAGATAGTGAGGGAAACCTATATTTTAAGTGAGGTTCTTGTAAATAGCATACAGTTGCATCATATTTTTAAATATACTCTTTCAATCTTTATTTTTAATTGTTGTAATTAGATTAGTTACATATAATGCAATTACTGATATGTTAAGGGCTTATGACTGTCATTTTATTTTTTGTTTTCCATTTGTTCTCTTTGTTTTTCATTTCTGTGTTTCCTTTCTCTTTTCTTCCTGTAGGTTGCTTGAACATTGTTTAGAATTCCATTTTAATTTATCTGTGATATCTATAAGTGTATCTCTTTGTTAAGAATTTTTAATTATTTGCTTTAGGTTTTATATTGTATCTATATAACTTATAACAGTCTATTGGTGTCAACATTTGACTAGTTTGAGTAAAGTATGCAAAATTTTTCTACCCTCACATTTTTCTACCTTACCTCAGTTATAATTATCTCAAATATTTCCTGTATATTCACTGAGAACTAAAGTAGACAGTTTTATAATTTTTGCTTCAAATATCAGGTATAATTTAGGAAACTTAATATGAAAAGGGAAATCTATTGTATTTACCCATAATTTTGCTTTCTTTTTTTTTTTTCTTTTTTGATGTTTCAAAATGGGTTTCTTTATCACTTCTTTTCTCTTTAGATAACTTCCTGAAGCAATTTTTTTAGGGTAAATCATCTGGCAACAATTCTCATTCATTTTTGTTTCTCTCTTGTTTATTTTGTTTTATTTTCCATCATCTGAGACTATCTTGAATTCCTCTTTATTCCTAAAGTCTATTATTCTTGGGTGTATATCCTAGAATTAAGTTATCTTATTTCAGCACTTTAAAACATACTACTTCTGGGATGCCTGCATGGCTCAGTCAGTTGAGCACCTGCCTTTGGCTCAGGTTATGATCCCGGTGTCCTGGGATCTAGTCCCGCATTGGGCTCCTTGCTTATCCTTGCTTAGCAGGGAGCCTGCTTCTCTCTCTGCGCTGATGTTCTCCCTGTTTGTCCTCTCTCACTCACTCTCTCTCTCTCTCTCTCTCTCTCTGACAAAACAAACAAACAAACAAAAAACACACTACTTCCTTTTGGCCTCCATGAATTCTCTCTTTTTTTTTTTTAAGGTTTTATTTATTTATTTGACAGAGAGAGAGACAGTGAGAAAGGAAACACAAGCAGGTGGAAGTGGGAGAGGAAGAAGCAGGCCTCCCATGGAGCAGAGAGCCTGAGGAAGATTGGTTGCTTTTCGGAGATTAGTGAAAGAAACCAAGTCCCCTATCCTTGTCTGACTCCTCTGACTCTTCCT
Organism: Procyon lotor; assembly: GCA_028646535.1. NCBI lineage: Eukaryota > Metazoa > Chordata > Mammalia > Carnivora > Procyonidae > Procyon > Procyon lotor. Next base: position 78,052,922 of record CM053610.1, on the reverse strand, counting down.
TTGCCTCAGCCTTGGCTGGGGCTGCAGCAGCAGGGGCAGCAGTGGTGGTGGTGGCCACAGGGACAGCAGCCACAAATGCAGATCGGTCAGCCAAGAAGGTCTTGACCTTTTTAGCAAGTGGGAAGGTCAGTCAGTTGCCACAGACAGAGCCAGGACCTACTGGTATCCACTGATGGTAGAATGGGGCACTGATGCAATGGTCAGGTAACCTATCTGCAGACATCCACTGGCAACATTGGGGGCATTTTCCATGAAGTGAGAATACAGAGTTTCCTCTGTGATGTCAAGCACTTCAGGGTCGTAGATGCTGCTACTGTCAGACACCTACTGGATGATCATCCCAAAGGAGAAGGGGAAGATGTTCAGCATGGTTAGCAGTATGGTTTTACTGGCTCCCACTGTGTCTCCAGTGTTAAATGTTTGCACGTCACTCAGGATTTCAGTGATGCCCCTGGAGATTTTAGTGGTGATACCTAAAGCCTTGAAGAAGGAGGTCTTCTTAGGCCCTAGACCAGTGTTCTGGGCTGACATAGAGACTTTACATTACATTATTATTGCATTATAAATAAATAAATATATAAATAAGGTTAGATGACCTCAAGCAGGTATTTGGACTTCTGGATCACCCTATCTTCCCTGGGTATCATGGTTGTCCATCAGGGATTGCCATGCAGGGTTTAAAGACAATGTCACTTTTACGAGGATACCTGGAGAGAAGGGCAAATTTTTATACCTACTGGAGAGTGAATGTCTAGTTTATACCTTAGGCATTTGTTGGTGTGAGTAGATGTGGGGCCACATTTTTTTCTGTGCTGTTTGGATAAAGTAGCTGTTTTCTAAAAGTTTTCATTTGTTTTAAATCTTGCTAGATTGTCCCTTTTATGATCCTTTTAAAACCAAACAGGAGCAAACTTTTGTTAGGGCTTTTATTGTCTGTGCCCATTGGCGTTTACAAGTTACTAGCTTTTGTAACACCAAGTGTGCAATATATAAAGATAAAAGAAAACCCACAGACTTCAGCATTGTTATTTCCTGGATGCCAAAGTTCCTTGCCAGTCTGCTTTCTTCTCTCCGGTGTTTTTTTACTGTAGTTAGTAGAAAGAGTAGAGAATTACTTCATTTTTTAGGAAAAAGAAGTCTTTGCTTATTCCTTTTAATTTTGTTATCAAGGTTTTAAGTGATTAATTTCTAAGTCATCTGGATTACATCTTCAACAGTTTGGTTTTTTGGTTGCTATTATTTTGTTTCTTTAGGTTACATTGCATTTTGAAATTCTTGTATTTCTGGAGATGTACTTTTGATTCCACAACTTACGTATTATAGATTGAAGGATAAATAAATGTGTGTGTGCATGTGTGTGTGTGTCCCTCTTCCCCAAATTGTGTTGATTCAATTATCCTATAGCTCTCTGATACAGAAAACTCTGCCATTAATATGTATGTGTGTGTGTGTGTGTATACATATATATAGTTCAGTATAAATTGGATATGTGTTTGTCCTACCAAAAATACTTAGAAAATTTTCTTTGTTTTCTTTATCCATGACATTTAAGACTTCCTACAGGGATAGTATAAAGTTGAGGTGCTCTCAGTATTTATGTTGCATGGTAGATTTTGAGCTATCTTGATCTCCAGATTCAAGTGTTCCTTCACCCCAGAAAAATTCATTTTATTACTTCTTGATCATTGATTTTCATTTTGTGCTTGACTGCAGTCTGTACTGCAAACTGTATTTTAGGGTACTTTCCATGTGCCTTCCTGGCTCTCATAATTTATATTCTCTTTTTCTTTTTTCTTAAGGATTTTGTGAAAAATTTCTTAAAATTGACATTTAATTTACTCATATGGGTTTCTATAATATCCAATATTCTATACACTGCCTCCCTTACAGGTTTTACATCCATTATCATGTTTTTCATCTGAGGCGAAACATTTGTTTCTGTGGACAGCTGGCCCAAGAATTCAGGCTCCCTGCTGAGCAGAGAGCCTGATGCGGGGCTCGATCTCAGGACCCTGAGATCATGACGTGAGCCAAAGGCAGAGGCTTGAACCCACTGAGCCATGCAGGTGCCCCTAGAGAGAAAACTTTTGAAAATTATTTTGCCTGTGTGTAAGAAGCTAAGGGAATGCTCAGGAAACAGGAATGATTGCTGAATTGTAATTTGTGAGAAGAGCAGTGGAGAGAATCAAGGAGGTTATGGATAGTTCTGAGACACTCGTCATGCTTTCAGCATATAGATATTTGATTAATCAATTTGATTAATTTTTGTCTGTTTGAAAAATGAAAGGACTAACTGTTATGTCTTGTGTTATGGCCAATGTGTTAGGGCCAGTAAATAATGTGAGACACAGAGAAAACAAGGAGAATGTAGTCGTCTTAGCATTAGCGTAGATCCTTGGGAAACCCTTGGACTTCCAAGAGCTATGAAATTGATGGGGAAGGGAGAACAATCAGATGCAGAAGAAATTCCAGGCTATTTTTTAAAGACTTAAAAGCCAGAGATGGACCAATACAGAGGAAGACTGTGTGAAGACAGAGGGTAAAGATGACCACGAACAAGGAGAAAGGCCTCAGAAGAAATAAGCTAGCTAACACCTTGATCTTTGACTTCTAGTTATCCAGAATTGTGAGAAAACAGATTTCTGTTTAAGTTACTTCCTAGAGTCCCTAGCCTCTTCAAAAAAAGGTGTGTGTGTGTGTGTGGGGGGGTGTTCCCATCTAAGATGCATTTTTGTCTGATAATGGTAATGATTTTTGTCTGTTTTGTTTTGTTTTTTTCCTGGTTCTCCATTCTTTCTGTTCTTTATGGTTGCCTGTCTACTTTTAGTTTTGGTGATTTTTTTTTTTTTTTAATCTTGCTAACTCACTGCACTTGTGCTTCTTCGAAATTTCAGAAAGGTCATCTTAGAGATTGGGTTTGTTTTGGTTTTAATCAGTTATACCCAAATAAAGTAGGAAGCAAAATGTTTATATTTACTCTAATTTTCTCTACCAGTTCAGAGACCCTCTAATCTGAAGAGTCTTAATTTAGGGTGCTAGGCAGTCATAGCAGAAAGCATGGCATTGTTCTGTCTCCATTTTGATTGTATGGATAGAATTTGGTTAGGGCATTGCTCCTATTCTCTCCAAGGCTCATTTAACCCTGCTTATTAGAGAAACAAACAAAAACTCAAACCTCTTTGCCTAGCAAGTCCAGCTGCCCTAAGTATAAGGAAGGAGCAATATATGCCAATCAAATACAGGGTCCTTAACTCTGTTTCATTTCAGGCATCTGTAACCTTCCCCAAGGCCATAGTCGAATCAAGATTTATACCTCTTATCTTTTCCAGTGACTTCTCATCCCGATCCCAGAGATTCTAAAATAAGAGTGCGTATCTGTTGGAATCTGCTTCACATACTTGAGGGCAATAGTCGTCTTGAACTGGTGAATGGTGGGTTGTTGGCTTATCACCTGGTCTAGTTGTTTCTGTATTATATCTTGCCTAAAGTTCTCAAAGTTTCTAAGCCCCCATTCTACCAGGATGGTAGAAAATGTAATCTCAGAAATTCTTATATGCTCCTGATAACCGTGCACCCAAATACCACCTTCAGAGAGACAAGCTATTCCTGGACTTTGTTTACTGCTGTAATGGTGAGGGCTTTGCCCACAAGATACCATGTATCCATACAGCCATCAGCCGTGAAAGAGTCCAGTGGATGAATGCAAACAGTGGAGCCAAACAGTTACAAGTCAAATATTGCCTCTGCTAGTAGTTGTGCAGCATTGTATGTTATGTAACTTCTTTTTGCCTTAGTTTTTTTTATCTGTAAAATGTAAATTCTAATATGTGATCTCAGAATATTTCTGTGAGGATTAAATGAATAAATGCAGGTGAAGTTCTCCACTGTCTCACACACAGCAAGCTCCAGACAGGTGTTTGATATTGTGTTTCCCTGAGGTCTTGCCTTCCCCTTGGGGTACTATGGTTTCCCAAGGACATAGATTAGCCAGCCCCTTCTCAGTTTCAGTCCTTCCCATCTAATTGCTTCTAAATTCTCCTTTCCCCTCCATTTCCCTCAAAATCCTAGGAATCCTCTTTGCTAGGCTTAAAATTACACAAAAGGAGAAGAACCACTTTTAACTCTTATCTGGTCATCCAAAATCTGTGTCAAAAAAAAACCCAAAGCCCAGCTACTTTCTGGAAATGGAAGAAGGGTATATCCACAGAAAACATATAAATATTATCCTGCCACGCATGATCTAAGCCTTTGATCATTTCAGTGGGAATTTTGGAGAGAACTAGAATTTGAAGTCTATTTGTTTAAGCCTTTTTTCTTTGTGAAAAGATTTCAGGGTTGTTTAGCTTTTTTAAATCTATTTTCTGCTAACTGGAGTCCTATAGAATTTATGATTTCTTCCGAATTACAGAGAAACTGTTTTTATCACATATACATTAAGATAATATTAATAAAATTTTAGTAATACAGAATTGAAAAGGAGGCATATTCCTTTGGGTGCCACCTGTATGGAAATAGACAAAGTATATAACCTACTTATACAAAACTAAAAAAAACATATATCAGGCTTTTCACTTTGGGTTTATTCATTCACTGTTAAATGCGCCTGTAATTTCATATTACTTATGATTTTTTATTACTTGTGATTTTCTATTAATAGTGCTTATATTCTTATATAAAATTTGACATTCGAGCTTACTTCATGGATTTCAGGCTCAAATGGTACTTAGAATTGATTTTCTAGGAAGCATGGTTTTGATGACATAGAAAGTAATCGTTTTTATTCTAGTTGGATAGGAATCTAAAATAATTATCTTTATTTGTTATCAATATTTTATGTCCATGCTTTACAACTATATAAATCTGATTTTGTGCCCATATTTTAATTTCTAATGAATGTGTATAAGTATATATCTATATACAACACATTTTTTATTGATGGTTTTATTTTACAAATGAACACATACATGTATATTTTATATATTTATGAATACAGTTATGGAATGACTAAGTCATGGTAATAAAGGGGACACTGTAGGGAATATAGTCAGTGATATTATAATACCATTGTATGGTGACAAATGGTAGCTACATTTAACGTAATGTATAGCATAACATAATGTATAGCAAAGTTGAATCAATATGTTGTAGACCTGGCAGTAATGTCATTTTGTATGTCATCTGTATTCAAATAAAATTTTTTTAAACTTATATATATAATTTAATAATATAAATATATAAAGAAAAGTATGTATATATAAATTTACATATAAATAATATATTTACATAATGTGTATATAAAATGTTTCAGCAATTTTCAAAAATTATATTTGAATATCAGATAATTGTTTTTGGTGCCCTAGAATAACCAAATTTCAAAGGAAAACAGTCTCCAAAGTTAAAATAATTTAACATATTGATATGGGTTATATAATTAATATTATATATCATAATGTTATATTAATTTTTATTGTTAATTTTATTAAAATAATGCATATATATCAATATAACTATTCAATTATTGATATAAATTGTAAAGCATGTTAATGATTAATATAAATTATAAAGGGTGTTCATTTATAATAACAAACTATTATATTAAAATGACCAGCTTCTTTATAGGAAGTACTAAATGGAAAAATACAATTTTTTTTAAAGATTTTATTTAGTTATTTGACAGAGAAATAGCACTAGTAGGCAGAGTGGCAGGCAGAGGAAGAAGGAGAAGCAGGCTCTATACTGAACAGGAAGCCCAACATGAGGCTCGATCCCAGGACCATGGGATCAAGACCTGAGCCAAAGGCAGATGCTTAACTGACTGAGCCACCCAGGGGCCCCAAAAAGCAGAATTATTATAATATAATATATTATTATAATGTATAATATAATAATATATTATATATAATTATATATAATTATATTATATTATATATAATATTATATTATTATATATGTAATATAATATTATAATATAATATAAAATATTAATCTCAATTTTTGTTAGCAACTTTTTTTTTTTTTGAGAGCAAACACAAGGGAGGGTTAGAGGAAGAAAGAGAGAGAATCCTGAGTGCAGAGCCCAATGTAGGGCTCAGTCTCAAAACCCTGAGATCATGACCTGAGCTGAAATCAGGAGATGAACACAACCAACTGAGCCACCTAGGCATTGTGAGAAACATTCTTAATTACACATGTAAACCTAATAGTTTTTGTTTAGTATTACTCATGCATATATTATTGGAAGAATACCTTATTCTGACAATTTTATGTAGTTCAAAATTCTCTCTCTAACTTTTTAACCATCACAAAATGTGGACAGAGTAACAAGAGCACTGGGAGATGTGGTGAGCACCTAAGTTATAAAAGCTCAAAGCCCACTTAGATTTATTACGTGGTTTGTAACTTTCAGGTATAGTGTCTTCAAAACAGCAATGGATTCTGCAAAGTAATCTTTTCTGAGTGCTATCTATGAAGAACAAATAGCCCTATTATTCTTAAAATACCTGTCTAAAAGATACCATTGCTAGAAAGTAGAAAACAGAAGGAAGGTTTTTCAGGTTTCTAAACAAAAATAGAGAGGAAGTGTTTCAACAGGCCATATACTGGTGTGGTTTTGTGATCATTCAACTCACCTACATCAAGTTTCAAGTGAATAAAAGTTGCAGGTATTCAATTTGTACATTGCATATTTCCCACTCCACATTAAGTTATATTTTGTTTTAATTTCAGGTACCATAATAATTCATTAATTTAAGATTTATTAATTTGAAATGTATTTTCATGTGATTATTATATCATTAAAAACAATGTATGACACACTTCTACACTTCTGTTAATCAAAATGTTACATGTACACCAATCAATATCATTTTAAAAAATCTCATCCTATTAGAAAATTGTTTATTTAGAAAATGCAGTAAAAATTGCATTGATTAAAATGGTGAGAAAGTAATTTTAAAAATACTTTGATATCTGAGTAATATTCTATTGTGTGTATACTGCATTTTCTTTATTCATTGGTCGATGGACACTTGGGCTCTTTCCATGATTTGGCTATTGTCAATAATTCTGCTATAAACATTGTGGTACATGTATCCCATTGAATTAGTATTTTTGTATTTTGGGGTAAATACTAGTAGTGCAGTTGCTGGATTGCAAGATAGTTCTATTTTTAACTATTTGAGGAGCCTCCATACTATGTAACAGGGTTCCCCTTTATCTGCATCCTCTCCAACAGCTGTTGTTTCCTATGTTGTTAATTTTAGTCATTTAGTCATTCTGAAAGGTGTGATTGTGGTTTTGATTTGTGTCATTGTGGTTTTGATTTGTATTTCACTGATGATGAGTGATGTGTCTGTTAGCCATCTGTATTTCTTCTCTGGAAGAATGTCTATTCGTGTCTTCTGCCCATTTTTAACTGGATTATTTGTTTTCAGAATATTACTCAGCCATAAAAAAGAATAAAATCTTGCCATTTGCAATGATGTGGATGGAACTAGAGAGTATTATGCTAAGTAAAATAACTCAGTCAGAAACAAAGACAAATACCACATGATTTCACTCATATGTGGAATTTCAGGAATAAAACAAGCAAAGGGGGAAAAAATACAGAGGCAAATTAAGAAACAGACTTTTCTTTTTTTAAAGAAAGACTTTTAACTATAGAAAACAAATTGATGATTACCAGAAGGAAAGTAGATGGAGGGATGGGTTAAACAAGTGATAGGGATAAAGGAGGGCACTTGAGAAGAGCACTGGGTGTTGTATGTAAATGATGAATCACTAAATTCTACTACTGAAACTAATATTACACTGTATGTTAACTAACTGGAATTTAAATAAAAACTTGGTAAAAATATTGTAAAAATAGTAATTTATGAATATAAATATAAAACATCAAATTTTGCAAATGCTTCTGTATAAATTGGCATATTTACCTCTGAGAATAGTCCTGTCAATTCATCCAGGGGTGTCATATTTTTATTGATAAAAAGGAAATCAAAACAGTGGAAACAATGAGAATGATAATATGCTGTGTATATGTAAACAACTTTTATAAAAATTATCACATTTGCTCATCCTATCTATATTGTGAGGCAGGCAGGGACTTTGATCTTCATTTTTAAAGTAGGAAAACCAAAAGGGTGATGTTTAAGGAAGCTTTGTACCATAGAGCTTTCTGTGATGATGGAAATGTCTGTACTTGTGCAGCCCAATTCAGTAGCCAATAGACTCGTGGCTATTGAACACTTAAAATGGTTAATGCTACTGAAGAGTGAAATTTTATTTAAATTGTTAAAGATTTATTTATTTGAGAGAGAAAGCAGGGAGAGGGGCAGAGGAGAGAGAGTCTCAAGCCCACTCAGCACTCAATACAGAGCCTGACACAGGGCTTGATCTCACAACCCTAAGAATATGACCTGAGCTGAAACCAAAAGTTGGACTCTTTAACTGACCGTGCCACCCAGATGCCCCTAATTTAGTTTTAATTTTAATGTTTTTAGTCCCATGTGGCAATCTGAATCACACAGGCTCACAATGTTGTCCATTTATATAGTGTTTTACTTATTTACCTTTGTGGTATGTACATATGTGTACTACATATGTACATTTGTAAAACACCATTTATATAGTGTTTTACTACATTTACCTTTGTGGTATGTACATATGTGAGAAATGGAACTAGATTTGACTTGAACCTTCTGAGTCCTTCTGTGATGCTGACCATATTATGGAGCTAGTGAAGTACCTTGCCTAATTCCCAATTTATAGGGAAGCAGAAATGAGAAAGCACATTTAGATGGGCATGTCTTCTAATTGGTAAGCAATTCAATTGTAGAAAAATATAAACTGTTGACCAGCCACTGAATCTAATGAAATACCTTATTTTGTCATTTGAAAATGTTTATGTCTAAAATCACACACATTTCAAACTGAAGGAAGCTTTGCCTACTCAGCACTAAAGTTGGCTAGTCAAACCAGGCATTGGCAAAACCTAAAGATGATAAATAATTCAGCTAAGGATTTACAGAGAATTTAGTGGCATTTAGGATTAATGGAACTGGCTGATCATGTTTTGTGGTTGACCAATGTAGATTTCTAGGAATTAGTAGGGACTGGATTTTCTCTCGTGAAATTCCAGGGTTAGTATTCATGTAGTCTAAATGTTGCTTCATGGCCTCAGAGTTCATTCAGAAACTAGAAACAGATATCTCTACCAATAATTGAGAAAGAGGCTTTGATTCTTTCCACTCCTTCTGATTCTACAGCTTCAAAACCCCAAATACACATATCGTTTGTAGATTTAAAAATAATCTCATCAGCTAAATTGAGAGCTAGTTCGCTCTGAGGAAGAAATAGTGTAGACTGGTCCATGGTGAGGCTGGAAGCTATGACAAAATGTGTTTAAAATAAATGTAGTTGGTTTTTATTTTCCTCCCCAAAATATTATTCTGAACATCAGTAATTTCTAACATTAGGAACATGCTGAGTTCTACCTTTTAGGGATTATTTCTGCCTATCTCCTTACCCTTGGAAATTGTTGCTTTCTTTGAAATTTCTCATAATCCCTTAGCATCCCCCTGTCTTTTTTTTGTCTCACTCAATGGCATTTGCATTATAGTAACTTCCTATTTTGATGTAACAAAACACTCCCAAATTTAATGGCTTAAAAAAAACTATAATTTTGCAATTTGGGTGGGTCAGGAATCTGGGCTTGGCTTGGCTGGGTCCTCTGGGTTCTGGGGCCTCCCAAGAGTTCAGTCAAGGTAGGAGTCATTTCAAGGCTTTCCTGAGAAAAGGATTCATCTTCAAAGGTATCATGTAGATGTTGACAGGATTTATTTCTTTGTGGACGTCAGGCTAAGAATCTGAATTTTTTGCTCATTGCTGGCCTACAATTCTTTGCCTGTGGGCCTCTTCATAGAGCAGTTAAAAACACTGCTAATTGCTTCATCAGAGTGAGCAAGTGAGAAGAGGCAGAGAGAGTTTGTAAGAGAGTGTCTGTGAGAGAGATTAGGAGGAGAGTTACAGAATTTTGTGATCCAATCTTACAAATGCCATCCTATCACTTCCTTTATATGCTATTGTTATGACCCTCTGGGTTCAGCCCACATTCAAGGAGAGGGAATGACATGAAGGCATGAATATCACAATGGAAGGCATGATTGGAGTTGTTTCAGAGAGTGCCTGCCATAGTCTCTATTTTTAGGTATCTGACAGTCTCCTCATATATTTGTTCCAATTTTGGTCCTGCAAATTTCTTTTAAAACATAGAATTTTCTGTTATTGGTGATAACATCAGAGTACAATTAAAACTAAAAAGAGATGTACATATTTTATTTCAAAGAATATAACGATTGGTGCTTTTTTAAAGTAAGATTTTAATTTTAGTAAAATATACATTAAAAGTACCATTTAACTAATTTTAAGCCTATATGTCAGTAGGGTTCATCTTGTTGAACAACCAATCTCTAGAACACTTTTCATCTTACAAAACTGTAACTCTATGCCCATTGAATAACAGCTCCTATCCCCAATCCCCAACACAGTGTGGCAACCACAATTCCATTTTCTATTTTATGACTGGAATAGAACTATTGGTTATTGTGAATAATGCTGCTATAAAAATGGGTATGCAACTGTATTTTTAAGACTTTGCTTTCAAATATTTGGGGTGTGTACCCAGAAGTAGGTCTTGTTAGATCATATGATAATTCAACTTTTAATTTTTTAAGGAGCCATCATATTGTTTTCCACAGTAGCTGAATCATTTTTTATTCCCATAAACAGTGCACAAGAGTTCTAATTTGTCCCTATCCTCACTAACACTTCTATTTTCTTTTTGCTTTTGTTTTTGCCTTTGTTTCGGGTAGTAGCCATCCTAATGAGTATGAGTTGGTATTTCATTGTGATTGTGATTTGTGTTTTCCTAATGATTAGGGATGCTGAGCATCTTTTCATGTGCTTATTGGCCATTTTTATATCTTCTTCAGAGAAATATCTATTCAAGTCCCTTGCCTATTTTTAATCAGATTTTTTTGTCCTTGAGTTGTAATTCTTTGTATATTCTGGAAATTAATCTCTTATCAGATAGGTGATTTGCAGATATGTTCTCTTACTCCCTAGATGGACTTTTTACCTTACTGATTGTCTCCTTTGATGTACCAATTATTTGATTTTCATGTAGCCCAAATTATTTGTATTTGCTTTTATTGCCTGTGTTTCTGGTGTCATATCCAAAAACTCATTGTCTCTTAATATTGTTGATGTCAATACTATCCAAAGCAATCTGCAGGTTTGAAGTAATCTCCATTGAAATCCCAATGAGTTTTTTCACAAAAATAGGATAATCCCTCCTAAAATTCATATGGATTTCAAGGATATTGATATGATTTTTTTCTAATTTTTTCTTTTTTTTAAAGAATTTAAAGGATTTTTTAAGATTTTATTTATTTATCTGACAGAGAGAGATCACAAGTAGGCAGAGAGGCAAGCAGGGAGAGAGGGGGAAGCAGGCTCCCCGCTGAGCAGAGAGCCCTAAGCAGGGCTCAATCCCAGGACCCTGGAATCACGACCTGAGCTGAAGGCAGAGGTTTAACCCTCTGAGCCACCCAGGTGCCCCAATTTATTCTAATTTATATGAAATTTTTCTATTTTTCTAATCTATATGATATTTATATGAATTAATATAAAATTAATTTTATATTAATTTGGATATTCATATTCTCCTAGCGGTAGATTGCTATTGCTTATTATTTGGTAATTGCTAGCATGATTTTGTGGGGAGACACAGGGGAAAAGGGCAGATCGGTTTTCATGATCCGCGTTCATTGTTAGGCAGGTACTCTCTGCCTTTGTCTTTGAAGTGGTGCTTTCCTTTGCCATTTCTCCTCCATGTAGCAGACAAACTCCATCTTATTTCTTTGGTTCTCTTGAGAGAGGAGAATATCCTGACTTCCTCCAAAGTTAAGATACTACCATTGGTTTTGGTGTAATCCCTGGACCCAAACTGCTCCACCTCCAGTGATAGGGTTATTTGTTTCTTTTCCTTTCACTAGATCACAATGGTATGTATCTGTGGACTGGGGCAATGGGGTTTTCTGCCCCTGCCCACGCGGCCTGGAGCTTTTTTGTGTAGTAGAAGAGAAGGGTCTTGGTGGAGCTCTGTACCCTTCCTGTCATAATGGTAATCTCCTTCTCCACATTTACTGCACCAAATGAGGCTCTCTCCAGTCTCCCATTCTGTTCCCAATCTTATCCATGAGAACTGAGTAGAGGTTCATGGAGAAGAACCCCAGAGCGGGTGTGAACTCCCCTGTGTCTGCTGCTCTCAGTGATTCTATACTCTCATTGTGGTTCACAGGCAACCTTCAGAAATTCATTAAAATTGGGAGGATTTTTAATTCTTCTTACTCGCTCAGAGGACATTCTGTATCTTTTCCTTTGCAGTAAGTTAGCCAGTGTTTGCAAACCATTTTCATTGGATCATGGTACAGAGGTTCTTGGGTTTCCATCTGTGTTGTGGCCTTGTGGCCTCAATAATCTGGGTTTCAGAAAATTTTATTTTTTTTAGTCCATTTGTTTTCTCTTGTTGTTATGTTGGGAGATAGGCTTTTAACAAAGTTATGTATCTTTGGTGGAAGCAGAACTCCCGCATTAGTACTAAATAGCAAGAATAACAAAAACATCCTAGATATCTCAAATGTTCTCTACAGTAGAGAACAGTAGAGAACCCCATAAACTTGAACACCATGCCTGGCCTCTAATGCTGTGGTTTTGATCCTGAGTACTAATGAGAATCACTATGGGACATTTTTTAGGAATATTGATGCCCAAGTCCTGCCCTCCAGAGATTTTGGATGAACTGGTCTCAACAGAGCTTCAGCCATGGATATTTATTAAAATCTACCTTGTAGATTTTGATTTATAGTTAAGGTTAGGATCACCACTCTAATCAGTTTAATTGGTACTGTAAGTGTGTGAAGTAACAAATTTCAGATATGAACCATGATATTCTTAAATCTATTATAATCACAAATTCCTTTGAAGATACATACTTTTTAATCCTACTTTCTACAGGAAACCAACCAAAGTCTCACTTTTTTATACCTGGAGAAAGATATTCTGCCTGAGGCCACATCCAAACCACTGTTACAGATCATATGAGGTCATTATAGTGATTTGGTTTTGTAAGTTAAGGAGAGAAGTGTCTTTTCCAAGGAATAAAATTAGCCCCTTTAGAGTCTTCTAATATCATGGTTGGGTAGGCCATCAACTGAAATTCCTTTGAAGAGTCTGCACAGAATGTTAGAAATATGGAAGCCCCAAGGACATATATGTTCATTATATGATCTGGTTTTTCATGACCCTGTACAATAGAAGTGGCTATTATACTATCAGATACATCATGTACTTTATATTTGACACATACTTCCTAGTCAGAAGATAATTAAATAAGTCAAATAGTTAACCAGGAAACTTTTAGGAGCTCTTCTCTGAATTTTTGATCGATAAAAGAACACTATTAATAAAATATTCTTGATTATTAAGCAGCCAAATGTATTAGTGAGCAAAAACATTGAAATTTTGCAAAATGTAGAGAATTTGAGATAAAGAAAACTTGAAAATATAGAATTTGTAATATATAAAATTAAAGGACCAAAATATTACATTAAAAATATATAGAAACATCAAAATAATAAGTAAGCATTAGGTACAAGTGTGATTCCAAGTTACTGCAAGATTTATATTATTAAAGAAAGAAATTAAGAAATGTCAACTCTGAGTTTTATAGAGTTTAGTATTTTAACTTTTCTATCATAATCCAGCTGAGGGTGAGGCCCCCTGGGGCCCAGTTATGGGTTGTTTCAAAAAGCAGCTGTACAACTAGTCTGCCAATTAGAATTATGCCAAGGAAGATTACAGACCGGGCAGAAAGGAGAACAAATTGCTAGGTTTTAACCTTTTAAAATATTTTTAGTAAGGCCCAAGATCCCAAATACTTTCTAAACACTGTTTTATTTCTACAAGAGGAGTAAGTTTAAGATACTAATTTGTTATAAGATTTGTGACCCCAAAAAGTTAAACTTCCTACTCATAATTAACCCTAGAAAATTCAACACTCTCAAGCAATACAATTTATCTGTCTATCTATCCATCTATCTATCTATCTTACACATATTTAATTTTTTAAGGATTTTTAGGGGGAGGCACCTGGGTGGCTCAGTCATTTAAGCATCTGCCTTTGGCTTAATTCATAATCCCAGAGTCCTGTGGTTGAGCCCCACATTGGTCTCCCTGATCAGTGGGGAGTCTGCTTCTCCCCCTGCCCCTCACCCTGCTCTTGTGTACTCTCTCTCTCTTTCAATTAAATAAATAAAATCTTCCAAAAAAAGAACATTTTCTTGTTATAGTTTTGCCACACTTTCTAGAGTCAGATAATTGAGTTCATCATATTCACCTGACAGTGACCAAGTTAGCTGTGAAAAAGACCCTAACATGTAATTATTGAACGTTTGTGTCAATATAGTCATGTTGCCTTTTATAAAACTAAGATTATGCCACATCTGCCATTGGTAAAGTAATGAGAGTTAAGAGGTCAGATAAAAGCTGACATAAGATCTTATGACTACATAATTTTAGGCTTAGGTGCATGGGGAAAGAGGACTCAGACTTCATTCTAAAGATGCAAAAGAAAAACATGAGGTTCATAAGAAGTCACTGTAGCCAAACAGAGGAGTATTTGGAATCAGTCTTTGAAATCTCTAGAGTTGCTGTGTGACAGCATAGCTTTCGTGACAGACATGGAAAGACATGTATTAAGTAGATAAAGACTCAAATTCTGTACATAGACACAAATATTAATGTTATATAAGTAATAAGTTCTTTAATTTCAATATAAAATGTTAAAGAAATAAAGAAGTCCATGACTTAAAAAAAAATGTTTTGGATTTGAGCAAAGACGGAGATCAAATATTGTGCAATAATATCTAATATCACCATTCATAAGCAGAGTAGATTTGGTGGTTCTGGCTGCTTGCATGTTTTGTTTTGTTTTATTTTGTTTTGTTTTGTTTTCCCATTAATGTTTTACCATTCAGTATGTGTCCTACTGGAACGTGCATGTTAGATAAAAGAAGTTGACCTGGAAGATCATGAAGATCATTCTGTGGGTAATATATGTGCAATAACATTGCCCTGCTCAAATTTCTTTGAAAACTCTGAACAATGGAATAATCTAGAAGAAATGCAAAGTTATATGAAAAGTAAATTTTCAAATTAAGTATTTAAAATACTAGCTTATGGGGCACCGGGTTTGCTCTGTCAGTTGAGTGTTCAACTCTTGATTTTTGGCTCAGGTTTCATACCTGATTTCCTAACTTGATTTCTAAAACTCAGGGTCCTGAGATGGAGCCCTGCATTGGGCTCCATGCCCAACAAGGAGTCTGTTTGAGATTCTCTCTATCTCCCTCTCTCTTTGTTCCTCCTTCCTACAAAATAAATAAATAAATCTTTAAAAATAAATTAAAAAAATAAAAAATAAAATTCCAGCTTACTAAACATAAATAAATATCAGAAAATAGGTTTCCATAGTTGGCAGGACTAAATTATTAGGATGCACTAAAGAAAGTAAAAAATATCTAAGTTTAGAATCATAACTTGTTTGCATAATGCCGTGTACTTTCATATACATTTATTTTAGAGCTTATAGATTTATTTCAATCCTTATTCAATTGAATATCTATCTCCTTTTTTTCATATTACACTATTAGTTTGATTAAGGCACCTGGCAGGGTTTCTGTAACCCAGATGACTCCCAATAATTAATGAATGAATGAGTCACAATGAGTATCTTCCTCTACTCATGAGTTGACAAAGTTTTTCCTATATATGGGCCAGATAACAAATATTTTAAGCTTTGTAGGCTATAGAAGTTCTCTTTGCATGTCATTCTTTGTTTATAAATTAAAATATAAAATAAAATATAAATAAAAACCATTCTTAACCAAAGGGTTGTGCCAAAAAAGGCTGTGGAAACGATTTAGCCCACAGGCCATAGTTTGCAAATCCTTGTTCTATATATTAAATGGATCCTAATTTGATTTCTAAAACTCCTTCTAGTTTTCTGAGTTTCCTTCAGTGATATAATCAGAGCTGGCTGCTATCAGTTCAATAGATGAACTTGGCAAACAGCATTTAAGGTCTGTGTGTGTGTGTGTGTGTGTGTGTGTGTGTGTGTGTGTGTGTGTGTGTGATGAGCCTGTTTATCAGCATATCACTGTTTAAGTTAAAAAATGAAACCAGGGATTATATTTAGGGATACTACTAGGCATCCCAGTTAAATTTAAAGTTCAGTTAACAAAAACAAAATTTAAACATAAGCATGTCTCATGTAATATTTGGGACATACTTATATAGAAAATCATTTTTGCTCATCTGAAAATCAAATTTAATTGGGAATCTTGTGTTTTGTTTTGTTTTTTTTTGCCAAATCTGGCAACTCTTATCTGTGTTAATTAGAGATTTTTGAAGAACAGTGGAAAAATTATGAAGTATGTTGGTCATATAGAAAAATGACCACTACAAAAAAAAAGAAAGAAAAATGACCACTATGAAATAGAAACTATTTTATCTGCTTTTTTCATAATAGCTTATTATTATTAAGGTATTAGCTACTGCTTTAAAAAAGACGTTGAAGACAAATCCTTTCATTCTATATCTACATCATTCCTGCCATTGACTTAGTTTATGTTATCCTTATTATTATAATAATAATTGAGGATGTATCAAGTGCCAGGTACTAGGTTATATATGCTTTACAAACATTTTCTTCATTTAATATGTGCAAAACACTCCATTGTATAGATGAGGAAACTCATCAGAGAGTTAAATATCAGAGAGTTAAAAACAAAATATCAATTAAAATTTAAGGGAAAAATGTCAAAGATTGTATGATTAGCAAGTGATGGAATTGCTATTTCTTCTCAAATTTTTTATGTTTAAATTATATTGATGGAGGCACCTGGGTGGCTCAATGGGTTAAAGCCTCTGCCTTCAGCTTAGGTCATGATCTCAGGGTCCTGGCATCAAGCCCTGCATCGGGCTTTCTGCTCGGCAGAAAGCAGGGAGCCTGCTTCCCCCTCTCTCTCTGCCTGCCTCTCTGCCTGCTTGTATGTCTCTCTTTATGTCAAATAAATAAATAAATCTTTAAAAAAATATATTGAGACTTAATCCAATTGCCAGCTATAAAACAAAGCTTTATAAAACTGTCCTTTGCCCATATAGAGATTATTTCCCCTCTTTGGAACATTTCTAGATTGTTCTCTTTATATAATTTTCTTCTCTGATGATGCTTACTGATTTATATAGTTTTTAAAAAGAACAATGGTGTCTTATTTATATGTGTATTCCCAACAGTATTTAGCATAGTCTTTTATATTTATGTGAGTTTAAAAGTATATTTGGTGAATAATTTATTAATGTTGAATAATTAATGATGATAGGTTAATAATTAATGATGTGATTGCCTAGTGTATTTGTTGAATGAATACAGAGTGTGATTATTTTATATTAAATTTCCTGCTTTGAAACTAAATTTATAGCAATATACTGAAAACTCCAAAGGGAATGACTTTTGTGAGGTCCCAAACAGGGACCTCTGCACTGAAAATTTAGAGGGATGACAAGAATAAAATAACTCTGCTCTTCCGTAGTATATATTTTTCTGGGGAAGACAGATATAATATTGACAGTGGTGGTGAATGCAATGAAGAAATACAAAGCAAAATGAGTGGATAAAAAAGTTACTGTAAAGGATGTGATTTTTATATAAGAAACTTTTTAAAAGGCAATGCTGATTAGGTGATATGTGAGCAGAGATTTGAAGAAAATAAAGTAGCATTCGGCTATTTAAGAAAATAGAATCCAGGCAGGAAGAAACTATAGTGCAAAAACTTTGAGCAGATGTGTGTACTTGGGGTATTCAGTAGAGAGCCATGAGACTAATGACAGTAATGCAGCAAGGTGACATCAATCTACTACTCAAAACTCTCACTCTATTGCGGCTGTTTGAAGAATATTCCATAGCAGAGCAAGAGTAAAAACATGGAGAATAGCTAGGAAGCTATTTTTAAGTCTAGGCAGGAGAGGATGGTGCCTTGAACTGTGAAGGTAGCAGTGGAGGTGGGGAACAGAAGTTGGATTCTGGATATGTTTCAGAAAAATTCTCAACATAATTCACCAATGGTTTGGATGGGGAGTATTAGAGAAAGAGATGTCAAGAAAGATACTAGGTGAATTGGTCTAATTATCTAGAAAAATGTGATTACCATTCAATGATGGGAAGACTGAGACAGAGAAACAAGTTTAGAGTTGGGCAAATTTGGACTTTTTAACTTTGAAGTACTGATTAGTCATCTGGGTAAAGATTTCCTTATAGAACAAAGACAGTCAAAACTCCTTTGCTTTTGATTCTCTTACAAGGTTGAGAAGTCAGTTGGATAAAGGAATATGTAGTTGGAAAAGAGGTTAAGACTGGAAATATAAAGGTATCATCCATTGATTACAAGTGAAATTCAAAGTCATGGAACAGTATGAAATCATCTGAAGAATGAGTATAGAGAAGTATATAGAAGGATAAAATACTAAGAAAACATAATTTTACAGTTTTGAATCCAAGTATAATCTAGCAAAGGAAAATGAGGGGTCACTAGTAAGGTAGGAAAAGAACTAGGAATGTGGTATTCTTAGTTCCAGAAGCTAGTAGTTCCAGAAACTAGTTAAGAAAGAGTTTCACGGAAGGAAGGGGGCATGATCTGTGCTATCCAATTATGCTGCTAGGATGAATAATATAAAATTAGAGGAGTGATTACTTGACTGGGAACATGAAGGTGGGTAAGAAATTTTGCTAGGTAATTGGGGATTTACATTAAAAGGGGGAAAGGTAGGGTGCCTGGATGGCTCAGTCAGTGAAGCATCTGCCTTAGGCTCAGGTCATGATCCCATATTCCCTGGGATGGGATCGAGTCCCACATCAGGCTCCCTGCTCAGTAGACTGCTTCTCCTTCTGCCCCTAACCCCGCTCCTTTGTGTGCATGTTCTCTCTCTCTCAAATAAGTAAATAAATAAAATGTTAAATAAATAAAATAAAATAAAAAGGGAAAGGGCGAGGGTGCCTAGGTGCCTCAGACAGTTAAGCATCTACCTTCAGCTCAGGTCATGATCTTAGGTCCTGGGATCAAGGCCACATCTGGCTCCTGGTGCTCAGCACTGAGTCTGCTTGAGATTTTCTCTCCCTTTTCCTATCCCCTGCTTATGCTGTAAATAAATAAAAAAATTAAAAAAAAAAATAAGACTCTCTCCCTCTGCCCCTCACCCTGCTCTTATGCTCTCTCTCTCCCCCATCTAAAAAAGGTGGGGAGAAGGAAGGGTTGAGTAAGGGTTAAGTAAACAAAGACAACTTTCCCTAGTTCCTCTGGTTCAGTGGGAGAAAACCCATGGAGAGAGGAGATAGAGCAGACAGATGAATCCTTTGATGCACATTCATTCTAATGTAACTCCCAGGTGTCCAGTGGGAATGGACATCAGATTACAAGTGAGGGAGCCCGACTCATGGCTTTGGGAATTTTATGCTTCTTTAAGGAAGCACTAGCTCTTCTGATATGCACAATGGCAGGACAGAAGAACACATTTTGGCAGAAGTTGGCTGTATCCCATTCCTGCTAACTTGATTTTAATTGCTGGGAGCAATACCAGCCCTTTCCCTTGGGTGAACAGTGGGCTAGTGTCCAAGCCTTGAGCTTGTAGGTGTGATGTAAAAAGCTGGCAGCCAGTTTCCCCACAAAAGAATGCTCCAGGCAGAAGAAAATCCATCAGATCCTCCTGTGGTATGATCAGATGAGCTAAATCTCAGTTTTGTGGTTGTCTGGGATTGGATGTCTTGTTCACTGAGTTTCATGGAGTCTTGCAGAAAGCCCACCTTTTTTTCTGAGTGACCAGTCTGTAGAACATCAGTCTGGGATAGGTTTACTCATCTCTCAAGATGGGACGAAAACAAATTGGAATGGGTTCAAGAGGGAAAGGTAGGACAGGAAGTGCAGTTAAAAAGTATAGATAGTACTTAATGTAAAGATAAAATTATGTGGAAAAAATGAAGTTTGGTGAAAAAATCATGGATTTGGACAATATCCACTATTGTTAAAATCTTAGACCTTTTATAGAGCATGAACAAAAAATTGAATCTCTTTGATTAATTTTCTCTGACCAACTTTGCATTGTGCTATAAGAATTTATAAGCATGAGCTCTTTCAAAACCAAGTTAATATTAGATTTAATAATACTAAAGTATCTCTATGACACTTATGTTTTTTTTACCTGAAAAGTCCTATATAATGATCATAAAATAATTACTAAGTAGTAATAAGAAGAAACAAAATAGTCCTGTGATATATCAATTTGTAAGAAAAAAGTAATAATGTAGGTGTATGCATATGACAAAGACCAGAAAGTACAACCATATTTTAAAGTCAAGAAAATAAGTTCCTCTAAATAATTCTTGTTGTGAAATAATAATTTTATTTTAAAAGACAACAGTAAAAAAAAAAGGCAACAGTTATTTGGTAACTAATTCATAACTAAAAATTAGTTGCTAGGCCACACTATAAAATCTTAATTAAAATTATAAAATAGGGGCGCCCAGGTGGCTCAGTCATTGAGTGTCTGCCTTTGGCTCCAGTCATGATCCCAGGGTCCTGGGACCAAGCCCCACATTGGGCTCCTTGCTCAGTGGGAAGCCTGCTTCTCCCTCTCCCATTCCTCTTGCTTATGTTCCCTCTCTTGCTGTGTGTCTCTCTGTCAAATAAATAAAATCTTTAAAAAAATTTTTGAAAAAAAATTATAAAACAAGTGAGATATATAGATTTGAAAGGAACACACATGTGTTTGTCAGGCTCTATTAGACTGATTGCATCAAAAAACTACTCTGGAGCATTTTTATAATTGACTTTTATCATTGTACAACACTGTCCTTGTGATATAAGAAGTGGACTACTTGATTAATTGTTAATGTAAAAATCAAAATTGCTTTCATGCATTTATTTTTTGTTCCATTGTTTCCTCATGGTTTCCCTCCTGCTCAATGACTCCTTGGCCTTTTAGAGTCCTTTTCTGTAGAAATTACATTGAATCATTTATTAAATTATGTTTTTAAACTTTCAAAATATGCTCATTAGTGCTAAATTTATTCCACTCAGCAACAACGTCTTGACAATAATATTAAAATAAAATAAACATTGAGTGTGAGCGATGGCAATTTGGAAATTCATAAAAGTGCAATTTTCTTTTCTTTTATTTCTTGGAGGCTGTACATTAAATTCATAAAGCAGATTGCTGCTAACACTCATAAAACTTGGGGTAGGGGCAGGAAAAGTGATGCTGACATTACTCTAGGAAAGCAGATAACAACTAGCAAGAACTAGAAAATCAGATGGCAGTGCTATTAACCCAATCTCATCCTGGCCTTAGATGTGGCTAAGAATAGCTGTCAGTGGAAAATATAATTCCTTAAGACAACACATTGAAAATATAAGCTGTAGCACAGGGAAAGAGGGATCGAAGTTGAATAGGAGGATTTAGTTAGGATCTTAAAGGCATAGTGTACAGACTCTAAAATCCATCATCCTCCTAAAATACTCATTTATTAGTGTATCCACCCCTGTGCCTCTCTGTAAGCAATTCTTTTCAGAACAATATTCTGCCCAACTGTGTTCCTACTTAGGAATTCAAAGTAAGTCAAAAGACAACGTTTATGGAATGTATGTTTGCCTTGAGAAGAAAATTTGTATATGACGACAAATGTTTCGCTTATTAAGCTCAACAAATGGATTTTATTTATTTGATATTTTAGGAAATTCTGTAACATTTCAAAAACTTTTCTTAAATAACTATTAAGTGCTAGGAATTGTTTTAGGCACTGGCAAGATACATGTCATCCTATCTGTAATAAACTTCAGCAGAAATATTAGATGATAGAAAACAAATACTATGATAGAACTGTGTGCCTATGCATTTTAATTGCAATATAAACATAAATGGGCCTTTATAGATTTCTATGCTCTAGGGGCAAAGATATTGAACTATTAATATAAAAATTAAAAATAGATAGAAGTTATGTCTGATCATTCCTAATTTTAATTTTTGTTTTGTGATCTCCAATCAAGATTTCACCCAGGGTAGGAAAAGTAGGAAGAAAAAACTTCATTGACAGTTACAGGTTTAAGACATTGTCTTTTTTTTTTTTTTCTTTAAGATTTTATTTATTTATTTGTCAGAGAGAGAAAGAGAGCGTGCACAAGCAGGCAGAAAGTGGCAGGCAGGGGCAGAGGGAGAAGCAGGCTCCTCACTGAGCAAGGAGCCCGATGTGGGACTTGATCCCAGGACCCTGGGATCATGACCCAAGCTGAAGGCAGCTGCTTAACCAACTGAGCCACCCAGGTGTCCAAGGCATTGTCTTGTTCAAATCATTTTAAATGAAATACTGTATAGAAGAATAACAATCGGTCTTTAAATTTTGTTCTTTATGATTTTGAGTCATCCACATTATCTAAAGTAAACAAATAGGGATCCCTTTAGAAGATAAAAATATTTTAAAATATAAATAATAAGCAATTATAAAATATATAACTTTATACATTTTAAAAATATTAAATAAAACATGTACACATTTTTCACATTCTTCATTTTTTACTGCCAAGCAGTAGGAATGAATTACTTTCAGATGTAATAGCTACTTACTATTAATTTCCAAAGATAGCTGTTTGATGTCATCTCTGTACATAAATAAGAATATCTATCTCTGTTTTCTCTGTAAAATATTATATCTTTTTTTTTAAAGGTTTTATTTATTTATTTGGCAGAGAGAGAGAGATCACAAGTAGGCAGAGAGGCAGGCAGAGGGAGAGAGGGAAGCAGGATTCCTGCTGAGCAGAGATCCTGATGCGGGGCTCAATCCCAGGACCCTGAGATCATGACCTGTGCCGAAGGCAGAGGCTTAACCCATAGAGCCACCCAGGCACACCTATAAAATATTATATCTTATTTGTACCAAAGGCAAAGAAAATGATTTAGTCAACTCAAGTCAATTTCAAGTACATTTTTATTTTTCTAGCTTCAAGGTCATGGCCATATTATATATTTCATCTGTTTTCATTATAGCATATATAGGTCTAGGCAAATAATAATTGCCTAGTTATATACAGTGTATAATTAAAATGTGTATAACTATTACTAATTAATTAACTCAATAAACATTTATGGAGAATTGTGAAACTAACACTACCCCACAGACAGCAAGTTCCCTACTATGTACCCAGCAAGTAATAAATATTCATTGAAGAACAGAAAGAAGGAAAATATGTGTACACAGTTAGAAGAGTGACAGGCAACACCACAGACAATTTAGAAACATTAGCTATTATTATTGTTATTAAAGTGACTTCTCGAAATTCACAGAGCTGCCGAGTGGCAAAGGTATAACTCATATTCTCGTATTATTTTCTGCCAAACTTCACTTTCTATCACACCCAAACCTGAGATGATTGTTAGGGAAGTATTTACACTATATTAAGGTTCTTTCCAATGTTTTTATTAGACCTGTTGTAGAGATGAGAAATATCAGAAGTTATCGGTTTTGTAAACAAGGATGATGCACGTTTGTTTACCAAAGGTATCCACTTATTAAATCATGGTCTTATTTTTTTCCTATGGATTTCCTGACTGGGAGAGAGTGCTCTATGAATTCAGATATCTAGAGAAAGGGACTTGAGGCCTCCTGGTATCTTTTATTCTAGTAGACTTGACAGGTTATGCTCTTTGGTAATTCCACATGGTGACCAGTACTCACCCATTATGTATGCAAAATAAATATAAGGAGGACCAGATGATGTAAGCCCTATCTCTCTATGGTTCCTCAGTTGCTCTTATCATGAAATTAGGTCTCCTATATCCATATACATTGAGAGAAATACAGCTGATGTTCTTCCCCATCCAAAGAATTCAGTGAAGTCTGGCTAGAAATTGTAAGATTCATGTTGCCTCTTTTATGATATTTCAGCTGGGAGGAATCAATTTTCACCTTGTCTAATTACTTATCAAGAAAGAATTCTAGGCTAGAAATCTGACTTTAACATTATTCATAGGAATTTAAACACCCATTTTCTGGTACTCTGGCAATGCCCAGCACTTATCATAATGCATTTTATTTGTTTCTGTACCTTCTCATCTTCTACACTTTGTTTTGAGTCCCTTGAGGGCAGGGGTCTAATCTTTTTTTTTTTTTTCTTTTAATCTCAGTATCAATAATGGTTTGCCCAGTACCTAGTGCTGTTTATTCAATGAAGGCATCACACATTTTATACAAATAGCATTGCAAAAGCCGTCTTATTCAATCTTACTGAAATTGTTGTTCATGTGAAGCTGGATATATAGTGTTAAATGCCTATGTGGCTACAGCTAGAAGAAATGTTTGATAATGCCACCAACAAAGGATCATGGATACAATGGTTTCAGATATTTTGGGGAAATAGCTAAAATATTTCCAAGTCTTTTTCACTTTGGACATCATTTACCCTTCATTCAATGTTGAACAGAACTTAAAACTACTTTCAATATCACAGAGCCAGTAAAAATAAATAAATAAAGCAGAACATAGAGTAGAGATAGGGAAAATTAAGAGAGACTGTAATTTCTGGAGTAAGAGAGAGTCATTTTTTCCTTACCCTTTCTGTCCTTTCCTTATAGAAAGGTCATATTGAAATAAAAGATGTGAATACATATCTAAACTAACTCAACTTTGAGTAATTTTTTTTTAAAAACCAGAGTCAATTTTGTTTAATTAACATTTATGTAGCTTCTGTCATATGTTGCGTGCTGTGTAGTAAGTATAGTAAACAGAGGAGACATAGACTCTAATGTAATGATACTTTCACTATATTTATTTAGGAATTAAGGTATATAAGATATGTATATTTCAAGCCATCATTAACAATCAAGAGTAAAGCAGATTACTATATGAAAATGAGATTGGTAAAGACTATGCTAAAATTAATAATTTGTGGTTGCTGCTGATGGGAAGCATTGTAATTTATCTGTAGTTGTCAGAAAAGCACTCAGAAGGGAAAGAAACAGTCTCAAAATAGGTGTGATGGGAGATGAAACTCTATAATAGAACAGTAAATGGAGCAGAACCATCAAGACCCAAAAATCATACAGTCATGTTTGCCTTGACACTTCTAGCTCTAGTTTAAGTGAGGAGTGATTTGAACTCAATTCTAGAAACACAATTTATATTATCTGTAAATTACCTTCAAATTAATGGCTTAATAAATATATGAAGTTCATTCTGGGAGTAGCTCAAGTCATTCTCAATTAATATAAATGCTGATGATACATGAACTAGATAGATGTTATTAATGTGTCTAATAGGTTATTCTGAAAATTCTAGTGTGTAAAATAAGCGGATTAGG
This sequence comes from Procyon lotor, assembly GCA_028646535.1. NCBI lineage: Eukaryota > Metazoa > Chordata > Mammalia > Carnivora > Procyonidae > Procyon > Procyon lotor. Next base: position 78,027,405 of record CM053610.1, on the reverse strand, counting down.
TAAACAAAACTCTCAACCGAAAGATAAAATGGTTGGTAATAACACTTGTACATCAAAGCCACTTAAAGACATTTTAAAAAGAGAACAGTCATGCCTGGATACCAGTCCTGAACTATATGCTGATTCATTGGCCTAGAATGCTCTCTCCTGGTTTTTCAAAGAGTCATCAGTTATCCTGATACACACATAAGTTTGAAAACCCCCGAAATATCCCTGCCTTAACAAGGCTTATGTCATGTCTTAGCTTTTCAAATAGAAAACACAAATTTAGAGGACTCAGTTTTACCTCCTAGGTGAACAAGCTATCTACAAGGGAAAAAATTTAAGTAAATGCTCTTTATGAATACCTCATATATTTCCTAAAGTGAGCCCATTATTATTTCTTCTAAGAAACACTTTACTAACCTTGCCTTTGAGTTACTCTATGCACAAAAAATTATAAACTCTCACTTATTTTAAAATATCTGGGATTCCTTTGCAGACCAGGTCCAACGTAGTTTTCCCTTTCATATTCTGGCAGTGGTATCAAACATATTTCACCTCACCATTTGTCTACGAAAATTTCCATCACCTCTTTGAAATCCCAGAGATGCTTTATAAATCATACTTTCTTGTCTATCTGAGTCCTAGTTGTGTTGCTCCGGGAAGGCTTTTCCAAGCATCACAGTCCTCAGCTTTTCTACAAGGAGTAGTAGCTCCCCTGCTTTATTTGTATACCAGCTTGAGCAGTCCACAGTCCACATGCAGCATAGCAGGAATTAGGAACAGGGATCAAACACTGCATGGGGAGTTGAACAGTCATTTGCTGATGTTGCCATTAGCATTAATAATTCTAGGGAAAAATGGCACTTACAAAGATATATCCATTATTTCAAACTTTTCACTAATTAAGACTGCACGAGCAGTTAAAAATCTATGAGGTTTCACTTTAATTGACATTGTTCAACAGTGGCAATTAAAATTAATCATTCCAAAGAAACTTGACAGGCCAAAGTTCAATTAAACTTTAAAAGAAGGGAAAATCTGGGTGTTTAGCCAGTTCTGAAACAGTTCTCTACAATGATGAATACAAAAATGCCTCATAGCTGCTTTAATGAAAATGATAGGCACAAAGCATCAGTTTTACCCCAAAAGTAAGACTTCGATTCATTTGTGCTCTACGTATGATAGAATAAGCCAATTTGTGTTTAATGAGGAGATACCAAGAATAGTTAAAAAAAATATATAGGTCATGATTCTATCCTGTAAAGATACAGTGTTAGACTACCTCCTAATTAGCCCATGACATTTTCTTAAAGGCAAGTGAGGTATCTGGGCATAGAAGTGTCCAATTGTACCACATAACTTTGAAGTATATTTTGGGCCAAGCTACTCTTCTCATTAATGAAGCATCTAAAACACCGTTCTACTTCTGAAGGCCACAGGTTTGAAGGGTGACTGCTTTTCCCCTGAACTAATTTCCTTCAGAAACTTCTGCACTTTTTCTTTCTTTCTCCTTTCCTAGCATTTTCCTACTTAAAATATACCTTTTAGTATGTAACTAATAGCAGTTAAAGTTCTAAAGCTCATACTCTTAAAATGAAGGAATCTTATTCTAAAAATATAAAGTTTGCTTATGTTAACTAATAAAGTAATAGCCATGCAAAATTGATTATTTTAATCCCCATCTGGAATATACAGATAGTCCTTATCAGCTTATTAACAAGGGACTTTTGGAAAGTTACTAGGTATAACATAAGCCAATTAATTACATAGGAACTTTGATTTTATTTAATTCAAAGAAAGCAGACTCTAGATTATTTGGTAAAAGACTATGAGGATACTTCACAGACAACTGTCACCCTAGAATAAACATAAGAGACTGCTTCTTTAGGATGTCAAACACCACACATCTGTTTAATTCAAGAAAGTAGTATATTCTTTTAGAATTATGAATAAGTGCTTTTTGCAGAGAATAGAGTAACAGATGGCTGTAGATGTTTTCCCGTATCAGTGAGTTAGCAATGGTTAAAAAAAAAAGACTTCTATAAAATATTAGTAATTTTGTCACTTGCCTCTTTTTCATACTGTACTTAAGGGAGGGTTTAATAATATAAGCATTGCATGTGGTATGAATAACCATGAACTCAGTAAGTTAAATCTTCTCCTAGATATTTTTCTATTGAAAATGGGTTGGAGCCAATTTAGAGAAGCCTCAGTTAAGTTCTGCTGTTGTACAGAATAATTATCATTGCACTGAAGACATCAACTAATAAACAATAACCTCATTTATGAACCTGCTGTGCATCTGGCATGGAACTGGGTAATACATACAGTATATCATGTAATAACACTTATGCAAAGAAGTATTATCATCCCTACTGTAAAAATAAAGAGAATCTAAATGTCAACCAAAGACAACCAGTAAATCATAGGCATAGTTAGGACACAAACACAGGTCTCTTTACTTTCCAAGCTACTATTTTTTATAGGCATAGACAAGCAGTCTATGCCTATAAAAAATAGTAGCCAGTAAATCATAGGCATAGTTGGGACACAAACACAGGTCTCTTTACTTTCCAAGCTACTGTTTTTTCCCATTCATTTTTTATAGGTCCCTGTTTTCATTATGTTACCTATACATTCCAATGTTGTAATATTGCCTCCACATCAGATCATTAACTTTTTTTTTTTTTTTACATCATTAACTCTTAAGGCAAAATTAATGATTCTTCTGCTGGAAAAAGTGAGACTTTCACTTTGACTCAGTGTGTAAGCTCAGTGGGAACCCTGGTCATCTCACAGGAACACGTGTGTGTGTGTGTGTGTGTGTGTGTGTGTGTGTGTGTGTGTGTGTGTTAAGAATACTTAACATTATATCTTTCCTATTTAACAAATTTCAAGCACATGATACAGTGTTGTCAGCTATAGGCATGATACTGTACTGAATTCCTATATTTCAGTTTCCTTTAAAACTCAGTACCTAGCCTTTTATTGCAGGAGCTGAATGGCTGATTGACATTTTGCTTCCATAGTCATTTCATACCTCTTCCTTATCTGCCCTACTACTGGATAGAACTAAAGCACTTTTCTCTTTGATGGAATTCCATGAAACAAAGGATCTAGTACACCTTTCCAACAATCTTCAAGTCTCTTGCATATCTGAACTGAAGCTAGCTGGCAGGTAAGAGAAGAGGATACAATCAACCTGTTCCACTAGTCCCACATGGGTTCTAAGAGTCCTGAGATTTGGAGTTATGGACTACAGTACCCATGGGTAAAGAGCAGCTCATAAAGAAGTCTTTCTTTCCTTTTTCTATAAGAGAATAATCTAGGGCCTGCTTTCAAATTCTGGTACAGTATAATAATAGCAGCTCATATTATTGAAAATGTGCTCTGTGCCCACACTCCTCTATGTGCTCTTTCTATAATATGTATATATTGATCCATCCCATTCTTAGTAACAACTCCAGTTCCTAGATGTCAGTTTGGCAATGTTCTTTAGGTGTTTGAGAAGAGAGCATGTCCCTGATTCACAAGTTAAAGTTGATGTTGACAGTATTTAAAACAAAATGAAAATTATATTTAAGAATGTCGTTTTTGACAGAATCACTTGACCCTGTCTTTTACTTCCTCTTATCATTTGCAGGTCTTAACTGGTGTTGATGAGAGTTGCTATGTTGCTAATTCAGAACAGTTATCTTTGATTAGTAGATCAATTTGCAACCTTGAAATTAAACTTTTACAGATAAAAATCTTCAAATAGTGTATATTCTGTATTTTTGATGAAGTATAGTGAAGTTCATTATGTGATCAGTGGGTACAAAGAAATAAGTTGCTTTCATGGAAACTATAGTTCATTACTAAAATATTTTATTTCTCTTTATTCTCAAAGACTATGTGCATAAAATAAATACAACACTTTTTTTTTTAACCAAGAAAAATATTGTATAAACAGTTGTACTGGAGGTAAATTACCAATCACCTTAGAGTTTTTGTTATCAGGCACAGCATGGTAAAGTAAGGAGTAGATGCTCTCAAATAAAGTAACAGATTGAGGTTCTCAAAGTACAGATCTTCTTTGACTTATGGTTTGGGGTTATGTCCTGATGAATCCATTTTAAGTTGAAAATCCGGTAAGTCGAAAATGTATTTAACACATTTAACCTACCAAACATAGTTTAGTGTAGCCTACCCTAAATATGCTCAGAACACTTAACATTAGCCTACGGGATGGCAGAATCATCTCACACAAAATCCGTTTTATAATCAAGTGTAATTTATTATTTCATGTCATTTATTGAATATTCTGAAAGTGAAAAACAGAATGGTCATATGGGCACAGAATATAAGTATATCAGTTGTTTAACCTTATGATTGCATGGATGACTGGGAACTATAGCCACTTCCCAGCATCTTTGGAGAGAATCATATCCCATATTGGTAGGCCAGGAAAAGATCAAAATTCAAAGTACCGTTTCTGCTGAATGCATACTACTTTTACACCATCATAAATCTTAAAAATTGTAAGTTGACATATCATAAGTCAGTGACTACCTATAGTGCTATATTTTATCAGTTATTTGAAGTAAGGACGTTTGCTTTTTCTCATCTGTACCAAAGGAATACACATACTTATTACATGAGTTAATTATCAGGATTACATAAAGGTAATATAAACCTCTTAGTATTAATTCAGTAATAGTTCTATAAATTCCAAAATGGATTTACATTTTCACAGAAATTCTTTTGGGTAATGTTATTATCATCACACTGACCATTAGTATTTTGTTAAGAAAACAACCTAGAGAATAATATTGTTTTTTAAACATTCTATTTCTTTATTTCTTTTTCAGAAAATTCATTGTTACTATATAAAAAGTATGAATTTTGTATATTAATTTTGTATCCTGCAACTTTACTGAATTTATTAACTAGATCTAACAGGTTTTTGGTTGAGTTTTTAGGATTTTATGTATATAAAACCATGTCATCTGTAAATAGAGACAATTTTACTTCTTCCTTTCCAGTTCTGATACCTTTTCTTGCTCTTTTGCCTCATTGCTCTAGCTAAGACTTCTAGTACTATGTTGGGTAGGAGTGTGAGAGTGAGAACTCTTGTCTTGTCCCTGATCTTAGATGAAAAGCTTTCAACCTCTCACCCATGAGTATGATGTTAGCTGTTGGGCTACCATATATGGCCTTTAGAATAGTTATATATGTTTCTTCTGTGCCTGCTAATTAAGAGGTTTGTTTTTTTATCATGAATGACTGATAAATTTTGTCAAATGCTTTTTCTTCATCTATTGAGATAATCATGATTTTGTTTTCCTTTCATTCTGTTAGTGTTATATATCACAATGATTGATTTGCACATGTCAAACCATCCTTACATCCCAGGGATAAATCCCACTTGATCATGGTGTATCATTCTTCTGATGTGCTGTAGGATTCCTTTGGCTAGTATTTCATTGAGAATTTTTGCATCTATATTCATCAAGGATATTGGCCTGTACCTTTTCTGGTTTTAGTATCAGAATAATGCTGGCCTTGTAAAATGAGCTGGGGAATGTTCCCTCCTCTTTGAATTTTTGGAAGAGTTTGAGAAAGAATGATGTAAGTCTTTTTTTCTTTTCTTTTCTTTCTTTCTCTCTCTCTCTCCCTCTCTCTCTTTTTTTTTAAGAGAGAGAGAGTGCTTGTGCATGAGGGTGGGGACAGTGGGAGATGGAGAGAGAGAGAATCTTAAGCAGACTCCATGTCCAGTGTAAAGCCTGACATGAAGCTTGATCTCATGACCCTGAGATCATGACCTAAACTGAAATAAAGAGTCAGATGCTTAAGTTACTGAGCCACCCAGGTGCCCTGATGTTAAATATTTTTAAAATATTTGAATAGAAAAAAGAAAGAAAGAAAGAGAGAGAGAAAGAAAGAGAGAGAGAGAGAGAGAGAGAGAAAGAGAGAGAGAGAGAGAGAGAGAGAGAGAGAGAGAGAGAGAGAGAGAGAGAGAGAGAGAGAGAAAGAAAGAAAGAAAGAAAGAAAGAAAGAAAGAAAGAAAGAAAGAAAGAAAGAAAGAAAGAAAGAAAGAAAGAAAGAAAGAAAGAAAGAAAGAAAGAAAGAGAATAATTAAGTTGTTTGGTAAAATTTGCCCATGAAGCCATTTGGTCTGGGGCTTTTCTTCCTTTTAGTGGGAGATTTTTGATTATTGATTATAGTTACTAAGAGTTATTGGTCTATGTAGACTTTTTATTTTTTTGTGATTCAGTCTTGCTAAGTTTTGTTTCTAAGAATTTTTCCATTTCTCCTAGGTTGTCCAGTTTGTTGGCATATAGTTGTTCAGAGTAGCCTCTTATGATATTATGATCCTTACATTTGGGTCCTTTTTCTTTTTCCTTTGGTCAGGATAGCTGAGGATTTGTAAATTTTATTTCCCTTTCCAAAGAACCAACTGTTAGTATGATTAATCTTTTCTATTACTTTTCTATTCTTTATTTATATTTGTTGTATTATATCTAGTTTCTTAAGGCTTGAGTTAGGTTATTTGGTATCTTTCTTGCTTTTAATGTAGGTGTTTTTTGCTATGAACTTCCTTCTTAGAGCTGCTTTTGCTGCACCCCATAAGTTCTGGTATATTGTGTTTTCTTTTTTGTTTGTCTCAAGAAACTTTTGTATTTTCCCTTTCATTTCTTTTTTGACCCATTTGTTGTTTAGTAGAGTATTGTTTAACTTACATGCACTCATGAATTTTTCAGTTTTCCTCTTGTTATTCATTTCTAGTTTCATGTCATTATGGTCAGAGAAGATGCTTGGTATGGTTTTAGTCTTCTTGAATTTGCTAAAAATTGTTTTGTGGCCTAATGTATGGTCTATCCTATACAGTCTTCCATGTGTACTTGAAAAGAATGTGTATTCTGCTATTGTTGGATAGAATGTTCTGCATATGTCTGTTAGGTCCAGTTAGTCAATAGTGTTGTTCAAATCCACTGTTTCCTCATTGGTGCTCTGTCTGGGTAATCTATTCATTATTAATAATGGAGTATTAAATTCCCCAACTATAACTGTATTACTATTTATTTCTCTTTTTAGCTCCGTTTTTGCTTTATATATTTAGGTTCCCTAATGTTAGGTACATACATTTTTGTAATTGTTATATCTTCTTGGTGCTATGACTTCATTATCATTATTTAATGACTTTCTTATTTCTTAACTATTTTTAATTTAGTGTCTATTTTGTCTTACTAAGGATAGTTACTCCTGGGTTTTTTTGTTTATATGTTTTATTTTTTTGTTTTGGTTATCATTTGCTTGAAATGTCTTTTTCCATCATTTTCAGTCTTTGTGTGTCTTTTAGGCTAAAGTGAGTTTCTTATAGACAGCATATTGTTGGATTTTTTAAAAATCCATTAATACATTATATGTCTTTTAACTGGAGAATTTAATCCACTGACATTTAAAGTGATTATTGATAGATAAGATAGATTGCCATTTTGCCAGTTGTTTTCTGGTTGTTTTTGTAGATCCATTGTTCCTTGTTTCTTATCTGTCTTTTGTTTGTTTGTTTTGATGTCTTTTGGTATCAGTATGTTTTGATTTCTTTATTGTGTTTTTTTTGTGTAATTACCACAGAATTTCCCTATGGTTACCATGAGGCTTACATAAAATATCCTAAATTTATAACACCTGATTCTAAATTGATAACTTAAGGTCAGTAGAATTTATAAATGTTATACTTTTACTTCTCTCTCACATTTTTGGTTATTGCTGTTACACTTTACATGTGTTTTTTTGGTTTTTGTTTTACTGAGTAACTAACATTGTTATGGTTTTTTTTTACTTTATTTCCTTTGTTTACCTTTTAAAGTAGAGTGGTAAGTGCATTATATGCATCACTATTACCATATTGTAGAATCTATGACTATATATTCACCATTCCCAGTGAGATTTACACTACCTTTTTATGTTTTTGTGATATTAGTGAGCATTCTTTTACTTCCACTCAAAGAATTTTCTTTTTATTGTGTTCCATAATTCTCATAGGCAGGCTTTCTTCATTCTTTTCCTTTTTTTTTCCTCCTCTGATTAGGTAATTTCCAATGTCCTGGTCCTCCAGATTGTTGAGACTTCCTTCTGCATGGTCAAGTCTACTTTTTAAACTCTCTATTATATTCTTCAATTCAATTATTATGTTTTTCAACTCTAGGATTTCTGGTTTTTTAATGTATGTTTTGTTTGATGGTTGTTATTTTCTTGTCAAACTTCTTATTTTGATCATGCATTGTTCTAATTTTGTTTAGTTGTCTGTATTTTCTTATAGTTCACTTGTTGTGTCCAGATTGAGACCCTCCCCAAAACAACTCACAAAAGGCAGGCTGGATGCAACAGCAAAAGGATTTATTTCCAGCTAGCTGGGGCTCTCACCAGCACATAGGACGCAATGCAGTGCTAAGGCGAGAAGCCCCGCCTCTCCCCTTCACAGCATTTTTATGCACTCGAGTAAACAAGCACATATGTCACTACACACGTAGGCGAGTTCCTTATTCTTTATATGGCAATTACCTAAATCTATGCATTTCATTGGTGCACTTGAACAACTCAGGGGCTAGGCGTCGTCGCACAGAGAAGTGGAAGAATCTAAATTCCAGGAATAGTTTTCCGCCCGTAGCCTAGGCCTGTCTTTTTCTGGCTTGAAATGAAGCCTGTCATGGAGGAATGGTAATATACACTAACTTATGGTTAGAATTAATTACTTAAAACTGAACTCCACAATATTTACCTCATTTTTCATGATTCTTGATTCATTACATTGGTATTTGTACATTTGAGTGAAGGGACTCTTCTACAGGTTTGCTTTAGGAGAGACGTTTCTTCACCAGATGCTCTGTTTGGGTTTCTGGCTATGTCTGCTGGTAATGTCCTTGGGCAGATGGGTTCTGCTACTGTAGTCTGTTTTTGGATGAGACTGTTTAAACTCTAAGGACAGGGATAGGGGTTGTAACACTGCCTGAGAACAGTTGGATAAGACTGCTGGCTTTGTTCCCTACCCAAGTGAAGCTATAGGATGTTTGTTTGGATTTTCTGGTCAGGCTTACTAAATGATCAGGACTGTACTATATTCAGTACCACACAGGGCTAACCATGGAATTAACTTCCCTGCCCTGGCAGGACCTCAGGACAGAAATCAGGACATATATAGTTTGTTGTTTGGGAACCTGAATCAGGCCAGAGTATGCACTGAATACCCCAGTTAGGTGAAGCCACCAGTTTTGCTCTGCAGGTGGGAGAAGCCATGATCTGTGCTCTGTTCAAGTGCTACTGAGTATAGGGCTTTTGAATGGTCTGTGTTGCTTCCAGTGCACTTTAGGTTCCCTGGTCAGATAAGCTGAAGGCTGTATTCATCGATGAATGGGACTATGAATTAGATTCCCTGCCCAGGCACAGTGGAGATACAGCTCTAAAGCCGCTAAAACTCTTTGTTGTCTTAACTCAAGCCAACCCACACCCCAAGTTCCACGACCAAATAAGACCATTGACTTTGTTTGGCAAACTATTGGCTTTACCTTGCTGTCTCTTGGGTTGAGTGCTACTGACCTCTATAGTTTCCAGGTATTATCTCTAGCCCTTCTGGTCAGATGGGGCTGAAAGATACTTTCCACAGCAGGTGGGGCTATGTCTCAGCTCCCTTGCCTGGGTGGGGGGGAAGGGGCCACTCCAGGTTATTTCCAACTTACCAAATAATCTCTTGGTTGGAAGAGGCTGGAAGCCACCCTCAGCATTGGCTATGTATTAATCCCCCTGCCTGTGTGTAGCACAGGAACATCCATACTTGATACTGGCTTTGTTCTGGGGGAAATCAGCTTTGGATTGTACTACTTCCAGGAATTGCTTTTAGCCCTTCTGGTCAGATGGGGCTGGAAGGCATTCTCCATAGGGGATGGTGCTATGATTCAACTCCTTACCTGGGCATAGACAAACCAAGGTCCATGCCAGCAAATTCCTGTATTTGAATCAGGTAGATCTGCATCCACTGAGCTCCCTGGCCAGAATATGCTCCTGTTTGGTTCTGCAGATGAGCAAACCTTCAGTTGAGATTACTACTTGGGCTCTACAGGTATGAACTCTGTCTGCCAACATAAATGTCTAGTTGTTGCAAGCCCCTCCCCATTTCTCTGTCACAGATTTTCAGTGGTTGACCCCCCACACATTCTCCAGCAATCCATGGTGTGAGATCAGAGCAGAGGCTTTCATGAAATGACCCACAATGCTAGGGGTGGTGCTAGTTGGCTCTCAGGGGCTCCCTTTTCCTACTGGAGGAACTGGAGGCTTGGGAAGATGTCTCTGTGATGCTGGGCTGGCCTGGAGGAAGGGGAGTACAGTCAAAGTATAGCTGCTTCTCTTTTCTTCTAATGTAGTCTGTTTGGGTTTCTGTAGTGCAAGGAGGGGACAGTGCTTAAAACCCGCATTCGAGGATTCTCACAGTGATGTTTTATTCTTGAATACTTGTTAGTTGTTTTTCTTGTAAGGGGGTGATGTCAAGAACAACCTGTCACTGTCTTGGTGATGTTACTCCTGCTCTAAACATTTTTAATCTAATAGTATCATTTTGTTATTTCAGTAATGCTTTTTGGTATTTTTTTTCACTGTACGCCTAGATCATCTCCCATACACCCTATATATTTTTATTGTGTGAAAAAGAATGAAGGAGGTATATTTCATTAGCCCCAATATTCATCACCAAATGCATAATACTGGATCAGGTGCTATTGGTAGTAACAGACATATCAGTTCATTGTTTCTGTCCACAAAGAGCTTATTATTAAGTTGGGAAGAAAATTTTCCTAAAAATGTTCATGATAGCACCAAATAATATTGTAATTGTTGCAAGGTAAAATTATAGAATACAGCTGTATATAATAATGTAAAGAGGAAATTTTATTCATATTACATTTAGTACAAATTAAAGGGTGGTGAAAGATTTGAATTATCTAAGTAACACCTAAGGAAGATTTAACATATATGTCTCCTTCAGTAGGTTTTAAATTATCAACAGACATGGCTATGTGAAGTGAGTCTTTCTGATGACCCCACTGGCATTAAATTGAGTGTGGTTAGTCAGTGAATTCATTTACCCACTGTACTTTGCTGAAAAGACTAGTGGAAGAATCAGAATGATTGTGATGATGATAATTATTGGAATCAGCAAGAAATATATACATTTGGATATTACTGGATACAAGTAATAAGTATTTGATTTTCTTTATTTTTTTTAAAAGATTTTATTTATTTAGGGTGCCTGGGTGGCTCAGTTGGTTGGGCATCTGACTTTGGCTCAGGTCATGATCTCAGAGTCCTGGGATCAATCGAATTCCGTGTGGGGCTACCCACTCAGTGGGGAGTCTGCTTCTCCATCTCTCTCTATCCTTCCTCTTTCTCTCCCCTATAAATAAATAAAAATCTAAAAAAAAGATTTTTTTTATTTATTTACTTATTTACTTATTTTTTTTTTTTTTTAAGATTTTATTTATTTGACTGAGAGAAACAACGAGAGAGGGAACACAAGCAGAGGGAATGGTAGCAGGAGAAGCAGGCTTCCTGCCGAGCAGGGAGCCCAATGCGGGGCTCGATCCTAGGACCCAGGGATCATGACCCCAGCTGAAGGCAGACGCCTAACGACTGAGCCACCCAGGTGCCCCTTATTTACTTATTTACTTGAAACAGAGCAAGCAAGAGAGTATGGACAGGAGAAGGATCAGAGGGACGGGAAGACTCCCTCCAGAACACGGAGCCCAATGCAGGGCTGGATCCCAGGACCTTGAGATCATGACCTAAGCCAAAGTCAGATGCTTAACTGACTAAGCCACTCAGGTGCCCCTGATTTTCTTTCAATACTTTATCTTCAGAATCAAGTAGTAAGTGGACTGGAGGTTGGGTCAATCATTTTTTCTCAAATCCTTTTCCCTTTCTGTTCCCTCACCCAACAGTTTTCTATTACTCTCTAACAATATAGGCATTGGCAAGAGATTGAGGGTAGGAAAATAGAAACCTGATTACTTCTCATTCTCTCCTTTGCTTTGATACTTATTTGAGTAGTTTCTGTTTTCTCTTTCATGTCTACTACTTACTGGGTGCTCCATTTGCTAACTTTCTGGCTCCTACATTGTGGTCCTTGTACTTTGTTTATGGTAGCAGTATTCTTTCTTTGAATTTCCAGCTTTAGAACTGAGGATACTTTCTCTATTTCTTTCTCTTTGGATTGCTCCACCTTCCTCAGTGGTCAGCTTTTTTTTTTTTTTAATATATCTGTATTTGAGATTATTTTATGGAATTATCTGGCTCTCTCATCGTGAATGGATCCTGAGTGTTCGGAGTGATTCAGAGGGACTTTTTTCTGATAGTCATTAGTGTAAGGTGACTACACTTTCACGTCAGTTGCACTTCCCAGGTGATGGGTGAGCTACCACATCTGTTACTCCATTGCTCAGCAGTTCCCTATACTTGCTGGACAGTAGAAACAGTGCAGTTGGCTTCTCTCCATGCTCCATATGCGTCGATCTTGCAGCTACAGATTTGGGGAATAGGATGAACTTGCCTGATAGAAGAGATAATTCTTCAATATAGGGAAATTATTTTTTGAATGTCTTCAGGTCAAACTTCAAACAACTTCTCAATTTCTGTTGTAACTTCAAAGACAACCAGATACTGCAAATGCAGGGGGGAGGAAATGGCAGATTAGGAGTCAAACTGAACTTGATTAGATTTTTATTTTCACCATTAGCCAGCTGTCTGACCTACAGTTATGGGGAGAGAGAAAAAGATTGCAGGGAGGGGAGACTCAACTGAAAAGACATGTAAAATTATTCGTGAATATGACACAAAGACAAAACAAAACAAAATGATGATTCGTGTTTTATCAGAGTAGTAAATTTATACAAAAATTTTCTCTTCATTTCCTAAATAATTTTTAATGTTATTTTGTAACTTTTTCTGAGAATTTTAGTTTATTTGAAAAGATTCTATTTTTTCCAAATGTTAGCCAGCTAAAGGAAAGCTTTATAAAGGGAGGGGCAAGGGAATACAGGGAAAGGGAGACTTCTAGAACCACAGTTTTCCAGAAAAGCAGGACTGGATGAGTTTTGTGTTATCATGAGATAAGAAGTGGAGATGCTATTAGTAATGGGGATAAAAAATTAAAAACATTTTAAAAAGGCATCATGTGGCTCAGAAGTGATAAGGGGCAGGCTAAAGTAAAGTTTAAGTTTGCTCCTGGCCTCTCCTTCAAATGCCTTGTTAGTCCCTTAGCATGTTAGAAATAATCAGCAACAAAATGAATTATTATTTCTGTAAATAAAATAAATCTTTGTATATATTTCTATTATATTCATATCATGCCTACCACATCCTAGTGAAAAGTGTAATGCTCATGAAAACTGAGTAGATGACTATATTACTTTATTCTGGGTAGAGGACAGAAAGTTTTGAAACCAGGAGTCAAAGAGTTACTCTGGGAAGAAGCTAGAATCGTAGAATGTGAAGTAGATTTAATAAGGCTTTACTTTTGTGGTCCTGCTGAGTTACTATTATCCAAAACACACAAAAGCTATTTTCACCTTGTTCATGGTTTCTCCTAATGGCTTTTTCCAGATAAAAGTATTTTCAGTGTGTGATTATTGAGGTCAGAGCATTGTTTCAATGTAATTGTTTTTTGTTGCCTTTATTCCTCTTAGAAAAATGGCATAAGAAGATTACAGTTCAGTAGAACCCTTGCCTTTTCCCCCCTTAAATAAATTAGTCGTGGGTGAATGGTCAGACTGACAGCATGTTTGAGTATCCCAACAAGTGAACTTTATTTAAATTGCCCTGTTGTTGATAATACCTAGCTCTGAAATATCATCCGTGATTTCAAGGACATTGACCCTGCTATTACAAGAGGAGTAAAAATTGTGATGTTTGTGCTTTTGCAGTTTGACTGGTATTCAATTGGCTAGTTTACTTCTTATATAAGAGCATTACTTTTCTTTGGGTGCCAACTAGGTCCTAACACTATGGTTGATATAGCTGCACCTTAAAATCTCCTGGAGAACTTTCCCCAAACACCAATGCCCAGAGCCTACTTCCAGGGAATTCTGATTCAGTGGTTAGGTGTGGAAATGAACCAACAGTATGTTTCAATGTGCAGCTTGGCTGGGAATTCTCCTGGAAAGGAAAAAAAAGGGGGGCGGAGGGAATAATGTAAAGATTTCTCTCCTATAATGATTTTATAATATGTTACTTGATGACCAAAGTCTTAAGTTTTATAAGAAATTGGAATGGAGGGAGCCATGTGAGGACAAAGAGCTGGTGATCTGGCAGATTGTATGTCTAGACACAGGTAGGATAGGGAGGGCTGAGTTGAGGGAGAAATTAGAATGGAGAATATCAGAAGTGAGATCTCATAGGAAGAAATCCCAAGTTTGCCTCTCAAATTCTTCAAATCAGAGAGGTTGCAAATTGTAAACTTGAATCATAGAATCACTAACATCTCCTAAACATT
>CM053610.1:77896500-78012802 GCA_028646535.1 Procyon lotor | reverse complement strand
TAATTATGGCCATCCCAACTCCTTCTCTAACAGTTGGCAGGTATCTCTCTACCTAAATCTCTACTTTTTCCCTTCTGACTCAGGGAGGGGAAGCTGCCTTCCTCCTACAGTCTTCACATTTGCTCTGGATCCCCAGTCCTTCCTGCCCCCGTCAGATAAAGAATTCCTTCTTCGTAGAATGAATCCAGTTTTATTTAAGATTTTTTTTTTTTTAGTTTTATTGAAGATTCACCTCAGGAGAGGAGGCTTCCAGTGTTTTAGAGTCTACTGCTGCGAGGAGAAGGGAGAAGTGGAGAAGGCTATAGCATCTAGTTCTCAGATATAACATGTAACTGTTGGTTAATCAGCTTTTCTCCATACTCCTTGAAAAAAGCAATCATTGCCTTATTTGACTTTCACTAACCAGTACCTAGCATGGAACAGAGTATGCAAGAACACTCCTATCCAGAGAGAAAAAAAATAGAACATGATTTGTTTTGAAATAGCGGATGGAATATAATATAATAATATAATATTATATATTATATAATATAATAATATAAATTATATAATATAAATTATATAATTATATAATAATAATATAATATATATTATATAATATAATAATATAAATTATATAATAATATAATACCTAGTCCATTTATGAACCAAGAGACCTGCTAAAATCTACACATCACTCAGAATTGTCAGTGATTGCTATAGGCATTTAAAGGTAATAGTGTAATGAGATATCAGGGAGACCCACTTGTGAAACTTTGCATGAATTTGTAACCAATGGCCAAATGCTGTGAGCTCAACTCTGCTGTGGACAGTAAGTCACAGCCAGCTTGAGAGTCAGCATCAATTATAACCTCACCCTGATGACACGCTGCAAGGAGAATGGAAGGTAACATCCAAGTGTGTCCCACACGTTTTCTGGTGAGAAAACAAAATGAAATCAGGAAAAACAGAGTTTTCTAAATTTCTTCAATCTGAATTTCAATTGGTCACAAACAAAAGAGAAAATGGCAAGTCCCATTTTGTATGGAATGTTTCAGACTCTGAAGAGACATCATGGGAAATTATGCATTAATAACCTTGCCACCTGTGGAGGATGATTTGCATGGTGGTGCTATGTAGACTGTAGGGGACTTTTCTGTAGTTCGGTCATTTTTGGTTCCAATCAATATCAGCTGTTTTTGATGTGAACTGTGACCTGCACTACCTTAATTAAGGCTGTTTTTATTGATCTGTCAACAAAATCAATTTGGGGATGTTGGACGAGAACAATTGGACAGCAGTGTTCAGCCAGAAGGATTCTTAAATCATTATGTAGCATTGAAAAAGAAGCAAAATCTCTAGCAACATCATTATTAATGATGTCTGAAGTTTACATATAATGCATTCATTCAGTGTTCATAACGGAGTGTGTATATTTTCCTTATAATAGCCATAATGGTTTTTAATAACTTAAATGATGCTGAAAAACAAAAAACCCATGGTTATCCATTGGAATCAGAATAACATCCAAATTGCCATGATGCACAAAACCTAAGGGATCCTACTTCCCTCTCCCCCCCTTATCTTATTTCACTTCATTCTCCCTCTTCCTCTTTATGCTCTAGCTTCCTTTGCTCTCCTGGTCCTTTGCTCATGTCACATACACCCTGAAAGCCTTTTTCTGTGTTTTTTCTTTTGATTGGAATAGTATCCCCGAGATCTTTTCAGTACTAGTAACTTCTCATTGTTCATCTCTGAAATAAAAAGTCATGACTGTCTAATCTAAAATAGCCCTATTCATTACCTCCCAGTCCTCTGAATCCCATTATCCAATATTACTTTCTTGCATGACACCTTTCAATATTGGATATTATCTCATTTGCCTGGTTTCTTGTATCTTTGTTTTCTCTATTCCTCTCTTGAATGTAATCCTCATGAAAACAAAAGACCATATTTATCATGTTCACTTTTGTATCCCTCAAATCTAGGGTAAGAGCTACTCAAATAGTTGCTGTGTGAATGAATACTTGAATGTTATAATGTATAGCATTTAAAAATTGCCTTATTCCAGGACTGGAAAATGTTCATAGCTTTCCAAGGGATAAGTAATCACCCTTTGATTTCCAAACATGGAGGATTATAAATCTATCAATTAGTTCTGGACTTATATAAGACCAACAACCTTATACTTTCATGTCATAATGATTTCACATTAGACCTAAATTTGGAATTATCACACCAGTTCGGGATGCTGCTTGTTATATATCTGATGATTTTACTTGCAGTACTCTTACCCAAGTTGAGGGGTGAGTGAGTGGGTATGCTATGACATTTGATAGATTAATTAATGCATTTATTTAGCAAGTACTTATTGAATACCTCCTATCTGCTTAGTGTTGTGCTTTAGTGTATAAAACCATAAATTGGAATGAATAACCCCATGGAGTTTATGGCTTACTGAGAGAGACCCGACGATTAAACAGTTCCTCACAATGAATCACAAATAGTCCTATGATAAAGGAATGACAGAATGGTATGAGAACACAAAGCTGAAGCACTTGACTCAAGTTAGCCTGTCAAAGTTCCCCGGAGAAGTGGCAACAAACGTGAGACTAGAAGAATAAATTGGAGTTGGCCAGTAGAAGCCATGTATCCACCTAGTCTCATCCACCAACTGCAGTAATTGCTAGAATCCATTCCTCAAAATGTTTCATTCTATTCCAGGCAGTATTAAATTTGGTTTTCTTTTAAATGTAGTCTACTCTGTTGCCCCTTTAATATCAATATTATCAATCTTTATTCAGGAAAAAGTTACTTCTAACCACTTTGCATATTTTGTTCAAGTAATCTTTATAACACTTGTGGCAAGGTGCTAATATTATATTTCGTTTACATATGAAGGAGTGTAGTTCCCAATATTTGACCACAGCTCATCCAGCTGGTCAGTACCATGTGGTTCTGTTCTATGCTATGCCCTGTGATGTCTGCGTTGGATTCAGTCTGTTAGAAAGAAACTCTTTTTGGTTGATAACTTAGTCACATGTCAGTGTAGACAAAATGCATTGTTTAATGCCCAGGTCTCCATATCTGACACCAATCTTGTGAATTTCCGGACATTTTGGATAATGGTATCAGACACCATGTAGCTTCAGTGCAGGTCCAGAGTTGCTGTAGTGACTTACTCTGTGACCTAGAGTGGGCAAGTGTCTTCTACCTCAAGTTACTAGACGAAAAGATCAGTGCTGCCTTGAGTTTTAAATCTCTTCAATATATCTTGATAGAACAGCATGTTTCTTTAATTTTGCCTTGCAGTAGAACATTTTAAGCATAACATTCCTGGAGGAAGGAAGTTACCATACACTGGCTGCACCAAAAGTATGCATCTCCTGTAAAGATTATCCATGACCCCTAAATGAAACTTCTGTATTTGACTCCTTCTTCTATATCTCCACAACTTAGAAAGCTTTTCCATCAGGATAAAAGCATCACTTGTGTTGGCTAAGCCATCACTCTGCTCCATTATAGAAACACATAATTATTATACCTCAGACTTGAGTTTCTGGACCGTTCTCACTCTCACAGCAGCAGTGGGTTGCTGGACTCTACTTGTAAGCTGTTGGCAGATACCAATTTTGACCCAAGATAGTAGATAGTAAATAAACCGTGTCTACTGGGACTCAGTTTCAAATTATATGTGCTGCTCTTCCAACAATAACACTGTGGCCTAGTTCTTGAAATCATTTCTGTTTGTTTACCCAATCCTTGACCATCTCCAGGACCTCCAAGTTGTATAACTTAGCATTTGCCTGCACCTTTGTCATTGCTGCCGTTCAGTAACTTGTTCCTTTCTGGATGATGGGAGACCTGATTTGGTCTTGTCAGCCACTATCTAGAGACATCAAAGGCACCTGGGTAAAAATCACTGCTAAAAGGTCTGGCTGCCTATTGCAGGACCTCTTAGATCTTAAGTAACTTTCGAGTAATTTGCTATATCAATTAGATATTGCCTATTGTTTTTTATTTTGTTTTGGTTTTTTTGTTGTTTGTTTGTTTTTTCTAGTCACTTGTAAGAACCTCTTGCTACTTGGATATTTTTACTGTCTGCTGAAAAATTCTGGGTCTCAAACATTTACAGAGACCGGATAGGTAAACTAAGTGTGTAAAACCAGCCAGATGGGCACTATAGTGACCTCTGGGTTTTTCCAGGAACTACAGCTATTCTATCAGAGCTCACTCTTCCCATATTTGAACGTGAATATATGGAACTTATTGTTCCATATATTCTGGTTTTCCTCAGAAGATAAGAATTTGTATATTTATGTGAAATCTCCGGTTTTATAAAATTTAACTCAGAAATTTAAAAAATACCAAGAAGACAAAAAATAAAATGAAAGAAATAAAATAGAACAACTCCAATAACTCTCTGAAACTGCCCTGTAATTCAGTTTATACCAAAATATACATAATTCCTGTCCTATTCATTTAAAGTAGCACAGTCCCATAAGATCTTTAGGAATTTATTTTATATCTTAGACTGTGTCTTGCCTAGAGAAAATAATTATCCAAATTTCAGTATAAAATGGTGATCTATTTTGGTTGACCACTTCTAGAGAGATAATTGAAAGTTGTAGACATTTATGGATATATACATTAAAGTAGGTAGTACACTTGTGGTATTGGTGCTACCGCTACTAATAAGAGTAATTGGTAGTAATATCATTTGTAAGGAGTTATCAGACTTGGGGATGTCAAGACCAAAATCTCCAGATTTTTTGACATATCTGAGTTTTTTCCTATTTCAGCTAATCTGATTAAGTTTTCCACTTCACTTTCTATGGAAAGAAAGTGTAATCATCAATCAGCAAGAGCAATGATTTTAAAGCATACATAGGGGAAAATGAAACATCCAGGATTCCCAGAGAGATTTGATAAGCTTACACAAGTCAGTCTCTCCACTCTCTGGGACCACTTCTATTTCTAGCCCCTTTTTACTGTTCCTGACAACATTCCCAGTTGAACTGAATAATTTACCCTCTCACCTGACAGCAGCTGTCATTATAAAAATTACCAAGCCAATTCAGAGTGTATCTGCACAATGGTGGAACTTAAACTTTTAACAACCTTCAAGAAAGCCTAGACTCATCCCCACCTCTTGTCAGCTTTTACATGAGCTCATCTTTAGTTGCAAAAAGTTGGCAGATTAGAAGATTATATATGACAGATCTGAAATAGCATTCATGACATTCTTTCCTCGTAGTACCTCTGAAAAGAAGCATAATGAAAAATCATATTTAGAAATTTGGTAAGTACTCTACAAATCGAAGAAGGTTAGGTTTATGGCCAACTATTTATAATCTATCCCATTTATCTGTAATAAAGTCCTAGCAAGCTGTGACTTTGAATATTACAAGGAGGTTTATCAGAAATTCTGTGAATGCTGCTTGGTTTTGGATTAAATTAGATATTTGCTTTTATGCTTATTTAATTTATTCCACTAGAGAGATTGGAAGGACACAAACATTTTCTTTGTTTTGATTAAAGTCTATCAGCTTGAAAAAAAAAAAATGCCACTTCTTTCTTGGCATTCTATTTCTGGAGTTGAACTATACTGCCCTATATATATTCATAATGTATATTAAACCTCTCCATTTGTCACAGTTTCTGAAAAAGTTTGGTCAAACCAACTATTCTTGTTACGTGATAATTATTTATCAGTTAAACACACATATATAACTTCCCATGCTCAGGGATCACTGTAAAACAAATGTTAGCATGGGGGTTTAGACTAATTCTAGGCAATAGCAAGGAAATTTAACAGTTTGTTCTTCTTGGGCACTCCTGTGATAGATGATTCTCATTTTGGTTTCAGAAACTCTACTTTTGAAAATATACTTTACAGACCCCTCTTACCACCTGTGTAGTTAAGCTCTAACTAGGCTATCAACCACAATATTGGAGTACTATTTGAAGGATTTTTATTTTCTTCTTCTCTATTTGTCGTTCTTACTTGGATGTTTCCTCTTTTCTTTTTTTTTTTCCTTTTTTCTTTTTTAAACCCACTGATTCTAAGCCATGGTAGTATAAAGGATAACTCTCCTCAAATCATTGTTTTACTAAAAGCCGGATGCTGTTGTATATTTACATGGTAATATGCTTATTTACGCTGTCTTGGCTGACTTAGAAGGGATTTTACTCCAGGTTTTCTATTATATGCAAACAGATGTTTTTGGCTAGGGGGTGGGAGCCAAGTAGAGTTTAAAATCCCAAACTCATATTTTATAAGTAGTAAGTCATAAATTACTTAGGATTCTATCCAGCTCTCCTTTACCAGTTTAATGAGGTAAAGGAGAACAGTCATCATATTAAATTATGTCAGTTTTTCTGGGAACAGGTGACAGAACAAATCATTTCAAACTCCCTCATTCTACATTCTAAGAATCCGCTGAGGACTATAACTGCTGACCTTTGTAGCAGTTGAGTTGTAGCTTGGGAAAAAAAAAATGAGTGAAGATTATATTTCACTGGACATTTTTATCCTAGCTAAGGTGATTCTTACCAACTCCTACCCCTATACAATGTTCTTCAAAGAACATGGTTACATATAATTGAGTTCCAGTATGGATAGCATTTTAGAAAGTTGATGACTTTGTCCAGAACTCAACTGACAACATTTTGTATTTGAATATATAATGTGTATAAGGCATATATACACAAATATATGTTAGAGAATGACATATGTATATATACACATACAGATTTAATAATTTTTGTATATACATGCACACATGTATATATCAAGCCATAGAGAAATTGAAATTTTGATCAGAAAGTTACATTATTAAGAGAGCTAAAATTACAGTTTTTCTTTCAAGTTCCCAGGGATTTAAAAAAAAACAACACTATTTTCTATTTCATGTTCCCTTAACTCTGAAATCAGTATTTCATAAAGAATATTTCAGGGACCATTATTCACACAAGATGCTTCATGAGAGAAATAGGAGTTTCACAGCTAAGTAAGTTGGGAAAGGCTGTTGTCTCTCAGTATGTGATTCTATCATCATAGTAAAGGTTCTAAGAAATTTGCTTAATTTTGCTTAATCTAGACTTTCTCACATATGTTTGACTATGAAATTAAGATTCTATAACTGCTTCTTGGAGACATTGAAGTGCTAAAAAAAAGTTAGAAGTTTTGAACTTTTCAGAGAAATTTGTGATACATTTAATCAGTGGTTGTTTCAGATGCCTTTGACTCTTCAACTTTCTCTTGGTTATAATATGATGCTCCTAACTTGTCTTGGGCATGGCATTCTTGAAACTGATTTATGTTTGCCATTAATTAATTATAATGAGTAAACCTTCCTTATTGAACAGCTATAATTGTTCCTTGTCTTTGAAGTACAACAATATGACAGCATCGGATGTTACAAGTGAGATTTATGTCACTTCTGTCAGTTATATCTGAATAGAAACTGTGAATATTCTTGTACCTAAAGGTTTGCCATTTAAAACCATTTTCCTTCCCTTACTCATAGATTCATGAAATGGAAAGTGGGATCTGGGGATCATTTGGTCTCAATTTTTTTTTTCCTTTTTTATAGCAGGGAAAACAAAGCAAAACAAAACAAGGAAAATGACTACTCCAAAGTTAGAAACTTTAGTGAAGGTGGAATCCTCCATAAAGGGGGGCATTTTAGCTTACTGAGAGAACACAATCTCTGGGGCAGATTGTCAGAGGTCAAATCTGGGCTTTCCCACTTACTAGCATTTTTTTTTTTTTTTAACGTTATATTAGTCACCATACAGTACATCATTAGTTTTTGATGTACTGTTCTAAGATTCCTTGTTTACGTATAACCCCCAGTCCTCCATGCAATATGTGCCCACTTAATACTTACCACCAGACTCTCCCATCCCTCTACACCCCTCCCCTTTAAAATCCTCAGTTTGTTTCTTAGAGTCCACAGTCTCATGGTTCCTCTCCCTCTCCGATTTCCCACTCCCCCTTCACTCTTCCCTTCCTTTTCCTAATGTCCTCCTTACTAGCATTTGATCTTGGGCCAATTACTTATCTTTTGTGTCTTTTCAATTGCCTCATGTATAAAATGAGCATACTAAAGTACCTGCCTCAGAGGGTGGTAGTTTGGGGCCAAGTGAGCTAAAATATGTATAGCTT
The DNA here is from genome assembly GCA_028646535.1 of Procyon lotor. NCBI lineage: Eukaryota > Metazoa > Chordata > Mammalia > Carnivora > Procyonidae > Procyon > Procyon lotor. The sequence continues at coordinate 78,004,650 of CM053610.1, read as the reverse complement.
TACTATCTGGTGTGTAGCCATTGCTGGACAAGTAATTGCTGTTACTATTGTATTATCAGTACTATGACTCAAGTCTTTAATTCCTAGCCAAGTATCTTCAGGAGACAATTTATATAGTATTCCTGTAAGGAATATTTAATAATATTTATTGACTTAGCACTCAATAAGTGCCATCCCACTTAGGCAGTGAGTTGGAGGCTGTCGAGATAAAGTCCAGGTTGCCCTTGGTCCTAGAGAATGTGCAATGAGCAAAGCAACCCTCGGTGCATAAGTTACCTGAGGAAGAAATAAAAATTGATTGTGTAAACTCTTGAGGTTTAGAGAATTTACTGTGCTACATGATCTAGTCTAACCCATCTGAAATTCATATCAACATAAAATCATGTTTATTTGTGTGTATATTTCTTTTTCTCTTAAGAGGAAATGGAAAAGTTAAATGAAAAAAGAATTTAACACAATATTTCCCCTGACTGACAGAAGGCATGGCAGCAAAAAGAACTAGAACTTTCTATGCCTTTGGAAAATACTAGGTTTTCAATAAATGAAAGAAAAATAATTAACCTAATATCATTCCCTATCATAATGATATATTAAGTAATGGATGGAAAGAATAATCATGGCACAAGAGATACTTGCTGTACAGATAGAATAATTGAAGTTCAGCTAAAATGAGTTAATTTCCCAAGGTCTCATAAAAAAATAGATGGAAAATAAAAAAATATGCCTCACCAAGGCCCCATTCCAGCGTGCTACTTCCCAACTCATTTACAGTTCCAATATGTGATATATTATACAAAGAACAGAACAGTATTTTGGAGATATAATAGATTGACCTCAATTATTTCAAATAATAACATTATATGAGTTATACTAATGTGTTTGACTAGGACATCCACCTATATAAGTTGTCCTTAAGTTGAATAATTTCCAAAATCAGCAGTCTGAAATAAGAGTAATTGATGTTCCTCATTTCACATAATATGACAATTTTACTATTTTGTCCTACTCTGTGATAGGTATAGCTTATGAAGAGTAAACAATGCATCAGACTCATTTACCTAATTTCTTAAATAATCTCAGTATTCTCAAAAGTAATTTCTTTGGAACATACTTATTTTGGGATGTCTTAATTTATTCCCATTACTTAATGGAAAACTATAAAAAGATTTCCAGTAAGACTATGAGGAAGGCAAGAATGGCCACTATTCCTTTTCTTATTCCTAGGAATAAGTTCAGTGTTGAATTTCAACACTACTAGAGATGGGAATCCAGGATGCTGTAATTAAAAAAAAAAAGTAGGCATATTGATATCAAAAGGGAAAAAGATTGCCAAATAGATCAACAGATTTAGTAATTGTAACTCATCCAGCCATTGGGAGGAGACCAGGAAAGTTACAGAATGAAAAAAAAAAAAATGGTATACACTCAAAACTAAAATAAAGGAAACTTAGGGGCCTGGGTGGCTTGGTCAGTTAAGTGGCTGGCTCTTGATTTCAGCTGTGGTCATGATATCAGGGTCCTGAGCTCCAGCCCCACACTGAGCCCTGCACTGGGCTCAGTGCTCAAAAGGGAGTCTGCTTAGGGATTCTTTTCTCTCTTCCTCTCTCTCAGCCCCTCCCCCCACTCACACTTGCTCCCTTGCTCTCACTTTCTCTCTCTCAAATGAATAAATAAATCTTTTTAAAAAAGAATAAAGGAATCTATTGTGCTGAAGTTAGTAAATTATTCTAAAATTTCAGCCAATTCTTTTTAAAATGGCTTGCTTTTACATTTTTATTGTTCTTAGGTTAAGTATTCATATATATTTTCTTTTAAATTCAAACTCCTAAATCTTAGGTTCAACTTAAAGTTGTTAAGCAGCAATTTGTTTTTTTTTATCTCTTCTCCTGTCCTATTTTGAACTCCTGTATGTTACAGACTTCTCATGTTGCCCCTTAACCAAGATCTTTGATTAATTCTGGCCACTGTTATCCCCTTATTAAAGATATAAATTTCTCATCATTGCCATCAACATTTTGAAAAATGACAATAGCTAAACAAATACCCCATTACTACTTATGTACTAATTAATACATATTCTCTGAGGTAATATATTTGGATTTTAATATGAGTATTCAAGAACCATATTAAGAAGGACTGATTTCCTCCTGTCTGTAAGGTTAATGACTTTTCTACACATTTATGGAAATTTTCCTATAGGAGTCAATCTTCAAGATCCATTTTAGATACACCTCTTTTATCAAGCCATTTCTTGTCCATACAATGACCATACATTCTTCTTTGAACCTAGGGACTCACCATAATTAACAACTCACTTGTGCTCTTATAACAGAGTTTTCATGTCCTGTTCGGATGGTGAATTATATGGTTGCCCACCTATCCTAGAAATTAGAAAATTAGAATTGAAGTGAATCTTTATTTTTTAATATTATATCATATTACTAATGCTTATATTTGGTAATTTATTTAATTCAGAATTTGATTTATCACAATTGCATCATATATGTATAAGATGTATAATGTATTATATATAGTATATATAATCTTTATCATATTTAAAGACAGAAATTTGACATTATTTGTATTTACAACTTCACTTACATACAGTGCATTGAGAGCAGCTATCTTATTAATTTTGAATAAATGAATGATCTTAGTTTTAGATATAGTTCCTTACAGTAAGTGCTAAGTTTTCCTATTAGTTGTTATTCAAGGTTATTAAGTATGCATATAATTGTCTTATTTACTTAAGCTATAAATGCCTAGCTTTTTAAATTCTTCATAACTCATCTCTTCAGTATTAACCTGTTGTGTATTTTTATAGAACATTGCCAAGGGAAATATTTATAAATATTAATAATGTAAATAATTTATTATGCATTTCCAAGTTGTAAATTAATCCTAATATATTTTCAGAGACATGTCATTATAGCAAAGGCAGATAGGATAAAAAATTAATTCCTCCCATCCAATAAATTTCTTAAATATAGCATATGCCTATTTTAAAGAATTTTTAAAAATACAGATGAATATATAGTAAATATATAAAAACAAATGGAATATTATGAATTTAATTAATGATATATCAAGGGATCTTATGTATCATGGATTGTCAAGCATTTTGATTGCTTCAGCATATCATATATAAAGAAAACACTATAAAATTTAAATTGTAACACTATAACTTATGATAGTTTAAAAAAATAGTCTTTTTTTCCCTTTACCTAATTTGAATGGTTATAGTGTTCTGATGTGGGTATTTTTTAGTAAGTGAAAGAAAACACCCACAAGTTGAATTGTCTGTATTCAACTTGTGTCATAATAGGTCCCATCTACACTCTTTTCTGTGGTGGTCGAAGAGCAACATTCAGTACATTCTACCTAGGGTCCCTTTCTGCAAGGGGTAAGGATCAGACTCTTCTAATGAGAGGCTACTGATTTAAAGATCAGTCTTCTAATGAGACTCTTCTAATTTAGATGGCTGAAGCGAAAGATAGGCCTGTGTTCCCTGGAGGCAGTTGTAGCCAGTTGAATACCAATAAATATCCAAGAGAGGATATTTACAGTAATTTACCAGTAAGCTCTTGAGAACATCCTGATTTGTTGATGTTCTTTGGGTACTTGGTAGAAATTCTACAGATGCTTTAGCATTATGACAGCTTCCATGTGAATGCCCACAAACTCACATTTCAGCTTTTCAGGTTGACATGTTCAGTGACAGCTCCCTTGACTTCCATTGTCCCACCTATTAAAATGCTTTTTTAATTCCTACATTAAATTCTTCATACCAGAAATACATGAGGTAGTTTCTCCTGTGCTCTTCAAATCCTAATTGATTTGCCAGTAAAAGCGCCCTTCATTAATGGACTTTTATTTTGTCACCTAAGAATTGTAGAGGTCGGTTTGTTCTAGGGGTGATTATTTTCAGGGGCCCGATGACATTGTCAGAGACCCAGTTCTCTCTATTTTTTTCAATGCCATCCTCAAGATCATTGGCATTTTGTCTTAGACTGGCTCCTCTCCTCACTAGCATTGCAAGACCTGGGCAGAAGAGCTCCTGTGAACACCAATCACTCGGCATCATAGAGACATTTCTCTACATCTCTCGCCCTGATCCTCAGAACAAAAGGGAGCTATGACCAAATGCCTGCAAGGTGTGTGAGTTGTGCCACCATCTATTTTAGAACAGTGAAATTTTAAGCAACAGAAGTACTTATGTGAAAGAAAATAAATCAACTTGTTAAATCCTTTCTCTTAGAGAGCGTGAGTCTCATGGAATCTGGCATCCTCACTTCCTAGAAGGGGTGAGTTTTTGTTTTCTTCCTTCCCTACATGTTCCTTAAATACGTGTGTCCTGATGGTGCACAACAGGTGCGCATGGTACTGAAAAATATTCTGTGGTATGCTACCAATTTTTCACCAGCAACTATATAACTCAAATATAAGAATAATAAGTTATTTTACTTCATAAAAATATTGAACATTTAGTTTCAAAACTTAAAATTTTAGCTTCACTTGAATAATGTAAATACTGTCAAGAACAAGGGGAAAATGCGCAAGCTAAAATTTTCACTGAAAAGTCAAAAGCTTTCTTTTACCACATACATGTGTTACTAAGTTGATAGCAATGATATTCTTTGAAAAAATGCAGGTATTATACATGAAGCTTTCTCAGTCTGCCCAAAGATGAAATATCATGTGAAGCACACATAAAATTTGACCTTAAAACTCTTCTTGGATGCACAATAATAATGCCATCCAAATTCTGTAAAAAAACAAGTTTATTTAATAAACATAAGACATGAGGTACACTAAAAGCAAATTGTCGTCCTTGGCAGAAAATCAAATTAATTTTTAACTTTTGTTCTATCTACAGTTATTTGGCATGGCTTAGCAAAACAAACAAACAAACAAAAACCCACAAAAACCTGACTTAAGTTTGACTATTTTCCTTTGGAAAAATTAAATTTATTTTAAAATCTTTTAGAAAAAATGATTTTTCTAAATTTCAAAAGAAGAGTGATTTTAGTCAGCCTGCTTTTTTTAGAATTTTTCTTTTTTTGGTAATATGCCACATTGAAAAGTTTGACAAAAAAGAAAAATAAGTACCATAGTTGCAATTTCCTGAGAAAGCAGAAGTTTAAGGAATATAATAGCAATTTATGATGAAATTTTAAAAATAAGAAATAATTTCAACATAGCTGTGTCAAAATCTTGACTCAAACCACCTAACTAGTAATTTTGCTGAAATGTAGAAAGAATAAAAAATGTATGGAATAAAACCATACTGGTTTTTCTTTTAAATGCCTTTATTTTATTTTCTTATAAACATCCCACCCATCAGCTACCAGCATGTATAATATCAATTAAATTATTTTTGCTATTTTACTAATTTTCAGTTACATGAAATCTGGTTTCATGTGTATATATACTTAGAAAGTTTATCTGTTGTAGGTAGGAGATATACCATATCTTATTTTTTTTTTTATAAAACAGCTGGATATTTTTTTTACCTTTTAAGTATTTAAACATATAGTTTGTAGGTAGGACTTAGCTTATGCTATTGTCACTGTCCTGTAAAAGTTATGGGTGAATGTGCCCCTAATATTCCTAAAGTTATGATTATAGTTGCAGGTGGTAAAAATGTTGGAAAAATTCTTTTAACTACTGTAAAAAAAAAAATAACCTTTCTCAGAATTTTTTCAACAGATGGTCCACATGGTAATTTATTTATCCAAGTTTCCTGCTCCTTGAGTTAATTAAGTCAAATTGCATTTTACCAAGAAAAATTGCCCATTTTATACATATTTTCAAATGTCTGGCATATATATAGTGTTTCTTATAATTTTAATCTCCCTTAATACTTATCATTAGAGTTTCAATTATATACTTCCACTGGTATTAATGGCTTTTTTCCAAATAAAATTTGTGAAAAAAATTGTATATTTCAGTGGTTTACTGAATATGTTTTTAATCATATATTTGTTTTTTGGGCATTTAATTAACTTTAGATATCTTTATTTTGACCTTTACCTTATATAGGTTGGAGGGTTTTTCTTTTAATGTTTGTAAGATGAATATTCAGATGAATTTGTTCTTGATATAATAAACTCATTTACATATAAATATCAGAATAGAACATTGATGATATTTTTTAAATTTCCATATGTCACATTTTTGTTTTATTACTGGCTTTATTTTAAATTTATTTCCTCATTGTTTGAGAAGTTATCTAGAAATGTTTTTTGAAAGAAAATGATCTGAGTAGTTTGATTCTTTTTATGATGGATTTAAACTTATATTACTCATTACTATTTTATTTTGTTCATAGTGTCAAAAAATATGTCCTATGTGTACATTTGGAAACTTACTGAGATTTTATTTGTTGCCTTTCAAATAATCATGTTTAAAAATCCATAATGCTATAAATGCTGTAGCTTCCATTTTCTAGGTATAGAGTTTGATATATCTCTATAAAGTTTATCTTATTAATTAAATTCAATAGTATAAATTTGCTTAAATAGAACTTCCTCTGGAAAGGATTCCATAAATAGTACCTGACCCCAAATTAGTTTAGGTATGCCTACTGCACACTCCCACAGTATTTAGTATTTTCTAATTCCTCTACAAAGAACATTTTAGACTGCATGGTAACTATGTATAGTATTATTTTTCCATATTAAGTTATAATCTCAGTGAGGCCAAGGACCTTACTTTTATCAATGTGTTTATAAGTTTTGTATGTTGATTATGTATTGTGTGTACCTACATGTATGTATTTGTACCACTTAGTATAATGTCTAGCAAAATTCCCTGAGTGCAGATGACAGGCAGAGATTTCAGTGTAGGTAGATTGTATATGAAATGAGTTTGAAAAATCTAGAGGGAGATGTCAATAAGGGACTGAATATTTGAATCTGTTATCTAAAAAGCAGGTTGTGCTAAAAATATATATATTTAGGTGGAAACAGAAAGAAGAACCAAAATGATTCTTTTAAAAAGAGACCAAATATGTAGTGGAAAAATTAAGAACATGTCATGTCCAAGAGACTAAGGGCAGAAAGCAAGTTTTTGAAGGAGGAACTGACTTGACCAAATGAGATGAGTAGAGAGACAGAGGTAACTAGGGAAGCTTAGGACTAGGGAGGGTTTTTTGGTATAATTTTTTTTAACAAATGGGAAATAGTCATTAGAGACTGAAGATGCAGCAGAAAAAGGAATAGATGAATGTAACCCCTATAAAGATAAGAAGGAATGAGTCTCAGAGCCCATATAGAGATGTTCATTGCCTTTGATGGGAAAGGATCCCCCTCTTCCTTTGTCACAGAAAGGAAACATGGAAAGCGCTGATATAAGCAGGTTTCAAGTTTCAGGGAGTAAACTTCAATATAGTCCAAGTCATCAGGCCAACACTTTTAAGAAATAATAACTGGGTATAATATTTAGTCTGTAGTACAATTTAAATCAAATAAGAAGTGTGAAAAGACAAAATACATTATATTTGGTGAAAGATAGTATTTGCACATTCAAATTAATTTTATGTAATTATATATTTTCATGAAAGATATGGATTACTACGTATTCTGAAGAAAATGTTTTAGACTTGTATATTTTTCCACCTGTTGATTTTCCTCAAAAGCTTTTAATTTGCCTGCTTATATGGAGGACATATTTTTCATTTTTGTTTTTTTCCCAGTTCAGTGATAAAGTTTAAAAGAATCACAGCTTTTGCTTGTTAAAGGGTGGAGAATTTTTTAAAAATAAAAAATAAGAAATGTCTAAAAGAGATAGTCAACAGATATTTTAGTGCGACTTTTATATAGGCAGACTCTGAGAAGGTGATTGTTGTAGATGTGTTTTGTAGGAGCAATCTAAAGAGAAAAACCCGTGATCCAGTGAGGGCACAGGAAAGGAAAAAAGCAAAGGAAAAGGACATTCAGATTAAGTCAATGTTCACCATGAGCTCAGAGAACGCTGGAACATCAGTGGCACCTCAGCTGTCCCACCTCAAGGCAAGGAGTCTGGGAACTTAGTACGTTTACATCAGTCAGTCATTGGCTACAGACTTCAATTTCCTCCCTCAGCATTTCTGAGTATAATGGCTCCTGATGTGGAAAAAGCACAGCTGTAAGCATGTTAGCAGACGTAGGTGGGTACAAGGAATAAATGGGTCTGGGTGAGGCAATCATACTTCTACCACGGGTAATGGAAAAAACCTTGTCCTGGGGCATCAGAAAAGTTAGTACATAGATCTCATTCTTTTTTTAATTGGGACAAGAATCATTTTTTTCATATGAAAAAGGCAGTTGGCTTAACTAACTTCTCAGGTTATTTTTAGCAATGCATGTTAATAGAAAGACCATGGACTTTTGGGTGAGAAATCTGTTGAAGTAGTTGTTCACCAGTAATGAGCTTACATCAGGTCTTATTTTTTAATCTAAAATGTCACTGATAATTCCTAAATCATATTCAAAGTCTTCATCTGATAAAGTTTTTAATATAGCCATCATCAGTAAATGATTATATATATATATATTTATATATATATAATCTTTTTATATAATCTTTGTCTCTGTGGTTCAGAAAAAAATCTCACCATGTAAAACTATCAGTATGCCTTGAACATATGTATGTTGCTAAGACCATTTTTAGTTTTTCATCTAATTAGAAGAGTTTACATCTCTTATCTTCTCGAATCATTGAATATGGGTCTACAGAGGCTCATATAAGTAAAAGCAGTTAAAGTAGTTTAAATAAAATTAGAAGAGTTTGTCCATGTGAGTGTAATGACTGGCACATTTTGTTTGTTGGAGGAAGAAAACTATGTTCAAAGATGATAATCTCCATAATAATCACTATTGTTTTTCTACTGTTTTCCAAAAACCTTGATTCATTCTGTATTCCTTGGACACCACTTAAGCAAAGTAAAATAACAGATTGAATTAAGTGTTGACTTCTATTAGGGCATGATTTAATCATTACCAGCAAGGTTTTCTCCCTACACCCCAGTGATGAAGCATACACTCACCTAGTGTTGCTACTTCTAATAAAACTCACTCTAATAAAATATCACTCACGAAATTGGCAGCCAATTTATGGGTCATAGTTGGTTGATGTGACTTTTTTTAAATATTGCATTAACTTAGTATTTGTCTTGATCACTGTGGGTTTTTTTGTCATTCCTAAAATTATGGATTTGATATGAGGGCCTCACTCACCTTACATTAGTGTTATCTCAGGGAGGTAGGATATCCTCTATGAAAATGACTGTTCATAAGTAGCCATCCTTTACATAAAATGATAGCATCAAATTTAGATCTTAGTCCAGAAAATTTTTAAAAACATGAAAATATATTTAAATCCTGAGATGAAGCCATCCTTGCAGTGAAGTATGAATCAAGTGTCTTCTCTAAACATTCTAAAACCTGATCTAGTGCTAACTATAACAGTGTTTCATTCCTTCATTCATTTATTCATTTAATGAATTTAGTATCTTACTATTTATAATGATGACCTTCTCAATATGAATTAAATATATGTACCATAAATCTAACCATAAGTTTAAATTAAAAAAAGATGTAGACTAAAAGTTATATCAAACCAGTATCAGTACTGATGTGATATTGTTTAGGAAGCTGTACAGAGAGTAAGGAATGTAATGGTTTTTAAAGGCAAATCTTTCAACCTTTTGCCAGTAGATCTATATCTTATTCTATTTTCTATCTTCATCATAATGTCCTACCTTATAAAAGTAGCTCCTGTGATGACTCCAAAACTTATTAGTAACCCTTGGATTTTTTTCTTGTGGGAGTTGGTGATAATATGGGAAAACCAAGTTTTCCAGTTGATGATAATATGGGAAATAATATGGGATAATATGGGAAAATATGGGAAAATCCAGTTGGTGATAATATGGGAAAACCAGTTTCCCCTGACTCATTGTTGGATTAATTGCCCAATGTAAATTAATGCCAAGTATTAATTGCCCAATGTAAATTTCTCTATAAAACAGTTGGAAGGATCATATAATCGATACCCAAATATAATAGAAGCATCACTCGCATGTGAAGTTATTTCATGCCAATTAATTTTCATCCTAGAGAATTATATCTTTCTTATATGAAACCTATGACATTTTAATTGGATTTAACTTTGTCATTGTTTCTACAATATCATTATTTCAATTTTTTTTGAGAAATTCAGTACTAAGTGACTGTTGACAGGTTCTCTCATTTATTTTTTATTTGACAAATGCTTATTAAGTGCTTATTCTATATAAAGTAGTATACCAAACAAAGAGATAAGACAGAACCTACTATCCAGGAGCACAAAAATCTAGCAAGATAACTGAGAGATATTTATAATTCATTACAACCCAAGGAAATTTCTGATTAGTATCACATGGGAGGCGCAGACTATATTTTTTAATAAAAGAACAAGCAGTTCCTCATGATCTTGGAAAGCGTCATGAAAGAAGTAACATCTTAGAACAATAGAACTGATAAGTAGCACTGCAGAACAGAAAGACTGGACATAGATATCTTGACTACAGAAAAGAATATGTTAAGGAAGCAAGGCACTAAATCTCAATTTAAGTTCCTAGGAACTCGTTCATGGGAATGAAGTTTGTAGGAATGAAGCTAGGCATGATGTTGAAGAATATTAAAAACAGTGGATACTAGCTTCATTCTGTCACTTTGTAGCCTGGTGACGTTAAACACATTCCCTATTTTTCTCTGTCAGGTCTTCATTTACAAAATAATGACACAACAGCTAATATCTGTTGATTACTATGTGCCAAACACCATGGTAAAGGTATTAAGCATTATCTCACATAATCTTCCTGAGAAGCTCATAAGGTGGGCTCTCATTTTAGCCAGCTAAAGCTTGGAGAGGTTTAGTAACTTGCTTAAAGTCACACCACTTGTAAAGTGCTGAACGGGAATGAAAACTAGGCCTGTTTGACTTCAGTTTCCATGGTCCTATCTATGCCATTACGTTCTATCCTGTTTAACTCTCAGAGTAAAGGTTAGTTTTAAAAAGATGTAAGTGGCTTGTGAATACCTACCTAATCTTGAAGGAGAGACAATCTCAGTGTATAAAGTTTGTTTCTTGTTTGTAGTTTAGTTTGATTTCTTCACCCCTACCACCAACCCTGATATCCATGACCACCCCACACATGCACACACCCCACGCTTTCTGTGTGATTTTATTCACTCTGCTTTCTTAGCTATTAGCTGTTAAGGGAAAGTAAAATGGAAACATACTCTTAAAGTTTCATGGAAGGCAGGTGGTATATAAATAATAGCCCTTCTACACATCCATTTCCAAGTCCATAGAGTAATAAATACATGAAACTAATAGATCAAAATATGACCTTTATGACCAATATAGCCATTTAGAAAATTGCTGTGATCTGTGGACAAGTGGGCACGCTAATAATTCATCCTGTAAGCATTGGAAAGCTATATTTTTTTTCCCCAGCAGGAGTGGGCCCCTCACCACAAGCCTGGGAGCAAACCAAGACATGTGGATCTGAGGTCAGGTTGGCTTCTTAGGGTGCCACAGCTGAGTCAAGCATGCTCAGTTCCTTTTCCAGAGGTTAATGAATCTATAATTCATTTCTCTTCCCACAGGAGAGAATGAGTGACAAGTGGAGGGGTGGGGAGATAAAGGCCAGAAGTTTAATTTAGGTCAGTGGTTTTCATTCCTGGCTGCACTATGTACTATGTAGAACTGATTGACAAAGAATTTCTTTGATCTGGTGTGAGTTTCAGACACCAGTTATTCCTCCATATGAAAAATAAAGATCATGGGGCACAAATTCCCCGCAAATCAGGGCTATCTTATTTCCCAAATATATTGGCCCGTAGGATGTAAAATTATGTGACATACTTCTGGGTTTAAATTTTATTAGAATAGAAGCAAATATTAAATATATCTCCATAAGAATAATGATTTCCACTTGTACACAAGGAGGTACAAATTTAATATGTATGTGGAAATCTGTATTTCCCAATTCTGCTTATTTTATTTATGGCAGAGATAAGAGGGAACTAGAGGGAAGGGGAAGATAACCCAGAGCATACCAAGGGCAAGCTTTTAAGTGGAACTACTTTGGAAAAGGTTTTATACATAATTCTAACTGTCTGAACATTATTGTTGATACTTCCTAAGGATACCAGTAACATCTGGAGGACAGGGCAAGAAGAATGATTCAACTTCCTTTGCACTGTTTTTTTTTTTTTAATATATAAATCAATTTTTCCAAGATATTCTTAACAGAATATAATATTTATAGAGAATAACATGTTAGTTTTTAATTACCTCTCTTTGTACAGACTTTGTGAGAAATGAATAATGTGCCTGGGTCTCAGTGCTGCCTCCTCTTTCCCCATGAATCCTAAGGGTAGGGCAAGATTATCTTTTCTGTGGCTGCATTTACCCATTTGTAAAAAAAGAAAAGAAAAGAAAAAAAAGCCATGATGGGCCACCTGGGTGGCTCAGTCAGTTAGTCATCAGACTCTTGATTTCAGTTCAGGTCATGATCTAAGCATTGTGTGATCTAGCCCCATGTCAGGCTCCACACTGGGCATAGAGCCTGCTTAGGATTCTCTCTCTCTCCCTTTGCCCCTTCCCACAACCTTAATTAATTAAAAAGAAGATGATAATTCATATTTTGAAAAGACATTGTGGTATTAAGTGAAGCAATGCATGTAAAGCTCAGTTGTGTGTGTGTCTGTGTGTGTGCGTGTGTGTCTGTGTGTTATGGGGAGGGTGGAGGAAAGATTGGAAAGATATGAATAACATAAATTTGAATAAGGTTAATTTCTCATAAACTCCCTAATGTTAAAGAATTCCGGATCATGGGTTTTTTTCAAGCTCCAAGGAAAAGCAGACTACCTTCCTAATATAAGGAAGTTAAGTGGAATGAGGTATAATATATTAATAATACTTGTAAACATTCAAGAAAAATATTGAAGCCTTTGGGCATTAATATAATTTTAGTGCTTCATTAGTCTGCATGTTACAGAAGTGACCCTATTTCTTATTTAGATATATAGTTTATTTTAATATAGTTTTATCACAACTACCATTACAATTTTTAATAAAATATTTTTGATGAAAGAAAAATTTAAAAGTAGAAGCATAAAGTGAGAAAAGAAAAAGAAGATTAATTCTGCAATCTTTGTTTATGTAGTCATATATTTTTGGTAACTCATACTACACTTAGAATAATTCAAATCATTTTGCAATCGTTTCTTCTGTGATTTCAAGCAAGCTATCATTATTTAGCTTTTTATTTCAATTTTTTTTACTCCTTTTTTTATTCAAGTACCTTGAATAGTCCTTTCATTAAAGTGGAGAAGTCAAATGTCTTTGTCTTAATTGTAATGAGAAGGCTTCCATTATGTAGGATTTTTAACCATTCTTTGTGACAGATAATCATTCTTTATCATGTTATTAACAGAATTCTCCTTCAATTTCCAGTTAGTGAAAGTGTTGTATTTTGTTAAAAACCATCAACATATGTAACATATGTTACAGTGTATCAAATTCTTTTGAGGGGCATTGTTCCAGATTACATGTATTTTCACTTTAAATGTCATAATGTGATGAATTTTTATTATCACATTTCCTAATACTGGACCACTATCAGAATTGTGGAATTAAACAAAGATTTTTGTTCTCTCTCTTAATCTCTCCCCCTTTATTTTTTTCTGTTTGTCTCTTCTAGTGATTTGGAATATGCACATCTGAAAATCATTAGAATACTTGTTATGTTTTAGTAAAAAACAAAATGCCAAACCTAATTATTTCCACTGAAATCATGGGTAATACTGAATCATTTGCTTTTCCTATGTTAAATGAAAACTTTTGGCATATTTTTACTTCCTTGCTCATTACACTTTCCCCCCTATTTAAATACCACACTGTTAGGTGGCTGAAAAAACACAGATTTTTAGCTCTAGATGATATGGTTCTTTTAAACAAAAGACATCTTACTTCAATGTGTTTTCCCTGATTGTACTTTATAGCTGTGTCACCAGTGATTATTTAGATATTAAATATGGATATGACTAGTTTTATTGCCCATAATCTTTTTTTATATCACATTTTTTATAATTTTGTATCAAACTGATAAATTTTCTCTCATGACCTTTGTGATGGTCCTGATTTGCTAATGTTGTTTTTGTCTATTTCTGTGCTGGCACTACACTAATTGTTGAGATTTTTCATCGTAATATGTTGTAAGGTTGGTGCTTCATGTTGTTATTTTTCTGAATTTTGCTAGATATCCTTTGGTTACTTTTTTTGTGTGTACTTTGAAATAATCTTATTAAATTTCTACTTCCTCCTCCCCCCAAAAAATCCTGGTGCTTTTTTTTTTATATTGTCATATTAAATTTATTAGTTAATATAAATAGAATTAACATCTATCATTATTAGTTAATTGTCCATCTTACTCTGTGTTATTTGGGAGTACTTAAATTAGCATTTTTACTCTGGCTCGTTTTTTGAAAAATATGTACCTGGGTAATTTATCTTTTTTGTTGTTATTTGCTATTTTTATAAGAAGTTTTGCTTTTGTACCTAGAAGTTTGTGTTCCTGTTCCATGTGTGTCACCAAAATAGTAGTTAATTCTTTCCTGTCTGATTCCATCGCCTTTCTCTTGAATTCATTTTTAGTCATTGTCGATTTTTAACCACCAGCCATTCAGTCAAATGAAGATCTTTGGTACTGGGATGAGAATGCCTTGTCCTGCTGGGCCACTTCTCTAAGACTTTAGTAACTTGTCCAACTCTTCTTCATTCTTCTTTTTTCATCTGTTCTGGTGTCAGACGTCATATTGCTAGTTCAACTTAGGTTTTCCAGGGATTTTGGGGACACACTTCCCATTATACCCATTTGGGATTTTTCCCTCAAGCAGTTAATCACAGGCCCTGTCCTCAACTCAGTTGAACCTGAGGTATGGTATATAGACATTTCTCAAAACACCTATCTAACTTATGCCATCCTGCGCTAGGATCAATGTCTTCTCATTTGTATATTTCTTTGGTAAAGTCTTTTGGGATTAGAATGGACAGATTAATTAATGGGCTCTAACCATAGTCTCCATTCCTCATATCTGTTCATTCTTATAAACCTTTTAAAGAAAAAAGATTTGAGAGCTTTATCAGAGTCAAACACAAAGCTATAGAGAGTAGACTTTCTATAGTAAGTTTAAGTATACTAAAACTATGCATAATTCAGTGTTTATTATTCATGCCTGATTCTGAGAGTATGTACAATATGTCTGATGAGATTGGAACAGTGTTCCATAATCTTCTGGTTTCACTGTTTTTTTCCCAACTGGTTTTTGTGATATCCTTTTTGACTTCATTTTTATGACAAATGAGTATCATCAATTTATAGTACAGTAACATAACTGAGACAATCAGGATTTTCTTCCAAATACAAATGGAAATGAAATTGGCATGTGTTCAACATCATGGCATTAAAAAATAATTTTCATGATTCTTCACCAACTTTCTGGAGGAAAAAATAATGAAAGTTTATATTTTATTGGAATGAGTCTTTTACATGAATTTTTCTACAAGTGTATGAGTTAGGAAGAACTAAATCTTTATTTTATTTAGGGTGAAATTGAAGCAAACAGAGTTATAACTACTAATACAGACCACACAACTAAGTAGTAGAAGAGCCAGGATTTAAATCTATACCATTAGATTCCATAGCTAGGTTCTTTAATATATTAATAATGTCATAATTGCTTCTGTATATATAAAATATAAATAGGAAAGAGGCGAGAGGATTAGGCAGCAAGTAGACATAAATTAGGGTCTCATTTTGCCATGAACTAGTTTTCTTCACTTTTTGAAAGATAGACTATGTTACCGGAGGAACGTAACATACTGAGAGAGCATCAGACAGAATCAGGTACTGTTATTTCTTCCTAGTGCTGTTAAAATTGTAATCTCTGTTGTACATGAGAGACTATAGTAATTCTGTAAGATTCTCTTCTGTGTTCTTATATTACTTATAATGAGTTTTCAGATGTTAACTTCTTATACTTTGATATCCAAGACTAGACATACTTTTATAAGCAATCTACTAAATTGTCGTTTTTTACTATCTCATAATAATTTCTCATACATTCTCACAATAATTTCAATTTAACTCTTGAATATAAGTCTTCAGTTCTTTAAAGAAATAATTGTTAACTTTATACAGCACATTTAGATATTTCTGATCAACAACTCTTTTTGTTAATTAGTTTTTCCCACTTTTATCCAAAATCAGAGAAACTAGTGTTTTAAAAGAACTGGTTTCTGTATCTATGGCCATGACACTTTTCAATTTTCAGTGTATTGAGACCTGCATCCTGGGCATAAGGTGATTATGCTGATAAGAAATCAGTCTTGTCTTAGTAATAAAATGAGTTGGCTCTTATTCTCATTTTTTTCCCTCTAGCTGAAGCCCGAGTCATCCTTATTAGGACAGTTTTATGGTCTAATTTTTTTTAATAGAGTAAAACCTGACATAAATCAATGGAAAATCGAACATTAAACCCCTAAACCTTAAGTGACTTACTCTCAATTTAACCACACAGTCTTCTTGAAATACTGATGAATGACAAGTAATTACTTTCTCAATGTAATGCTTGTCAATCAACTGAACAAACAATTACTAAGTCTCACACCATATATTATTCAGCAAAATCTCAAGCATCCCACAGGGGGAAAAGTTAAATATTTCAAAGACCACTGACTCAGGACATCTGTAAGTACATTTATTCTGCTTTGTCTGTTGACTTCTTTGACTTATTTCAGGTACAATGCCAAATTAGATTTCCTAAAAGAGTGTATGATCCTAGTAGCTACCACCACCTTTCAAGAAATTTGCTTACTGACATGTTGATTTGCTTGCCAAAATGGGAAGAATTGTAAACTTGGCATTCAAAGGCTTACGTTTTCCTTCTTTACCACTTACCAACTGGGTCATTTATTCATAACATTGCCATAGCACTTCTGTGACTTAATTATTCATGTCCTGTAATCATCACAGATTTAAAGATGTTTTGAGTTATGCAAAATGTTCTTAAAAGTAATTTTTAAAATACTGGTTTTAAAAGCTAAAATAAATATTGACAAAGATAAATTAATAGATCTAAATCTACATATACATGTATATATATGTGTGTGTGTGTGTGTAGATAGATACATATACAGACATATACATACATATATGCATTCATTTATTAGGATTTGAGGGGATGTAGCAATTTGGCAGTACTCATGTAAATGAAAATTAGCCACACTTCCTTGGAGAGCAATTTACAATATGAATCACATGTCTTAAAATTGTACCCTTTGGTCCAAAAATTCTTCTCTAGAATGTGATCTCAAGGGAATATTAATTTCCTGAAAATTTTAGGAGAAATGATACCAATACTCAACTTTGTTCAGAAAAATAAACTTTAGGTAAAGTTAATGTCCAGTATTAAGGAATTCATTAATTATACAGTTTTACTACTACATATTAAAAAACTACATAGTCATTAAATGAATATACAAAATAGTGAAACTGTAAAAAAAGGCTTTAAAATTTATGCATGGTATAATTTCAAATATACAAATATTATCTCTGAACAGAATAATTCTGAGCATAATAATTCTAGATAATTTCTGTATTGTCCTACATCAATTTTGACATTTAATGTGCTTGAACCATTACATATTAATACTATATTCACTATAATATAGTATTAAAAATAGTAGTTAGTAATAGCTAACTTTTTTTGAACACTTGCTATGTACCAGGCACTCTTCTAAATAATGTATTAACTCATTTAGTATGAATATGATTGTCGTTGATATTGCTAAGCCTATACAAAAATCTCTCTCTTTTGAATTTCCCACAGTAGTAGAAGTCTCCTAAAAAGAATATTTTACTTATAATTGACTCTAAATCTCCTCATGAGTTTTGGAGACTTTGGACTGGAAGGGAATGAAATGAAAGGGAGAGGGATCAGGAATGTCAGTGGAGTCAGATGAATCCTGTGTAGGGAGGGGATAAATGCATGTGGGCTGCAGCTATAATTTTAACTGGCAAGAATCAAGTCTTTGAGAAATAATCCAGTTTCAGTGTCACCTGTGGCCTGGTTTTCTTTTGCTTATTTGCAAATGTGGACCCAATCCACATGTGCTTTGAACAGCCATAAAAAAAAGCCATAAAAAAAAAATTTGAGTTGGCAGGTTCATCTTCAGGAAATCTTCACTTTGTAGCATGGAGCAGATATCAGAATAAAGATACTTTTGTTAAAAGATATAGATGTCTGTACCCTAAGAAATTTTAGGAGATTGGACAAAACTTTGAGGTACTTGAAGGTAGAAGACATCTTTAGGACATAATGCAAAGATAAGGAAGCAGTTTGTGAAGTATTTTCCTGGATTCCCTCCTCACATTTTGGAATAAAAAAATTCTTTTGCTTTTTAAATATTCTAAGAGATGATTCCAAGAGACATGATGTAAATAATTTGTTACTGTCTGTTGCATATCATTAATGTAATGCAGATGACTGTGGCTTGGGGATGGCTGGAACAGTAGAATGCCTGAAATATCATAAAACCAATATATGAAATGAGTCTTTAATCACTTCAATTCATAGCACAGAATGTAAAGGAGTACATTACTTTTTATCACCTTGGTCCCGATAATCCAACTGTAAATGATTTAAATTGTTTATTCCCAATGCTGATCTTCCTCCTGCTGCCTGACTATTGATTTGGTCATCAGCATCTTTTCCAGAGGAACTATCAGAAAAGAGAAAGAGATTGAAACCAGATATAGAAGTATTTGTTTTCCTGTGGATGATGGAAGCAATGTATGCTTTGAGGGGCAACCAAATCATTCCAATTTACATAACTTTAGTACCAAAAGTCAAGAATTGTGGAAGCCCTCTTAGCTCCCTTAGTCCAGGCAAAGCAGGAATTTTGATCATCCTTATTGTACGTCTGTAAAAGTACCTTCACACAGATAGAGAATTATATCAAGAGTGATGGTGACAAATATGAAGAGGCATTGACAAGCTGGAAGTTAGTCTCGCAAGTCTAGAAACTTTAACCTGATGACTGACTTTAAACATCTGAGAAAATTTCATATCAAAGAGAAAGAAACCAATCTGTCACAACAGCAGAGAACTCGGTGAAATGACAGTGAGCTAGATTTTTGGCTTAAAATAATAAAGATCATTCGGATCCCCCCGATTTGCCTACCACGTACTACCCTCAGCTTCAGAGCTCAGGTAGACAACTTCCCATAATGAAGATGAAATTCATAAGCACAGATTAAATATATGTCAGGGAATTTATTGAGAAGATATCCAGATTGAGACTTAGACCCCAAGATCCTCCCTGCCTCTGACACTTTATAATTCTATGAGGAGATCAGGAAAAGGAAAGCAAAATGGAAGCATTTTCTTCCTTCTAATTTAAACTGACTACTTCCTTGGGATGGTACTTTACTTACTTTTATTTATTGAAGAATATTAATATTAACCCTTTACGATCTTGCAAAAGGAAATGAAATCATGACCAAATTCAGTTTTAGATCTGATAAATTCAACTGGTGCTGTGATGTTGATTCTTGATTCCCCTTGATTCCTGGGTTTATTTATGCTTATTTCCCTGGCAAACTCTTCACTCTAGCTCATTAGGATCATATCTTCCTTTTTCTAGTACTGTCCCTTTATTGAACAACTTACCCATTTTTCCCAGAAGATCAAATCATTTCTTGCTTTACAGAGTCTTTTAGGATCTAACAAGAATTCCCATATGTGTTGCTTTTTTTATTTCAACATATTTACCTCATTATCTTTTCAGCATTCCTTTCCATTTTAGAAGAGAAAGTGATTGCCCTCTTTCAAGCTGGCATTTCCTATTTTGACCCCTACTCAAGTACCTGAAAAAAAGCTTGGCCAAAATGTGTACCATTTTCTTCTACTTGAAGAACCTCTGCATATAGAATGTTTCTCTCTGCGTTCAGTATGTTCAAGTCTCTTTACATAGAATAAAAAGTGTTCTATTTGATCCCACTGCTGTCTCTACCTATAATATTGCTTTCTATTCCTTTTTCTAAAAACCATATTGACTGAGGAGTTTACACCTTAAGAAATGCAATGTCAAAAAAAGATCAATTTGTTATGTATTTTGATTCCTCTTTCACTTCAAAGGTCTACAAAGTCTGTTTCTATAGTTCTCTTAGTAAGCAAGATATATGACACATTTATAGATAAGTTACATTCGTGGTTCTTGTCCCAATATATGAAAGATGTTTTTTTTTTTTCTTTTCTTAGTTGGAGATATATGTTGTATAATGAAAAAAGGAAGGGGAAGGTGCGAATGAGGTAAAAGAAATTGAAATAGTTAATGGAAAATATGAACCATGAATGAAGGCAGAGTTTTAGAAGACACCTCCATTTCTGAAGAACATTGCTATGTTGCTGAAAAACAAGCACTATGATAGCACTATTTTTCTTCAAGAATATTCTCATGAATATTCTTTCTTCAAGAATATTCTCATGGCTCCTCAAATGCTTATATTCTGCACAAAAAAAATTTGTGTAATACGTGTTGAATACCAGGTCTTGTCTCCAGACAACAACTGTCTAATCTTTCATTGTTTTACTACTTTTTACTTATTTTATTGTTCTTTGGTTTACATTATTCATTTAAATGTTCAAATGTATCCCCAAAGTTCTGTAATGTTCTTACCAAATTCTTTTATCTGGACATTTATTAAACACTGATCTCAGCTAAAGTCTTATGAGAGGCCAATATGAAATTGAATAAATGATCAATTAGTCTTATTTCTTGGGTATTTTCTTTGAGAAATAGAAAATATCTTAATACTTAACTCTACTTTCACAATAGCTTATTGACATGCTGGAGTAGTAATGTCCTTAGTTCTACTTAATAGTGTTGGGTAGGCAGAAATGAAAATATATTGAACATTGAATAAGCAGAAGGAGAGTTGAAAAAGCTAACCATATTGTAGTATTCTTCCATAACAAAATGCCTGTTCTTGACTGAATAGGATAAATAATAGTTGAAAATAAATGTGCTAAAAATTTTTGAAACAACATAAGGTAAGAAAATATTTTGGGGGGTATCTAAGGTATTTTCTGTTTAACCTCTCTGATTACAATCACTTGAGAAATCCTATTTTCTATCACAGATTCCTGGGTTTGACATTATTGCCGTTTACAATTGGGAATATAGGAAGACCAGACACCTTCTACCTTAAACCTGGGCATGGCCATGAAACTTGATCTGACCAATAAAACATGGACAGAAATAACTTATTGAATTGAACATTTATAATTTCACACATTCTCCATTTTCTTTTCCCCTTGCTGTCTTGACTATCAATATTCTGGATGAGGTAACTTCTGTTAGCGTGACTTGAAAGTGAGAAAGACACGAGGCAGAAAGCCCTATTAATAAACGTGGAAATTGGGTGGCCCAGGTGGCTCAGTCAGTTAAGCATCTCCCTTCAGCTCAAGTCATGATCCCAGGGTCCTGGGATTGAACCCTGTATTGGGGCTCCCTGCACAGCAGAGAGTCTGCTTCTCCCTCTCTCTCTACCCCTTCCTCCATTTATGTGTTCTCTCTTTCTCTCTTGTGTGTGCTTTCTCTCTCTTTAATAAATAAGTGAAATCTTAAAAAAATAACAACAAACATGTAAATGTACCATGACTTAGAAATAAATTATTTTTAAGTTACTGATATTTGGGGTTTATTTGCTGAACTGTACCTCTACCTATCCTCACTGATATATCACAAGGAGATCATGACAGAGCTAGAATAAGGATAAATATCATACACATGTTTATCACACAGAGGTAACTTCTGGGAATTTTGTCTACATGTTTTTGGGGAGAGGGTAAGCAAATTTTTGCTGGGCAATGGGCAGTTACATCACGTTAGTTGAAAATGCTTTTGTATATTGCAGTGTAGAAAGTTAAATGAAGGTAGAAGGATATGTATGGATGCTAGGTAAACAAAGAAATATATTGTGCTGAATTATCTATAGTAAACATTGCATCAGTGCCACATCAACATACAATCTTTTGTGGAAGTCTGGAACTACATATTCCTGGATAACTTTATATTTATGGGTCTAGCTGAGATCTTATCAGTGAGGAGTATCCCTATAAAATTTCAAAAGTGTAAGAAAGGGGAAAACAGTTATCTTCTAGAACAGTTGCAGGCAGATACCTTGAAAGACATCAAGATTTTGAAAATTACCAGCTGAGGTTGGTAGCAGTGGCACTGTATGACACTCTCAGGTTTCATTGTGGCTACTGCATGAGCGTTTATGGATCATCCATTTGTAGCTGTGGCTTCCTGGAATTTTTCAAACTGCTATGCACATAATAACGTAATTTAAAAATACATAATGTAAAATTTGATACATCTGTGAGGAGAAATTGAAAAATCCACTATCCTAATGTGAGATTCGAACATCAATCTCTTAATGATAGACAGAGGAAGTAGGTAAAAATTCAGTAAGATGACAGGAATTTCACATCACAGGCTTCTCTCTAAATAGTTTACCTTTGGAGTGGACCTTAAAGCATATTTAGCCAAAGTCCATAGTTGTCAGACATGCAAACTAAAAGGAAAAGAAGCTAAATGGCTTTGCTAATGTCACAACTTTTGCAGGAGTGCCAGGAATGAAACCCAAATGTTCACAAAGCTAATTCAGGACACTTCCTACTACCAGGACACTTCCTACCTATGACTCCTTCGCATATGGTATTGATTGATGTTGATCATGCTTTTGTAATTGATAAGTTTGTAATTGAAAAATATCAAGAACAATGGTAATTTATCCTAACCTCCTGTGAAACAATTCTGAAAGTTCTAAGATATATCTTAAACTTAGTGTTTTACAACATATTTGGTGTGATGAAATAAATTAGTTGTCAACCGTGGACCACTATAAGCTTTTAATAATTAAATGCTTCCTTTGTCACTAGGGAGAGAAAAATGCACTCTTTAAATCAAGAGGATAATTATTTTTCCTGACAAGACTTCACTGTGCTTGATTGAGATTTTAGGATGCATCTATATGAGTTGACAGTTTGCATTTGCTGTGTTTTCCCTTAGGTGAAACCTAAAAGCATTCTTAAGTTTTAGTAGTAATGAGAAGAGAGCCCATTAACCCTAAAAATGCCCTTTTGCTCAAAGGAATATTCCACCTGGAAAAATAATACAAAAATATGTCTCATCATGAAATAAAAATTTAGCTTTTCAAATAAGGGATGTGGCTTTTTAATTTTAGACATAATAAAATAAATGAAATCAGCATTCCCTTTCATAGTAAAAACTGTATTTATCTTGGTTTATAAAGAGGGAGAAAGTGAGTCACTGTATTTTGTGCATCAAATTTACATGTGTTAGTGTTTCTTGGGGTTTTAAACTTGGGAGCTATGCAAAATTGTCAGAGTTAACCTCACTGAAGACTATGTACTTAGGAAGCAAGACAGCTCTACTTCCAAGCAGGTGACAAGCTATTACAGAAAAGGTGGGCAGGGAGGCATTCTCTCCAGCACACTGAAGACTGTGAAGGGAACCACACTATCTGAGACTCCCCTGTACCTCTTTCTCCAGGAGGCTCAATACTGCTTTAATGGAGATAGGGTCCTCTGTGAGCGTTAGCTGTGGACACAAGTCACCTCAATGCAAATCTGAAGGCAGGGGAAATCTTACAGTAAATACCAAAAAAGAGGATGGGGATTGAATAGAAGAAAAATAAGGAATAATTGGCACCTCTCGAGTGGTGAGTCACTCATTATTATTTGTCCTTCTCCTGCTTTAGTTTGTTTCGTTTACACAGCAAGTCCTTGAGGTGTAACTGCTTTCTCTATTTTATGAACAAATAAGCTAAGACACCAAGAGTGAAGACATATGTCCAACGTTCCACATCAAGTGTGTGGTGAACCTTGCCCAGGAGGCTCCAGAGGAAGCACTCTTACTATGATGCTCTCTGGCCTCTGGTGGGATCAAATGACAGTCCCATATGATCTCCACGAGGACATCAGTTAGGCTTCCTTATAGGCCCTTAGATACTCTTTGTGAATTTCAAAAAGGAGTTAGGTGCATGAGGTGGCATGAAGCCAGGAAATCAATGAAAGAATGCAAACATAATCTAAGTTATTTCTAATTTTGGATTTTCTTCTTTGCATGTTTTAAATGGATAAATTCCCCCATCCATCTTGTCTATATGTTTTTCCTTTTAAGATACCCAGTTGGGTACAATTTTATGAAAAGCATCACTGTAATAAACATCTTCCTATTTACAAATATTAAACTAATGAACCTGAAAATAGAAATGTAGTGAGTGGGATAGAGAACCTTTATTTAAAAAAATTTTTGATTTGGGTTATAGTCAAAAAAGAAAATTAAACATTTCTGTCCCTAAACTTACACACAATACCTAAGTGAATTCCAATCTGCTTTCCCTTATATGAGGTTTTTAGAAGTGTGTAGATGTATTCAACTTGTTGAATAAATAGAAGGCAAGACAAGATGAAAATGAATTTTAAGACAGTGATGGAGAAAATCTCCAATAAAGGAAGATTGGGACAGTGGAAGAGGATATAGCATTATTTATTTTTAAATTATGTAAGCATATAGCATACAATTTAAAAAGTGAAAATGATATCCAGGTACCTCCTTTCCTGAGCCACTCAGGCTATTCTTTTAACAGATAGCTATCATATAGTTTCTTGCATATTTTTCTTTAATTATAGAGGATAAACATTATCTCTGAAAGGATATATATAGGTATAAAGATATATGTATATCTAAGTGTCCCTACATATATATGTATATGTCTACACACAATAGACAATATAACAAGATATAATGTGTGTGTGTGTGTGTGTGTGTGTGTGTGTGTGTGTGTGTGATTATGTGAATGCCACTAGAAACAAGCATACTTCACTGAAACGGAGAATTTAAAATGAGTGGAGGCTTCTGCGTCATTCTTATAATAGAGTCAGTCAATCAATCTGTCTCTTCCTGATTGAGCTCCCACTATGTAGCAGGCTTACAGGATTGCAAATGCAGCATTTTATTAGGAGAAAGTTGAAATCTTCATTTTGTTAGAAAACATTTCTTATTTTAAAAAGAAAAAAGGAAAAAGGGAGAAAAGATGAGAGAATAAAAAAGTGGAGCTATATCCAAGTTTGCCTGGTTACATTGCGGTAGGCTGAGCCTTTTGTACTCTACTTTGAAGGACAGAGAAAAATGCAGAAAGAAAAGAGAATTTTGGAATCCTATTATCCCTATTACCTAGCCTAATAAACTACCAGGAGAATTTTTCTTTTCAGTTTTGCACAGGCTTGCCTAACAATTGAGCTCAGCTCCATTACTTAAGATTCAAATTCTGTGACAAAGTAGTTGCTCTTTTTTTTTTCCCCTCCACTAAATAGATGACATCCAAGAAGCAGCTAGGAAAAGTATTAATGTACAAATTAACCTGAAATAAATACAAATTTTCAGCCTTGCTTAGAGAAAATGATAGCCCCCGAGGACCACTTTGATTGTCTTCATCATGCCAATAATGTACATAAGTGAGGCTCTATGGACTCTTGGGCAAACTCTAGGAAAGAGCTCCATCAAGGCGGGTGGGTAAGGGAGGCAGGAAATGATTGAGGTGGCCGCCTGGGAGTCCACATTCGGTGAGGTGTGACATCTGGCAGGTAGG
This sequence comes from Procyon lotor, assembly GCA_028646535.1. NCBI lineage: Eukaryota > Metazoa > Chordata > Mammalia > Carnivora > Procyonidae > Procyon > Procyon lotor. The sequence continues at coordinate 77,978,867 of CM053610.1, read as the reverse complement.
CACTCGATGCTCACCAATGAGGCATGCAGCCCCTAATGAATGTGAGTCTGCACCAAGTCACATTCACAGGTTCTCACATGATTCTTCCTTCACACAGAGAATTTTCCCTCAGTACTTTAAAGAAGAACCCGATATGTCAGAAACCAGACTCAATGAAAACTCAAAAGAGATTTTAAATACTCCCTGACAAAGTGATTTCCACATTTTTTTACAGATTAGATACATTTAGCAAGTATTGATTCAGCATCCACACACTCTGACACATTCTTTGCATAAAGAGACCCTGTGAGTTTTTGTTCTTCTGTAATAGACCCAGGAAGCCATGAAATTAGTAAAGGCTCTAGATGAATACGGTTCATTAGAAATATAATGGGAAACATACATGGGAGCCACATGTGGAATTTTAAATTTTCTAATAGCCACATTGAGCAAATAGTTTTTAAAAAGATAAAAATTACAAGTGTATTTTGCCTAACCCAGTATACCTAAAATATGTTTCAGTATGTAATCAGTAAAAGGATCATTGAGTTATTTTACATTTTTTCATGTTACATTTTTGAACTGTAATATATATTTTTTCACTTATAACACATTTTGATTCAGACTGTACATGTTTCAAGGGCTCACTAGCCATCTATGCCTAGAGGCTACAGTACTTACTAACACTAGCCTCAATTCTAGGCTCAGAGAAATGTGGTGTAATTAATATGAACTCAGTTTTGCATAAAATTTCACGTGGTCCTTAGACCCCAAATTAAGATTTCCTGTTTGCATAATTACTTGTTCTTTTTAAAAGATATTTCTGTCAGGAATTGAAGAAATGTCTTTAAGAAGGCGTAGGGTAGGGGTACCTGGGTGGCTTAGTGGTTTAAGCCTCTGCCTTCTGCTCAGGTCATGATCTCAGGGTCTTGGGATCAAGCCCGGCATCTGGCTCTCTGCTCAGCGGGGGGCCTGCTTCCCCCTCTCTCTCTACCTGTCTCTCTACCTACTTGTGATCTCTCTCTCTCTGTCAAATAAATAAATAAAAGCTTTAAAAAAAAAAGGCGTAGGGTAAAATTCTACTCAAGTATACATAGCCATATAAAAACTAAAGGCAGACAGTATTAGGGATCTCTGCTATAAGATTGGTCCCCTTTACTTCTTCCTATCTTTTGTTTCCTCATTAAATTATGACTCTAGAAAATCTTTGATAGGAGTTCACTAACAGTATGTAGATTGTAACTACCCAAAAGAAAGCTGTTTCCTCAACCATTAATTGCAAGTGTTTTGTTGTCCATTTTTTTTCTAATTCCACACCAATCCTTCCCTCCTCTCCTGTTATGTTTGTCTTTCTGTGGCTACCTGATTTCTCTGTTATAGCAGGTATAGCTAGTGGAAGCTTAGCTTCATTTCCATTATTCAAATGCAACACAAGTGCCATTCACAAAAGGAAGTTCACTGATGTTATGGGCTCTGTTCTGTGCAATGCCAACTAGTTATATATCTAGCTTTTAGGAAGAGAAAAAAGGATGAAGGGTGGGGAGGTTAAATTACTCTAATTCTTAGCATAGTGGCTTAAATAAAATCCCCAAACCAACTGAGTTTTCACACTAGTTCTCATAAATCTTTTTCATTTTTCACTATTATTTCACAATATGCCAGATAATTTTTATTTTGCCAGATGTCCATGCCTTTCTCAGAATGTATTTGCTGTGCCACCTGGATGTCACAATCAGCTATGTGTGACTCTTCATTTCAGCTCAGGTCATGATCTTGGGTTGTGAGATCAAGCCCTGCATTAGGCTCCACCTTCAGCACGGAATCAGCTCGAGACTTTCTCTCCCTCTCCCTTTGCTCCTTTCCCCCCATCCCTCCATGCTCATTCTTTCTCTCTCTCAAATAAATAAATAAATAAATCATTTTAAAAAAATGCATTTGCCAGGCTAAAGTCAGTAGCAATCCAAAAAATAGCTAATTACACATGTTCATGACCTACAAGTTAGAAAGGTAGATTCTATAAAGTTAAGTGGTTACATACTAAGAGATGGAGCCATGGAGTTGATTGCCAAGTGGATGACAAAATGACTAACAGAAATCACTTCCATTGAGTGCAAAGGATGCTGAGATTACATACATTAAAGGGAAATCTTCCATCATAAGAAGAATTGAAATTCTTTTTATTATGAATAATAAATTTAGCAATTGTTCACAACATTAAAAGCTTCATGATGTGAACTCTATTTGAATAAATGTTTAGAAGCTCTCAATGTTTAAAAAACGTGAAAATTAAAAAATTAAAAACCTATTCTGTTCATAAATAGATTAATCCTTCCATTTTGCTTATACATTTGGCAATGTTTCTAGTGTATGATATATACAAGTTACCCCAGTTCGTACCAATGTTCTTTTTAAAATTTATATTTATATTTTTGAAATTTCTCAGTTGAGTCAAAGGGAGAGCTTTAACTGAATCTGTCAATGCTTGCAAATCACTTTTCTTCTAATAAACATTTTCAGCAGTACAATGGAATAACTAGTTGGAATTTGGTGGGGGCGGGAGGGAGAATCCAAGGGTAGGTGGGAAAGTACTGAAGCCAGGGGAGAAAAACATGTCTGAGTAAGAATGCAAACCCAAATTAATAGAGTCTGGGTAACAGGATAGAAAGGCTGTGGCATAATGTACATGACAGATCTTTTCTAATCACATGAAAACAAACCCCTCCGAGTCCAGAGAGAAGCACTGTGCCATTAATTCTGCTCTGCTCTCTTGCACGCTAACAGTTTCTGTCCTAATTAAATGTGCTCCTGGAACATATGTTTTATTGTCTGAGCTGTGCCATTAGATTTGATATACTTGTGACTCTTGTCATATGGGATGGGAAATCCCTCTTGGAGACTTTATCTGTATCAATGTCTTCCCTGAGCAGAGAGTATCTGAGTATCATGTTGTATTGACAATAAACAGCAGGTGTAAATATGAGAACCAACAATGTTGAAACCATTCCTTTGAATATACTTGTAGATTTCATAGAAAAGAAATAGATGTGTAGAGGAAAAAATTTAAGTCTTCCCATTCTGTTGATGTGGTATTCTTATTTTTCTCTGGGAAAGTTTTATAGTTTTTAAAATGGAAAATTTTATTATAATGAAATCAGATACTGTCAGTGAATGACTACTGCTTTCATTATTAAATTAATATAAATTGGTTTGTCAGAAAAATTTACTCCCTCTAAGTTCTTTTTTCTATATAGAGTAAGGTATTGCTTGAGTTAATCATTGGTAAGAATGGAGGAGAATAGGGGCGCCTGGGTGGCTCAATGGGTTAAAGCCTCTGCCTTCGGCTCAGGTCAAGATCTCAGGGTCCTGGGATCGAGCCCCACATCAGGCTCTCTGCTCAGCAGGGAGCCTGCTTTCCCCTCTCTCTCTGCCTGCCTCTCTGCCTATTTGTGATCTCTCTCTGTCAAGTAATAAAAAAAAAACTTAAAAAAAAAAAGAATGGAGGAGAATGAAGGAAAGAGGGAAGAGTTTTAATTCCTTATGCTGTATGAATCAAAGTTACTTACCTGGGTACAGGAAGTTGTTTAAGACTCAACTACAAGGAGGTTTGAATTAGCTCTAACACTCTAAAATAGACTGTCTCCATTAGGCTGAAATAACAAAATATTCCTGAAACACTTGTTTTATTTTCTGATAGATCTGGGTTCTACCATATAGAAATCTCTGGATTTTAAAGGAACTAAAGGGGGAATTGTTGTAGCAATGGAAAAAGAAAGTTGTAATTCTAGTTATTCTAGCCTAAAACTTCAGAACTTTCCATTCCTAATTTCCAAAGACCCTCAACTGGACCAGGGTCTTCTGTTTTCACAGGTTTCTGTTTAATTCATTTCTTGGCTTGGTTTGATTTTTCAGTTCTTAAAATAGGATGAATGCCCCTAGCACCTTCTCTCTAACATCTCTGCTATGCTCCCGGCATAACCAAAGGTGAGCAGAATAATCTTGACCTTGAAAATGTTTCCAAGCTTTAAGTTGAAGCCAGGTTTGTTGAAAATACAAAGTATTAGAAGAGTTCTTATAAATATCCTCATCAAAATTAGACATGATACACTTCACTATTATAATGTTATTCCCAGTCTTTAGATTTTTAATCACCACAGACTAATATGGACATAGGCTGTTACGTGTCTAGGGATAAAAGTGTCCAATGTTATAGTGTTTGAAGGTTAATTCTAAAAATAGGATTTAAGGGAAAAATAAATGTACACTGAAAGAAGAGGTTAATTATATACTATCAACTGAGGAAGTCTGAATATAGGTTTTTAAAGACTACATTTTTAATATTGTTTACATACCTTCAAGCAGATGGCAGACCATAGATTAAAGGTGACATAATGAACGGGCTGCAGCAGTGATGGAATTTCAAAATCTTTGATCCTAAGTTTTCTTGGCAGGAGGATAATATTTGAAACGCAATACTGACTATAAATGCAATGCTCTCAGGCTGTTGCCTTCTCTTTCCAAGCACACACACACGTTTTATGAGAACTCTGATGACAGCTAGGTTTCAACTCTTTGTTGAAATACTCTTGTTTGTATCACTCACTGCTTCTGTCATGAAATTAACACATACGTACTATACCAAATTACAAATACAGATAAAAGAAACAAAAAGATAGTAAGACTTTCTTGTGTTTAAGAACTTTGGTTTTTTTGTTTGTTTGTTTTACTATTTTTTCACTTGATGTTTCTTTGTCAATGACTCTGCTCTTTACTTTGACGATTTTTATTCCATGAATATGGTATCTTTCCTAGCTTTTTACTCTATGCCTGTTATTATCTCTTGCTATTCATGTTGCTCTTCTTTCCCCCTCAAATGAATAGCTTTAGATTTTCTTTTCAAGCCTATATTGGTTTCCTACATGTTTTATTGGTTTCCTACATGTATATTATTTGTACTATCTTTTAAAATTTCTCTAACCATGCTTTCATATTAGAATGTACATTTCCAATCTCTTTCCCCAGTTCAGAAATGCTGAGTTCTTTCAAATGCCCTTGAGAGTAACCATTTTCTAGTGGTCCTCCCAGCAACTCTGTTGCATCACGGTATGTCTGCTCTTATACCTCAGATATTTTCTCTTCTTTAGAATTGCCACATCTCTTTTCTATGACTTGTGCTATTTTTTTGTCTTTGATCATTTTTCCATATAAATCTATAGACTATCATATAGTTTGGGAGCTAAGGGGAATTCTATCATATTTGTAACTATTCCAATTTTATAGTCACATAAAAAGAGAAGGAGAAAATTGAACTCTTCTGAACTGTGTCTTTCAAGCACTGAAGTCCTATTGCTACCTTCACCAGAGTCAAGTAGGGCTATCTGTGGCAGATAGCCTTCTCTGCAGACCAGTTTCTCTTCTGTAACTCTTAACTTGTTCTGTTCCCTTCTCTACCCAGTATGACTACTGTCATCAGGAAATGGTGTTATTTTTATTTCCACGTAATGTAGTAATCTTGTTGTTTCCTGAGTAAGAGTGGTAACCATTTTGATGTGTCCCCAAGTCTCCTTTAATGAAGGACCTATAACCTACTTGTTAGGAATCCTGTGGGCAAATAGCCTTCAGGTATCCTCTTCTTTCGGAATTGCCTTAATTACAGAAAACCACTTCATCCAAGACCATGACCCTTCCCAGGAAGATCCATAAGCAGGGACTGGATGATATGGAGTCATAAAGCCTGGGCCATTTGGCTCATCTCAGGACCCCTCAGAAGAACACTCTAACTCCAGGGCTTCCAATAGGGTTGGCCAACCTTATAATTGGACCTTTATCACAGTGTAGCTTCTCATTGTTCTCTCTGTTGTCATTCTCCTCCCTTCCACAGGTCTTCTTTCCAAGGAATTTTTTAATAAATAATAAATATTTCCAATATTAAGCTCTGTCCCTGACTCTGCTTCGAAGGGAACCCACACTGTCACAGGAAGTTATATGGATAGTGGATAGTATTTTGGTTATGTGTACATTCATTAATTTAGTGAATTTATGAAAGGCACCTATGGGGGCACCTGGGTGGCTCAGTCAAAGTTGTCTGCCTTTGGAGGTGCCTGGATGGCTCATTTGTTAAGCATCTGCCTTCAGCTCAGATCATGATCCCAGGGTCCTGGGATTGAGCCCCATAGCCAGAAGGCTCCCCGCTCAGCTAGAAGTCTGCTTCTCCCTCTCCCACTCCCCCTGCTTGTGTTCCCTCTCATTGTGTCTCTCTCTGTCAAATAAATAAAATCTTTAAAAAAAAAAAAAAGTGCTTGCCTTTGGATCAGGTCATGATCTCAGGTCCTGGGATCAAGCCCCATACTGGGGCTCCCTGCTTGGCAGGGAATCTGCTTCTCCCTCTCCCTTTGCCCCTCTTCTCACTCATGTTTTCTCTCTCCCTCACTCAAAAAAAAAAATATATATATATATATGAAAATATATACATAAAAAATATATATACTTATATATATATATATTTTTTAAAGGCACCTGCATGGTCTAGATCTAGCCTCAACTGATTGTCCCAACTCTCCCTTTTAACTCACCCCTTGCCTCTAAGCTTGCAGATGGCATTGAAAATTCTTTAGTGGTTTTGCCCCTGTTTTTTTCCCTGAGCTCTTACTTTGCATATTGTAAACAATGAATTGATTGGCTCTTTCCTGAATCCAGCCTCTCCTTATTTATGTCTTGCAGAAATTCTGAAAAGCTTCTGGCTTGTGAACGATACAGTTGTCCTAGATTCTCACACTTAGTGTTTGTTTTTTCTCTTTTTATACATCATTATTTTCACTGATGTTTTGAAAAGAAGGGAAAATGTATAAACATGAGCTCAGACCACCATCTCAAAGCAAATGTCCCTAACATATTTTTGATATCAAAATTAACATTTCTTTTACTCCTACAAGGAAAATGAAACAGAGTGCTGAAATTCATTAAAACAAAAGTGAACACATATCACACTAATGATATTTGAAGGTCAAATTAAGATATAATTATTATCTTAAAATCACTTTGATTATAAAGGTCTTTTGGTTCAAATAAGAGAAGAACAGCCAAAATTTTTCTTATTGAGGCTATATATTGAGGCTATAGCTGGAATTAGGAGCATAGATTTAAAAATCATCCAATCTGGATTTGAATTCTGGATCTTTCATAATATTTGCCCCCCTCATTATTACTGGTAATATTGGTGTTGGTGTTAATTTTGTTTGAGTGTGAGGACAGAAAATTCAAATACAAAGAAAATTTATTTATTTGATGTGATGTGATTCCCTGGACTAGAATTTTAGATTCATACTATGGCTTTGTCACAAAAGAAGTAGGAGCTTATAAAATTTTGTTCACGTTGCTATCGCTTGGTTTATCAGTTATCTGTAAGTGCAAATTTTAAAAAAACTGATATATTACAACATTCAGTATATCACTAGAATATTACTATGTGCCATGAGAATCAGATTAGAGGATATATATAAAACTGTCTTGAAAACATTTTAGTATCATAAATATAAAAGATATCATCACCATCTTTCTATTCTTCAGTCCATCTTTATCAATATCCTTTCCTGAAGTTTGTAGAAAGTTCCCACCATGGGGTTCAGGGGTCAAGTATGGTTTTATTATACCAAAACTGACTTGCCTGACTTACTTATTGGGGACAAACATCTAGAATATGGAAGTAATTTCTGAATTTAAGAATTCATTATTAATATACCTGGGATAGTAAAATAAAAGTGAATATCACCTTGTATATTTATCAATAAAGCTACCAACTTTTTCTTTAATTAGTGCTTGAAAGAGACAGAGTGTGTGTGTGTGTGTGTGTGTGTGTGTGTGTGTGTGTGTGTCTAGATGGTGACAAGCAACAACAAAAAGGAGAATGGCTCATTAGGTTTTCGATCTAGTCTAGCCCTTGGACTAAACATCCCAGGAAACCATGGAAACAAGAACAAGAACTCAGTCACAGGATACAATAGAGGATTTCCAGCCTGCTAAAAAATCTTCTCAAAAGTTTGTGGTGAACAAAATATAAAACAATTGGATGTCATAAATGTCCTCAAACACTTTAAAGGGTATTAATTCTAAATGCTGAAATCATTGAGGAAAACTTCTAGAAACCATTTTCTAGAACTGTCAAGCCAATGGCCAAACTATAAAACCTACAGCCTTTAGTGTGAGGTACACTTATTTTCTTGTGCTTTGTGTATAATTCGGTCTCTTGCTAACTGCAGATTTTTCAGTTTATTCAAGCTCTGGCTCTAGCACAGAGAGTAAAAATGAATTTCAGAGATGAATGTAATGAGCAAAGAACAGAATTGTGATTAACATAAGAGGCTTTGGAGTTGAAGCCCTGGGCTTGTATCCTCTCCCTATTACTCCTGGAGTGTAATTTCTCTAAGTTTCCTCAACTATTGATTGGAGATACTTACATCCTTAGGACTGTTTGTATCATAATAGAAACCATTAGATAAGTATATAATAGTCAAAAAATTTATAATAAAATATCAACATTAGGAGCCACTAACAAATGTCAAATGAGTTTGGCAATCCACTTTAGAAAATAACATTTTATTTACTCATTTTGCTATCTTAATTTTTTCATTGAGTTGCTGTATATTTCCTATAACTTCCTATAGTTCTCATATTATATACATATAGTCTTCAAAAGTAGTGCTGCAAAAAAAATCAAAGAATATAAATTGTTTATGGAAAATTTTCAGAAGCTATCAATAACTTTCTCCTTTGTGGCAGATTTAGAAGATGTTTGTAAAATGAAATGATTCAGGGAAGTCAGGATGTGTTGTTGTAATAAGGAAATGTAGCATTTATTTTCTAGTTCAAGTTCTCCTATAACCCATTTTATTATATATATGAGGCTCTTTCCCTGACTATATTGACACCAATGTCATACATTGCAGAGGTTTTTTTTAATCCCAGAAGACCTTAAGTTACTCGAAAGGATGTATTCTCAAAATGGTGGAGAACTCCTCACACACATGACTACATATACTGACTACCAGGAGGATGGAAGTGAGAAGGCATGTGCCATTGGAAATAATGAATGTCCCTCTAAGGAGGAACATTCTTTCTGAAAAGGAACACTAGTAGAGAGAGCTCTAGAGTCTTTTAACAATATTAAGACTATGACCAGCAATATAAGCCGCACATGTTGGCCAGTGTCTGCCAGGACTGTGTAGGAGTTGGGAGACTGCTTATACAGGGTCTTCAGAATTTGGATTAAAGGTTATTACCAGTACATTTTTATTCATTATTGTTGTTCCAGTCATAATTTTCAACCAAAGTAATTTTAGGATTTCTATTTGTAGTATCTTTCAAATAAATACTATTGATGCCTCTGAAAGTTGAATGCTTTTAAGGGTCTTATTTCTTTTCTGTAGAACTAGTTTGTCATTTATTGTCTGGTCTTTAAATGGCATATTCCCCCTTTACATTGTAACCTGAGCATAGATGCAGTAAAGAACTTATGCCTGTTTAATTTACTTTGTGATTAATTACTTACATGATTAAAAAGAAATTTTCAAAAGTTTTCCTCACCTAAAAGACCTATAGCACTTGACATGTTATCAGGACCCTGCTCCAATAAGATTTTGGTAGATTTTTTTCCTTTAAGAATGATATTTTCAAGTCTACAAAGATAATAGATAGGAATGTAAGAACTAAAACTGTAAAAAAAAAAAAATTGAAAATGAAAGGAAAAAATCGCTATACTTGTGAGCTGCAAAAATTTGATATCATTAGTCATATGAAAATTGAAGCATTAAGTCAATTTTTAGTGTCCCTTAATAGGAGAACAAAATCCATAAGTAGTGCAAACATATTTAACTTATTTTTAAAAAGCAATGTCTTCTGAATCTTGAACTTCTTGTGTTAAACATAAAGCTAATGAAAATTCCCTGATGAAAAAATATACATATGAAAATATTAGACAGTCATCAATCTAAAAACAATCAGTTCAAGCTGGGCAACGTGCCCTGGTCTATAAGCTACCAGCATAGCATATCTTTATAATGAACAAGCCATGACATTATAAGATCTAAATATCGTATAATTTAATTCAGTCAATTTTGAAGTGCTAGCACCTTAATTTAAAACAAAAATGTTAATTTCCATCTTTATTGTCTCTTGCTCCTACTTATAAATTTTTCCTCAAAAGCTATATATGTATGTATATATGTACATATATATGATAAGTTGATAGATATGGATGTATTTTATTATATCTAATAGATTTTTTCCTAGTGCTTCTAAATCTTTGCTGTTTTCAAAGTTAGCTACCAAGACAGAGTACACCAACATTGATTTTTAGATATGGCAGACATAACTCATTCTTTCAATCTCTTCTGATTGTTTCAAATAATGAGTGGCTTACAGTTTCTCAAGTATTCATATAGAAAACAAAATGAAACAAAGTGCAACCATTTCTTTTATCGCAAATGACTATGGTAACCATGCCTCACGAGGCAGGGTGACATTTAATGGCCTAGTGGCAATATACTGAGGAGGCAATTAACATTGTGCTATTTTTTTTCATGGCACTCACAGGACCAGGTTGCGTGCACATCCATGCAGAGAGAGAGTTTATGTCATTGATATCTAAATATAAATTAGTATGCCTTCACTAGATGGCAGAACTGAAGTCTGTGACATTAAGAACAAAAAATCCTTGGGTCATTAGCCTATTAGTTGATGAAGTCTAAATAGCATCTTCTCCAATTATCCCTTCATAAAAGTTAATTCACCTTGATATGGAACTGACCCTTAAAGGTGTTCATTTCTGTTTTCTTAATTTGACTGGACAGAATTTTGTCCCGTATTGCTTTGGCAAGTGTAATCCAAAATCTGAGGATGTTCCTAGCAGATTTAGGCATAGGCAGCAAAGACATCTTTTTCCAGCAAAAAAGAAGGAAAGAAAATAGAGTAAACTGAGAAAAACATGATGAAGACGGAGTTGCATAAGTTGTGTCCTATCACAGTAAGTGTTCTTGATATTTATCTCAGTTACTGCTGAGTTGACCAGTCTCTATCTTAGATATTTGCAAAGCTGCCAACACTAGCTTAGCTCCATTTCTAAACAAATAGAAGCCAACAAAGACAAAATTTATACTCAAAATGCTTATTATGGCCATTGGCTATGCTTAATAACTGGAAGTAGATTCTCTATGAAGTTGCTAGATTTGCTCCAGGCAAATAAATGCCAGGTAATAGTGGCTTAATGTCTATAGTCATATGCATTTTTCCCTCTTCCTTCTCCTCCTCCTCAATCTCCTCCATTTCCTTCACCTCCCCCTTCCTCTTTCCCTTTCCCTTCTTTTTTAAAGTTCTGCTTCTAAATCTTTCAGGGATATTTCCTCCTAAGTATTTACAAGTCAGGTATATTCACAGAAAGTTTATTGAAGGGGGGAAGGGTATTAGACTCCATCTTTGAGAACATTATTCTAAATTTCTCCCCAGTGACCTCACCATCCATGTTCTCTCCATAACATACAGTACAACTTAGGTTGATCTTTGACAAAAATGAATAGGGAAATTTGTGTTTGGTCTTTCCCACCTTCCTATATAACATATTATGAATCACAACTTTGTTTCAGTTAAGATACCAAACCTAGGTAGTTCTATTACTGAGCAAAAGATAAGTTAACTCTGTTGGTTCATTTTCATGTATTTAACATACCGGATTATCACAACCAATTAGTCAGTGGTGGAAACACTGGTTCTAAGAGAGTTGGGATTTCAGAAGAGCTGAAATTTCATTCCACCTTTGACACTAACAATGGAAGTGACCCCATTGAGTTCAACCTCTCTGCCTTTAATATCTTTGTTAGTAAAATGGGAATAACACTAATAACTACCTCATAGGTTGCTATGGTTAAATATTTATAAAACATTTGCTTGCAGCTTTGTTTAGCACCACCTATCAGGCTCCCCTCCTTTGTGTGACACATAAGGAAATAAAATGACAAAATAAAAATTAAACATAAATAATTATATATTATACCAGATACCCACAATAATTTTTTATTATTTTTTACTCTAGAAGTCTCTTCGACACTTTACGCATCTTACAAATAATGACCAAAAAGAAAATACAACTCTCAGTCCATCACAGCCCTAAATAATCCAAATAATGACATGGAAGACTAATAACTTTTTCCCAGCCTTGAGGAAAGGATATTGACCTCTGGAAAACCTGAACAATTGAATAATGCTCACTTGTTAATAAAGTTGGATTTACACCAAGTGAATAATACATTCAATTATACTCATGTTTTTATGAAATTCAATAAGTCTTTCCCTCTAATTTTCCCAGTAATAAATCCATTACAAAGCACACATTAAAAACAGCTCTGACAAATAACTCATGTTCTTGGCCCTAGGCCACCCTTTAGACTTCTGTGTTCCTCTCCATAGTCTTGGGATAGTAAATATAGATTAACTCTAGTTAACTGAAAGCTGCATTGAGCAATATTTTCAGACACAGAACATTACTTACTAAAGACAAAAAAATAAGAAATTTGTTTTATTTGTAGTTTTAGGCCTCTTTCTTTCTATCTGTGTCTCTCTCGTTCTTATACACACATACATACACACTCCTGAGTATGAAGAAGCAAAGGTCCCTCTTTCTTACCTTTTTTATGATACTCTCAAAGTTAAGCCTTTCATGGTAGAGAACCAGATGAAAGAATAATATGGTGTACATATATGGAGGAGCCAGAGAGTGTTTTAAGGAGAATTTAATTGTGAATATACCATGTGGGTTTGAAAAATAGGGTGAGTGGAAAAGCATCTCAACTTGTTTCCAGAACAAACACAAATGGAAACCTTCTATATCAAAGCCCTGGAGCTTTGTTTCTCACCATCCTTATTCTCATTTGTTCACGAAAGGCAAATATCTTATTTAAACTAGAAAATACTGTGCATTTTCTCACATGTACAATATGTGGCACTTAAAACCACTGATGAGGATATGATGGGGCATATTATAGAGATTCTGGTAACTGCCTGTTCTGAAGGCAAGGTGATTAGTAGATTCAAAGAACTTAGAGACAAATAATAAAGCAAGACATACCATAGTAAATAAGAGTGTCCAACATGTGATATTAGCATTTTTTGGAGGAAGACTATGTGATTGATGAGTATATCTCTCTGACTAGTTACGTAGTGGCAATTTGAATTCTAACCTTAACATTTCAGGAAGTTTGGAATCATTGATGACCACTTTGGGTTGTTATTAGTTGCTGTCCGTAAGCAAGGCCTTACCCCAAAGGAAAAACCACTGAGTTTGTTAAGAATGGAGAATGAAGGTTCTGTGAAAGATCTGTGGGCACACCTTGTCAGCAGCCACTTACTTGACACATAGAGGGCTTTGTGGTGCTGCCCACCTGCTTTATACAGAGTTTCCCTGGAAGCTTCGTGTAATAAGGATCAAGATCTATGGAAGACATCTTATCCTTTCCCTTACATAAGATCATGTTTGGGAGGGCTTGCTTCTCACCCCAGAGGAGTGTCCAAAGCACTTTATTGGGGCTTATTGGTGCAGCCAGAAATCCAAGTTAGGCCAAGCAGGTTTTGGAGCAAACAACTTTTAGCTAACAGAGTACAAATGTGAGAGAAACAGCTTGAAAAACAAAGAAAACTCATGTTAAGTAAAGCTACAGAGTGCTTGAGTCCCTATGTTCAGAGGGGCCTTCCGTGCTTGTGAGCCACATATTTCTAAATTTTCATTGTCTCAGATTTAATTAATTGGTTTCTTCTTCTAGTCATTGAAGACACCAACCTTTGCAATTCAAGCATTTGTTTGTACAGAAGGGCAGTGTTGCCCTTCCCTCGTCTTAGCCCATAAAAGTGCTTGCTATCAGCATTCAGTGCAAGTCTTATCTCTTCATTATGTGAGACCACTGGAGAATCAAGAGATTGGTTAGTCTTATGGTCTCCTTTTTTTTTTTTTTTTTTTTACTATGTGCTTTATCCCCTAGATTAAATTGGTATTTTCAGACTGTGACTATGGAGCTGAAGACCTGAAAACATACCTTGGGAATGAGAAGCCAAAGAACACAGAGGTGATTCAGAGACAAAAATATGTTTTCTTTGATTGGAAAAACCTGTTTGCAAGGACAAAGTAGAAAATCAAACACAATGTGAATAAAAATATGGAAAACATAAATTTCAGGATAATTTCAAGTAATAAAAATGTCAGCACAATTCTCCTTTCTCATTCTAATGCACAGCAGAATCTTTTGACTTTAAGAGAGAAGCATAAGGTTGGATAGGTTTCATATGGTGTTACTAGATGGGACATTTTAGGGTGATTAATATGCTGAGGTACTACTGGTTATTGTGTCTGAGTCAATCAGTACTAAGCCCAAGTACATCAGGGGGAAAAGATTTAGTCTTAAATTTGAAGACAAACCGGGGCGCCTGGGTGGCTCAGTCGTTAAGCGTCTGCCTTCAGCTCAGGTCATGATCCCAGAGTCCTGGGATCGAGCCCCGCATCGGGCTCCCTGATTGGCAGGAAACCTGCTTCTCCCACTACCATTCCCTCTGCTTGTGTTCCCTCTCTCGCTGTGTTTCTCTCTGTCAAATAAATAAAATCTTTAAAAAAAAAAAAAAAATTTGAAGACAAACCTCTGAACATGTATAACTTTTAGAATTTCTTATTTTAGGCTGTTTTCTGGTGGTCTTTTAGCTCTAAACCCAGATGGTCAAACTTCTAGCGAGGGAAACAGCCAAAGCTTACTAATTGCTTAGAAGTGACATTTATTACATGCATGAGCTTTTTGATTTCTGTCTCATTTCCCCAAACGTAACCTATTTATTTGTATTAGGCCAAAACTTGGCAGCTTAAAAAACAAACATTTATTGTCTCACATACTTTCTGAGGCTAAGAAATCTGGGTTTTTCTTAACTGTGTGGTTCTGGATCAGTCTTTGCTGAGATTGTAGTCAACTCTCCATCAGGGCTATTGTCATCTGTGAGGACTTAACTAGATTTGGAGGATTTGCTCCAAGGTTACTCCTGTGCTTTTTTGCAAGAGACTTCAGTTCTTGCCACATGGGCCTTTCTGTAAGTTTGCCTTTAACATTAGTTTCCCAGAACAAATAATGAGAGGGAGAGAGAGACAGACAGAGAGAGAGAGAAAAAAAGGGAGAGAGAATGATCAGTGGAAGCTGCCTTCACTTACAACCTAATCTCAAACATGACCTAGCATCATTTTTGTAATATGCTATTGGTCCCGCAGACCAATTCTGGAATAATGTGGAAGGGAAGTACACACAAGGTAAATATCAAAAGCCAAGGATCACATGGGCCATCTTGGGGATTAGCTACAATATAATGTGTTAGTTCATTGATTCATATGATCTCGCAATTAAATGAGTGATTTTGATTAGTCACTGAATATCTCTTTAATACATATGATGAGTCATAGGAACTTATAAGACAGCTATGTAACAGGAGATTTTAAAAAGCAGATAAGAAAAGCTAAAGCTGGTCTGGGCTCAGGATTCTTTCAGACCATGATTGTTGGGTGGCCAGGGAAGATAGACATCTGAGTAAGGGGCATCTAAGTTGAGGAGGAGAGGAGTCTAATACAAATGTTTAGGTAAGAAACCATGGCATATCATTTAAGTTTTTCAACATATATAGAGGATAATAAAAGGTTAAGGGCGGGAAGGGGAGAAAGATGGATTTGTACGTAAAGGAAGTATAGAAACCTTCAGATATCCAGTAACAGAATCAAAAATAAATTCTAGAACCTCTCACTAACCCTTGGTCTTTGCATGTTATAGTTCTCAAGTACACTCTCAGAAATAGGAAAAAAATAAATGATGAGTAATCTTGAACTCAAAGGAATGCAGCCGTCTCCTGGAAAACAAAACAAAACAAAACAGTTTTGCAAACACCTTGCAAGGATTAAATACTTGGTTTTTTCCCTTTCATCATCCCGATAACCTCCATCTACTTTGTTCTTCCATTTTTAGGTGTTACTAAGTCAGCCCCCAGAGGATCCCATTAATAGCTCCAAATCTTTCCAGGAATGACCTGACAAGACCCTTATGTCATTTCACATTTCTCTCTACATCCCACATTTTACTTGTAGGATGCAAGAAATCCATATAAAGCAAGTTGAGAGAATTGATTTCCCGTGAAGGGAATCCATCTTTCTTACTTAAATAGCCTCTCTTTTAATGGAATCACCGTTTTACTTACCTTTGGGATACTGGATACAGGACCTCTTCCTTTCATTGCACAAGGAGAAATATACCACACTAGAGGGAAGGAGAAGACCCTATAAATGATACAGAAGCTTGGAATTTCCCAAACTTACCTCCACCTCCCAAAGCATTTCTCTGCTTCTCTTCATTATATATCCCCTGGCCCTACTAGGAAATTCCTAGATTTATTCTCTCACTTGTTATTGCTAATGATGCTTAAATATAATCTCTTATCACTCCTATTTTCAGTTGATCTCTAGGAAAACTATTTATTAATATATTCCTTTTTTAGGTTATGTCTCTGAAATAAACAGCAAGCAAGGCAAGATAGCTTTACAATATGGATATATAGAGTGTTTTGAAAAAAATACAGATGTGTGTATGCACAGTCCTTTACTTGTTTGAGTCACTGGAGTTACTAGCTTCAAGTAAAATTTCTATTATGCACAATGATTTTTCAAATTATGTAAACTAGAGATAATGATGTTTTATATTTTTCAATGTTGACATTTAAAATGCCCATATCTTTGTATCCTTCTCAGTTATAGATCCAAATATATACACACACACATTAAAGACATGCAAGAATGTATATACTTCCATTTTACTGCTATGTATATAATCAGTGCTATTAAATGTCAAAGAAAGAACATTACAGGAATCATCCTAAATATGGTAAACTAGTTAGTGCAAGGAAGTCCTAGTTTACTTCTTTGTCTCAACTGTATCAATAACCTCAAACCTAATGATAAAAGAGGTTGGACTTGAGTGGGGCTTTTAAGATAGAAACAGTAGAGTACTTAAAGCAAAGCCTGGTCTATCAAACCTGTGCCAGTATTCACATGCTCTGAAGCTAAAGGAGAAAGCTGTTCTGGTGGCGACTGTATTCACATACCCCTCTCTCTCTGATGAAAGCCTTCCTAGAATATCTTACTCATCTTCATACCAGGTGTCTGATAAAATGATATAAAATGTCTTTAGAGAATCTTTAAATGTCATCTTGGGACCAAGGGCAACTGTTTCACGTATGGTATCCAAAATATGACTTTTTATTGTGAAGGCAAAAACTTACACTAAAACAGTCGGGACTACAGCAGATTCCCTAAACATATGGCCAAAAATGTTGGAAGGGAATTCTACTAAGGTCTATCCATGATGGCACTGGCTGTCATTCTGGATACTGTTCCATCAGATTCCCATTTCAATTGGAACAGTCGTTTGTGCATTTTGAGGAGCTCTGAGTAGGAAAATGAGGACAGGACCAACTGACACACTGACTTTTTACTTAAAACATATCCTGCTCCACCAGGCCCCAAATGTTCCAAAAGGCACACAGTTCTGCTTGCTAATTTCTACTCCCTGAGGACACACCTGCAAGACACGCCTGACAATAGAAATGTTTTTAAAAAGTCAGCACAGGTTATATGTTGACCTGAAGAAGATGGAGGTCATGAATTGTGTCACAGCAAAAAAACAGGATAGTCAGCAGAATGTCTTGCTGCCATGTTCCATTGTCTGGAAATCAGGCTACACGAACCTGTGCTGCTGGCTAGAGGAGTTCAAAACTGACTCAAAAATATTAGCATTCCCTTCAGGGAACTGGAAATGGGGAGTGATTCTGATGTTGCCAATTTAATCAAAGGTTGACAAGGAATTACAGAGAGAGCATTGATTGTCTGCTGAGGTCTGTGACTTGGATAGGAAAAATCTCCATCCTACCTTGTTGGCAACTTCCTTCAAGCCCAAAAATTTACTCATTCACACTCAATTTTTAGTTAAACTTCTAAACTAGTGCTGTTCTATGCCAAAATTTATAGCCATTTATGTCTTAAAGTAGGGGGATTTAAAATATTACTCTTTCATTGGTTTTAGTGTCACAACATAGGGAGAATTATGTCCTTCTGATTCTGCTTTGACATTGTCCTGAATGTCTTTAACTTGGTTCCTGCTCCTGTTGCTCTGAGCAAGCAAGCCCCAGGCCCCTTCCACAGTCCATCACTCTTTGCCCCTTTCTTCTTTCTTGTCCACATGTTTGGGTTTTCTTTATCTTTGACCCCAGTTCTTTCAGATATAGGACTATGATTCAAACTTCTCCATTTCTCTTGTGTTTAAAGCTCTGCTCCTGGGCTCCCACTCCTGTGGCTTCATGTTCCTTGATGTCAGACATCCCTAATGTTACATCTAGACAACTGAGTACATCACTGCTTTACCCACCAGTAGGGAATGGTTCTCATCATTGTTTCTTTGGAAGGCAAAAGAATAAAATGAGATAAAATTAGGAATTTCTAAAGTAGAAAAAAAATCAAAACTCCTCATCCAAATTTCACTCCAAAATGTTTTGTCTTCATTTATCTCTGTATTGAATAAAATATTTAAGGTCATAAATTGCCTATCAGATTCATGAACTTGGGCCATATGAATACTTTCTGCCCACATGTGTTTCTTAATATCACTGCTTTTTACAAAGGCTCAGTCCCACACAAAAGGCATAGAAACTAATGAACGTGAGAGAAATATTAGAACAGTACCATTTAGGTTTGTACATGGTTCAGTTGAGGTTTCTTGCTCTTTTTATTTACTTAGGCTATAAGCCAGAAAGCAGGAAAGCAAGGGAAAAAAAACAAAACAAAAAACACTATTTAATTAAATGGAGTTCAACAGGAAAGTTAATTTACTTTAGTGTAGGAATATGAAAAGTATGCCAAAACAGCAAATAAACAGACTGAATTATGAATTACATTCCTCCCTCCCTCTCTCTTTCTTTCCCCACATGGGACTCTGGTTGTTTATAAGAGGGAAAGTTTGGGGTTGTTGTTTGTTTATGTTGTTTTTCTCCTCAGTCAATCCATTTGCTTCCATGACTGGTTCCCCACATGCAAATCCGTTTGGATATTCACTGTTAGAAAAAAGAAAACATTTTTAACGTATTTGGATTGATTCTAATCCACTTAGTTTGTTGTTCTTAACACATTGAACTATGCTGGTGATTTTTATTATAGAGTCTCAATATTTTCTGATTCACAGACTGGATACATATAAAATTTGACATGCTCTAAATAAATAAAAGTCTTCAGGAAATTTAATGGATTGCTGAATCACTTGGAATGATAACATCATATAAATGATATTTTCAAAATTAATTATTTCTCACTCATTACAGATTGC
Source organism: Procyon lotor (assembly GCA_028646535.1). NCBI lineage: Eukaryota > Metazoa > Chordata > Mammalia > Carnivora > Procyonidae > Procyon > Procyon lotor. Next base: position 77,959,470 of record CM053610.1, on the reverse strand, counting down.
TGGATTTTATGAGTTTTGCCTTTCCTTGAGCTTATTGTCCCCTATTACTTGACAGAAGCTTTTTACTTGGATGATTTTCTATCATTTGTTCAGTTAAGTCAGTGAGCAGACTCTCATGGGGAAAAAGTACATTTATGGATGGTGGATGGCAGAACTTTAAAATAGAATATTAACATCCAGTTGCCCAGACTTTGTGAGCTATGCATATGCAAATTGCAAGAATGATATATGCCTGCACAAAATAGAAAGGAAGAGAGAGAAAACCCTATATCATGAAATCTTTCCGTGAAGTAAGATACTTAAAATGGAAACAAGACAAAAATTTGCTATTAGCACTTATTATATTTATTTTTTAACTACAAAAATATTTTTAATGTGCTAGGCATTGCACCAAGATTCCTAATTTGACCCATATTTATTATTGGATGTAAATAGTTTTAATTGAACTCAATTATTTCACTCAAGGAATGTTTGTGCAGGTCCTCTTTGTGAAATAGTTCTTTAAGATCTCTAGTTTTAAAGATTTCTTTTTAATTTATTTGACACAGAGAGAAACAGAGATCACAAGTAGGCAGAGAGAGGGGGGGAAGCAGGTTCCCTGCCGAGCAGAGAGCCCGAGGCGGGGCTCTATCCCAGGACCCTGAGATCATGACCTGAGCTGAAGGGAGAGGCTTAACCCACTGAGCCACCCAGGTGCCCCTAAGATCTCTAGTTTTAATAGGAAACTTGTTAAAACAAATGCATTTTATATTTGTTTATAAAATAATATATACTTCTGGATATATATTTATGCATAAACATGAATAAGTATGTCTGTATGTATGTACCTTCTCAAACAAAAATAGTGTTAGCATATTAATTACTGAGTTGTAAATTTTCTCAAAACTGCACAATAATCAGCAGCCTTCTATATTATTCCAAAATATACATTGTAATCAGGTTTATGGTTTTCTTACCTCTGAGGACTCTATATTATAGTGAAAAATCATCGCAGGTGGCCTAGATCATTACTACCATCTATCTTTTCCTCAAAAAACAGTAACCCTCAACATCAGCAAATGATAGAAAAGTGGTTGAGTAATATTTACCCAGGGAAACAGGACTAAAATAAACTCTCAACTTAAAGAAGAGAATTTTATAATTTTTATGAATCCTTGGTTGTATAAGAACATTTCTGGTGGAAATTTATTTATACCAGAAACTTCTTTCATTTTCTAAATGACCTTATTATTTTTCTTTATTTCTGTGGCATAAAAATCTTTATTTTAAAATAATTCTTTTCCGTCTTATAAATTCAAACTTTGCAAAATTTTCCCAAGAAGGCATTTTGGTTTTAAGTTTTAAATATGTGTTGTTGTTCTTTATGTAGTTCTAAAGTGAAGCATAATAATAAATACATATTTTCTTGACACTTTGTTTCTCCCTTAACTTGAGGAGGAACAGCACCATTTAACCTCTGTCTAGGAGAGGAGAGGTAATTTATTGTGCTGTGTTCTCATTTAAGTGTAGTTCAGTTTCATTTTAAAAAGATGTTCGTATTGATATTAATATGAGGAACGGATAATACAATCATTACATATAGATTGGTCTTAAAATTTAGATATTTACTCTCATGTAAAACAAAATATAGCAAGGTACAGCTATTGACAGCATGAAATGAAATGGTGAGTTCCTAATTTGTCTTTTCACATTCTTTTTCCTCTTATTTCCAGAAAACTAATTATTTCACCTAGACATGAAGGTTTGACACTAAAACTCTGTTTCTTGTCTTGTTTATCTCTCTTGTCATTATCTTCCAAACAGTACACCTACACACATATAACCCCAACACACACATACACACACGCATACGCATGCACATACTCATCTCCTGTGTTTCTTTCTTGAGATTTGCTTCAAAATCATTCTGAACATTTGAGTTTATGCACTGGAGAGCTATAGACTGCTGTTACAAAGCCAAATTAAATTATATGTTCTCAGATTGTCAAAGAACAAGAACGGTTGATAGAAAAAAATGTTTTCTTCCATTGACACAAATACCATGCATCAGTGAAGTGAATGCAATGTCTGACTCTATCAGAGATGCCAAAGGTGTTCTTTGTGCAGCTTTTGTTTTCCCACCAAGATAAATATTGTCCTTTATATGATATACCTGAATATACATATTTATATTTTCTGGCACCGTCAAGGCATAGTTCTCAATTTACTTGAGTCTAAGAAAGTGAGCTTACAAAAAAAGAGAGATGTTTAATCTAGTTTTGAAAACAAAGTATCAGAAGCATGAAATTACATTATTGACCTAGAAAATTAGTGAAGTATTTGAAAACCTTATGTACCTCAAGTTTCTGAATCCTTTAAAAATGACCCATTTTAATATCCCATTTTATATTATGGAGCTAATATTGGGGAAGAGCTCTGCTTTATGTAGTTTTCAGAACTTTCTTTCTGAAACATTTCTTCACTCATTAATAAGGCACATCTTTTGAAATTATCACTACCACCCTTCACCTCAATTTCTGCTCAAGTCCTAGACTGAATTCAACTACAGTGTGTCTCCTGTTAGCCTATACAACACATGATAATTTCTTAAATTTCATACAAAGTCATTTTAGAAACTTGTAGAATCATATGGGTGATATATTTGCTGCTAGTGAAATATCTCTATGCACCACACATGCGCGCGCGCACACACACACACACACACACACACACACACACACACACACATTTTCCAGCCCTCTTGCAACTACCCAGGGCCAATGGAATATGAACACAAACGATGTGAAACCAATCTGGACTGATGCCACTTGTCAACCTTCTAACATCTCCCTTCCTTTTTGGAAATGACTGTGGAAGCCAGTGTAGAGATGGTATGTTCTCAAGATAGAAATATCTTGCGTTATTGAGTCACCATTTGGAAGCTGTTCTAGAGATATGTTCAGCCAGTTGCAAAATTTCTATGACTAAAATATAGACATTTATTTGTTAAAGCATTAAGATTTGGGAGGTTATGCATAACTGTTGGCTATCCTTAGTAATATAAGTGAATCCTAGTGGGCCCTAGACCAGGTATCCCAAAATATCCTCATACTTCAGCTCCAGTCTTGATCTGAAGAGTAGGACAAAAAGCACAGAAGAGAGGAATAAATTACCCAGAATAGTTACATTTAAAATTCTAGAGCTCTAAGTCAAGGAAAGCAGTTGATTAATATTAACCCAGGGAAACTGGAATAAAATAAACTCTCAAATTAAAGAAGAAATCTTCATAACCTTTATGAATCCCTGGTTCTACAGTAACATTTCTGATGTTTTTCTGTAGAAATGTATTGGAAGAGAACCTGCTATCATTTTGAAACTCTACTACAAAGCATTGATTGCCTTCTTTTTGAAATTTGTTGTTCCATGAGTGTATTTTTGGGAAGTAAGCTCCAAGGGGCAGGGACTATCTCTTCATTGTTCTGTGTACAGTATTGACCCCAGTAGCGAGTAGAGTAGGCAAAGTAAACATGGCTTTCACGAATGTGTGATTACTTGATAACTATGGCTATGAGTAAAGTCCCTAGGACAGTGGTTGGGTTGAATATCGGTCTTAGTTGTCCTTAGATCACAATATTTTGAAAAGAGATTTGATCTTCAAATATCAGGTGAATAGATAAAAATCAAAATAACGCTAATCTTTGCTTGCATTAATTAAACACTAAGTGCCAACCAGTGTGCTAAGTGTGTAATACATAAACTAATCAAATGCCCAGCTTGTGCAGGAAATCCTGTTTTATGAGTGTCATTACTGCATATTATTAATAGCTCTTCTTCTCAAAACAAAAACAAAAACAAAACAAAACAAAAAATACTCTCCTCAAAGTGTCCCAATTAGAATGTTAGAATGAAAACTTATATGATCCATGTAGCTTTATGAGATTTTCCCATTTGATCTTCAAGGAATCTCCATGGCATTCCTATCCCCATTTGAGAGGTGAGAAAATGGAGGCCTGAAAACCTGAGTAACTTGTCATTAGCTCTTACATGACTAATAAATAATAAATCAAGTAGTATGGCTTTAATGCACCAAGCCTTACCCCCTCTGCTTTCTTAGAACATAATCTGTTGCCTTCAGCGATGAACATCCACCTTGCCTGATTGAATTTTACTAGATTCTAAAATCATACTTTATCAAAAGCTGAAGTGTCTCAGAAATAAATGCCTCAGCATTATTGCATGCTCTATCCATCACTGAAAAATTTTGAACATTAATAGTGAACAAGCAGGATTGAAAGAAATTATGTGTCTCTGCCAACTCATAAACCACAGCAAATAATAAAAATACAGTTTAGTCAGTGACTTACCAGCTGCACTGATGTTACTAATGAGTAAATAATTTTCTTTCATGAAGAACGTAGATATTCTTCTGAGTTTGAACTTGTCATTTTTTTCTAGATATTGTATCGATATTAGCACTCAGTGTTCCTAAGCCAAGCTATAATTTAGTAATATTTGGAAATAAGACAATCACTTTATTTTTTAAGGATATTTTATCAGATTTTTTTCTCCCCTAACCAAAATGACATGAAATGGGCCTCGCTCCCAGTTGCTGTATTGCTACAGACTTATCAGTTTCTAGCGGTGACAGCATTTGATCAAAGTTCTGGGCGTATATAAATAAACGAGGTTACTGTGATGAGGCACAATTTGAAGGCAACAAATTTACTTCTGTTATAATATGAATTTCCAAATTTAATAAACGTGGGAAATAGTAATTTAGTGGTGAAACATGCTCTGTATTTTGACAACAACGAATTTTCTGGGTACCATGCAGAAGTTTTGTATTCCATAATGCAAAAGTTTAGCAGGTGAAGAGTAAGTTCTACAGTCAACAATCACATCTTTTTAAACAGCACACAGACAATTAGAGCTGATTAACCCTTGAATTCTGAATGCAGAAATAAGCTCCAGCATCTAGAACAGGTCTAGGCTTTAGCATGTTTGAATAAATTAAGCCACTTATTGGATTGTCAAAAATGTGTATTTATGTGTGTGTGCATGCTCTTTGTGAATTTCAGATAGGACTAAAACTTTTTAAAATTGGATCAGCTGATTGTATTTTGTTCTCCCAATTGAACTGTATAAATAAGTTTTAATTGACAATGTTATTTGTTCATTGCTAATATGGAGAAAGAGTTACTTCTTATCTATTTGCCATCCACATATGGAGCAGATGTTATAAGGTTAAAAAGAAATAAAAAAGGAAGGATGTCACTTTTGGAAAAACTGATGTGGCAATTTATAATTATTAGATATAGTGTATAAAGTACATCCTCAATTCTCATGAAGAAAAATGGATGCATATATTAGTAAAACATGTAAGAGATAATATTTAAACAGCCTTTTCAAGCTTTACAATGAAAAGAATGTGACATCTTTTGCCCCCATGGAGTCATCCTAACATTGTACACTTTCCATCTTAGTTCTGATTCCTTAAAATTGCACAGATATTTGAAATCATTATGTCCGGACAGAGACTTGTATGTGGATGTTCATAGCAGCATTATTCATAATAGGAAAAAAGAATAACTGTGTTCATCAGCTGATGAACGGAAAGATAAAAAGAGCCATATCCATAGAATAGAATACTATTTGGCAATTAAAATCATGAATGCATGATAAAATATGAATGAACCTCGAAAACAATCTGACCACATATTTTCGATTACATATGCTATCTCCAGAGAAGGGAAATCTTTGGAGAAAGTATTTGCCTGTGGCAGATGTGCATGTGTGTGTAAACAGTATTGGTGCATGAGCAATCTCATTGGTGTGATGAAAATCTGCTAAAAATGATTTATAGTGATGGTTATACAACTTGGCAAAGTACTAAACATCATTGAATTTTATACTTTTTACTTGAAATGGGTGAATGAGTAATACATAAAAACTTTGGTCACTTTTGAAAACAGAAAGGGAGATTAAGTATTTGGGGGCAGAAATTCACTCCTTAGATTTTGTATAAAATGAAAAGAAAATGAAAGTCTTGACTATATAAAAAATAGAATGCTGAATCTTGTCAGACTTCAGAGAACTATATTATCAGCCATTGAAATTCTCCTGATACTCTAAAAAAGTTAGCATATTATGCTGTGCCACATACAGATAAAAGGAAATGAAGCATTGTTGACTACTTTCCTCATGGCTAGAAAGTAAGTAGATAATCATGCTAAATTTAAAATATTAATTTACTAAAAATAACCTTCAAGCATTTATGATTAGTCCTACCTGAAATGCAATAAAAATATATATGCAATAATTACACACTTAGTAAAATTTAGATTCTTTTTTATGTTTCTTTATATGGACTGCTTCAGTATTCAACTGGAGCTTATTCCTCTAGTTCTGTTGTGCGAAGTATTAGGGGATAAAGTCTGTGTTGTAGATTGACCATGTTACGTTGCATTTTAAAACAATTACATGACCTCTTCCAATCTGCTTAATCAGACTGTTGCCAAATCTCACTGCATTCTATTTAGAATTTGTGGTTTCCTTTTTTACGGGCTGCTTTTGTAGGATTAATGGGATAAACTCAAGAGTCCTCAGATCCATGCCCTCTTCATCTCTGTCCAATAGATATTAACCTCAGGAAAAGCTTATTACATACTATTTCTGTAAGAATGAATTCTCATCTGTTTAAACTCTTCATCAGTGATTCTTGAATGTTGCACTAAAAAATCAATAGAATGTTTTGTATAACATTGAAAAAGTGTTACAGATTTATTAACTGCATAAGCCATGTGAAAGGGAAAATACTCTTTTAAGAATGACTTTTCTGTAGGGGCGCCTGGGTGGCTCAGTGGGTTAAAGCCTCTGCCTTCAGCTCAGGGTCCTGGGATCAAGCATATCAGGCTCTCTGCTCCGCAGGGAGCCTGCTTCCCCTTCTCTCTCTGCCTGCCTCTCTGCCTACTTGTGATCTCTCTGTCTCTGTCAAATGAATAAATAAAATCTTAAAAAAAAAAAAAAAAAAAGGAATGACTTTTCTGTATGATATCCATGCCTAGAGTTGTAATAATTATGTAGAGTCACTTAAAATAAATATGGGACTAAGATACACTTATTTTTCCACTTTATATTTTTAAAGATTTTATTTATTTGACAGAGAGACATCAAGAGAGGGAACACAAAGGGGGGGCGAGTGGGAGAGAGAGAAGCAGGCTTCCCGCTGAATGGGAACCCCGATGTGGGGCTTAATCCCAGGACCCTGGGATCATGACCTGAGCTGAAGTCAGACCCTTAACGACTGAGCCATCCAGGTGCCCCTATTTTTCCACTTTATAATCCACCTACAGTCTCAGTGGAAACTGGAAGCTTAATTTCCTTCTTGGTCATTCAAAAAAAAAAAAAAAAAAATAGCCAGTTACAAGTTCTATTTGTAAGAAAAACTTTAACAAATGGAAATAAACAGAAATAACCACCAAACATAACATTTACTAAAAGTTAGTTTTTATATGCTTACATTATAGACACCACAGTAAGTGATCATATTTTGAGATTAGTTAGAATGTATCTGGTTGCTTTAGAAATAGCCTTGGATTCCCATGGGTACTTTTCACCTCCATTATTTCTCCTCCTGCCTCATACATTTTCTGAAATAAACATGTGAAACTAGAGGTAGTGGGATATTATAGAAAAACTGAATACTTCCTTTCACTCACAAGCTAATCAGAGCAGATATTTCATGCTCAAACATGCCTTGTTCAAATTCTCTGTCCTCAAACTTTCAAAAGCTGAGGCCAAATTCATACCCACAGATAGCATTTATTTTTAATAATTTTTTTTCTGAGTACAAAAGGAAAAACTTTAGAAATAATTTTAAAATATTTTCAGGCCCAAAAAAGCGATTTGAAAGTACTCACAATTCCATTACCAGAGATAACTAATCTAAATATTTTAGAGGATATGTCTCTAATAATATCTCAACAAACTGTACAAGAGTATAAGGTGCTTTTGAAATTAATATCCCTGAGACACCTATCCATGCTTTCAGGTTTTTTTTAAAAAAACTTGATTAATGATAGCATAGTATTTCAATATTTCACAAGTTTCTTCTTGTTGAAGGTCTCAAGTGTTTCTGATTTCAATATAATGAAAAAATTTGAAACGTTCTTATGGGAAAATATTTGCACATATGCATAACAAAAATATTAGGAAAAAATTATAGATAAGAATTCCTGTGCAAAAAGCATGGATACTTTTTAAAAATTTTAATGTACATTGGCAATTTATGTTTGTGTCAATTTAAACTTTCATTAACAATCCTCACTGGATTAAGTTTTATTCTCCAAAAATAACTTCTTATAAGAGATTCTTTAGCAAAACTCTGTTGGTAGATTTTGATTTTGATTTGTCTGAAGATTTTTAAATTTTATTTTACTTATTTGGTTATTTGATTGGTTTTTATGTAATAGCTTAGCTGAGTACAAGTTCAAAGTTGAAGCTATTTTCCCTCAGTATTTGAAAGATCCTGTCCAGGGGCGCCTGGGTGGCACAGTTGTTAAGCATGTGAACCTTGGTTTCAGCTCCCTGATCTCAGGGTCCTGGGATCATTCCCACAGTGAGCTCTGCACTCATTGCAGAGTCCGCTTGGGATTCTCTCTCTCCATCTGTCCCTCCTGCTCATATTCTCTCTTTTTTTCTCTCTCTAAATAAATAAATCTTTTAAAAAAAATGAAAATTAAATATTCCAGTTGACTTTATTGGCACTTCTTTGTTTCTCACTGATCAGTGTTACTTATTATTTTTGTATTTAGATTGACTCCCATGTTATTAGATGTGGAGCTCACTTTATCTCATTTAGGTCTTCTTTTGATGTCTGCCTCTAATTATTCATATCTTTATTCAGTTATGAAAAATGTGACTGTAAAATAATGAAAATATGAAAAAAATAGAGCATCTCACTTTGCATTTGTCTCTCCCTCATATTCTCTGACATTCATTTATTAAAAGTGCTTTTAAATACATATATATTACATCTGATTATATATGTAATTCTTATCTCTTTAGCACTGTGCTGTACTGTGGGTCATTTCTTCACATCTGTCTTCTCATTTATTAATTCTGTCTTTAGTTCTTTAAAATATTTAAAATTTTATTTTTCAACTCAAAAAGTTCTATTTATTTTTCACATTCCCCTGGCCTTTTTTGTGCTCTCATGTTTTGAGTCTTCTTTCTTCTCTTTAACATATTAGTTTACATATTTTATACGCATTAGTTTACATTCTTTCTCTCATGTTCTGATTATCAGAAGGGAACAATGACTGGTTGAGCGAAGACACTGGGACCCTGGCATTCACCTCTGAATTAGTCTGAGTGAAACCACCTCCATTTTAAATGCTGTCATCAAATTGGCCTCATAAAGTTTTCCAGTGAGGAGTTCTTGACTATTTAGAGATTCTTCTCTTTTCAGTTTGTTTGATCTCCTGCTGCCTTCTGCACAAATGCTGATAAACCCTGGTCTTTCACTGTTCGTGGTTTCTCACCACCCGATTATATTTTGAGGTTTGTGGGAATATGTTATCATTTACTTTTGTTGTAGATATATATGTGGATTTGAAGTTCTGCTCTCCTAGTTGTCCCATCTGCTTTTAAGTGAGAACCTAAGAAAACTAAAACCTATCCCATCATTGTCTTTATATTCTTGCTGTTTATTCTTACAAAGAGAAGCAATTTGAGGATTCTGGTGGGAAAGCATCATGATCTGATTTACACTTTCAAAAGATTGCCCTGGGGAGAATGGATTGATAGCTGACAGGATTGGAAATAGGGAGCCCTGAAAAGAGACTTTTATATCAGTTCACTTGAGAGATAATGTTGACCTGGACCAGCAAGGCAGAGGTGGAAGGGAGATTCAAAAGGTGGTCATGATTTGGAGACAAGTTTAGGCAGGATGGGTTGATGGATTCCTTGTGGGTTGCAGGAAAGACAGGAATCAATGACGTCTAGATTTTGGCCTTGAGCAAATGTAGGATAGTGGTATTAACTAAGAGGAGAAGGCTTGAGAGCAACAGAAATACAGAATTTTGTTTTGATCTTATTACATTTGGGATGCTTCTTAGATATTCAAGTGGAATTGTCAAATAAGCAGAGGAACATTTGAGTCTGGAATGCCAAGCTTAGTAAGGACAGAGACCCATCCAGCTTATCATTTCTCTTTCTTGTCTTTGAATCATTTCTATCTAAATTCTAGGAGAATTCTTTTAATGGATTAATTAATTGACTTTCCTGAAATTTGTGATCTGCGCTTTACTGTCCCCACTATATTTTTAAAGAGGGCAGCTTTTCCCTCTGAATCAATTTTCCCTCATTCAGAGTGTTACCTTCTCATTACTGCATATTGTTGTAATATATATAATACCCTCCGAATTACATTGAAAATGCCAACTAAAAACACGATATAGTTTTAACCTTTTACATTGCAAACCTATTTCTAAGAAGTATTAGTATAGAGTCCTAAGATGGGCCCCCTTTTCTCTGCTAAATCTATTCATATGCCCAGTGAACAAATGTTTTCTTGTTCTTACAGATGGATGGATACTTTTCACATGGTTGGGAATTCTCTTGGAGACTGCATTGAGTTGTTTAAATCTTTCATGACAAGCAAGATGAAAAAAGTTTAGATTCAATTTGCCAATTTAAATCTTCAATTGTCTGTGTACTCTCTCATATTTGTGGTATCTCTGGAGGCTAAAATGTTTATTTTTTTTTTCCCCTGTGGTAACCCAGTTTTGTTATTTTTATTTATTTATTTATTTTTTAATTTAGTGATATCTTCCTTTTCCAAATATCATGACTTTTCCCTTTGAACCAATTTCTGGCAGTGGCTTCAGCCTTTGATGTTCAGCCTGCTACCCCTTGGCCTTTAATGAAACCCACAGTGAATGAAATAATGCAATGTCTTATCTGTATGAATTCTTGCACCTGGTCGAATATTTGGAATTAAAGTTGAGGTTAACCTTTGTTCAATACAAATGACATTATATTTACCCTTGAATCTGGTATTGACCATATTTTCTGTAAAGGGGTAAATGGTAAATATTTTAGGTTTTCATGCCATATGTCTGTCACAGTTATTCACCTCTACCTTTATAGTGCAAAAGCGGCCACTAACCATATATAAATGAATAAGTACAATTATGTTTCAATGCAACTTTATTTACAAAAGCAGACAGCAGATACATTTGTCACATAAGCCATGGTTTGTTGACCTCTACTATGTGATATTACAGGAATGGCACCGGAAAGCATTTCCTACATACTGAGTTTCCTGAAACAGCCCCAAAACTCCAGGATTTCATATTGTTTTTAGCACTTCCTTCAGTCTTTTTTAGGCATTCACAATCTTACAGAAAATTTCCTTGATTTGAGGCAAACAATATTTGCCACTCACCCTATGTCAGTTTTGCATTCCTTCGATCATTTGAAAAATAATTTGATAAAAATGGAAGATTTAATGTGTTCTAAGAACACCCATCTTGGAATGTGTTTTATTTGAGTCTAGTTAGGAAAACCTATTAAATGTTTCAAACAGAGAGTACATGTTTACCCTGGTATTAGAATTTTCAAAGAGCAGAAGAAAAACTACATAATCTGAAGTTTATAACTGCAGAAAGCAGCAAATCACCTCTAGAGTAGGTAAAAATAATTGATTGATTGATTAAAAGATGGAATTAACTAAAGCCAGGAGCAGCAAGATGCAGATCCATTAATACAGTGCCTTGTTGTTGGAGGTAAGCGGGGAGCAAAGCTTAAGAGGTGGTAGGGCTTCTGAGGAAAGAGTGGGGACTAGTACTTGGACCCACAGGGTATGCACGACCAGACGATGGGAGTCTGCGATGTGCATGGTACTTGAATTTGCTAAGAAGACATGGTGAACCTGGGCTGTGAGTGCAAAAAGAAACAGCAGGCCGGAGCCACATGTCTGCTGCCAGAACAGGATAGTAAATGGAAAGCAGGAAGCAAGTCCCTTAGTTTGCACAGTCTCCCCTTAGTTCCTGCCATTAACATTATCTAACAGAATGCCAACTCATTCAGGGAATGGGAGAGATGCAGTTTGCAGAATCACATAAAAAAAGTAGATTCTAAAATAAAGATGGGCTTCGGGCTTCCAAACAATAGTAAACAACTAGCACAAACGGTATTTAGCTATTTTTACCTGAAGGTTTTAATAGGCTAAATGTGATGTTTGAATGCAGGGTATAGTACACATGTCATATTTAGAAATACTGCTTATCAGAATATATTTAAAAACCTAAAAACTTTACTTAAGCTAATAATGTCATGCAGTTTTGATGGTACTTGTCTACTACATTTAATGTGCAAAATATGCGTTTAGATAAAATCAAGTTTCATATAATGAGGACTTCTGGTACTGATAATGTCATTATTCGTGGTCTTTTAAAGTTTTACATATATATAAAAGTATATATGTATATTATAGATATACATACATATATTAGCATATCTATGAGCATGTATGTTTTAAGCAACATTCATGAATAGATATTACTATATATCTTGTATATATTTTACATATATTATATAATTTCCATATATAGCAATACTAAATATGTATGTGTTATAGATATATGTCTGTTGCTTGAAGAACAAATATTTTATTTACAATAGCCAAAATTATTTCCCACATTTATTCTTTTTTTTTTTTAATATTTTTCAGTCTTCTATGCATATAGCACTATGCTGTATCCTAAAGGAATCCAAACGAATATTTTTAAACTTGCAATGAAATAATAAAATTTCTGGATGATAGGATTAACTGAAAGAATCAGAACTAATTTAGTAAGGCTTAAAGCAGTTCATACATTTGCATATACTTTAGTATTACCTCCTAGTGATATCAGTATTTGTAATAACTCCTATACCATTAATCATTTAACAAAATAAACAAAAATATCTCTGTATCATTTCATACCCAGTCCATATTTCCCTTTTCCTGATTGCGTCAATGATTTTTTCCCAACATTTTACTTATTTTAAACTAAACTAAACATAACTTCCCATTGCATTTGAATGTAACATCTCAAGAGGTTTTAAGAACCTCTGCCTTTTATCTTTAAAGGTATTTATTGTTGAAGAAGTCAGGCTGTGTGTGCTGTAGAATGTCCCACATTCTGGATTTGGGTGGTTCCTTCCTTGTGGTGAGGTTTAACTTGGTCTTCTATCCTTGTTATTTCCTACACTAACCTAGTATTAAAGCTAAAAGGTATGGTTCAACTCAGCAACACTGCTTTTGGCCAAGAACCCTTCATGGTGGTATTTCCTATTCATCACGTGAAATTTTACGGTATTAATGACTGGGAATTGGGAGATGTCCCAACTGGGATCATGAAGTTTAGTTTTTAGAAAAACATGTCAAGGTATTGTGACTGATGAAGTGCTTAATGGCATAAAATAAATTCTTAACCCAAGTTAGCATAAATTCTTGAAAAAGTGATAGATACTCCCTTTTCTATCATAGTCAACATTATTAATGCAAATGTGTCAAAAGAGTGTGATGAGGCTGACAAGGAGGTTAATGTGTAAATGATGCAGAAATGACAGAAAATTCATTGCATGTTAGTCAAAGGACCAAGAGGACACCAAGGGATGAGGAAAAAATCAATGAGTGGCTTAGAGAAAGAAAAGAATTATTTCTGGGAAAAGATTATTCAGCTCTTAATGAAATAATTATGTTATTTATAAAATGCTCATGTTATAATCTCCAGGAAGTTATGCACGAGTACTTTTATATTCTACATTCGTAAAAACACATAAATGACAGTGAGTAATACATTATTATTTTATTCATTTAAAAATTATGTTCAGATGAATGTTAAATTTAAATGAATTTCATTATATTCAAATGCTTTGAATATTAGTACACAGTGTCATAGGTTTCAGTTAATTATGATAATCCGTACCAACTACTATTTTCCAACTTTTTGACTAGCAGACATTTACACGTTAGTTCGGTTATACTCTCTATTACCTAACATCCATTATAAATTATTTCTAGCACACAATGTAGAGAACAACATTCATGTGACCAGTATACACCTAATAAAACAAAAAACATTATAAATTCTATTGGATTGTCCTGGGCACCCCTCCCAATTGCATCCCATTCTCTTTCCTAGTAACTGGATAGATAACTAGATAGGTAGATAGACAGATAAGTAGATAGAAAGAGAGACAGACATGGATATATAGATATATGGATATATAAGGATTTATATATGTATCTTTAAGCCATGTACAATACTGATACACAAGTTTTAATATGCATATAAATGCAATCAGAATATATGTATTCTGCAAAGTTTTGGCATGACAATATATTTGGGGATTTTTTTGTAGGGTTTTTTTGGTGAAATTCATTCATTTTGACATGTATAGGTCTAATGCATTTTAAGTGCTGTACAGTAGTCAACCATGAAAACATCACAGTTTATTTTTTCATTCTCCTACAGAGGGATGGTATTTTGTATATAATTATCCTGCTGTGAGAAATAATACTGCTATTATGAACATTCTTATGAATATCTACTTATACAAAAGTTTCTCTAGATTATACCTAGGAGTAGATAATTCCAAATTGCTCTCTAAAATGCTCTCAATGGATTTAATTTACCACCACACCTACTCCCCATCATTTGACATTACCAAACTTTTTATATTATTGCCAGCCTGATAGATGTGAATAGAATCTCATCATGGTTTTAATATTAATTTCTTTGTCTTTTAGTGGAGATTAATAATGTTTCCTTTTTTATTGGCTCTTTCAGTTTTTCAATGTGAATTGCTGCTTCATGTATTTTGCTCATTTTCCACATATTTGTATTTATTGATTTGTAAGTAGTCTTGCCATAGTCTAAAGACTAATCTGCTTCTCTGCTCAGCTTCCCTTTTCCATTCACATACTTCCCTGGGACTGCAGTCCCCCATCAGGTGTTAGTGTCTGATATTTTGCTTCAGGAAAAGGAGAACCTGTCCAAAGACATATATTTACATACTCTCAAATTTTTATTACTTATTTTCTGTATATATGTCTATCAGTGTATTAGTTCTCCCTCTTCGGTTATTTAATTTAGCACATCTCTTGAGTTTTCTCTTAATTAAATGATTATATTTTTCTTTTGTAGATTTGTTTTTATAGCTGCCCATTCTCTTTTGCTAATACTCTGTGCCTTTCTATTGTCCTCAATTACATCTTTGAGGAGATAAGATAGGACAAACTGAGTAGTTCAGTTTGTACTCTTCATCTGATTATTTCTATTGCCGTTACCCTATGCTGTTGGTGTTTGAGTTCTTTTCTTCATGTTCCTGATGGTTCTTGCTCACTGTGGCTTGTGTCATCATGTCTTTGATCATTTTAAAGGGTGAGCTCAGGTTTCTCAGGATTTCGTTTGGGAGTCTGACTTCTGTGAAGGTTGGTGGAGGGTCTGTACATCAGGAGAATATTTGGGCTTCATTCAACCAGGCATTCTAGGTTACTATCAACTGGGGAAAAATTTAAGTGAACTTATTGACTGGCATTTTTTTCCTCCAGACCATGTGGAAATTGTAAAGTTAAATTCGTAACTACTGAGAGTGGTCTGTGATTGGGAATTTTTATGGAGAGGTTTTTCCCTCACCAAATCCTAGGCCAAAATAGGCAAATTAACTTGTAGTTTTGCCTTTGCCAGCAGGAACAATTTTTCTAGTCCACCAATTCAATTGGATATAAGCCTTTGAGAGTCCTACTTAGACTGTGTGTGTGTGTGTGTGTGTGTGTACCCCCCTCCTTGATGCTGTGCAGCTTAAGGTCTTGTTTCCTATCTTGGGAGACTTTATTAAAACTCACACTGCCAGCAAATAAGCTTTTTGCTTAACAAGATCAGCAGCTCTACACTGTTGCTTTAGTTTTCGTATTAACTTACTATTCTTATATCTAATGCCCTCCCCTTCTGGGCCTCAGATAATTTACATTATTCTATTCTATTATCCATTCTATTTACATTATTCTATTCTATTCTAATATACATTATTCTATAGCTGAGCTCAGTCAGCTATAATGTTTAAAAGGTTATATTTAAACCTTTTACATATATAAATGTTTTACAAAACATTTATTTGTCACTTGTATCTCCTGATCATCTGGATAACATTGCTGCTAGAAACAGAAGTCTGTCCTCCGACATTGAATCGTAATGTTAATTTACTGTGCTAGGGTTGAATAGCCTTGCACCAAGTGGTTTTTTAAATTATTGTGTATGACCTCTAATCTTAACTTCTTAAAAACAAAGATAAAAAAATGCTTTAAAAATTAGAAGAAATGCAACATTTCAGAGGCAATAAAGTATGTTGGTGAAAATCATAAATTTTAGTTTATAGCCTGAGCTTGACGTCTGACTCCATCTCCTCTGTAAAGTTAGACCTTGGGCCAGTTGCCATTCTCCTTGACATCTTTCTCATCTATAAAATGGACCTCAAATAGTGCTGTCCACTTCTTTGGATGATTGCACTGATTAAATAAATGAGTATAGGAAAAGTGTGTATAACAGTGCCTGGCATATTAAAATGTACCATGAGTACTTTCTATTATTATTATTGCTTTTTACTGTCTGTCTTCAGTGCAATTCTGAATTACTTAGTCAATATGAACAAGAAGTCTTTCATAGGTTTTTTTTTTAACCTGAATTTAATTCACATGCTTTTTCCCCTTTTCAAAAATTGGCTCACATATAGTGCAATAACAATAGCATAAAAGAGTTTGTTCATTTTGGCTTTTTATTATCCATATAAGTTTTGTGAAGATAGGAATATTCCTGCAAACTGGAAATATTTAAAAGATTTAGAAACTGAGAACATTTAGAAACCATTTAGCCTCATATATTTTATATTGGCTAATCAGTTTGTGGTAAGAAACCATATTTAAACAAGCAGAAAATCATTATGTGTTGTACAAAGTGCTGAAAGTAGACAAAGAGAATATGATATCAGTTTGAAATAGAAAATGATTTGATTGTTCTCTTTAGTTGAACACATTTTTCTTGGTAAAAATTAAACGAATTGTGTCAGGCAGAAAACTGTGTTCCATATAGTATTTGCTGAAAATGAATAAATGGCACATTAGCAATTAGTTTTTCCCTAGAATACAAAGTCAGACTACTATTCTTTAATACATAATTTGGGGTTTCAAAGAGAATAAGAAATTATATAAATCTTTAATAATTTTTAGTTTAAGTTAATCTATCTTTTACTGAATCAGGACAGACTCAAAGCCTACAAAAATTTACCAGTAATATCCTTAAAGAAGAAAAAAAATGTGTTGGGGAGGAGGATGCTTTTTCTTTCAACTTTTCAAACAATGGTTCTTAAGCCTTTCTTAGTATATCACACTTATTGGTAAAGAATGTCCAAAAAAATCCCAAAATAAAAAGCTGACTGTGAAAGTATTTTTATGTATCACTGAAAAAACTTGGTGAATTATTAACTGTATATAAATCTATGTTAAAAGTAATAAAATGTAATATTAAAGAAAAAATAGTCCCATGAAATATTTCTTCATAAACTTAAGTATTAAAAATCTTAAATCCAGCTCATCTAACATATAAAAATATTTTTCTAGCAATAGAGAGAAAGGTTTGCTTTTTCAATTACTAAAACCAGCTCAACTTTAGCTATATATAGGCATCCTTTGGTATATTATAGGTAATACAAAATTTTTCTCATAGAAAAGACACCAATTTTGACTTTTACAATGGATATTTTAGAATTTAAAATTTATCATGTATGTGTATACAAAGGCGTGTTTGTATAAAATTATCACCACCATTATTAGGTATTAAAATCCAGCCCACATTAATGGTCTGGTACTCATCCTGTAGCTCATAATTCAGAAAAATATATAACTTTAATTTTATACATGTGTATGTATCTGTAGTAGAAATCTAGGGCACTTAATATATGCTCCCAACTGAGATAAGCCCTTATATTCACTATCAAAATTATTTCTCATGACATTATGTGGTAGGTACTATCATTATAACTATTTGTGATTAAACCAGATGAGGTTTACAGAGGCTAAATACACATTTAGCAAAGGGCAAATCAAAGTTAGTCAAGCTCCAGAGCCTATGCTCTTAACCATTACTTCTAGATATAAGATTGATGATGTGGACACATCATTGGTAATATATCCAGGGAGCTGAAAAATAAATAAGGTAATTCTCCCATAAATAATATTAGAGTAAATTCAGAAATAGAAACTATGATAGTAAGAATTAGTTCTGCTGTGAGAGAGAATCCAATTCAAAATTATTAAACAAGAGAGGCACTTGTTTTTCATATAAAATCCTGGAGGCTGTTATGGAATTTGTGTTCACAAAGTCCTTAGGACCTAGAATCATTTTGGCTCTCCACTCTTCAGTCCTTCTTTGTCTTCAGGGTTCAAAATGGTTGCTAGTAGTCTAGCCATTACAATCTATACTGTAATAGAACTAACAGAAACTATACCAGGTGGAGATGTCAACATAAAACAAACTATTTGCAGCAAATAAGGTGATCACAGGGAATAAATTCCAAAGCTGTGAGTCCCCAAGCAGGGGTGAGTGGGTTCTTTTTACTTACGTTTTAGGATGCATATGCAGAAAGGGAGCTTTATCATCACATGCAAAGGTGAGCATTAGGTTGCACAGATGAACTTAGAAAACATGCTATATATACATGCATCCTATATTATGTTAATGAAGCTTGTGTTCCTCAAGATTTTAACATTATAAGGAAGCAGAGGTAACTGCCTGACTAGGGGTAAGGGGCTACTGACATGTTCCTGGAACTAGTATAAACTAGAAGGAGTCTTGGGCTCCTATCTCAGGTAAGAAATGCAGGCTCTTGCATACTTTTGAAACAATACTGGGAGTTTTGAACCACTGATTTATTCTCTCTGGTAAGGTTAGGCTATTTCCTGACCTGGTAGAGACTACTAGCTTTTGTATTCCTTTTGTTCCCTTAAAATTTTTAACTACTGAAGTTTTTGCATTTCTTTGTAATTCTGACACCTCGTAGGGATTTCTGCAAGAAGTGTGTTTGGGCAAGTAGGGCAGAGATAACAAAAAATAGCTGGGGGCCTAAAATAACTTCTCTTATGTTGTGAAAACTATGTCTTGCTTTTCTTTTTCTGGAGACCCCTAACTCTTTTTGCTTACAAAATTACAGCCATCAGAATGTAAAACTAGTTGGAGATGGGCAAAAGACAAAGTCATTTTATTTTTAAGTAATGTTTGTTGGACATCCTCTCTGCACTCTTCCGTTTATATGTCATTGTTGAGAGAATAGTCACACTCTTTATTTACCAAATAAATAAATAAATCCTTCTGTCCAGTTAAAAATTGGGACATTCTATTACTTTGAAAGATAATCAAATGCATTCAACACTTAACACCAGAGTGGGTAAGAAGGGGCATTATCGTCATTGTTCTTTAATGAATTTTCATTAGGAGGTAGAAAGAGAATAGGAATGTACATTGCTTGACTATCTGATATTTTGCCAGGATTGGCTTCCCATGCTCTGTGGCTGATTTCCTGTTATTTTGGGGTGTTTTGCTCGATATCATTATTGAAATAAATGGTTGGTGAAATGTATGGTAGATTTTTCTATTGGCTACAACTTTTGACTCAATTCGATGACACATCTTAGGTTATTCTGTTGCCTACGTGGCCAAGCCCTTCAGAGTTACTTAGGATTGGGATCTCAAGGAAGCACAAGCAGTTCTCTAGACCTCTAGCAGGTAGACTATCCCACCATCTCAGCTTGAGTAGATCCTGTGTCCGACAGGGTGACAAACTGAGCGTCTGGGGTGCAGAACCATGCCGTATCCCTACTACATTTTGTGCACTGTGAAATTTCTGCCATGCTAACTTTCATTTTGTGGGAAATTAAAGATCTTGGAATTTTCCAGGCTGCTCATAGAGAAAATAATGAACAAAGCTGGACATATTTACTGAAAACACATACGTGCAAATAAAGCATTTTTACATCAATCAGATGGGTGTTTTGGCATAGTTTTAAAAAGTTAAAAATTAATAAAACAATAACCTTTACAGTATCAACACATCACTGAGTTATTTCTCCCTTCTTGAGGATGTATAAAGGCTTGGAATTATTTCAAATATAAGATGCATAACAAGCTGGTCTCCTAAAACAGTAGAATATAAAAAATAAATTTAAGTGATAAAATACTGCTTGTCTTGTATATATAGTATTTGTGAAAGGGCAAATGTGCAACATATTGTCAGGAGTAATGAAGTTCTTGAAGAAAAGGGCAAACATGTTCAAAATAGAAAGATTTTTTTCTCTAATATTAATGTCAGAACCAAAGAAGTGGGTGTAATTTTATATTTCTCCACCTCATATTGATTTTTTTATATAAGGTGAGAAATACAAATATGTGCATATGTGTGTGTGTTCACACCTGGTTTCTCTTTGCCAGTCCTCAATTTAGTAAGCCAACAGCAATTTTCTGTACCAACCTATGCACTATGTATGAATGATGCCCTTTTGAGTAGATTTCTTAAGTAAAATTGTCTTTAAGTAAAGTTATGGGGTTCTCATCAACAGTAGAAGCTGTAAAAATTTTCTATAAGCATTGAGCTTTTAAATGTATTTGAAATTAATAGCCATTTCTATGGTAAAACTCTTAAAAATGAGGAAATAAAGCTAAATAGCAAGGTCTTTGAGTTTTACAATCTATATCTCTCTAAGCATGTAGTCTGATATTAGTCATATTGGAGATGGTAAAAAAAGAAAATTATAGTAAAACACAGTCAACACAAGTAACTGAAAAACAAGAATAATGCTCTCAAAAGAGCAATTCAATATTTCTATAATGTTCTGTGAAGCTTAAAGATAAGTCGATATTAGGACAGAAAAGTCAATGAGAAAATGCCTGTAAGAGAAGAAGTATTATTCTAGGACCTACTTGTCTTTTGAAAGATAGGAAGGAGTAAATAAACAACAAAATAAAATACAAAACAAAGGTAAAGCATAGCTATAACTAAGGTTTTAAATCCTTAAAGTATGTAGTAGTAATCTCATTAGGATGGGATTTGGATAATTTATTTGATTATTTGAAAACAGAACCCAAAAAGCTGACTAAATTTATCTTTGTAAATTTTCTAATGGATTTAGTGGCTGTCACTACTCAAGTATTGCTTCCAAGGATGAGTATATCTGATCAGTCAAGGAGGATATTTAGTTAACTCAGCAGTTGCCCATGGCAAGAAAGTTAAAGTTTTTCAGAGTGCAGTATTATCAGAAAATTAAGTCTGGAATATTTTTTAAAACCTATCCAGAATGCATTTCCAAACAGATAAGCTGCTACTGAAATGTAAGATTTCCGAAAAATATATAGACTCGCAAACTTCAAAATATAACTGGCATTTATTGGAAGAAAGTTACTTCTCTATAGTGAAACATTTGAAAGTAATGGCAGTCTAAATTCTGGTAGGAAGAGCAGGTAAATGTTTGTCTCTATGTACACACATATGGGTCTTAATTTCTCCTACATTTGGACAATATATGTATATATATATATATATATATATTGCTATTTTAAGTGCTAGGAATGCATCAGGGAAAAAAACAAGGACAACTGTCTTCAGGTAACTTCTCGTCTATAGGAGAGACAGATAATAAAAAATAAACATAATTCATACAGTAAATTATAGACTGTGACAGAAGATAACAAATGTAGTGAATAAAGAAAAAAGTAGAGCTGGATAAAGAGGATGTTTTATATGGGCAGGGTGAGAAGTTTCTATTAAAACAATACTTAAGGATTTAAGAACATTACCAGGCTTATAGCTGGCATTGTGGGCAGACAGAATGGTAATACAAAAGGCCCGAGGCTGGAGAATGCTCCATATAGCTGTAGAACTTTAAGAGGCAATTTGATAGAAATGAAACAGGAGCAAAGTCATAGTAGAGGAATGTTAACAGGGAGCTGACCACAGAAGCCTTATAGACATTGTAATTACCTTGCAGACAAGAAAGGATGGTAACGCAGACCCCGGTGTTAGCTGTGTTGGTGGTAGAATTGTGAGGTTTTGGGGTGCCTGGGTGGCTCAGTGGGTTAAAGCCTCTGCTTCGGCTCCGGCTCCGACTCGGGTCATGATCTCAGGGTCCTGAGATGGAGCCCAGCATCCAGCTCTCTGCTCAGTGGGGAGTCCCCCCACCCCCCTGCCTCTCTGCCTACTTGTGATCTCTCTCCTCTCTGTCAAATAAATAAATAAAATCTTAAAAAAAAAAAAAAAGGAACTGTGAGATTTTAGCTTCACATAAATTGAAGGTAGAGCTAAAATGATTCCATATAATGGGCTGTGAAAGAAAGAGAAAGGTAATTTCAAAGTTTTTGGCTTGAGCCATTGGAAACATAGTTTCCATTAACTAAGATGAAATGAATGCTGGTTAAGTCAAGTCAAGAGTAGAGCAGTGGTCAGAGCTCTGTTTCCCAGAGGTCAAATTTGTGGTGTCTGTTAGATTTCCAAATAGAGATGTCAAGATAGCAGGATACTTGCTTCCCATTTTTCAGAATGACCTGAGGAAACCCATTTAGAAGCAGGAAGGCACTTAAAGCCAGAGATAAGATATACACAAGGGTAGAAGTGTAGACTCCTGGGAGAAAGGTGATAAGGACTGAGCCCTAGGGCAATCCATGGTAAAGAAGAAGTTGGGGGAAAACTGGAGATGGGCAAAAGATTGAGGAAAGCAGCCAGTTCTGTTGGGGAAACCAGGAAGAGAGAATTATACAATTCAATTGCCGACCACATTTTAAGTAAAAGAGAGTGACCAATCCTTTCACATCGCAAGTAAAATTCCAAGCAATATCGAATTTAGCAATGTAGGGCCATGGAAGACTATGATGAAAGCAATTTTAGAGATATGTGGGTGAAATCCTGATGGGAATGAGTTTAGAAAGATTAGAAACTAGAGAAGTGAATATAAATAATTCTTTTGAAGAAATTTGCTGAAAAAAAGAGCAAAGAAATATAATATTTTTAAGGTGCATTCGAAAATATATTTGTACATAAAATGCATATTGAACATAAAATTAAAATGTGTTTCTAATCTAGGAATTATATGTAAATATTTCAAAAAATTTGGAACATGCGGAGAACTAGAAAGAAGAAAGTAAAAGAATAGAAATTGAAACCATGATTATCCTAGCACTCCAAAAATCCTACTTTCCTAACTTTTAGTTTATAATTAAGCTTCATGGGACAGAAGTGATGCCAGAGAGCTAGGTTCTTGTCTCACAGAGTCAAAGAATGAATCTCAGGGACAAAGAAGAGTGAGTAAAGCAATAGAAGTTTATTAAGTAAGGATATAGAAAGAGCTCTCAGAAGTAAGAGGGGTCCCGACAGGGTTGCAGGGTTGCCACTGAGGGCTTTTAGAGATGGTCTTTTATAGAAAGCTAACTAGGGAACTTAAATCTTTTTAACAACTCTATTGATAGCACCATTGAGTAAAGACCAGTGATAACACCTTCAATGGCTTACTTCCTTTTTAGGGTCCAGTAATTCACAAGTAGCTATTATAACAAGACCTCACCTCTGACGTGTAGGACAGGATGGTCTGGTTTGTTCCCTTATTTCTGGTTTCCTTTCATCTTCCACATTTTGAATTTTGTGAGCCTGATCCCATGGCCCCCTACCTATCTCTCCCGACCTAGTCTTACCTGTCCCTTAGTCAGCAAGACCGAGAGTCAGAATACTTTTTTCTGTAAAAATGACTATTGAAAATATTTTAAGCTTGCAGCTCATTCAGTCTCTGCCCCAACTACTCAATTCTGCAATTGTATGGTGAAAGCAGCCACAAACAATGTAAACCAATAAGCAAAGCCGTGTTCCAATAAAACTATGTTTACCAAAACAGGTATTGAACTCTACTGAGCCTGCAGCCCATAGGGTTGCCAGTCCCTGTGTAAGATGGTCATGACATTTAAGAGTCCAGCCCCTAACTTTAACTCCATAAAAAAAACTTAAAATGTTTGGTATTTGTAAAGTTCAAAGCCATTACTGACAGAAAAGATGGTTTTCCTTTCGTCAATGTGTTTCTCTATATTTATAACATATTTTAAAGCATTTCCCCGGACAAAAAGGAATGGGGAGGATATTGGTGGGAATGTAAATTGGAGAAGCCACTATCGAAAATAATGTAAAGTTTGTTTAAAAAAAATTAAAGAGAGAATTACCATTTGAGCCAGCAACCCCTCTTTTGGATATATATCCAAAGCAATTAAAATCTGGATTTCAAAGAGATATCTACATTCCCATTTGCACTGTGGCATTATTTACAGTGGAAGCCAAGATATGGAAGCAATCTAACTGTCCATCCGCAGATGAATGGATAAGGAAAATGCATTTTATTGGTAAACAGGAGCTTTCTTCAGCCTTAAGAAAGTTCTGCCATCTACAATGACATAGATGGAACTGGAGGACATTTGCTAAGTGAAATAAGGCAGACACAAAAAGACAAATATTGCATGGTCTCATTTATATATGGAATCTAAAAGAGTCAAGCACATAGAAGAGAAAGGTGTTCGTCAGTGGCTTGGGTGAAGGGGAAGTGAGGAGGTGCTGGTCAAAGGGTACAAAGTTTCAGTTACATAAAATAAATAAATTTTGGAAATCTACTGTATAACATAAGGCCTATAATTACCAGTACTATATAGTATACTTAAAAAATTGCTGAGAATATAAATCTCATATTAAGTACTCTTACCACAAAAGAAAAAAAGGAGGGTGGGGACTTTCAGAAGTAATGGTAGGTTTATAGCATTGATAGTGATATTGGTTTCACAGGTATATACTTATCTCTAAACACAAGTTGTATACATTAAATATCTACAGCTTTTTGTATGTCAGTCATACTTGAACAAAGCAGTTAAAATTTTCTATTTAGAGGCAACTTTAACAGAAGTCTGCACATGTTTTCCTAGCCTTTTAGCTTGTTTTACAAGGTTTACCACTGAACTCTATGGATATCAGAGCATCAGATTTTTTCCAATGTCTCTATAGATAAGTAGCTCTCTAAATTAATGGCAATTGTTTTACCATATATCATGACAGCTCATCCATACGAAAGACTTTCTGACTTGCTAAGTTAATAAAATATTGATTGGAAAAAATAGATAGTTTATTATAAATGACGAACAAGGCCAGCTCAGGCAACATTGTTATACTGTTCTGCTTTGTTACTAGTTCCTCTGTTAGTTGACAATTGCAGGACCACAGAACAGTGGGCTGGGAGATAAAATGATGTAGATAGATGTTAGATAGATAGATGATAGATAGATAGATAGATAGATAGATAGATAGATAACCTCAAAAAAAGAGCCAGCTATTTTACCAGCAAAATGGACTCATTCTAGAATAGCAGATGAATTGCAACTTAGAACTTGGAAACTATGGTGAACCACAGGCAAGTTCAGAGAACGGAGGAGAGGGGCTTGCTTTTATAGGCGAAAAGAGGAAGATGGGAGGCGCTGTTTCTGATGATTTCAGGGTGGTGGCAGCTTCTCACTGGCTAGGCTGTTGCCAGGCAAGGAGAAATTCTTCCCTCCTGCTCCAGTAAATTAAAAAAAAACTTTTTTCCCTGCTGGGGAATGCCAAGTATGCTTCTTACTGTTAGTGGTCATGTAAGAGAGCTCCCCCTTCAGGGCTTCCCAACTCCATTTTAAGTGAGGCTTCCTTTATTTATTTTCACAATACGTATAAGAATATATACATAACATATCATGTATAATATACATATATATACCACATAAAAATATACATATTCCTTCATAAGAAAAGTCTTTTTCCTTGCCCATATTTTAAAAGCACTTGGATATGAAAAGAAAATAATGACAAAAGAAGCTAACACTTAGAACTAATTCAACATTGCCAGTTTCTGTTGGATCAGTTTGCAGCAGGTATCAGATGAAAAAATTCTTGAAGAAATCTCAGATGGTTCTTGGGTATATATAGCAACAACAAAAACTGTTAATCTCAGGGTTTCTCACTGCCTTTATAAGATAAACGTGTAAAATCCCAAAGAAAATCTCAATTTTAGGCAGTCAAAAGATTAGCTCAACTATTTCAAAAAGGAAGTGAAGCCTGTAGTTCATGAACTATAAGGAATGGGAAGATGGGGATTAGAAAGCCTCCTGACAAAAATGGAAGGAAGCAAATCATTTTACTTATTTGTGTCTGTCTGTCTTCACTTAAAAATTCAGTGCTTCCTTTGTTACAGAGGGCTGTGAAGATTAATTATTTGACATATACTAAGTAGTACAAATGTGTTCCATGTAACTTTCTCATTAATCAAAATGCAAGATCTTTTGATCTTGGTCAAGGTGTTGTTTTTAGAGGCTACTGAGTACATTCTACACATATAAAGACACACAAAGAAACTTGTTTTTTATTCCCCAAAAATATACTCTGGATTTTTATTAGGCTAATCACTCATCACTCCCAGTCTTTATAATTTCACAGAAGCCATTTTTATGCTATTAGTAGTCCTTCTGGCTCTTGCACTCGGAGTGGTCTCAATAAGTTCCAAGATCGTGGGCTGTGCCTGGGGCACAATCGAGAAGGATCTTTTGTAGTTTGGGTTTTCCACTCTGGCCCAAAGGCAGTTCTGGAGAGTTAGAAATATCTAGTATCTGTGTTTCATGTTATATCAGAATTTTCCAAAGTTTCTGACTTAATTCCATGCCTCCTGGACTACTGGAAGACATCTCTGACATGTTTCATCTCTGGTATCTCTTAGGATATAGTAATAAGACTTACGTTCCTATACTGGAAATAAGCTAGTATCAGCCACTTTTCCTCATCTCACATTTTCAGCTTGATTATAATTATTTGAGAAGTATATGGAGGCACCTGGGTGGCACAGTTGGTTAAGCATCTGACTCTTGTTTTCAGGTCAGGGCATGTTCTCAGGGTCCTGAGATCCAGCCCAGCTTCCGACTCTGCACTCTGAGATTCCTCCTCCCTCCATTTTCCCCTCCCACTTGTCTCTTTCTCTCTAAAATAAATAAATAAATCTTGGGGCGCCTGGGTGGCTCAGTGGGTTAAAGCCTCTGCCTTCGGCTCAGGTCATGATCTCAGGGTCCTGGGATTGAGCCCCGCATCGGGCTCTCTGCTCAGCAGGGAGCCTGCTTCCCCCTCTCTCTCTGCCTGCCTCTCTGCCTACTCGTGATCTCTCTCTCTGTCAAATAAATAAATAAAATCTTTAAAAAAAATTTTAAAAAAATAATAAAATAAATAAATAAATCTTTAAAAATAAGAATTATATGGATTTAAGTCACAGTGGAATCTGCAGCATAATTTATTGATGCTTCTATTATAAGTATGATAAGGTGACTTGCTACATGTTTGAAAAGAAGTCCTTATATTATGCACATAAATCCATATAGATTTCTCTTTTCTATTTCTATAATTTTTTTCATACTGTGATACATTCAATGTACATACTAATGCACAGGAAAATGTATTATGCTTTTCGGACTATCTAAGTACTAGTCAACAGATAATCTATTGGGGAAGAGAAGTGACTGAAATAGTAGTAGGGCCTGTCTTAGAGTTGCTGCATTTTGTTGTTGCTCAACCTCATTATTGCTTATTTCTCTCCTCATTGAGGGGAGA
The DNA here is from genome assembly GCA_028646535.1 of Procyon lotor. NCBI lineage: Eukaryota > Metazoa > Chordata > Mammalia > Carnivora > Procyonidae > Procyon > Procyon lotor. The sequence continues at coordinate 77,931,759 of CM053610.1, read as the reverse complement.
GAAAAAACTGTTTCTTGAGTCAAGGGATAAACTGACAGAAATTTTGGTACTTTCAAATCTGGCATAGATCTAGTAATAAGAATGCACAGTCTATTTTCTTGATGCCTCTTTTTACAGCTAAAGTGGCCATTCATGAATTATTTAGACAATGGGAGAGTTATCTGAAAATCATACAACTTAAAACTAGCAAGCATGGACAATATAAACATTACGTTCATTTGTGTGATTTTTTATTCTATCATTTCTCTAATGTAACATTTCAAGGTCATTTAGACACATATTCAATGACATTACCCATGCTAAATTTCAATGTAGCAAAAAGAATTAATATTATTCCCCCAAGAAACAACAAAAAAAATTCATGCTCATTTGTTATAAATAAGTGAAAACACTACAGTATATCCTTCTCATTATCATGACAGTTGTTACTATAATATCTGTTCTTTATACACTGCTTGTTTTATTCTCCAGCTATACTTCAAGCATTAGGAGAGTGACAGGGGCTGAAACTGTTACCCCATTTTTCAACTTGTGAATTAAATTACATTCCATTAGGGATTCATTTGATGAAATATTCTCTAAAGTATTTAAAATATACAAATACATTGCAGCCTGTGCATAATATGTATCACTACAAATTAGAGTAGTTAACTTCTCAAATTAAACCCAAGTACTGAAGGAATTTTTCTATCTTCCAAGGGCAGTGTGAGTTCTGTTAAGTATTGTAACTCAGTGACAAGCCATTTATGTTAGATGTGCTTCTAATTAATGTTTCCCCTCACTGAAGCATCTTTCTCTTTGAGGAATGGCTCTGAGAGAGTGAAAATGCCTTTTTGCTTTATGTAAATGTCAGAAGCCTCACTGACCAACATAGTGCTAGAGAAAAGTTCTGAAATACATGGGAACAGTTCTTGGAAAGGAATCTGCATCAGACTTGAGAATGACTTTCTGAGAAACCACCTTCACTTCTCATCCCATTCCGTGTAAAACAAAGTTGAAAATTAGTTTTAGATTATGACTCTTTGTATCACATTTGAACCCTATTTGCATGTATGAGAGAACAATATACAATGTATTTCTGTGATAAATTTATAATGATATTGTGTAGTATTTTGTGTTCTTGCCACCTTAGCCTTATCCTCTTAGTCACTGTGAAATATGTCATGAATTTTTGTGAAATAAAAACTAAATATAAGCCCCAGGCTGTATTTAATCTGAAGAAATTTTTAAAAATTTAAAAGCTGATTTCCTTATCAAGACTAATAAACTGACAGAGAATCTAGTTTATTTGTGATTAAGCCTAACTTTTCTGTCAAACTCTATTCTTTCAAAACTCAGTCTCTGGTAAAGTTTTGGAAGGATACACTAACTATACTTTACGTTAGTTTGTTTCAACCTCAGACTTACCTTGTATTGGCAGGGGCATCTCACCTATTCTCTACTCTCTACTCTCTACTTTCTACTAGGAAAGAATCTCTAATGGTAATACAATATAATGAAATAAATCTCTAATTTTGATGCAAGAATGTTGATTTGGTTTCCATATTTCTGCTTTAAACTGACAACTAGCCAGCAGTCTAGATATGTCCTCACCCATACTTTCACTGAAATACTAAAATGTAGAAAACAGCAAAATCTCATTAGGTTCTGAAAAAAAGGCCAAATTGAAGTCAAACTTCTGCTGGTGTATTTGGTTTTGCTTTAAACCGTAACTTGATGGAACTTATTTGATTAACTCAAATGCCTGGTTCACTTTTGCAATGCCAACTGGGAATTATAGAAAAATTTATTCTCAGCTTTTCCACTTTTTAGTTCAGAAAGTCCATATCTGTAACAATTGATCTGCTATCATTCTAATGTTTAGGGCTCATTTTTACAACAGCCTTCCTTCCCTCTGTTCTAAATCGGAACTTCTCTTTCCACTTCCAGTTGATGATAGAATTCACAGCTGTAAAATCTGTCCATTCACTTATGGATAAATGGAAATATGGATGGATGGATGGATGGATGGATGGATAGATAGGTAGGTAAGTAGATATATAGATAGATATCAACTGGGTAGGACAAAGTGAAGTGAGTGCAATCTTGGAAATTTAATCACCAGAAATAAAGTACTAAAGGCTTAAAAAGAGAGGTAAAAATTCCAGGAATGAAGAATATTTAGCCTTGAGTTTCTCTAATTCCAATTAGTAGGGAAAGAGAGCATGCTGTTTTACTACTACTAATTCCCACATGATAAGGTCAATTTCAACAGTGGGAAGTATTCAAGGGACAACAAAAATACACTTTCCAGCTGCAAATTTAAATTAGGCCCAAGGACCCAGATTGTATGAACAAAAGAAACTCACACACCAACAATGTTAACAAAGGTTGGTTAGAAATGGATCATCTATGTTTGAATACAATATAAATGTTGAGATGATAAGATAGCAAGACAAAATCAAATGAGAATCAGATAAAGATGAATTTGGGGCAACTAAAATATGTATTAGAACATTTAACATTGAAAAAAAGAACATTTAAAATTACATTGAAGGGAGTGCCTGGGTGGCTCAGTCAATCAAGCAGCTGCCTTTGGCTCAGGTCATGATCCCAAGGTCCTGGGATAGAGGCCCACCTTAGGCTCCCTGCTCAGCGAGAAGCCTACTTCTCCCTCTCCCTCTGCTGCCCACTCTGCTTGTGCACTCTATCTCTGTCTTTCAAATAAATAAAATCTTTTTAAAAAGTTGCATTGAAAATAATAAAAGATAAAATAGGCACAATATTGAACTATTGATATTAATGGCAAAGGTTTTATAAATGTTTTCATATTGAAAGAAAAGTATTAATGTATACATGGTAAGATATCCATAAGAAAAATAATGTATAGCTAGTTAAGAACGTATTTCTCACAAATATCAGCAGTAAGATCATCTATATTGAATAAAATGCTCCCAGCTGAAAAAAAGACCAACTTATACAAATGAAAATGGTTCATGAGATTTCTAGAAAAAAATCTTTGCTGAAGTTCACATATTTAGCCATGGCTAGTTTTCAGTTATTATAAAAAGAAAAAAAAACATATAAATATAGACAGAAAGAGATAAATGATATATAAAAAAAATCAGAATGTTCCTCTATAACATGAAACTAGAATCAATATTTTCCCACAATAATACACACTTATTCCTTCATACTGTCCTTTTATAATGGATTTGAAGGTCAATGGGAAAAGGAAATCAAAACTAAAAATCAATAATGGATAATTTTTAGTGTAAAAAGACTGATGCTCATACACTAGGATTCAATCTCTAGGAAAGAATAAGAAATGCTTATGATTATGGAACATAATATTGAAAAAATGCTTATAGAATGTACTATACCATAGAAATGAAGTACGTAAGGGCAAGGAAAGTGCCATTAAAATGACCATGTTACACAACTTTATATAATTCTATATTCTATGTATAATATATAATAGTGTAATAAGACTATATGACTAGAAGACTGCACCAAAATTTTACACTAGGTGATAAAAGTTGGGTACTTTTCAATTTATGACTTATTTTATTAAATTTCTTTTGCAATTACTATGTCATATTTAATAATAAAATTAGAAAATAATATTGATTAATTATTAATGGCATAAGGAGATATTTATAGCAATATCATAGAATAGTATGAATGCATAAACTATAGTATATTGGTAGGAAAAACCACTTGAGATACTCACCAAATTTCAATAGTAGTTGCTTCTAAGTCAGTGCTTTGCAAACTATAATGTGCACATGAATCACCTGGGGATCTTGTTTAAAAACAGATTGCAATTTTGCTCCTCTGGGAAGTAGACTGATATGCATGCCTAACAATTTCCCAGGAGATGCTGATGCTGCTATTCTGAGCACCACACTGCAGGAAGCAAGGACGTATATGCTTAAGAATAATATGCCTGTTTCTTTATGCTTTTCTGTGTTATAAAACTTTTCAGTAATAAATAAGTTATTATATTTTACATACTAAATTTATATTTAAGTTCTACATTTATTCATTATAAAAAAAATGGTTACATAATGAAATTTAATCCATAATATTTGTGATCCATTTTCTTTGCTCTCCTCTAGAATCTTTAGTGCAGACCAATAGTGGTTGTTTCTGTCCTAACAAACCATCATCTTGCAAAATCTTCTATTATGATCTGACAACACAAGTAGCTGAATGACTGAGAAAATCATATAAACTTTGGTGATTGTGGAAGGGATTGGTAAAGCAGTCTTTGGTAAACCACATGGGATTTTTTAATCTTAAAAATCGTGTGCTCCAAAGCTTTGGATTCATCTATTTTGAAATCAAATACATTACTGTGTTTAGGCCATCAGTTGTTTTCAGGGAAATAATGCTTCAATTATGATGAAAAACTTGCTGAAAATTGGTTTATACCTATGGCAACATGAGTCAGTTGGGCATTTGGCTAAAGTCCACTCAGTGGGAGGAGATTAACCTATAATTTTAAAATAAAGTATTATAATTAGTTGATTTTAATTAGTTGACATTAGTTGATTTAATTTTTTTCTATTGTTATTCTGTTGACAGGAGCCATTAGGTCTCAGTCTGATGTTTTTAAACTGATGTCATGGAATAGAAAGATTTGAAACTTTAAAAACATTTTACGACTCTGAGTTTTCCAGAGAAGGCAAAATGAAGTGACAATTTTTGAGGGGTTAGTGATAGTGGAAAGTGATACGAACTAGAATGAGAAAGTCCTACCAAGTTAAATTTCAAATGCTTGTCAGTTCTTATACTCTGAATCACCAACCAGCCAAGTACTGCTGGGGATATAGATTCAATGGTACATGCACAAAGTTTAGACACCAGTCCCTTCCACTTTCTTTTCAAATGTTGTATTTTGGAACCCGTTTGAAGGTTTTTTTCTTTATCAGCAACAAATACTGTATGGTATTCTTGAATTCTACTCTCATGAATGGGAACAAATTCTTTTTTTAAGATTTTATTTATCGGGGCACCTGGGTGGCTCAGTGGATTAAAGCCTCTGCCTTAGGCTCAGGTCATGGTCTCAGGGTCCTGGAATCGAGCCCCACATCGGGCTCTCTGCTCAGCAGGGAGCCTGCTTCCCCCTCTCTCTCTGCCTACTTGTGAGAGAGCTCTCTCTGTCAAATAAATAAATAAAACCTTTAAAAAAAAGATTTTATTTATTGATTGATGAGAGACAGAGAGGCAGAGGGAGAAGCAGGCTCTCTGTGGAGGCCCAATGTGGGACTGAATCTCAAGACCCTGGAATCAGGACCTGAGCTGAAGGCAGACACTTAACCGACTGAGCCACCCAGGCACCAGAACAGATTCTTTAGTAAATGGTTACAAATATCGTAAACAACTACTTTTGGATTTGTTTTGCCTGTTTATAATTTTTATATGGTTAGAACTTGTGATTTTTAACCAAGTCCTATTAAGGCCTTATTCACAATATAGGAAAAAATCTCTGCTTCTCTTTTCTTACTGCAATTGGAGTCATAGTTACAATTGATTCCATATTTCTCATCTTCCTTGTCTTGAGGAGAATCAGGAGAAATATTCCAATAAGGTAACTCCATTACATTTAATATTTAGGGTTTGACATAATAGTTAAATGAATATTTGAAATGCTAGAAAGCTGCCTTTCCATCACTAACGAAGTTTCAACTTTCATTGAATTATACTAAAATAACATAGATAAAAAATTTAATGAGCATTTCTAAAAAAACAGTGCAATTTATAAAGACATCAGTAACCATCTAGATTGGAGGGGTGCCTGGGTGGCTCAGTTGGTTAAGCACCTGCCTTTGGCTCGGGTTGTGATCCTGGTGGTCCTGGGATTGAATCCCACATTGGGTTCCCAGTTCAGCAGGGAGCCTGCTTCTCTCTCTCTCTGCCTGTCCCTCGGCTTGTGCTTTCTCTCTCAAATAAATAAATAAAATATTTTAAAAAGAAACAATTTAGGTTAGAGAAATTTGTATTGTTGGAGCATTCTGATTACAAGAAAAATCAAGTTCACAATGGGATTGCATATGTCATCTTTCTGTCATTTGTTCAGGTTTGGATGGTTTATGTAGTTGGTCTTGAAGGTATAGAACTCCTTAAGATTTCTTGGGAAAAATTCCTTATACACCTGTATTTACCTATGTATACTATTCTTATAGTTAAATGTGACCTCTAGAGTAAAGAAGGAGAATAAGATATTAGGCATGCAGAGAAAGTAATCCCTAGGTAGGCTCTGGATAGTATTAAAGCTACTAGATTCTGGGGCACTTGGGTGGCTTAGTCAGTTAAGCATCTGCCTTCAGCTCAGGTAATGAGCCCAGGGTCCTTGGATCGAGCCCCACATCAGGCTCTCTGTTCAGTGGGAAGCCTGCTTCTCCCTCTTCCACTCCCCCTGCTTGTGTTCCCTCTCTCACAGTCTCTCTCTCTCTGTCAAATAAATAAATAAAATCTTAAAAAAAAAAGCTACTAAAATTGGAAGAAATATAATTGTTGCATATTAAAACTGCTATTCAAAAAATTTAATTTTTACTGTTTTTTAAGGATTCAGTCGTATAATTTTTTTAAAAAATAACAAAAACAGTAAAATAAATAAAAACAAAAATTTAGTGAAAAATTAATACTATTCTTTTAATTTGCTTTTTTGCATAATTCAAAGATTGAGTTTGGTCATTTGTATTTTATCTTTAAAATATTATAGGAGTGGCTGGGGGGCTCAGTTGGTTAAGGTTAAGCCTCTACCTTCAGCTCAGGTCATGATCTCAGGGATCATGAGGGTGGAGATCAGCATCAGGCTCCCTGCTTAGCAGGAAGTCTGCTTCTCCCTTTTCCTCTGCCTGCTGTTCCCCCTGCTTGTGCTATCTGTCAAATAAAAATAAACAGATAAATAAAATATTCTATATAGGGTGATATCAATGAAAATGGCAGAGTAAGGACCACTAAAAATTTGTCCCTTTATAAAATGAACTCAGAAACTCAGTGCAGAGGTGCCTGGGTGGCTCAGTAGGTGAAAGAGTCTGCCTTTGGCTTAGGTCATGATCTCAGGGTCCTGGAATCAAGCCCCTGTCAGGTTCCCTGCTCAGTGGGAAGTCTGCTTGTCCCTCTGCCCCCCACCCTGAGTCTTTCTCACTCTTTCTCAAATGAATAAATAAAATTAAATAAATAAAAAACTCAATTCAAAAATTATTCAAAGCAATATTTTTTTCAAAGCAAAGTTTTTAAGACTCTTGAAATTAACCAAAGGCTTGCAACAAATGGCAAACTGTTAATAACTACAGTGAATTTTGTAATACTTTATCTCACCCTAGTCTAATCTCCCATTCTCAAGCTCTGCAGCAGTCTTGATAAAAGTAAAACAGCAGGGGTTCCAGGAACTGGAAGGAACAGAAAAGAACATGAATTCTTTCAAAGCCTCATTCCCTAGGAATTGTTATCCGATCTTTCTGGCGGTTATCTAGGAGTCTCTCCTCAGAAAGATTGTCTTTATATGACCTCATCCCAGCTTTTCAAGACTAAATAGTTTTCCCAAGGAGTGTGTCCAAAACCTTTTACAGGCAATTATTTTAAACTTTGCATCTGCCTGGCATATCCTGGAAAATCTCAGGAAAGATTTAAGAAGACCCTAAGGTCACAATGCCCACTTACTATGAGGCTTTGCACAACAGCCAGGAAATGATGGCTGAAACAGGGTTGTGAACTAGCTGGCTGAGCATTTAAGGCAAACCTCAAAAAGCACACAGAGACCCTTCACAAAGACTGGGAAGTTTATTGGTTGCAAGTATTTAAGTAAATCCCTCTACTGATTAGCCAACTAACACAATCAGAAACAAGAGTGGTCACTTCTGACAAAACAAAAATAGACTTTACAGAATTAATGCAGAAAAGTCACTAAATAACAACTTCAGGAAGCAGCAACAACAAACTGTTAGATCAAAAAGATATAGCAGCTATAAATCCATTTTCACCTAGCCACAGAGTCCTCAAATTGTCTGAGGCAAAAACTAACAAATTAAAGTGAAAAACGAACAATAATAGTTGAAGTGTTCACTAGACCACTTTCAACAATTAACAGAACATCTAGATAGGAGATTAATAAGAAAATAGAAAACTATAAACCAAATAGACCTAAAATACACATATAGAACACTTTCCCCAATGACAGCAGAATACATATTATTCTTGACATGGACATTCCAAGATAGGTGGTACAGTACACCAAAAACACAAGTCTCAATAAATTTTAAAAGATTGAAACTATACAAGTATGTTCTGGTGCCACAACAGAATGAAATCAGAAATAAGCAACAAAGAAATTTGGGAAAGTCACAAATACACGAAAATTAAACAAACTGTTGATTAATGAATGATCAAAAAAGAAATTGAAAGTAAAATTGGAAAATAATTTAAAATGAATGAAAATGAAAAAAATAACGTATAAAAATTATGTATCAAAGGCAGTGTTCAGAAGGAAATGTACAGCTATAAATTCCTACATTAAAAATGATCTCAAATCAATGACCTAATTTTGCCTAATTTTAAGAAATTAGAGAATGGGTAGCAAGTAAAACTCAAAGTAAATAGTAGGAAAGAACTAATAAGGATTAGAGCAAAAAACAAAACAAAACAAAAAATGATAATAGAATAATATTCTATAATATATCTAATAATAGATAATAGTGAAATCAACAAAACTAAAAGTTGGTTCTTTGAGAAAATCAACCAAATTCACAAATCTTTAGCTAGATTGACAAAAAAAGAGAGAGAAGACTCAAATTATGAAAATCAGGCATGGAATAGAAGATAAAACTACCATACTTAGAGAAATAAAAATGATTATAAAGAATATGTGAATACTTAAACATCAACAATTTAGGCAACCCAGTGAAACAGAAATCACTTTAAAGATACAAAGTACCAAAACCACTCCCATGAAGTAATAGAAAATCTGAATAGACTTATAGCAGGAGATTGAGTTTGAAATCAGATTTCCCAAAATGAAAAGCCCAGAACCAAATAGTTTCATTTCATTGAAATGAAATTTCATTTTCATTCATGAATTCTACCAAATTTTTAAAGAAGAATTAATACCAATCCTTCTCAAACTCTTCCAAAAAATCAAAGAGGGAATACTTTCTAACTCATTCTATGAGTCTTGTATTACCAAAGCCAGACAAAGACATAAACACACAAACAAAAAACAACTCACCAATATTCCTTAGATGCAAAAGTCACCGGCAAAATACTAGGAAACCAAATCCAGCAATATCTAAAAAAGATAAAATAGTATGATCAAGTGTGATTTATCCCAAGATTGCAAGGTTTATTCAACAAATTAAAATTTAATCATCATAATATACCATGTCAATAACCTAAAAGGCAAAAACCATATGATCATTACAATAGATGTGGGAAAAACTATTTGACAAAATCCAACACCCTCTCTACTCGTTTTATTCATGAACACCCAACAACCTGATAAAATACTTATATAAAAATCACACAGCTAATATACTTAATGGTGAAAGACTGGATGCTTTTCCCCTAAGATCAGGAAAAAAATAAGGATGTCTGTTTTCCTCATCATAATTTGTACTGGAGGGTCTCATGAAGGCAATCAGGAAAGAAAATAAAAGGGATCCATTTTGGAGTGGAAGAAATAAAACTGTCTCTATATGCAGATAATGTAATCTTACATATAGAAAACCCAAAAGAACACACACACACACACACACCTCTTAGGTAAAATAGTGAATTCAGCAAGTTTGTGAAATACAAGATCAAAATACAAAAATCAGTTGTGTTTCAGTGCATCAGCAATGAACAGTCTTCTAATTCATAGACATTTTTTTTTCTACAGTATTTCATCTGATCTTTAAGAGATGCTTTAAAACTTTAGTTAGTTGGTTGTATTATGTGGCATCTGGGTGGCTCAGTTGGTTAAGTGCCTGACTCTTGATTTCAGCTCAGGTCATCATCTCACGGTTAAGAGATCGAGCCCTGTGTTGGGTCTCTGCACTGAATGTGGAGTCTGCTTAAGATTCTCTCTCTCTCCCTCTGCCCAACCCACACCTCCTCCCCAACCCACCCCACCACTAGTGCTCTCTCTCTCTCTCTAAAAACAAAACAAAACAAAAGAAACACACAAAACAATTAGTTGTATTAGTTGTATAACAATTAGTTGTAAACAATTTAGTTGTATCAGTACATAACTCCTCACCCCACTTCCCCATCACCCCTTCTTGAAGGTGCCAGTGGTCCTAATCAGAAGTTGTTGGCTTATTATCAAGGGATACTTTTTGCTAATTGAGTATCTCTTTCTTTACTCAATAAACAGTGAGACCTTCAGTTCTTCCCACCTTTCATCCTTTCTTACTTGCATTTTATCTTTTAGAATTTCCTCTCATTTTCAGGATTTTTCTTAAGCTTTGTGAGAGATTTATATGTTCTCTATTATTGTCTTCCTCCTGTGTTATTAATAAGAATTAGGAAAAAATGGTGTTAAATTGAGATCATCTCCTGACAGACATTCACTTTGCTTATTTCTCAGTATTGTGTTGCAATAGTCAGTGAAAAACACCCAGAATGGGAATGTTTCCAGTCCTATTAATGCCAAATTGCAATTACAATGGAATCATATATTTGATGCATGTAATCCAGAATGTATCAAAAGCAGTTATAAGGGGTGCCTGGGTGGATCTGTGGGTTAGAGTCTCTGCCTTTAGCTCTGGTCATGATCTCAGGGTCCTGGGAATGAGCCCTGAGTCAGGCTGTCTGCTCAGCGGGGAGCCTGCTTCCGCCTCTCTCTCTGCCTGCTTCTCTGTCTACTTGTGATCTCTCTCTCTGTCAATAAATAAATAAATAAAATAATATTTTGTCAACTAAATAAAATAATGTCAAATAAATTTTGACAATAATAATGTCAAATAAATAAAATCTTTTTTAAAAAGCTATTATAATACAATGATTAAAAAAAAAAAGACAACCCAAATGAAAAGTGGGCAAAGGAATCAAATAGATATCCAAAGAGGACTTACACATGGCCAAAAAACACGTGAAAAGATGCTTCAAAGTCATTATTAGAGAAATGCAAATTAAAACCACAAAGAAACATGACTTCACACCCACTATGATGGCTATAATAAAAAAAATGGAAAACTTTAGGTGTTGACTCTATGGTAATGCAGGGAAATTGGAAACCTCATGCATTACTGGTGGGAATGCACAATGGCACAGCCACTGTGAGAAATATTTTGGCAGCTCCTTAAAATGTCAAACATAGTTATCAGATTACCCAGCAATTTCAGCAATACACCCATTATCACCCAATATATTGCCTTTGAATAAATTTGATATTTGGCACTCTTCTTAGGAGAACTCAGGCAAGGCTCATAGGTTTGTGATTAAATCAGATCATGGGTTGGAATTCAGCCTCCACTCACCCTGTGAGCCAGACATTTGTAATGGACATAATATACATGCACAGTATTACGAGTCATCCTTGTTTGAGTAAACCCTTAGTAATTCCTCAAGTTGCAAGCTACATATCACATTTTCTTTCATTCTTTTTTTTATAAAGTGCCAATCTTCAGTGGTTTCATGTTATTTTAATATTTTGTACACTCCTTTCTATTTACTTGTGCATTTGTCTGCATATCAAGTGCTTCCATGATAAGGAGAGCCTTCCAATTTTTTTCATGTTAGTATTTCCTCACAGTAGATGCTCCAATAAAAGGTAACTGCCAAGCTTTCACATTAAGCTGCATATTCCCATCCATTAGTATACTTCCTTTGTGCCTTAGTGACTCTTATCACAGCTTGAACTTTAAAATGAATCAAGTGAGAGAACTTGAACTTCAGAGGATGAATCTATGGCTATTGGTGACTGTCCCCACAAAGATGATGCCCATTAGTCTCCTGTTTTGAAGGTGTTTACTACATGCCAGTGCTGTTCTAAGCCCTTGCCTTGTTTTATTCATTTAATACAACAGACCTGGCAGGTCCACTACTCCACTATTAACCCGCTTTTATAGATGGAGGAACTGAGACATAAAAATTTAAGTAACATATTGAAGGTTACAAAATAGTAATTGATAGAGTCAGGATTTGAAAAAAGCAATTTAACTCAGCATCCGAGCTCTTAACTGGGGTGCTCTTCCGCCTTTCACTAATGCATGTTTTTACTCTTTGCACTGTGGAATCCAAGAAAGCAAGCTTCGCTATACCCTTTTTCTCTAGGTTTGAAAAGCTTTATCCTCTTTTATACCACTTATGATTTACTTTGTGGAGATTGTCAGACTGTATAGGAAGGATCTATTAGATCTCATTTAACATAAACAAACATTTATTAAGTGCTAACTATGTGCCTGGAGCTATAGTTATTATACTTGTGATTTAATTTATATGAATTACATAAGGCTGGCATCATTTTTCTTTTTACTATTATAAAATAGAGGCTCAGGGTTTTGTCAACCATGCAAATGGTTGATAGTTGAGTTGGAAATAAATTCCATTCTGTTATCAAATGGGAAGAGAATCAAATGATAAGATTAACAGAGGCTCTTTACTTTGGACCAGGAATTCACTGAGCTTTAGCCAAATGTTTTGTTTCTGTGTTACCCACCACCTCTCCTGCCCTCTCCAGCCCCCAACCCCCACCCTGCCATCTTGCTACTGAGTCTGCTTCTCCTGAATCAAAGCCTCAGGCTTTTCCCAGTATTATATGCAGTTTCATTTCATGTAATCCAGAATGTTATTTTGTCAGACTATGTTGTTACAAAATGTGATTTAGTAGCATATAGTAGTATTTATTCACTCATTCAAAAAACATTAAAAAAAACTCTACGGGAAAGATGAGATGCTAAAGAGAAAAACCCAATAATAATAAAAAAGATCAACAAAGAGCAGGACATGCATTAATTTTACATTGTATTTTAAATATAATTTTTGTAATTAATCTCCATTTTTATCATGTAAATTCTCTGGGGGCAAGAACTGTGTCTTATCTCTGTGACTTCTGGTTCTATCACTGGGAATTAATAAAAAGGTGGAAAGAATTTTATGGCTCCAATTCCAGCAGCTCTGTGTAGAAAAGCAGTTCTGTTGCGTAGTTAGGAGTCCATAAATAATAGTTAAGTTCCCTGTTGAATAGGAGTAGTACTACTTGAAAGGATTTTGATGAGAATTAAAAGAAATAGTGCTTACAAATTGCCCACTGTAATACTGGACACAGAGTTTTTCAACAAAATGTTAACATTATGGGGGGCATCTGTGTGCCTTAGTAGGTTAAGCATACATCTCTTGACTTTGGCTCAGGTCATGATCTCAGGGTCGTGGCAATGAGCCCCCGCATGGGGCTCTGTGCTCAGTGCGGAATCCGCTTGAGATTTTCTCTCTCTCCTTCTCCTTCTGCCCCTTCCCCCATGTGCTCTCTTGCTCTCTCTCAAATAAATAAATCTTTAAAAATTATGAATATTATGAATTATTATTGTAGATATTAATATGTGTTGAATGAACCACAATAAAATGCAATGGGTGTTATAACATCAATCAACATGAATTATAAAACTTTATCAGATCATAGAATATTTTGGAACTATTTGTGCTTGAATAGCTTCAGAATGTAGGAGACATCTTAGGTAGGGTCTCCAAGAATGGGTTAAATCTGCCAAAATGAAGAGGCAGTGGGAAGTACCAAGAAAGTATAGCCCAGACAGAATATTTAAAAGTTTCCTCTATCTATGACAATTTTTTTTCCTCAAAGGGCTGGATAATTTTATGGGCATATGCTCCTTAGAGAATTATGAAGAAAAGGCATCAAGGAAATCCAAGAAGCCATTCATCTTGTGGGAGAAATGTGCTGAACAATACATTCTGGCTCGAGTGACCAAGCATAACCTTGTTTGAAGATGAGATGGTCCCCTCTCTAAAGTATGCACATACTTCAGTGGCCTGAAATGTGGCTGATACCTTTGCTCTCTGAAATTATTTTTGGCAGATGCCTTTCAAAGGATTTATAGCTGTGTTCTTCTGTCAAAATTTGCCTGAAACTCTCAGTGAGGGAGAAAATGTCAACTTTGAAATCTACTTTTAAATTAATTTATTAAGATACCCTTCTACTGAATATACTGTAGCAAATGGGCCAATTATGAGGTTGCCCACTAAAGGCCTATTTTAAATAATACATGATCATTCTGTTGCAACACATTATTTTGCAGTTATCACTTTCTTAAGTTTATGCAGTCTTTTCTAGGGTGGGATTACTTACTGAGTAAAATTAGAGTTCCCCAAACTTTTTTTTAAACCAAAGCTGAATCAATTTTGTGATGAAAATGTTAACTGTTTTCCTAATGTATTTCTTGTGAATTACATTTCCACATTTCATGAGTATATTAAAAGAAGTAAGGAACAACTTATAATCTTCCTTAAAAGGCATGCTGTAAGAATGGGGCATGCACATACACACATACACACATACACACAATGTTGCCTCTCACTACTACTTTTGAACATTTTTCCTCCAAATAGCTTTAGTCTCCTTCAGAAAAGTAATCCAGGCCATCAATAATCTTTATTTTAGGGATGTGTGCTAGATTTCCAGTAACCATAAAATGGAGTGGATTGAATTGGGGAGAACAAGGAGGAAGGAGTAAACATGTTATAAATTTCAGAATTTTTAGTTTATTATAACAAGCATTTGACATTATGGGCAGTATTTGGAATAGAGTGTTTCCCAACTCTGCTCAATTTAATTTTGACCAAAAATAACAGACAATTTGTAATGTTATTAGACTTTGGTATGCTATAAAATCGGTTGCTTTGGTTTTCAACTTGAATAATATTTGCCCTTTATGTTCAGTTGCATCTTCTAAAGACTTCTGGAGAAAAAAGTATAATTTGGAAAAGAATCCACACAGATCTTCTATTGACAAAACAATTACCAAAAAAAGAAAACACTATTTTTCTTGTTTTATATATCTTTTCCCAGAACAGTAATTGTACATACAATTTGGTAGAAATATAGAAGCCTATGATATAATGGCCCCATGGTTAGCAAATACACAAGGCTAAAGAGGCACCATTACGTTATTCTAAATAGAATGAACTCAACAGATGTAAAACAAGTCTTTGGAGATCTTACTGTGATTTAAATTGTGAACACAGAGATGACCAGCAGGTTATGCTACCATAAAAAGGACAAGAAGAACTAAACACAGAAGAAAAATTGTCAGAATGTCAGAGGCCTAAAATTCACAGTGATAATTAAGGCACACCTTTACCTTCCTGCATCTGTGGTGCAGAATGTTGTATCTTGTGCCAACATCCCAGAGGGCTGACGAGTGATTAAGCTTTGGAGATCTGTAAGCCACCTGCCCCAGCTGCACTTTATTGGAGGCAACAAGACGTCATGAAAGATCCAAAACTATTCTGTGCTGGGGAGAGAAGGAGAGAAAGAGAGACAGAGAAAGGAGAACAAAGAGAGAAAAGAGAATAACAGATATAGTCTGAATCCTGTCTCTACCCTTCGTTTCTAAAATATCAGCATAATCACTACATACACTGATTGGGAAGAAGAAGCAGGTCATTTTCCAGATAGGGCTTCTTTGAGTTGGAAAACTTGTAATAATAATTACCAGATCAGGTTACTCAATCAGTTTAAATGCTGATTAAAATTATTATTAGCTCTAAGTTGATTGCATTAAGTTGCAAGTATTCGTTCCCTTCCTCAAATCTTGAGTTTTATCATTTCTCTGCAGAGAACAACATTCTGCTATATATTTCTCAAGCATTTTAAATGGAGAAATTCTTATCTACTTTTCTACCTGCCATGTGCTTTTTGATTAATCTAGTTTAGAAGGTAAGATGAACTCAAATACTGATGTTTCCATTAGGTTTAGATCTTGGAGTTTTTGCCCAATGCAAACAGGAATTTACCAGATTGGAGGTATGGCCAACAATGTAAATATGCAGAATGTTATGCAGGAAAAAATAAGTGGGTCGTCTCCAAGGGTTAACTCAAGCCAAGGATGACCAATGACACAAACATATTGGACCCCCTCTCCTCTTCGTTCCCCTCACACAATGTTCACAGGCATATCCTGGAACACTAGCTATTTTCATTTGCCAGCCTTTATAAGGTCACTTGTGCGTTACACATTCTCGAGGAGCCTGCATAAAATGTTTTGTTTAATTGGCTCATTAACAGCTATCAACTATTAAGTACTGTGTAGATGACTTTGAAAGTCAGCTCGGATTCAATTTATTCATCAGGCAATGATGATAACACGGAGTGACTAGTTTGGATATATATAAAGAGAGAGAAACCTAGTTCAATTAATTCATGATTGTTCACACTAATGAATCATAGTTTCATAGAACCTAATGGATAGGAGTTGTGTGGTAGATTATTAGAATGGTAGATAATGGAAAATCATATTTGTGAGTTGGTGGTATATAAAAGAACATATTTTCTACTAATCTGAGAATTAGCAATGCTGCAAACAAAGCAGGGTTAATCATCCCCATCTGGCCTCCACGCTGAACTCTCTTCCTGGAGGGATTAGAGTGTTTGTCATAAACCCTCAGACTGATGCAGTAGACCAGCCTAAAGCAGAATTGATCTCACTCTGAAAGCTTCTGCATACTATTAAGTGAAAAAGCAATTAATGTGTTGGCTCTCATAATCTCAGCAGGTTTATTACTTTGATTTTGAAGACCACTTTTTTCAGATTCTAGTAGACTAGAGTAAATTAAAGAACAGATGAGGGCAACCTTAAAACCTTGGATTTAACATTTGGATTACTGACATTAGCAGTATGAACTTGCTTTTAAGATTTGCCAAGTATCATCGTAATTAAAATCGTTACTACTATTTATAATCTAAAGAATATTGCATTATCTAATTTGCTTCTCTGACATTGTGATGTAAAAAGGACAACTAATATGTAGTTATTTTATAGATTTAAAGAAATTAAGATTAAAAGAAATCCAATGGTGTCTCCAAAGTTATAAATTAAGAAAGTACAAAACTGGGACTTGAGTTGGTAGTTCCAACTCTAAGTGATGTGGTCCTTATAATTTTCTAGTAAATTATTGTTTGCTGCTCAATGATGTAATTTTATGATTTTCTATTGTTTTAAACTAATACTGAAAAACAAAGACAAACACATTTAATAAATTTACATATATTATTGAGACATAATTAAACATTAATGTGCCAGGCATTGTCCTAAAATCTCTCCGTGAATTATCTTAAGCTTCAGAACACTTCTATGAAGAAAGTACTCTATTTTTCCTGATTTGGGAAAAAAAAGAAGTAAACCGAATCTTAGATAAATTGTAGTTTTCTAAGATAAGAGCTATTAAATGGCAGAAGCCAGATTTGAATTACAAACTCCAGATGTAGAACTATTTAGCATTTAAAATAGCTTACATACCACATATAGATATGCCCTTTTCTTAATATAGGACTTTCTGTATTTTACTATGAATTGAAAATAATTGTTAAATTATCTACTATAATCATATGTTTCCATGCATGGTTGCCCCAAAAGATTTGAATCATTTTTAATGCAAATAAAATATACAACTAAGTTTTCTTAAAGTAATATTTGCATATTTACCTAAATCACTTTTCCCAAGATGCTAATCCACTTTCTCCAAGGACGTTTATTCTGTAAACCCTTCATTTACCACTTAATAACTTCCGTAAATCTTTACGTTATCAAATAATTACATCTTTACCACAGAAACTTTTGAAAATGCTCCTCTTTCCCCAAAAAATCACATGGAAAAATGAAAAAGTCATCAGTGAATTTTGCACCAGAGATTATAATTAACATTTAGGCATATACCTTTATGGGCTTTTTTTCCCTAAGCACACATGCTGTGAGGAAGTTCAGACATCGAGAGGTTCCATGACTAGTCTTAGGTCATACAGTCAAACTAAGATGTAATTCAGACGAACTGATTCCAGTGTTCCCTATCATCAAATTGACTGCAAATATTTACCCTTAAAAAACGCTCTTAGCTCAAGTGTCCTATGCAGACAGGCCCACTATTGGGCCTGTGGGCCAGAGCTTGCCAACTTCTGCTCTTGACTGTTACTTCACCCTTGCTCTTGGGAAGAATTGGAGATAGGATCTAAAGTATAACAGAATTGTATGAGGCATAAAAAGATGCATTGAATATATGCAGTGACTTTAAGGTCCAGGCAAATATCTTTTGTTTTATCTTTCATTTCTCCCAAAAGGGGACAGGTACAGATCACTGAGCAAAAATTTATTGCCCTTTATGATTGCCTGCCGTACTGCCATTCTGTGTGGGTTAATCACTTGGTAGAGACCATGCCCATAAAAGACAAGTGTTGTCCAGGTTTAAGAAATCCCATGTAACTCATTTGAAAAGGAAACGAAATTATTGAGTCTCTTGCTAGTGACTTGATTTTAAGCAAATTATTCTGGTCAGGCATTTGGAATGTGTTCCAGATGATGATTGAGGAGGAATGGGTACCTCGCAGAGCTTGTGTTGATTCTAAGCCAAAACATGAGCCATTATGTTTAGTTTCTTGCTATTTCATTCTAATATCTAAGTGCCAAAGCTACCCAAGTGGGGGGGGAGTAAAGAAAAAAGACTTGGGAATATTTAGACAGCTCTACAGAAGGAATTATCCACTGTGACAAGATAATGGTTTATTACAGCCAGACAAATGGCCTTCCAAATCCCAAGACATTTGTCAGGAAATAAAAAATTGAGACAAACACAATATATTTATTTTGAAGTGCATTGTTTTAGGATGATAGTCTAGTTCTCTTGATTCAAGTATGCTAAATAACCATGTATAAAAGAATAAATTTAGCTACAGATCTGGAAAACCATTGCCAAGTTTAGCAGATTTAAAAAAAAGAGAGAGATTGACAAAGTTTAGTGGGAGAAGAATTTCATTTTCAAAATGACAACTTTTGACTGGCCTAAGTAATGAGGAAGTTCACAGAAGTTGCTTAGAAAATGGTTATTTCAACTGAATCAGAAAATTTTCATTCCTAAATACATTGTAGATATTCAGTGGGAAAAAAAACTCAAGTAGTAAAAATCAGGACTTACCATTTTAAAGTTCAAAGAAACTGTTCAATATTACCTGTATTAAATTGATATAAGAATACTACTTAAAATAATAACCTAAATAAGATTGGGTCATATGCCTAATGTGGAGAATCAAAAACAAACGACAAAAAAACTAGTTCTGTTAGATATTGTATATTAATTATCGTTAACATCTAGTATATTTTAGCTGTTTAAAATTTCTTCTTGTATTTCTGTTTTCATAAAGCTATTCTAATTCCACTCAAAATGTATTAGAAATATAAAGATAGTTACAGAATGCTTTTGTTTAGAGAGAACAAAAGAATAAATGGAAGAGGAAGAAGGGATATAAGTAGGGGACAGAAAATACTAAATGAGGAAGGAAAGAAGCAGGAAAGAAGAAAGGAAAAACACATGAGAGGAAAAAGGAGAGATGGATTGTAGCTACCTAGGATACTAAAGATATTACTGAGGATGTCATGGCCCTGCCTCTCTTTTTCTCCCCTGAAGGAAAGCTCACTCACCATCAATGTGGTCATGGTGGGCCCAAGCTATAGCTGATATTAACTTGTCTCACTCTTGCCTTAGCACTTCTTTTTTTTTTCCTTGAGGTATAACTGAGATGTAACATTATATTAGTTTCAGGTGTAAAAGGTAATGATTCAACATTTATATATTGTACAAAATGATCATTTTAACTAAGTTAATACCAATCACCACACATAATTATAATTTTTTTCTTGTGATAAGAACACTTAAGATTTACTCTTCTAGCAACTTTAAAATATAAAGTACAGTATTATTGACTGTTTTCACCATGCTATATATTAAATTCCCAGAATTTATTTATTTTGTAACTGGAAGTTCATACTTTTTGACTCTCTTCACACATTTCACCCACCCTCACCCCCTGCCTCTGGCAACCATTAATCTCTTCTCTGTATCTATGAGTTTTGTTTTGTTTAGAATCTACATGTAAGTGAGATCATATTTGTACTTATTTTTCATTGTCTGACTTATTTCACTGAGCATAATGCCCTCAAGATCCATCCATGTTGTTGCAAATGGCAAGATTTCTATTTTTAAGGCTGATTAATATTCCTATGTGTCTGTCTATCCATATAATTGTATGTATACATATATGTATGTATATACATACACTTGTTATTTTTTCTTTTGGACAATAGCCATTCTAACGGGACTGAGGTGATATATGTTTTGACTTGCATTTTCCTGGTGATTAGTGACGTTGAGCACCTTTTCATGTACCTGTTGGCTGGCCCTTAGTACTCCTTGATTTATTCCCCATCAGCCAGAAACACGTGTTACCTGACCAAGGACAGACAATTTAAAAAAATTCCCAGTAAGTAACAACCTCTAGTCTATGACCCACAATCTACTATGAAATATGAACAGATTCATAGAGACTACCTTCCCTTAAGATTTTTCATTGGTTAGTTTTAGTAAGATAACTGAAGGAATTAGGGATAGGAAAATAAAAAAAAAATTTTTACTGTGAAATGTTACTCTAAGGAAGAATTAATGCCGGAGTCCTTTGAAAAATCTAAACAACTGACCAAAAATTTATGGAAGAACAGAAACCTACAGAAGCCAGTTGGTAGCAGGCTGTGAAAAGCTGACACACGGGAAATGGGACTGAGTCACATTTATGTGCATATACACACTCTGGGAACTTTCTTAGTTCCAGTTTCTATGAATCCCTCGGCTAGCATGAGTCTTATTCTTAGCTTCCCATGAAATTCACTTCTCAAATCTATATCCACTCTAAATATAGGTTTATTTTATTTTATTTTATTTCATTTCATTTTATTTCATTTCATTTTATTTCATTTTATTTTACTTTATTTTTATTTTTATTTTATTGCTCATAATTCTTGAACCTGGATGCACATTAGAAGCATGAGGGGGGTGACTTAAAGATTACCAGGAGGTCCTGATTTAATGGGTCTGGGATGTGGGAAGGATCCTGGTATTTTGTTTGAAAGCTTCCCAGATGACTCTAATGTGCAGTCAGGTTGAGAACAACTGGATTAGGTTGGTTGGTTCTCAGCTGCTTGAAATCAGAACAGCCAAGCTAAAATTCATGTTATTAATAGTAAGGAAAGGTAAAATTAACCACTGCCGCACTATGATTTAACAACTAAATTATATGGTACTCTACTGTGAACTAGTTATTCTTCTAATTAATGGTCTTCTTGTGGCTAATGATAATCCAATTAATTTGTTTAGCTTGTTCCAGGTTTCAAAGCATTTTCACACACATTATCCCAATTGCTTGCACCAGTAAGCATATATTATACTGTTAGCCTCCCCTGTTCTTCAAAATTTTACATATGCATAGGTTCATCGTAACACCACACTTATCTACACATTATCCCATATTTTACAGATTTTTCCAAAAATTTATTTTATATAATACCTTTATGGAAAGCATAAATGTGTGGTCATCTTTCAGGATTATAATTTTAATTATTTTTATCAGGGGCTAGCAAATTTGGTATGAAGGGTCAGTAAAGATATTCTGTAAAATGCCAGATGGCAATTATTTGACTTTGCAGACCATACAGTCTCTGTTGCAGCAGCCATATACAGCATATAAACCAATGGATGTGACTATGTTGCAATAGAACTTTATTTACTAAAACAGGTGGTGGGCCAGATATGGTACATGGGCTATAGTTTGACAAACTCTATACCATAAGAACTATAGCTTGGCTGTGTAAACAGTTCTTGTGCTACAATAATTATCTTTCAAAATTGTATATATGTTGGACCTTGTCTTTAAATATTAATTCTATAATTCAATTACATACCCTAGTATATACAATTTAGCCTGGCACAAAGTAATGTGAAATCTTTTTCATCTTTTATTGTATTCTTATTTTATGTGTAATCATCAATAACAGTCTTTTTAAAAATTTTTTTTTAAATTTTTATTTATTTATTTGACAGAGAGAGAGAGAGATGACAAGTAGGCACAGAGGCAGGCAGAGAGAGAGGGGGAAGCAGGCTCCCTGCTGAGCAGAGAGCCTGATGTGGGGCTCGATCCCAGGACCCTGAGATCATGACCTGAGCCGAAGACAGAGGCTTTAACCCACTGAGCCACCCAGGCGCCCCCCCCCCCAAAATTTTTATTTGTTCGTTACTCTTTTTATTCTTTTCTACTGATCATGAACCTTTGTTTAAGTCATTCATTCTGTTTTCTGTGATAGCTAGTTTGCCCTCTACTGCCTAGTTTGTATTTTAAATTTATGTTAGTCTTAATCCTATAGTTGTCCTTTACATTGGATTATGATTTCATTGCTACTAGTTCTCAATGTACAGAGGTGCTATGATTTGAATCTAGTGTAACATACAAATTTAAGACTTTTTTTCAAAAAACTTTCTCATTTCCTAAAGCAAGTCAGTTTCACAGAAGGACATCTTATTCAGTGTTTTAGCTGGTTTTCCTTCCTTTTTTATGTTGGTTTTACAAATAACGAGATGTGTGCCCAGAAAAAAGAACATAACTGATGTCTATCTGCAGTTGGGCATGTTCTCTGTTGAGGATCCCATGACCAGGATCAGGCCTGGTCACAGAGAAAAGGAACAATTTAGATGCTGGATCATTTTATTTTGCTTCTTCAGGTATCTAGCAGCTGATGGGAGGTAGTACAGAGGAAGCAGAGAAGGAAGCAGCCGAGGCAGGGAGATCACCTCTGAGCTGGGTAGTTTCTCTTCTGTGTTTGTTGTAGATGCTCAGAGCCAGCGTCCGCCTGGGGCCTTTGTGGGGAGCCAGCTACCACGGGGCCTCTGATCTTGGCCTGGTCTTGCCATCAGAGCAGGAAAAAATGCAGCTGTTCTATTGTTACTGTGTGGAACTCAGGTGATCTAGTTGCAAACAAACTGGGGGAAAGGTTGCAAATGAATAAGTCAAAAACAAACTTGTTGAAATGATAAATTGGTCAAAAAATAATTTTTCCAGTCACTGATTTTGCAATTTTTCCAGTCACTGATGCCTGTTTTACTTTTAAAAACAGCAATTACTCAAACTAAAGAAATAGCAGTCTGATTGTTTCTACTTTTAAAAATGGTGGTCAGGGGCGCCTGGGTGGCTCAGTGGGTTAAAGCCTCTGCCTTCGGCTCAGGTCATGATATCAGGGTCCTGGGATCCAGCCCCACACATCAGGCTCTCTGCTCAGCAGGGAGCCTGCTTCCCCCTCTCTCTCGGCCTGCCTCTCAGCTACTTGCGATCTCTCTCCTCTCTGTCAAATAAATAAAATCTTAAAATAATAATAATAATAGTAATAATGATAATAATAATAATAAAAATGGTGCCCAGCCAGTGGTAACCTCTCTACTCATACAAATCATGGTTCCTCAAACTAAGTGTGTAGCTCTCTCTGTGAGTACCTTTAAGACAAAGGTTGTAGCAATATTAATGCTTATTAGGAATACCAAATAATGAGAACTACCTATTTTGGAAATTTTGGAAATTTTGGAAATTTTCGCTGAAGAGTACCTCTTCAACTAAATGTTTAGCAATGTTTACTCCATTTATCATGTAGAGTTTTTAGTTCTTTTATTATTACATACCTTTGATAAAATCTTATTTAAAAAAAAATGCCCAGTGGAACAAATAAATACAAAGTTTTTCTATTGTGAAAAATATTTGTCTACTATCCCTCTCACTGATCATTATATCAGATAGTCCATATCCCCTGGTTTGCCTACGTTTACAAAGTTAAAGTGGGTGCCTCTGAAAAAAATGTTTCGAAATCAGTTATTAGAATATTCAAATTCAGTCATTTGTCATGTTGAACAGTGTGCAATGTATCTTTTCAACCCATTTTTAAGGGTTCATTGGCAACATTCCTTGTGGTTTCTATTCATGCATTTGGATGCAAACTTGTAGAATTTTGTAGACATTCTCTCCCAAGGTCCACCTTCCCCATGGCTGCCCTCCTATTGGCTCATTGGAAGAACCTCCTCAAGTAGGTGCTGTCCTATTCCCTTTCTACAGACAAGAAAAGTGAGGCAAAATCTCACAGCTAGAATGTGGGCAAAGCCTCGTTCAATTTCAAAACATGGTGACTCAGGGTTGGAACCCTGAACCTTAACATACAGTAGCTGCAACAGAAGAATTATAAAAAGAAAAAAAAGTCACTAAGTAAATTTTGAATTCAAAATCATTTATATTTGAACTAACTATTCAACTACTCATATTAGTGCAGGATAGTTTGAAGATGCACCAGTCAATTTGTTCAATTTCTTTAGCTATCGTTTTAGTATCGTGTCCATATTTAACAAACAAACAAAAATTATCTTATATAAATTTATTTTAGCTCAAACTTTCCATTTGATTTTCCTTCATGTTTTTTCAGTTTCATATTGTGACCTAAATGTGTACCCAGTGTTCCTGCTGTGTTTGGCAAAGAGACTCATTAATTCTATTACCTCTAGCAGGATAAAAGGGGAATTCTGAAATGGCTAGCAGCTACAGATCAATACCCTAACTCAATAGAGATAATTATTGAAATCACTAGGAGACTAGCAAGCTGTCAGCTGTAAGCAATCATTTTAGGCCTGGGATAAATCTACAGAAAACACAAAGCAAACTTTAAGTGTATTATTTATAAATTGAAAGTCATATGCTCACGATTGTCCTTCTCTTCTCCATTTCCACAGATCTGTTATCATTGGCTCCTGATAATATATATTGATTTTTAAATACTTCAGCCCACTAAGCTTCCTGTTGAACCTTAATTCTCCTGTCTGCTTTTTTTCTCATTCATTATCCCTGTTTTTCTGTCTTATTGAACTATTAAATTCTGTTCATTTACTTTTCATTTTTAAATATGGATATCTTATTTGGATTTAAGCATTTACAGTGATCAGTCATGGAAATATACAAATGAAAGTAGAACTTCCTGTAATTTAGCATTTCTGTAGTATCTGAATTCTGTCTTAATGATAGATTTGTATTTTGTCTTGTAGTTATGGTTTCTTTGAACTAGTAAGGTTATAAACATAATCACCAAGGACATTCTTCTTCATATCTCTCAAAACAAGCCTTCTGTTTCTTCTAAATTATATTGTAAAATATCCCTTTATTTCATTTGATTTTTCTTTTTTACCTTCAATCCTGGGATTCCTAATGCCTTTTCAAAAATTACTGAATGGGGCCTGAAACTTTGTTATATTGGTGAATTCAAATGGAAAGCTACTCTATTATATATGCCCTGAAGAAAATCAATGGGGCTAAGCTTTACATCAAGCACATTTTTCACTTTCGTTTTAAATTCCTGTGTCAGCATCCTTGGTACTGTAAGAAAATAATTAAAATAGAAAATTAATAGACTTTCACAAGAATATTTACACACACATGCACTCTCTCATACACACACACACACACACACACACACACACACACACACACACACTTCCTATTATAAAGAAATAAATGCAATGCTTATAAAACTGTTAGAATAGAACCTATTGTGTACATTCTGAACACAGTCATTATAAAACACGATAACATATGGCTTCTTCTTTCATTTCAGTAAAAATATAAAGCAGAAGGCAGGAGGAAACTTTGTAGCTTAGTAGATAAGTAATGTGGCCATAAATGATGCCTTATAAGAGTATGATCCTCTCCTTTGTAAAAAAGATGTAACCATAGTTCGTTTTGTATCCCCTCCCCACCCCGATTGTAAAGACTGTTGCTTTTCTTTTATTGATTTCACTTATGGTCAAAAGTTAAGACTATCTCCAATCATAGCCTACCTCCCATCTACAAATAAAGTATCTTTTTTTCAAGTTACATATACATCACTGCCGTTCCTTGAAGAAAAAGAAAAATAAAAACATAAGACCCATGGGACAATCACATTTTCTAAAAACAGTAGCATACTGGAGGGAAATGGATGGTTGGTTTTCATAGATGCTTCCACTGTCATGAAAACCATCCACTGCTTTTAGTTTGCTATTTGACAAGGTGAGACAAAGAGTGGGAGAAAAAAATGAAGTCTTTATCCAGGTGCTCATATTGCAAATTTGACAATCAATTTAGTCTTTATGTAAATAGTTAATGCTAACAGATGACAGCCTTATATAAAAACTGGTTTTATAGATGTCTAGGGACCTTTAAAAGTTTGGTGTATTATCTATCCCAGAGAAAAAGTATGAAAGGTAGTTTCAAGCCATGACATTACATGTATTAATTTTAGGAGCAGACTCACACACATGGCTAGTGATCCACTGGGGGAATTCATTTATTTTGGCTTCAACAGCTTAGTCCTGGACATTAAGATGATAGATTTATCCTGATCCTAAAAGTTTTCTTTTGAAAGTCAAACTTCTGTAGTTCAGAGAAAAGCACTTAATTCATCTGACGATGAAAACGTCTTTGACGGGTGTATGGTTAAATGAAATGAAAACAATTCTGTGACTCTTATTTGTCCTTTCTCTTGACATACCCTCCTTTTCTGATTATCTTTTTTCTTACTTTCATAACAGTAATTTTTTAGTTTATGTTAGTAAATGTCTATAGTGCAGGGTTTCTGAAATTTCACAATACTAATATTTTGGACCAGATATCTTTTTATTGTAGGGGACAGGACTGTGCATTAAAGGATGTTTAGCAGCATCCTTATCTTCTATCCATTAGATGACAATAGCATACACCCCAGTCTCGAAATTCAAAACTTCTATGGATATTACCAAATGTCTCATGAGGAACAAAATCACCCAGAATTGAGAACAATTGTTCTAATATTTAATGGCTTCAATTTTTGGTCTAATATTTAATATTATATATTTAAATCAGTAGTAATTATGTTAATATTTAATATTTGCCCTGATATTTAATACTGTCTAACTTTTCATAGGCTGGTTGACCTAGATATGCACAAGGATATTTCCCATTTGTTTAAGTCATTTGAGAAAATAAGACATTGACATGATGATTATTTAGAGAATGAATGAGTGGGTTATCAAAATACTTGTAGTGAAAATAACTAGGTAACATTAAATGAGGGGTTGCTCTTGCAAACATACTTTTAAGCAGTTAACATGTATTAACTTTTTAAATACTCATTTAAGCTTATGAAATAAATACAGTTACTTTTTCCACTTTATAGAAGTGGAAAGCAAAGTTTGGATGGCTTAAATAATGTTGACATCATATAGCTAGCGAAAAAAGTCGGTTAGAGATGCATTTTGTAATATTCAAGATATCAGAATAGATCAGAGACCTAGTTTGTTTTTAGTAGTGCCAAGCAATTAGTGGTAATAACTTGTGGAATGTGTGACAGTTCTTGTAGGTTTTGGTTTCTGGCCTTTAATAATGGTGCCTTCTATTTTTGCCCTATTCCTTATAGAAGTATTCTGACACTTGTTTCTTGAAACTTAGTTTCCTTCCATAGATTTGAGTTTTAAGTGGAGATGGCCAACCCATATGGTATCCATACGATTGTAGAATTGATGGGATTGGGTTAAGTTAAAATGGAGAAGCACAAACATAAATAGCATCTAGCAGTAGGCCACAGTGGAGAAAACTAGCAGTGGTGAATTCAGTGGCCTCCTGAAGCCATGCACCCAGCCAAAGAGCCTCAGCTTCTGAGCTCCACCTGATGGCAGCCATTCAAGAATGCAAGAGGAATCCCAGAGCCCCTGATTACTCAAGAAAAGCAGAAATATCCAGTTTTTAAATGAAATTTTCTGGTTTTATTGCTTGTAGTGAATTTAAAGAGAAGAGGTAAAGTGTGTGGTCAAAATACAGTTGTGGACAGATAGTCCTTTGGGCACTGTTTTGAACTTTACTCCAAGTAAATGTCTTTAAGTTAGAGCATACCATGAGATCCATTCTTTATCACTGTGTGGGTTTGGGAAGGGTGGGGAGGGGGACTTTGCTTTAATATCTATTCAATTACTAAACTTTCAGTCATTTACTGCTATTTTGATCATTTCTAGAAGAAACACGAGTCTACCAAACACTTCTAAAAAACTGTTACCTCCTTAAATTTTTTTTTAAAGATTTTATTTATTTGATAGAGAACAAAGAGAGAGAGAGCATAGGAGTGGTGGCGGATGGGCAGAGGGCAAGGGAGAGGCAGACTCCCCGATGAACAGGGAACCAGATATGGGGCTCAATCCCAGGACCCCAGGATCATGACCTGAGCTGAAGGCTCCCAGGCTCCCCACATTCAATTTTTATGAGTAATTTTGTCAACTTAAAGATATTATGCCTATTTTACAGAAAAGAAACCTGAAAAGTTAAGATTTGCACAACTAACCTAACTTGGTTACATTCCTTGTCAGAGAGTTATTTGGGTAAGAGATACTGGGACTATTTGCCAAACAATACCTATATTTCTTCTTTCTTTGCACCTCTTCATGTCAAGCAAAGAATATTACATGCACATTATCAAAATTTAGTAAGTGATCCCCTTTAAAAAGACTTTAAAAGCAAATGTACAAAGAACAAGGGAATTTTTTTTTTCTTTCAAATCAGTGGAAATTATTTAGATCAGTCTTTTGAAGCAGTTTTAGTCACATACATACAGAAATTCTCCAGTTGAATATCTAGTTTTCAGGGGTTATATTAAGAAGCCTTACCACAAACTATTTCTAAAAATAAATAATAGTAACAAGGAGAAGCTGTGCCTGCAACGACTAAGGCTTACCCCATTTAGCAAGGCACTCACCTAACTAAGATCAATGGTATGTATGAGACCAAACAGAGATAACAAATAATTTGCTAAAGGTGAGCCAAAATGCAGTGGGTACGCCAAGAATGAGGCTTTCTTCTGCAGTTTTCTCTCAGGCTGAGATGTAACTTATTTCTGAACCACTAAATACATTTTAACTCCTGAATTGTGACAAAATGTATCTTATTTGTTGGGTGATTGTTCGGAGATAAGAGCAGGACATCTTTTGGCAGAGTAAGTTAGCAATCAAAATAAACAACTCAAGGATGGACCTCAAGCCCTCTTTATACAAATCTCTCTCAGTCTTATGAGTGTATTTCTAAGTATCACGCTTCTGCTTTCTTTTCATTCCTTAGCTGAAGTCACCTCATTTGGCTTGAGGATAATGCCAATGCAATACTTCAAACTCTGTTTAGTCATCTTGTCTTTTCCTAGATGACAGAAACCTGTGTGTGTGTGTGTGTGTGTGTGTGTGTGTGTGTGTGTGTGTGTAACTAACTGGGGAGCTGATCTTCTGCTTTATTCCCTATGATTCATTTCTTTAAAAAATATTACTCCAACCATCTCTCACAGTGTGAATGAGGCAAATGCTTCGTGGGAATAAAATGGATAATTTTGTATTGCAACCTCAAGAGTGCATGTGTCAGACACATCCATGTCTCCCTGCTGAGCGGTATCTACCCTTCTCATTCTGCCAAAGGCTCCTCAAGGGACTTCATCATTGAGACTGTCTGCCAGGACTATGTGGCAATTGAATATCAGATTATTTTTGAGTATACTATTGGGTGGAATGATAGAATATATAGGTTGGCACTAAGCCTCCATTTACCAAAAGTTTATAACTATTTTCCCAGAAAAAAAAAAAAAATCTGTCCATTTCACATCTTGGACTTTGGCCTTTTAGGTTAGCAATTGACCCCACAAATAAAACTCATAGACTAGTATAAAGTAAGATAATGTGTTGCATTGGAAAGCGCATCATTTTAGATTCAGATCTTGTTTTCTAGTCTGCTAGGGCTGACTCTATGCAGTGTAAAGCCCATAGGACCACCTATGAAATATTTTTGTCTAAATAGTTGAACTACCATCAAAAGTCTAGACTTAGCTGGCTTTACAGCTAATCTGAGAGAATATAGAAATAACTTAAATGACAATAAAAGGAACCAAATAAATCCAGAATGTGGGGCATTTTAGAGGATAGCTGATTGTGTTTCTTGAACAAGTTAATGACATGAGACAATAAGGGAGGGGTCATTCTGTATTAAATAACCTTAAGAGACATGGCAACCAAATGCAATGTATGTAGAAAGGATCTCGTTTCAACCTAACTAAAAGCTGAAGCTATCAGAAAAATTTGATTACAAACTGGGCATTTGGTGATACCAAAAATAATTGCCAATTTTGCTTGAGGTATAAAAATGGACTTACATAAAATATGTCCATATTTTTTAAAAAGAAGAGTGCAGATGCAATTTGCCCATGAAATGACATGATGCTTGGAATTAGCTTTGTAATGCTTTAGCAAAAAGAAGTAAAAATAAAAACAAATGATAAATGGAATAAATGAGGCAGAAATCTGGATACTTGTTAAAACTGAATGATGGCACGTTGGAGTTCGTTTGTGAGATTTTCTCTACTTTTTTGTGAAATTGGAAAAATCTTGAACAAACACAAAAAGTAAGAATACCAACTTTGACAAAAAAAGAATGCCAATTTTAGATTCCTGAACTTCTGGGTTAAAATTTTACCCTACCTGACAGTGTTGTACAGTGTTTGTGCCGTGTTAACTTATTAACTTTTTAAATTTATTAACTTTTCTAACCACAGTCTTATGTTCTGTTTTAAAAATGCCAGGCTACCTTTCCATATAAAGTCAGGTTTTGTATAGCATATTCAGAAGGTAAGTGCATGACATATTTAATGCTTGCTAACTGATTATTATATTCACTCATTTTCACTAATGAAATATTCTTGCAGATATATGTGTTACCTGTGCCAGACTTTCGTGTGTGTGTGTGTGTGTGTGTGTGTGTGTGTGTGTGTGTGTGTGAGAGAGAGAGAGAGAGAGAGAGAGAGAGAGAGAGAGAAGAGAGAGAAAAGAAGTATTAATTAGGGAGAGGACATCAAATAAAACAATTTTCACTCCCAAATCTCTTTCTTCCTCTCCCTCTCTCTCACTGCTTCTCTCCCTCTTTCTCCCTCTTACTCTCTCTCTCTCTCTCACCCTTAATTAATACCTGTATTTGTTTAGAAAATACATTATCATAAAAAACATTGTTAATGTCAATTTTAAGATCTGTATGAATTTTCTCCTTTAAAATATTACTCTCCTCAAAGAGAGCAGAATGAAGGTTAGCTTTTTTGAGCTTTGCATACAAAGTAATATTTGGACTGTTTGATGTAATTGGCAGAGTTTCAAATAAACATTCTAAGCGCCATATTTTACAGATAATCTTTGAACCATTTTATTTAAGTAATGTATGTTTAATTCCAGTAAAATAATGTGGCCTTTACAAATTTCATTCTCTTTATATTGAAATGGGTTCAAGGTACTTAAGCATAAAGGACAATATGTCCTTCAGGTATGTGTTCCCCTATCATGAGGACTGAGCAAGGATATTTTAATTCCTACAGTAGTCATTAAAGTACCTATAGAAACTTCCCTAGAAGGTTTAATGCATCTATGATTTCTGTCTCCTTTATTCTTCTTATTATTATTATCTGGGAAGAAGATGTGGAAGAAAGCAAATAGAAATGAGGGAGAAAATGAGGAAATCCTCCAACTGAGGCATTGTGCCTCCTGGAATCGGTATGCAGGCATCTTCTTGGTTAAGATGCTCACTAATCTTCTGCCCAGGATGTGGGCTGAAAGTTGTTTTTTGCCTGTTTGTAGGATGCAGAATTGACTGTTTTGCTATTTTAATTGCAAATAAATTATAATAGATTTCTTTTTTACCTGACATATAGAGCTTAACATCCATTAGTTATTATTCCAGTGGAAATCCTTCAACACTTTAAGATGAAGAATGTTTGCAAGAGGAATTCTGCCAGATTATAGGATCATTAGACTGGTCCCGATTCATCATCCTTCATAAAGTTTGGCTGTAATCTGCACATTTATATGATAATATTCCAGTTATGATTAAATGTTCCCATATCATTCCTTTTGAATAAGACAGCACATGCTTAACTCTTTCTCTCTCTTCTCCCCCACAATGTCACTGTTGATTATGGTTTAAATTGGATTTCAGTAGACTACATAAATTGAACATAGCAACGTTAATTTGGGCATCTTAAATACTCTTGTGCATGCATTACAGGAAGACCCTTCAGGGAATTAGAACATTCTCAGAAGTGCTTCTTGTTGCAGTGTTGTGTGTTGTGTTAGAACTGGAGGATAATATGTGTTGGGAAGCCACAATTTATCAATCCTCATTTTCTATCCTCTTATAGAAAACTCTTCTGACAGAGACTGAGAAAATCTAAACATGCAGAAGGTCGGTTGTAAGCAGGAACACTGGCCCTAAATCTGAATGCCTATACTAGTGGCAGCCTTTGACCTACAACCAAAATAGACAGAATGGCCCTTTTTCCTCCCAGAAACACACCCACTTACACACCAGTGTCAGTGAGAGGGGAGCACAAGAAGTAAAGCAGCAAAAGAATGGAGAAGCAGGGTTTACTTCTAAAGCTTTCTATCTTGATAGAAGAGAGAGCCCAAAGAAGACCCCCTGGGGGTCTGCAGGCTGGGGTGGGTGGGATGCAGAAAGCTCTCCAACAGCAGAAGCCCACAGGTCACTGTCAGGCCTTTCAAACACATCTGCCATCTGGCCTCTCTCAGTTCCCCTATCATTATTTTGCTTTCCCCTTTCTGCCCTGGAGTCATCTCCCCACTGAATTGGGCTTTGATCCCTTTGCTTGGCACAAGGAGAGCCCTATCTTTTTGAGCCATTCCCAAGGTTTTGCTGAAAGAGAGTGGGAGGGGCCAGAGCAATAGTGGAAGTCAAATGCCCCTCTGGCCACAAGTGCCTTTATGGTTCTGTCATGGGAAATGCTCCTGATGAATGTAAGTTTATGAACACACCATTAGTAATGTTAAATTATATGATGTGCAAATAAATCATTTACATGTAATCATAAGGATTATATAAAATTAGATATTATTTTTAAAAAAATATTTCCTGTATCATAAAAGACCACGTATTTTTTTCTAGACTATCTCACACATAAATTACAGTCTTGCTATAATTCTGATTCGGTTGAGTACCCATAATAACAGATATTAAGTAACTACTCTGTTTCGTACATCAAGTTAAATTTCATAATAGGAAAAGATATTATTGTTCATAACATTTTTTTAATTTTAACTTTTTATTTTGATATAATTAGAAATTTATAGAAAAGTACACTGAACAAAGAATTCCCATATATCCCTCACCCTTATTCCCCAAATAATCACCATTTGCCATAGTTGCTTTATCATCTTCCCTCTTTCTTTCTATTTTTTCTGAACTATTGGAAAGTAAATAGCAGACATAACAATATTTACCTCCAAATACTGCAGTGTATTTCCTATAAAACAAGGACATTCTCTTATTTATACAGAGTATGACTGTCAAAATCAGGAAATTAAGAGTAATACAATACTATTATCAAAACCACAGACTTCATTCAGGATTTACCAGTTATTCTAATAATGTCCTCATAGGAAAAAGAAAAAAAATCCTGGGTCACACACTGCATTCAGTTGATAAGTCTCTTTGGTTTCTTTTTAATTTGGAACATTTCCTCAGTCTCACTACAGAGACAAAGAAAGTGAACTCACAGCTTATCTTCTTTAGGACTACAAAAGTAATAAATGTTGGGGTTGGGTTTGAATATAGGTGAGATATTTGCTGGGGTCTGGAGCTGATGGCCAAGAAAGAAATTTCAAGACATCTTGGGTGAGAAATGATGGTTATTATTAAAGCATAAGACAGGACCGGTGGGCAGGAAGGCCTGAGGCCACTACTGCCTGCAGTTTCCTGCTACCCCAGGATTATGAGGAACAAGGGATTTTACACCTCAGGGTTGGGAGAAGTAAAGATAAGGCAAATTCCAAAAGGACTTTCATATGTTGAAGAAGACTGGCAGGATCCTACAGGAATGTTATAATCTGCCTATCTCAAGGATTTGTTGATGGGCTGCAGGTTAGAGGGAGATTGAATTTTATCTACTTCCCTTCTGCCTTTATTTCCTACATCAGTATCCAAATATCTGCTTCTTTAGCTTCTTAACTTCATTCTGAGTCCAATATATCTTGTATCCCTCTTGCCTTTTTTTTTTTTTAAAGATTTTATTTATTTGACAGAGAGAAACACAACAAGAGAGGGAACACAAGCAGAGGGAATGGTAGCAGGAGAAGCAGGCTTCCCGCTGAGCAAGGAGCCCAATGTGAGGCTCGATCCCAGGACCCTGGGATCATGACCTGAGCCAAAGGCAGACGCTTAATGACTGAGCCACCCAGGCACCCCTGTATCCCTCTTGCCTTAAAGAGTGCATATGATTTTGGATGTGAGTGCTTAACTTTCCATATGCCAAGATTTCAGAGTGTTTCAGTCTGCTGAGAAACCCATTTAATAGTGCTTCTAAGTAGGGCTACCAAATCATGAACTTGATGGCTTTAAAAAAAAAAAAAAAAAGTACTGGATTTGCTGAGGCTTACTTGAAATTTATCACTTTGACAATCTCTTTTGGCTTCAAATGATACAACCTTATTCAAGCTTCATTTAGAGTTTCAGTAGATTAAACAAGACTTGTTTATTTTTAGCTATCACATGTGTAGCATTTGTCAAAATCTCTGCATTTAATAAATGAGGTTGTAGTTTGGATACATAATAATTATATAAACATATAGAACATAAGGAAGACTCAAGATATGTGTCTTGTTAAAGGGAAGAGAAATTATATTTTAATTCGTCGTATACCAAATTAAAAAAAAAAGCATGGAAAAATTTCAGTAGTTTTATAAGTTTTCATGGGTTTGGATCACAATGACATCTACAATGACATCAGTCAGACTATTTTTTTGTTTTCTGCTGCCCTGCCTACCAGTCCAGTAATGCCAAGTTAAACAGCAAGGTAACTTTATTTAGCCAACAAGACACAATAAAAATCCGTTTATTCTTGCTTATAAAGAGAGTTTGTTTTAATTTCAAGTAATTAGCAACTAAGAAAATAATTATTAAAAGAAGAATTCATTAATATTATCTAATGAGAAAATTACCAGGTTGAATTTTGTTTCTTCTGCCAAACGATTCTATAATAATAATTTAAAGATAGTCTTCCCTTTTGTGAGCTCAGTGTTGTTCTACTGGGTTTTGCAACAGTTTTGACTTCACAGAAAGACTAAGGCAAATATAAAACAATCAAATAATATTTCTTGGAAATGAATAACCTGAAAAAGAGAGAATATTCTTTTTTT